>JABAKD010000020.1:19637605-20368271 GCA_012845835.1 Undaria pinnatifida
ATACCACAACATGCTGATGATGCTCACTAGTCATGCTCACAACTCGTCGGTTATATATGCTCACAACTCGTTGACTTTGCATGATGAGTGGTGTACTTCCAATTCATCGACTCTTTATGTGACCTGACTCAGTAACCTAGTGCAAATGCCAGTGTAAGTAACACATGATAAAAATTTATTCCCCATGCGGGGGAACAACTTCGCGATTTTTGCATGATGGCATGACTCAGTAATATAAATGGTATCATATGAAGCTTAATATTTAGTGCGATCAGCTACTGTTGTAAACAAAAATCTTTCGTGCTAGAATTTAAACGAAATAATGAGAGAGCGGAAACAGGGTGATTATAAAAACATAATCTGTCTTCACGGGTCCATGATACCTGTAGCTAACGAGTTAGGGTGACAGCGTATCGTTATGAAACCGTGGGTTCGTGTCTCACAAACTCCCGTGCTTTTTTCTTTTTTTTTTTTAGAGTGGGAGTTTTGCATGATATCTATTAGATCACTACTACTGTCTTCATACTCCCGATGTATACCAAAACCCGCCATTATAGCTATTATAATGGATTTTTTTTTTAGTAAGACCACCCCCAGGTAGAGAAAATGTACCTACGCACTTAACCACAAGTACCACCAACCCTGACCAAGCCATCCATCCGCAAACCATCCACACAACATATGATAGAGCAGTATGGTGGAAACTACATCAATAAATTTATCAAATAGATATGATGTTAGATCTAGTTTAAAATCCCCCACCCGAATTAAAAATACCAACACCAATCATTATAGTGAAGAAAAACATTTTTGTTACAAAAGATTAACCCCCCCCCATTGAGAAAAAAATTACCCACGTAGTATATTACAAGTACCAACAAGCAGCTTGAAATGATGAGTATTGACTCGAAATTCGTCGAACTCACAGCTGACGTCCTGAAAATATTTATATAAAATGTTAGAGTGACAGCGTATCAATCTGGAACCATGGGTTCGAGTCCCACAGAGACTTTTTTTCTTTTTTGGAGGGGGGGGAGTAGCCGACTTTTCTTCTCGAATGCTGTGTTAGTAGAAACATATTAACATATTAGATATCTAATAATACTCTGTATTCGTACTCCTCCCGATATTAAAGCGGAAAGCAAACAAAATAAACCACCCACCATACATATATAGGACAGAGCAGAATAGTGGAAACTACAGTAATAAATTTAAAAAATAGATACTAGATGTTAGATCTAGCTCAAAATTCCCTACCTACGAAGTATAAATACCGAAACTAACCATTATAGTGGAGAAAAACAAAACATATATATATTTTTTTAAACAAAAAAATAGGACCCCTCCCAATAAAAAACTCACCCATATAGTATATTACAAGTGCCAACAACACAGCTTGCAAAGATGAGTAGTGACCCGATATTCGTCGAACTCACGGCTGACGTCGTTAAATATATTTTTATGAAATAATCGAATACCAGATATTGCGCCTGAAAATCTTCGACCCCGTTATAGCAATAAACAATAAACACACGGAGTTTGTCCCAGCCGTTTGGTTACTTTCATCGTCCGAAACTCGTAAGTCAGCCGCAGTGTGTAACCGACAATCGTAGCGTGAAAACACACCTTAATGAAATGCTCAACACCGCCGGCATTAGCTGAAACCTTCAAGACCTGCAACCCTTTTTTTGTGACGTACCACTTGGAATTGGAGTGGAAACGCTTTGTCAGTGGTAGAATGGTTAAGACAGCGGACACTTAGTCGCGAAGATGCGAAGATAGGAAACATTTTTCACTTCCGCGAAGGTAGCTTAAGACAGCAGACACTCACTCTCTCGCGAACATAAAGGTGTGACACGAAATTAGCCGACCCTCACTTGCGAAGATAACTCCTCCTGGGCAGTTTGAACGTCCTGTTTCAAACGAGCGACCAGCTCTTCGAGCTCGAGGCATCGTGCACGCAGCCCGGACGCGACCTGCACGGCGCTCTCTCGGCCTCCCTCCGTAGACGCCGCCTGCGCCTCCGCCAGTCTGAGGGCGTTTCGTCTTCGAGCGGTGATTTCAGCCGACAGTGTGTCCTGACAACGAGGCAGTGAGAATCAGGGTGTTACACCTGTGCAGTCGGGAGGGGGCAAATCTCCGGGATACCCCCGCGGGCTTGCGGCTGATCATGTTACACTTTGAAAGACGGCAAAAAGGAATAGGGAAGTCACTCGCGCGAGTGATACCGAGCCACTGCGAAAACAGATCCCGCAAAAAAACAACATAACATCAACATAACATCAACGTAACATCAACGTAACATCAACACGACCCCCCCAGCAGTAGCCACGGTCGTTTGCGAGAGACATTCAGACAATAAAATGTTGGCACAATCGCTAGCGCTCACCCACCACCAAGCGGCGCGTACCACCCGCCGTTACTCCTTCTACCTTTCTTTACCTGTAGCTCCCTCAGCTGGCTTTGGGTCTCCCCCTGCGCTGTTGTCACGCTGCTGCCCAAGGCAGCCAGATTTTCAGCGGCAGGGTCGGATTCGATGTGCCGTTCTAACCGCATCACCTGGAAAACAACCGTTGGGTGGAAGTTCGAAAAGTAACCCTTAAGCTCGCCATATGCGTGGTAGGAAATCGGCCTTCCGTCATTAGATGTCCGTCGGACGACACAATGTTCTGGTTATTTCCAGGAATATTTTTGCGTTATCGACTTTGAAGCTGCACATTGTCGGGTGAAAAAAATAATAAGCATCCTTTCAGCAAGGTTCATGCTGTTCGTGCGTATTGTTAGGCAGGCGTTTTTCATCCAATCAAGATAGGGCTGGCCTGTCTGTGGTCGCGGAAGTACCCCTCTCACCTCGGATCGAAGGCCGACAAGTTCCTCTTCCAAGGACCGGAAGCTCTTGTTCGCCATGTTGGCCAACCGCTCCTCAGTGATCTCCACTCGTCCTTTGAGGAGACTTATCGCTTGCGGCACGTTGGTGCTCTCCACCACGCGCTTGGCCGTATCCGTCATCATCCCCGACAACTGCAAAAACCAGCACAAGACAGCACCAGGACGACGACCGCGCAAAGCTCGGGTCCGCGAGCGTTTCACAGGATCCCGATTCCTTCGAAATACCCATGAAGATAACCATGCAAGTCGCGAGAAGTCTCGCTTTGCTTGACCAAGCTATGTGAGCGCATTACGACGTTGTAGCGCTTTTTTATAAATTGGACAAAGACGCCTTGATACTGGCAATACATGTGCTGCCACCGTCGATTTACGTAGTATTCTGAGGTGTCCAATGTAAAACCATGTACGAAGACTACCAAGGTATACAACGGTCGCCTGCTGAAGAAATTTGAAAAAAAAAAAGCTGCACGTGACCATGGACGGTTGCCCTAGTACTACTGCGAAACCAAAATCCACACTAATTTCAAGTAGTTTGTGGCTAATAAAAACGTAGGTCAAGTTGTAAACGCGTTAAGTTGCAGGTGCAGGAAGCGGTGCGTCGAGCGTAACAAGTGAAAGGTGAAATTATTGACCCGAAAGCGTCACCAGGCACAAGACCTAATTCCCACCTCGTTGGCAAGTGAAGCCTTCAAGGCGTCCAGCTTCTCGCTCGTAGCCGTCGTCAATGACTCCTGCAGGTGGTGGTGGTGGTGGAGGAGTTACACACGAGGGCGTGTTGTAGGAAGGGCTACAGGAAGGGGTGTGACTTGCTGTTACTTCACGGCTGGTTATAACTGAGTCTGTGGCGCAACAGCTAACCATTGTAAGTGACTTCGTAGTTAACACCAAGCATTCAGCACCATACAGCCACAAACGTGCAAGTCGGATGCGAAGACAAAAACCTACGCGAAATACTGCACACAATTAACTGCACTACCTAAGTTGTTAACTAAATAGTTCGTCGGTGACTTACTACTTCTA
Organism: Undaria pinnatifida; assembly: GCA_012845835.1. Taxonomy (NCBI): domain Eukaryota; class Phaeophyceae; order Laminariales; family Alariaceae; genus Undaria; species Undaria pinnatifida. Next base: position 19,641,515 of record JABAKD010000020.1, read on the forward strand.
CTTTTAGGTATTAGCACAAGTAATGTCCGCCAACTCATGGTCTCACAGCCACAGGGGTTTCGCTCAGGGATTTACACGTTATGCCCTACGCGAACAGGCAGAAGCGGGCACGATATGTGTGATCTTACTCCGAGGAGGAGGCGCTGCAGCTGACTTGACTATCGACGAACGACCAGGCCAGCATTTCCAAGCGGGATCGACGTTGCTCCCCATGAGACAAGAGACAAGGTTAATGCCAAGGGCACCTCTGTCTCGCCTGGATCTGCTGCCGTGATACCAACTGCTCTGTTATCCCCCCGGCGAAAGCTTGCTGCTCCTCCTGTCGTGTCTCAAGCCGCCGTAAGCTTTGGCATAGCGCGGCCATGTTACTTTCCGAACCGGAATACGCAGCGCCCAGAGCCTTGACGTGCTCCGCTAGCTGTTTCGTGGCCTCCCTCGTTCCCTTCGCCTCTCCCGTCAGCGCTGCCTACGGAGTCGACAGGAATCACAAGAAGAAGGGCACCAAAACCTGACATTCATACGTACATTCCCCCGTCAGCGTGCGCAACAAGCCTGGAAGTTGCACGTGTTCTTGCTCGTTTCTTTTTTGTCGGCGCCAAGCACGCGTCTAGCTTTGTCAAAACTAGACTAAGCTTTTACCTTGCAGCATGTATTCCAGCACAATCCTGGAACTTGTTCAAGCGGCCACACTTGCAAGATGAAGCTGCCAACAGGGTGTTTACGGCATACCAATTAGAGCTGGGTACGAAAAAAACATAGTATTATTAACAATATTGAAACCGACGAACGATATAACCCAAGGAAAACCTAACTCGAGAAAAACTAGCAAAATCGAGCGAAAATGGCACATCTAACCTAATTTTTCGTGGGTTGGGTTGGCGTTCGGTTTCGACGTTCGTCGGTTTCAATGCTATTAATAGTATAAAATGTTTTCCTGCCCAGCCAAATTTGGGATCCCGGAATCACCCAAAGAGCAGTTGTACGAAAGCTAGCCCTAACGCTGGCCCTAGGGTTATGCATACAGTAGGTGGCCTTATATAGTGCGGGTATGTGTCACGAAAATTTACCCGCACTATACCGGGCACCCGCACTATATAAAAACCGGCCACTATAGAGGGGTCTATATTGTGCCAAACGATTTCAACCGCACAATATCGGACACCCGCACTATATGACCCGCACTATATAGGGCCACCTACTGTATCCCTAACTAGCTTGCCTCCAGAATGGCGACGCGTTGCGAGGTGCTGTTTTCCTCCGCTCCAAGACGAGCCGCTAGACCTTGCACCTCGTCCGACACTCGTTCCACCGCCTGACGAAACCGCGCAGCTCTAACCTCGTCAGCCTGTATTCTGGTTCGCGCTTCCTCTTCCAGAGCCTTCACCTGCTGTTGAGTCATCTCTTGCACCTGCATACGATGCGGCAGCCGAGAATGTGGAACAAAGTGTTTAGGCCGAGTTTTAAGTATGCAAAGGGGTGATGGGAGGGCACTCGCTGTGTGCTGAAATTAATCTCCGCCTGTCAAGCATGCGGTGATGAGAGGGTACTCGTTGTCAGCCGAGATGCGCGAAAGGCTGTTGAGCATGCGGTGATGAGAGGGCACGCACTCTGCCAGGCGAGGTGCTGAGAGCCACTTGACCGCTAACTTGAGCGCACTATCCGCATTCGGGGTGACACCTATACTCAATAGTATATATTCAATAGTGTCATCAATAGTGTATAACTATCCATTGGTGTTCATCAGAAAGCCTTCCACCTTCTGGTCTGACCTCCAGTCAGCGCTGATTGACGAACACGGCAAAACATAAGCTATAGACTATCTTGATTGTGGTATATCCACCCAAAACAGAGGCATACGGGAATACCAAAGATTGAGGATTTTACCCTTGGTTCTCGTAGGGAGGCCAGGGCCAGCTAACTCGTTTTGAAGACCCGTACCCAAATGTATGTAAGTGAAGGAACTGCGGCATCAATATCGGCATCAATATCGGCATCAATATCGGAACTAATATAGGCATCAGTGCATCAATATCGGATCCAAAACAGCGTGCTGGTTCTTTTCATTAATAGTGAGGCAAAGAAAACGACAGCCGTCGATGCGTCGTCCACTGCTTTTTTAATGGCACATACACCTGGTACCTTCAATCGCTCGTTTCCGAAATAAGATCAGAACACAGTAAATAAATTAGTACTTCGAAGTACGAAGTACGAAGTACCAGTTTTGATTGTTGTGACCTTTATGATCGTGATGATCGTTATGATCGTTGGCAGTGTGATGCGTTCTAGAGTCTACGCGCGAACTAAATAAGCCATTACAACGACCGAGCGGCCCTTCCGTGCCAGTGCGCTTTTAGTCACATTAGTTTTCCGTTGAAAGTAGCTACCCGCCCGATTGTAGTGTGCGGGTGAAGGGCGCGCGGCGAATACCGATATGAGCTCAAGCACCACGTCGTTTGTCCTTCGTTGGGGTGACGATGGTTTGCGACGTAATCCTTGGCGCCTGGCATGCGCCATTGCCGTTGAGCACACATTGGAGATCGATCGCTCCACACACCGTCAACGTTCCATGCACGAATTCAAGCACGGCCACACCACCAGCTACCACATTTACTACATATTCAGGACTATTATGTTGATATATTGATGACTATTAATTCAGTATGAACTAGTTTCCCACAATTAATCCTGGCCCCTACTAATATCTACCGTTTTGGGTGTATTTACCTTCGGCGCGAGAGACAGAGTCGTCTCGATGCGATTTTGCCGCTCTTGAACGCGCGCCAGCTCAGCATCCAGATATCGTGCTTGCTCGCGAACCTGGGGGAGATATATATGGACAACGGAGAATGGAGATACTACTGCTGTAGTTGCGAGGGTTGTAACGGCATTGGCCCAGGTTCGAATAGATAGTTGGGCATCGACAAAATGGTTGATGTTCGATGACGTTGTTGAACTCTACCTGGCTCTAAAACCTGTCCCTTACCGTACCTCTAACCCCGACCGATGGCGAAAAAACTCGCAATGAAGACGTGATGAAGAGTTCGAGTGGGCCATCAACAACTTTGTCGAAGCTGAGTCACGTCGTACCGATGTTTGCATCGAAGGCGTTGGCCCCTCTTTTAAAGCGATGAAAATCAATCACCACAAAAAATAAAACCGTGTTTTCGCGACGGTCGACGTATCCATCAAGGGTCGTTTCTAACGAAGCTATGATATTATTTCGCTTTTTACCGAAAGTTTCGGTTTTTCCCGAAATAGAACGAAATACTGTAGATTCTATTTCGGGAGAAACCTAGCTTTTTCTCCCCCGAAAAAACTGGCTTTCAAGTTTTTCAGTTTTTTTAGGGAAAAAACTGAAATTTAGGTACAAGGATGTGTAGAGGACCGGGCAGCCGCTCCGCTCGAGCTGCGCCACCACTCGCGAGCGCACGAGACTGAGCAGGGTCGTTCCCAAGGTCAATGACAGGTCATGGCTGATCGTAGAAGGCGCAGTGAGCTTCTGAGCTCTCGTCGTCGAGTTGACAAAGTGCCCGCACCGAGGCGGCCGACCGAACGAGCTCGCTGACGGCAGTAGCTGAGACTTTTGTCGCATTGGGCGGTGTAGCGCGACGAGTTGGTGATGGATTTCACTCCCCAAGGCATCGACACGTGCCTACGAGTAAGGCCGACTCCAGTGGGACAACCACGTGGGTGTCTTCCGCGAGCGTCGCTGCTGTAGTGACGGCCCTATGCCGGGTGGACGATGGTTTTGCGAGTCAACTGAGGCTCGTACTCGTTAAGATTCAATCCGCGTAGATTTCGGTAAAATGCCGAAATTTCACCAAAAACTGAAGTGCTGTACCAGTACGTATCGTTTAATGTCAAGAACGACCCTAGTAGGGCCATGACGGCATCATCTCCACCAAAAATTGTCATCCTCGGCCCCTGTTTGCGGTGTTTGCGGTGGCGTCGCTTTGAACGTGAGGCATTCTATCCAACATCAACACGTGTTTGCGGTGGCGTAGCGTTGAACGTGAGGCAGTCTATCCAACATCAACATGCGCAAAAGGAATAACGTGAGTGCGTGCACAAAATGAATTCGGCTTGGTGCGAGCTCCAACGATTCCATTCACACCTTTTCATTACCATCTATGAATTCATTGCGTTTTTTACCTACACGACGAGAAACCCACAAGATGGATGCTTGAATGGTGTGCACGACCCTCATCCAACAAGCGGTCTACGGCGCCTTTTCAATCTATTCTTGTATTAAAGAAAAAAGGGTCTCACGCGTAACATGACCCCCACCGCAATTTTAATCTTATAACAAAAAATTACCTCCGTGACGGCAGTATCCCGGGCGCCAAGCGAGCTTATACTAGCGGTAGAGTCCTCCATCCAATTTTGCAGCTGAGCCAACGAGAGACGGCAACACGTCACGCGAGGCCAACGACAATGGCGTGAACACACTCTTGTAGTGTGCGTACAGTATCGTATCTATGGCGTTGCAAGCATCGTTCAGGGCGCCTATACATCCCACCCCACGGGTGTGGATGGCCGTGTATGCATGGTACCATTACGAGCGAGACTTACGTAATACAACCGTTGTGCGTTTTTGATTTCATAATACTGCTGATCAAGGTTAAACACGGCCGTGCGGTGCAGATATCCGTTGGCATTTGATAGCCGTGGTGACACGCAGACACTAATGCAGTACGCGTCGTTCGGATCGCTTCCACATCTTACCCCGACCCGTTTGGATGGCCGTGTATCAAGGGTCAAGACTTACACAATAATACCGTTGTGTGCTTACGTTCGTATGTGTTGCATACTTGATTGTGCAGGCATCATAATCGTTTGACGTTTGTTTACCGTGGTGACCTGCAGGTTTCTGAGATATTACACACAATTACCGCAGCCAGCCCAAAATACACCAGGTACCTGGTATCTCACTTTTACATCTGCCGTCGTCGCAAATGACGGTCGGTCGGAATGCACATCCGTTGCATCACAGATCTGCTCACCTTCTGGCCAAGGGTGCCCACTTTCCTCTCCAACAAGCCCCTCCGCTGCACTTCCGTCTCAAGCCTCTGCTCCAACTTATTCAAATATTCACCCTGATAGGAGCCATTTGTATGACTGCCTGGCCGATCCAGATTGCCTCCCAAACCCGCGCCGCCGCCGCCGCCGCCGGCGTCGGCACCTCTCGGTACCTGCAGTCTCGACAAGTCGCCATATTTTGCAAAACTTAGATTAGCGTCCGAGCCATGTAACGGTGGGTTGGGTTGGTGCTTTAGCCTTCCTGGGGGAGGGAGGATCGGAAGCTTTGCTGCTGCTTCCACATCATCATTCCTGGTTTCGGGAGGGGCTTTTCTGCGGGCTTCAACTTGTGCATCTAAGAAAGCGTGGTAGTCTCTTTGTCGCCTGCGTCGCTCTTCGCCACTCTCTTCGTGATCGAATTGCATTGTCGCGACTCATGAGGCGGGGAGGAACACAAAGAGTGGTGCCGGTGAAATCAAGAAGATCATGATCGCCAGCAGTAGTATCCTGTGACCCTCCTCGTGAACGTCACACGCTATTACTTTGATGCGTCTTTGCGCCGGCGTTTTTTTGGTCGGTCGTCCATTGCGGTCGTGGGTAAAACATTGATAGAAAATGTAACGGGTTTTTATCACGCCTTCCATCTCTATAACAAACCTGGCGTGTTGCAATTTTTGATTTTTTTCTTTCTTTGCCTCAGAACAACGTTGAAACAATAGCAGGCACTGGAAGGACGGAGGAAATACAGCAGCTACCAGGATGACGGTCATATGCCTGGGCCCCTGCTGCATCCCCGTATCGGCATTCCTACCCCTTCTCCTGATCTTCATTTCTCCCATCCTCAGCCTTCTGCGAAAAACCCCGCTAGGTATGTACGACAGGTTCATCGGAGGTTACTATAGCTTTTTTTTTTTTGAGCGCACTGCTTGTATGTAGGTACGTATTAGTCCTGGTCTATATAGCATAGTACCGCTGATATTAATAGTACAGACCATCACCACTCTGCCACTACAGCAACGGCAACAACGTTTACCTGGGGGTTTTACTACTGCTGTACCTGCGGCACCTGGTGCTGCTGCTGTACCTGGTGTGATCAAACGGTCGCCCTTGATAGCATGCGGCTATTTATAGAGCGTGACCTGTCCGACTCCTGGGTTGGACTACCCGTACACGTAAAACATAAAATAGGGTACCACAGAGTACGAGTACTTGGTACTGACACAACCGATACTTGGTGTACAAACGCGTACAATACCAGCGGAGCAATATATGCGCAGATGCCAACCAAAATCCCTCCTCCCCTGCTGTCTCTTCTGTCTGTGTTGTCTTCTTCTACCCAACGACGTCAGTACAACCCAGTGTCCGTGCTGATTCTTCATCCTAGAGAATGATACAAATTATGTGGTCGCATACTGACAAGAGTACACCAAACAGTCGCAATTCATCAAGGTAACAGGTAAAGCAAGTGAAATGCTATACGTATAGCGTACCGGGTACGAGACCACAACAAAACAAGCCAGACCTGTACCGTCGTATTATTCGATTATTCCACGGTAAGTAAGACACTGCTGCTGGCTGTAGCTCTGGCTAGGACCTCGCGTCGGTACAGTAGCATCAGATAGTTGTGTTTGTCGTCAACTGTGTGCGTTGGTGGGAAGCTTTCTGCTGCTGCATTCAGCTGCGGCTGCTGAGGTTCCCGATGATGTTGTGTTGAACAAACGAACGCGACCTGTTCCTCGGTTTGTTCTTTTTCGGAGATTCCGGTTGTCGGGCAGGACACGGAGATTCTGGCACGCGAGGCTGGCAACAAAGACGTCGGGAGACATGCCAAGCAAGGCAAACCGTGCTTTGTCAAGGATGTACGAAGTAGGGTGGAGCTGAGCGTTCCACCCTTTTGCGCTTTTTTTGTTTCTCGTCACTTTTTACTTTCCAGCTCAACCCAACCTCTTGAGAGTTTTTTCCCTCAACGACGTTCCGGACAAGCCGTGGTCACAGGTGTCGTCCCTTCTTCCCCCCGGTTCGTGTATATAACTAGGGCTGTGAGTCGGTTTCATTTCACGGTTAATAACTAGTCGCTAGTCGGCTAGCTGACTTTAGTCGGTAAGCCGGTTGGCTTCGCCAGCCGACTTGCCCACTAAAGTCAGACGAGCGAAGCGAGCCAAAAAAGCCCCCCCCGGCCCCGCTGGAGGCGCCTCCGGAGGGCCCACCGGAGGATCCCGCTGAAATCGCCGCCGGAGACAATGAATACGCTATTTGGCTTCATTTTACACAAGAAAAGCGCAAAAAAGATTACCTAATTTAATAGATATTCGCATAAGTTTCAAGCGAAACAACAAAAAAGCTTCAGTTTGCATAAGAAATGCACAAGAAACGACGAGTACAACGCATGTACCAGGTAAAATTACCCCTATTAGAGGAACGTGAAAGAAATTGCTTGAGTCGCGCCACACTACCTGGCGGGGATTCGAGCGAAAAAGCGAAAAAGCGGTGTAAAAACTCGTCACCAGGATAGCGGTGCAAAACTTATCCCCAGAACGTCACCAGGATAGCGGTGCAAAACTTATCCCCAGAACGTCACCAGGATAGCGGTGCAAAAATTATCCCCAGAACCAAAGGTCTTGGATCCCTCCGTAATGTTATTCGCTCCCAACCTTGCGCGAAACGCGCGCGTCGATGACGACCGCAACTCCTAACCATCGATTATTGGGGCTGTCGATGATGAACCGAATCATCATCTTGCTCGTGAAAGGCTTGACGCCGTCCATGTAGGCAGTGATGCTCCCCGCATCATTCTCGCTCGAGGCCCCGCCACTGCCTCCACCTTTGTCATCCGCCCCACGCGCCTCATGTCCTTTCAGGGGTTCGCAATGCCCTTTCCTCTTTGCGTCTAGATGCTGCCTCAAATGGGTAAGAAACCCGAACCTAACCTCGGCATCGATCGGCGAAATCTCCGTTCGCCTCGCAAAGCTTGCCCACCGCTATGCCAGGGAGCGAGTCCTTGAGGTATATCATGAAAAACTTCCACAGCAGGTTGTTGGATCTGAGCGGCTTGCTGCGCCTCTACTGGTGCTTCATGCTTCATGCGGTTGAGCACCGTTTCGGGGTTGCGTGCACTCGCCAAGGTGGTCCGCGGGCCGATAATGGCCACAACGTTGCCGACGGGATCTCCGCCGTCAGCGTTGGCATTGGGTGCGCCAGGGCTGACGCCGTCGGCACCGTCGAGAGAGATGGGCTGTCCCGCCATGTGTGCGTGTGTGTGGATCTCCCGCTGTGCGCTGCAGTGTCACAGGGCGTGTGAGGGGTATCCGCAGCCCGCAGCAATTCACGTTAAAAGCTGTACCCCGCATTTTGGCAACCGTCGTACAGTTGAGGAAACCCAACAAGTCGGAAAGTTGGCACCTCCGTTTCACGACTGACTACTAGTCCGATTATTAATATTCAGTAATAACTAGTCGGCTTAAGTTGTGCCGACTCACAGCCCTATATACATCTTTTTTCTTTGTTTCTTTTTTCCAATTGAGATGCGTCTGCCGTGCGTATGCGTAGTGATAGGTACTACGTGTAATGTACACGTGGTAGTCTTTCTTGAGTGGCAAACGGTATACCTGTAGTCGGTTTATCTAGGCGCGAGTAGTGAGACGTATGCACCAGTGTGGACCTGGCAGATCATAGGCTGACTCCCGATTTCACTTTGTATACAAGTATGTTTCTGGCGAAGGCGTGAATTGCGTCAACTGTGATGTACTCGTATGCGTGTACCACCTTTGGTTTGTGTTTTTTCCCTGGAGTATTCCTCAGCTCCAGCGTGACTGTAGACTGTCCTGGGACCACGGACTTGATTATGCGAGTTAATGTGAGAACAACAACAACAGCATTAACAACTACAACTACAACAACATATAACCGTTCGATGTCAAGCCAAGGCAAATTAAGGCAATTTCAAGTTTGCTATGTGCCAAGGGGTGAAAGTAAAGATGTTGTCCTCTGACATATTGATTTGGCTGGATTTGAGCCTCTTTTTCATGTTTTCGGTATCGTCGTCCTCGAAAAGAAACTCAATCTGTCTTGGTTAGTTGTAGTTGACTAGACGGTACGCCGGCAGTTGTCGTTATCCTTTTTCCAAGTAAAACGCTCGCTTCGCTCGTATTATCACATCAGCTGTATCCCTATTTGCCCGTTTCGCTCAACCCTGGTTTTGGTATGATGGCAGCATCCATGCTTAAGGCACTTTCTCTACTGTGTCTGCTCCGTTGGTGCCCGTTTTGTTTTAGCCAAGTATCTGCCGAACGCGGACGCTAAGTCAACATCAGGGAAGGGGTGCTGCTCTGATGCGGCGTGCGAAGGGGAGGGACAGGGACCAAGAAACGTGAAGACCGTCGACTCGATCGAGGAGTGGGAGGACCTCAAACGGTAGGGGGATTGTGATGGAGCAGACCGTAGTATGAACAGCAGTATTACGGTAATTTGGGCTGTGAGTTGGCTAGAGTTCACGGGTGGCATCAGTGATGTACCCTTTTCAAGACCACCCGGTTTAAGGCCATATTAGAGATAAAACCAGGTAAACCGGCTTGTCACGAAAAATATAATATATTGGAATTAGAATGGGATCGTTTTTGCAGTAGGAAAAGGTGGGAGCATAGTAGAGATAAGACCACATACATTGCAGCGGGTTTCGCGGGTCGGATAATTCCTCGCGGGTCAGATCGAGCCAGCTTGACCCGACCCGACCCGTGAGATTAGAAAACCTCCGGAGCCAACCCACTGGCCGGGTCATAACCCGTGAAAACCCGCTAAATATGCTTGTCACGGCGTGGTCTTAGGTGCAACACTACCGCTAGTTACAATTAGTACTTTTGGTGGCGGAGTAGAAACCAAACCTTTTGCTGGCGGAGTAGAAACCAACCCTTTTGCTGGCGGAACCGCAATATTCATCCCGCACTAAAGCCAGCTAATTTCTCCCCAGACTTCCTTTTTCCCGTAAACAGTAGTGGCCTTAAAAACGCAAAATATATCCCACACTAAATCCAATTCATCCGCCGCCGAAAACATAGACCCAGCCCTACGAGTACAACTTATAACTGTACAGTAGTACCAGGTACACCCCGAGCCATGAACGCGGTGGTCAGATGCAAAGAGTCACAACTCACAACTCGCAACTCCGCGAATTTTCGCACGCATCTAACTGTGTTGCTTAGCCAACCAGACTAATCAATGTGATTCATACAAGGCAGCAGGAAAGAAGCGTTTAAAAAAGACAGCAGGAGGTATCTTGCAAAATGCTAAATTATTTAGCTCAGAACATCTAACCCCTACCAGGTACAGCCAATATCTCAGTTACAACGTTACAAGAGCTAACCCCTCTTTCCTTACCCCAAAAAAGTTACCAGGTATACTCGTATAGTCTGGTGGGTTAAGGTGAGTTAATCTCGTTCCATCTAAGGTCAATTTCTCTGGTTCCAGCCCCCCCCGAGTGCGTATTCTTACTCGTAAGGACTTTTTCTTGTAAAAAAATTGACTCGCGGAAAGCGCGAGAGCGTGAGTTAGCAAAATTCGATAAAAATCGACGACCGTTGGGAAGGCTGAATCTTCTGCGCATAAAAGATGAAGCCACGTACCGGGGGGGAGTAGGGGCGATCTCTGCGACCACGGCTTGACATTTCCAGAAGAAGCTCGAGAGTAAAAGTTGAAAAGAAAAGAGGAAAAATGAGCTGCATCACAGCCCTCGTGACAACAATGCTCTGCTTTCGCGGCCAAAAGCTGTTCGCAGTACTGCTGTACCGGGACGGGCGTGGATGCGGCAACCAAGCAATAGAGGTTGCACCTACGCGGTAAACGTTGCACTTCACACATGGGACAATTCCGATCTCTGTTCAGGATCTATGTTCGGGCAGATAGATTCCTGGTCCATCTATGTGATATGCGTGGCCTGTAGATCACGTTGCAGGGTGAGAGCCGGACGTTCTGAATGATCTGGCGCACGTTTGCTGGTTTGGATTTGTACTACATAGGTCCTGCACATGGAAAAATAACGACAGCTACACTGTAGGATTTAGGTTATCTATCTAGATGATCTAGATCGTCATCTGTCCAATGTGTGTAATGTTTTAGAACATATACCCGAAGTGTTTGATTTGTCGTGCAAGGCGTCGAGCTCACGCGCTTGTGGTGTACTAGGCACACACTGTATTAATAGCATTAATCGTATTAATAGCACTAATTGTATTTTAATAGTTCTACTCGCCTTCGGGTTCAGTGTAATACAAGTATAATATATACAATGAGTGTTCCCCGGAATCCCATTTTTCCCATGCCCGCGTTCTTTTGCATGTGCGTACATTTTTTTTTTTTTTCACACGTCTACTTTCCAGCTTCTGGACAAGCCGTGGTCACAGGTGTCGTCCCTTCCCCCCCCCCCTGTTCTTGCCTTCAATTTTTATCGCGCATAGGGTTCAGCAATCCCACTGCTCGTCGATTTTCCATCGAGTGTTGCTACCTCACGCTCTCGCGTTTTCCGCAAGTGAATTTGTGCGCAAGAAAAAGCCCCAACGAATTTATACGAGTATGCACTCGGCGGGGCTCGAACTCACGAAACTGACCTATACCAGGCTCGAGGATAACCTGATACGCCACCGGGGCGACCGCTTAACAAACAGTATCTCGTACCAAGTATTGCGCACCAGTACCTGGTATTACGTAGCATTGCGCTCAGAAGAGTTGCTCTACACTCACGGGAGGGCATGGCGCTCGTGTTGGTGTTGGTGTTGGTGTTGGTGTTGATGTTGATGGTGCTGGTGGTGTTGGTGTTGGTGTTGATGTTGATGGTGCTGGTGGTGTTGGTGTTGGCGTTGGTGTTGGTGGTGCTGGTGGTGTTGGTGTTGGCGTTGGTGTTGATGGTGCTGGTGGTGTTGGTGTTGGCGTTGGTGTCGGCGTTGGGTTCAATGCAATACTGTACCAGTACCAGGTACGCCACGCGGTAATACGAGAAGTAATCGCTCGTACGACATTTTTCGGATGTACCTGAGCGGTCCCGTACCTGAAGCATCAAGCACAACCACGAAACAAAATGGTGTGCTTTTTAACTCTAATTACACTTGGTTTCTCCTCGAAATATAGAACGGGTTGTTTGTGCAGGCTGGTTCAAGTAAACCCCCCCAATCCCCCCCTCCACGAATGCCGCTCGCAACATGTAGTGAAAGAGTGAATATTTGGTATGGTTTGGTATCATACTGACCCCCATGACCAGTGCAGTGGAACAGGGTGACATGGTGACATGGCCATAATAAAATTTAACGCCCTCGGGCTGTCTCTAGGAGCAAAACTCGTATCGACCAATGACTGGTCTTACATTTTTTTCAATAATATTCGGGCTTTTTCCCAGCGGGGGCGAAACCAAAATTGCGCCGCATTTTGCACGATTCGGTTTGATGTTATCCAAGGCATGTCTGTAGAAAATTGCGCGCAAAAAATCGAAGATCTGACCTGCCTGTGTTCAAGATTGTGCAGAATCTAGCGAAAAACTGGATCCTAGACTCTAACCGAGTGATTTGAAGGAACAAACGTATCTTACTCATTTTTACGCACCAAAGTCCAAACGTCCACGCCGTTTTAGAGAGAAGGACCCTGAAATTTTGCACACGTGTTCTACATGCCCATGCCGAGGCCTGACCTCCGGCCTTTTTTTTTTTCTTTGCCGAAAATGTTTGGTCTAAGGTGGGCCATATTTTCAAAAGAATCTTACCTGACGAAAAATCAGTCAAAAAATAAATAATAAAAAAATAGGAGGTCTTCGCAAGGGCACATAGAAGACTTGTGCAAAATTTCACGGTCTGAATAAAGAAAACGGCGTGGACATTCGCCGGGGGATAAATTTTGGTTATTTAACGTGAACCAGCCTGTACACCATTCGTATTGTTATCTTTGCACTCCAGCTTCAACGTCTATCACTCACAAACATGCCCAGGAAGAAGAAGAATACCAAGGGGAACCGAAAAATAAACCCAAACCTATGCACGTAAAGTATAGGCCCCCAAGCAAAGCGGTGGTGTGGTGTGGTTTAGGTGGTAGATAGAACAATATGACCGCCTTGTTGAGGGAAACCGCCTTTTCCATGTCGGGTTATGAGTGCATTTCCCGGTCACGCCAAGCGATTTTGACCGCCTTGAATCGGGACACCGCCCTATATAGGGATACCGCCTTATATGGGGATACCGCCTTATATGGGGATATCGCCTTATATGGGAGACCCATACTATAGTGTACCTCCTTTTTTTTCAGTTGGTAGTTAAGCGCTGGGGATTTATTTGCGAGGTTATAATTTCGACGAGGTTAAGGTAGCGATGGACACCTTTCGAGTTTCGTGAGGCGTTCGCTGTACAACGAACGAACACGACTTGATGACAGCTAGAAATGTCCTGCTGCGCAAGTTCCTAGCACCTGCTTATACCATATTTTTCAGGGCTTTTCACTGGTCAGGTCGCTTTTCGCGGGCCGGATCTGGTCAGCGTGGCCTGGCCTGACACGTGATAGCCAAGAAACCTCTTGACCCGACTCGTGACGTTTCGGAACACCTCCTGATCCGACCCAACTAGACCTGCGAGAACTTGAAAACCTCGTGATCCGACCGGCTGATCGGATTTTGACACGTGGAAAACCCTGATATTTTAAACCAATTGCCTGCTATCTGCTACCTGGTATGATACGTGGTTTTGTATGACAGGTCAACGCCGCTACTGATCGTGGATTTCACGGCGGCGTGGTGCGGTCCGTGCAGAAAGATAGGGCCCGTTTTCGAACGGCTGGCGACGGAGCACGCGGAATTGGCGTCGTTCGTAAAGGTTGACATCGACGATCTTCCGGACGCTTTCACCGGAATCAGCATCCCGGCCTTCCATGTGGGTTAAAGGGCATTCTATTATGACATTGGACGTTACCTAGAGTCGACACCCCGGCCTTCCATGTGGGTTTGCCTGCGAAACGATGGATGGTTGTTGATCTACATGGTACATGGTACATGGTACGTGGTACGTGGTACATGGTACATGGTACATGGTACGTGGTACATGGTACATGGTTTGACTGTGCCCTTGAATCAGCATCCTGGCCTTGCCTGAGATGAGAGTTAAAAGCGTCAACAGTGCAGTGTGATGACGGTAACACGTATTCTATGATGTCCTATGTTCCATGTTCGTTAGACGGAATTATTAAGCCTATTGAGATTTTAGGGGGTGTTCGATGATGCAGTGTGATGACGGTAACACGTATTTTATGATACCCTATGTTCCATGTTCTTTAGACGGAATTATTAAGCCTATTGAGACTTTAGAGGGAATTAACGACGACAAAAACGACGAATACGCACGTCGTCGGCCACTCCTTGATTGGAAAATGAAAAGTTTGGTGTCCGAATTTGGTGTACGAACTGCAACGCGAAGAGTGTCATCTACTGTGGTGTCTTGAAACTGTCTGAATTGGTCTAATCTCACTACCACCTACCACACCTATGAACAACGTTGTTAATACCTTAGGCTGTTGTTCACTCAAAAACGCTATCTTCTAATCTCACTACCACCTACCACACCTATGAACAACGTTGTTAATACCTTAGGCTGTTGTTCACTCAAAAACGCTATCTGTAACCCATGCTTCAAAGATGTTTTTTAAAACGTCACCGAAAAGCCCAACCCACGTCAACAGCTGTTAACAACGTCACCGAACAGCCAGATACTGTTGGCAGCCGTCAACGGGCAGGCTGTACGCCAGGCAGCTGCGCTCTTCGCGTGTATGATACGCCTGTATGCGTGCGTCTTGCTGATGGCGCTGCTGGGGGTGTTATCTTTGTTGCTACTAAACGAGTATCGCGATCTCCCTCTGCTGCTACTGCTTATGTGGCGTCGCGTATATACAACTCTGTATCACTCGGCGTAAATGCAGTTTAGATGTGGTTTAAACACTTTTGGGTAAATTTTGACACAGTCCAACCTATATGTTGAGTCCGTGCTTGTTGCCCTTCCTGTGCCCGTCCGAAGGTGTTTCAAAAAGGCCAGAAAATCGACAGTGTCAACGGAGCGATGGAGCAGAAGCTTCGGGAGCTGGTTGCCAAGCATTGCCAAAAGGGCGGCTCTTTGGACTCTTCGCCAGGAAAAACGACGAAAGTCTCTTAGAACCCTTTTCGCTCTTTGAGCTGCGTCCACGTTATGTGAGACAAACGACAGTCGCGGGCCCTATACCATGCCGGTGTGTGCCGGTGTGTGTCAGCTAAAGAAACGGCACTAGAGCGGCAACCTGGACTACTCCGCACACTGCCACCATAGGTTATTCCGCTGTTTCCGGCACTAGAGCGGCAACCGGCACTACTCCGCAGGCTGCCACTACTGGTTGTTCCCCTCTGTACCAAGCGATTTCACAGGCACTATAGCGGGCCAACCGGCACGATAGAGGGACCTCTACTGTACTTGGAATCGGAGCCGGGCCTGTTTGGCAGTGGTAAATGGATTGGTAACCTTTCTACTATTGCAAGCATTTTCCCACACTATTTTCAAGTTATTTGTCCCCAAATATGTGGCTCGCTCGAATGGGGGTAGTGTTCGGGGCTGGGAGTTGCATTCGGTAGTCACTTTTGACAGGGCATCGAGCGACCGCACCGTACGTCTACCCCAGCCCTGCTCGCGGATTAGTCGGTATTCCGTAATATCTAGCTCGGCATAGTTCGCCTACAACTGTTATGGCGGTTTTGCTTGCCGTCAGCAAGGGATCGGACAATGGGGAGGAGGGGGGGACTGTAACATTTTGTATAATTCAGACTAAACGCCCTGCGCCGTTGGAACTTCCGAGGGCATCCTGTTGGTCGGCAGCTTCAGCATTTGTCACACACGCAGCACCTCGGACTGCAGGAGGAGACGCGGTGTCCCAACTGCTTCGCAGGGAGATAACCTGTACCTCACGCGCGTGGCACGGGTTAGCAGCACAGGTCCCTCCATAGTGTCGGTTTGGGTAGTGCCGGTTGCCCGCTATCGTGCCTGTGAAATCATTTTTGCACACATATGAACAACCAGCAGTTGCAGTATGCGAAATAATGCCGGTTTCCGCTGTGGTGCCGGTATTTACGGCTGGCACATACGGGCACTGTAGAGGGACCACTACTGTACTTGTACTGCTGCGTGCGCTTCCTAGACAGTACTTTTGGCGCGACAGGACGTCTCTCTTAGTTGTTGCTGTTGCTATTCCTCGGTCCCACAAGGGTTAGCGGCAGTTTTGTTTGCCCCCAGCAAGGCATTATAGGAAGGGGCGGCGGGGTGGCGGAGGGTAAAGCGCTGTACAATTTAATGATCCCTTACTTACTTGTATTGACTTTTTTTTGGTGGTGGTAGGAGGGTAGGATGAACGGTTATAACTCGGTAGCATATGAAGAGACCTATCCGGCAGAGACTCAGCGGGATTGAGGTAACCCTTTGCATAGCTACTTTTGCAACGTTTTGTGTCCGGTGGTCGTCCATCGCTAGCGTGTTGCTCCTGGAGTGCTTGGAAATATACTCCTTTTGAGCTGATGAAACTCTGCACCTGCGATTGGCGCTGAAAAGTTTGCGTCTCGTAACATCGGAACTGGTATAGCCTAATATTAATGGTAAGAGTGAATTAAGTACTTTTCTGCCTTCAGTCAAACGAAATAATGTTTTGTGTTGTCGCGGGACCTCACGCGCGGATGGTTCCACACACGGAGACAGATCAATCAAATCCCCAGTTGTTTTGGGGTAGATAGATCCCTGATCTGTATGAACTACTCATGATCTAGATCGTTTTTGCGGTGTGGGCTTGGCACGACACGGCTCTTCCGCACATGCTTGCGGGGTGATATCTGTATGGTACGTCTCTTGAGCAAAATCTCACAACGGCAAATGAAGGACGTAACGGGTTGTCTACTTCTATCGACTAGATCGTGATCGGTCCGATGTGTAGTTGATTCCGTCGTCGACGAACCCGCTGCGATACACATGTAGGCCGAACTAATGTGTGTTGGTCTTGCTAACTTACGCGTAAGGTCTGCTCCCAACAGTGAAACAGGGAGGAAGGACATTGCTAGTGGGAACTATTGGGATTGATCGGGTTTGATCAATCTCAACTTTGGCCAGGACAGCAAGAGCAGCACCTGAGCGACATGATCACCCAATAAGTAAGGGAGAGTTGGACACCATAGAACACGTAACCAGCACTGCTAGAGTACCACCTGACTGATAGCTACGTATAGGCTGCAACAGGAAGGAGCTGGTGGGTCGCTTCTTTTTGTGTGTATTTGTGCGTAGCACGCATTGCAGCAGGCATGATACATACGGTCAGTTTGTGGAGCGCTCCGTATTCCATTGACGCATGCTATATAGTAAAGTAATTAATTAGAAATCCCTTCACTCTGTTTTGGCTATTGCTTACTATAGACGGCTATCGTGCCCGCAGTGGATTGACCTCAGTTTTTGTGCGCACATTTGTTGATCGCGGCTGATAACTTCCGCCTCAGGGCCCCGACGGCCACGCGCTCGCGGCGGTGCCTCCGCACATGTCACCCGCCGCCATCTGGGAGGTCTCCCGATCCTTCTCGCTGAGCTCGGCGAGCAAATCCTGCGAAAAGTCCCTCAAAGATGACATGATTTGCTCAAAGTCTTTAGTCCCTGTATTCGAGGCAATTCGCGCCCAGCATACTGATGCAGTGTACTTGTACTTATCTCTGTCTTGTGGTTTGACTACAGAGCTCGTCGTTCTAAGAGGAGGCATCAGCACGGAGACTGATTGTGCTGGATGCAGTTGGGTGGAATTTCGGTATGTATGATGGCAATACTCCTAACTTTTTTTTTTTTTTTTTTTTTTTCATCCTCCGGCGGATGGGGAAAATAAAACCTTTAGCTCTCCACACTTCCACGTATTTTCATGCGCGTCGTGTGTCGATTTAACTCAGTTGCTTTCGCAGCCCAACGCTAGCTGGCGCACCCTTCGGATCCCATTGTAGGTATAGCGTGAGCTGTCCCTATCAGTGGTCTTCGTTACAACCCCGGCAGCGCAAGCTGCCGTTGTACTAACCTTCTATAAAAGTAGTTGCAATCGGAACCCAGTGTGCGTGCTGTCCCGACGCCGGTTTGGTGGTGTCATCTGCTTCGTTGCAGTGTTTTGCTTGCTTTATTTTGTTATACGTAATAAGTTGTTTTCTGTATTGGGTACGGGGCCGATGGTGACGGTATGGGCACCAATCAATGCTGTCGTCAGAAACAGTGCGCAGGTGATAAACCGTACGGCAATGCTCATAATCCTACAGTAGTAGGTGCATTCGGGACCCTGTATCATATATGGTATGGCCTGTACAGTGTATGGTCATATATGGTATGGTATGGTTGCTGCCCCGTCGTGGAAGTTTGATTTTCTGTTTTGGAATATTCTTGGGAGGGAAGATCTCCATGCCCCCGACCACTGAACAACTAGATTTTTTAATGACAAACGACAATTTCTCGCATCCAAATAATATAAACATATATAAAATCATTCCTTGAAAATAGAGCCATTCCTTGGTGTCATGGACTTTGGTCCGGAGTTTTTTGTCTCGGCCTAAGTATGCGATTCGCGGAACTGGAATTCTCGGTCGAATATGGCTTGGTTCGAGCGCCGCCTTCGGGGGGCGGCTCCAACGCCCCTCGCCCTGCCGTGTCCGTTCCGCACATCGACGTGAACGCGGACGGGCGCCGAGCGAGACGAGCGAGTGTCGAGGAGGAATTTTGGAAAAATTGTTGAATCTTAATGGCTGCAACGCCTGAATGATTTACAAAATTGGCATCATTTCCAAACAAACGGTACGTGATAATGTTTGGAATTTTGCGTACCGGGTGAGAACAGCAGTATGTACGACGAGCATGAACGCCAACTGACGGCATTGGCAAACACACAACATCAGGTGCATGCAGCAGCAGTAGCCGAAGGGCGAAACTTCTAGCACATACTGCAGCAACTAGTAGCAACCAGAACCACAGCAGATAGCTCAAAGTGCAGTACGAGTGCAGTTGGCAAGTTTAGTCGTACACGCATCACTCTGTCCAATAGTCTATATATAACAGCATCTCAAGCAGGTAGAAGAGCCGTCTCTTCGGCCTTCGGCCTTGGCTTTAGCACGGCCGCTGACACTCCAGGCAGCCTCTGCTGTAGGCATGAACGAGTGCGGTTGATTCGCAGCGAACTATCCCGCTGTGCTCGCCTCTATGTTGCCATTGTCCGTGCCATTTCATGTCACCTCCCTTCTGTTTTGAGCTCGTCGTCGTGCCGTCGAGGTACGAGGAAACCCGTACGTACTGGGTGAGAACAGCAGTATGTACGACGAGCATGAACGCCAACTGACAACATTGGCAAACACACAACATCAGGTGCAGCAGCAGTAGCCGAAGGGCGAAACTTCTAGCACATACAGCAGCAACTAGTAGCAACCAGAACCACAGCAGATAGCTCAAAGTGCAGTACAAGTGCCGTTGGCAAGTTTAGTCGTACACGCATCACTCTGTCCAATATATAACAACCGTTTTATGTTCATATTGATGGAGAAAAAAATACCAGGTCGTATTACATTTATTTCCTGTAAGAATGATACGTCGTACGAGCGGACGTTCTGATTCTGGTGCCGTGAGACCATCGAGCACACCGCATGTTTTACCCAAACAAGAGCCAACAAGAGGCAGCGCACAGGGGCCCCCAACACAGAGACACGTGACAACCACGGCCAGCTGTCGGTCGCGTAATTGTCCGGTGGTCCGTGCTTCGGTGGGTGTATCGGAAGTCGTTCGTAGTACTGCTGTAGATCGTCGAAAAACCACGTGGCATCGTGCTGGTGGCAAGACTCGCCAGTAGACCCCCCAAAATGTATTTACCTTTTCTTTTTCTTGGCCCCATGCACCCATTTATTTCCTTTCCTTTCTCTTCTTTGTTTGTTTCTTTTTTCCAATTGACTTACGTCTGTTGTGCGCATGCGTAGTGATAGATACCACGTGTAATATATACGTGGTAGTCTTTCTTGGGTGGCAAGCGGTATAGTCGGTTTTCCCAGGCGCGAGTAATGAGACGTATGCACCGGTATGGACCTGGCACATTGTAGACTGACTCCCGATTTCACTTTTATATGTTTCTGGTGGAGGCATGAATTGCGTCAGCTGTGACTTATGCGTGTACCACCTTTGGTTTGTGTTTTTCCCCTAGGGTATTCCTCAGCTCCAGAGTGACTGGAGCCTGTCCTGTGACCACGGACTTGATTATGCGAGTTAATGTGAGAACGACGACAACAACAACAACTGAAATATTGCCTGTTTCTTGACCTTTCAGCTGCTTCCTGAAAACTTGGTTTTTCTGCCAACACGATTTTGAACTTTTTCGCGATTTTTTCTTCCTTTTTGTCTAGTAAGTTGAACTTCCTACTGCCGCTAATTGCCGCCTGACAGCTGTGCATTAGTTGCGGAACGGTCCAGCTTTAGCTTTTCTTTGATTCGCACCATTTGTTTTGTACTTACTTGACGAAGCTTCAGCGGCTGAGATCTGGGCTTGGCTCATCAGCTCGACACCGCCCAGCACCCCATCGCAGCGCTATAGCTTACAACAACGAAGCGCCGTGCAGTGCCCTGCGATGCCCTGCGGCTCAGCTCAGCAGCGCACCGCTAGCTCAGCAGAGCGACGCGCTATGCTTTGCCGTGCTCTGCCATCGCGGTCGTTCGTTATTCATGATATCTAAAACTCCGCGTACGCTGATATTTAGGTATTTGGCGCTTTATTCTATACATATCGCGTCAACCATCGTAATATCATACAATATCAACCCCACCCCCTCGAACACTCCACCCTCTCTTTACTCACTGATTGTACGACTTACCCCAGGATATACATGATAAACTGATGTATTATTTCCAAAAATGTCACATTTATCCCCTCGAAATAATGTATAGTTTCCAGGCACATATTGAGCTGCCCCCCCCCCCCCCCCCCCCCGCCCCAACCCCCCCCCCCCCCCCCCGCCCCCAATAATATACTGGTGCCAAAACCGTCAGATTTATCCCCTCGAAAGGATTTATAGCTTACATGCACAAATTGCCCCTTTCCCCCCCCCCCCCCCGCCCCCCTCCAAACCCGCTCGCTTTTGATCAAAACCAGGCCCCCCTTTCCCTTCACAGCTGTCAGATTTTGTCCCCCTCAGAAACGGGTTTTATAGTTTCCGCGCACAGACTGACTAAAATCATCCTGTTGACCCTGATAGCTACACTGTAGTTGTAAGGGGAGTCGCCGACCTATATCCTTAATGAAGACACACAACTCGTAATGCGCGCGATCGGAGTATCACACACAGCTTGCAAAGATGAGTTTCGACGAAATCTTCGATCTCACAGCTGGAGTGTATTTTAATTTTTATAATATGGGGGAGGGAATGTAATCTCTATGCAAAGATCCTGTTTTAAAATCATTTGTCAGCCGGCCGCCCCGGTGGTCTATTAATAATAATAGTGGTTTACCCTCGAATATTACTAACGTTTGGTTGTCCTTGAGTTCGACACCCACCACGATGAGATTTGACTTTATTTGCAAAAATGCAAAAAAAAAAACAGGCATCAATCAACTGCTGAGAGCGCCTAGCAGCGTGGGTTGGTTCGACGCGAGTCGACGAGGGAAGAAAATGCTGGATTCTCCTGGCGGTAAAAATGAAAGCACGTGCCGAAGTGGGGAGGGAGGAGGAGGGCCCGCTATTGACCCCGGATCTGAGTTACTACTGGGAGGGAGCGCGAGAGTGGTGCGGGGATAATAAATGGGATGAAGAAAAAAAATGTCGCAAAGGTATATTATTATTACTACCAGTAAATAATATGTCAGTCTCTAGGAAATACGCACGGCACTATCAGCAGTCGTCATGGTAGACACTCCGGATATTATGCATTGAGGGGACGCGTCCAATTTCGACAACGTGAAAGCCCCCACGAAGAAAAGACAGCAGACACACATATCCCGCCTTCCCGAGAAAAAACAGAGAAGAAGCGCTACGTCAACCTCCCGTACGAGCAAAGCCACCCCCGCACCAATCTTAGACAACGCCGCCTCAACGAGAGATCGCCCTCCTCTTCTACGTTTTCCTCCTCGCCCGCGACCACGCAGACCAATCAATGGGACAGCCTTCACGTAACAAACAAAGCAATCTTCTTCCAAAACCTCGCCGGCTGACATGGCCTCATGTCGACGTTTGATGCAAACCGACTTTGCATCCTGTCGACTTCGAACCTCCATTGCCACGGGGACAGCAGTGCAGTCTCTTCATTAATGCCAAGGCCTCTTTTTTTTCGCCTAGAGGCGACGCAGGTTCTCAATAATACTCTTTTCGGTATTTTTGTTTGATAGACGCCAACTTTTACTTGACGGCGCATTTAATAGTTTGTTTCGCCTATCCTTGCCTTCTTTGTTGTATAATATTACGTTTTTTCTTTTGTCAAAGCATGACTTTCAGAATCCCATGTTCGTATGAAACTCTTGGCATTACTTTAAAGTTCAATGCATGCCAAATCGGACAGCTACACCTTAAGTGGTCGAAGTGCTGCCCTGCCCTACCCGAAGCATGGGCGCCGGCGAATGCCGGCGCCCATGCGGAGCCCTTGTACGAAGTAATACTGTTCGCTGAAGCGATAGGCCTCGGCAATCCATCGCGCACACGAGATCACCAGAAAACGCCGAACAGCACATTGCCCGGGAGAAAAACAGGGTGGGGATTGGGATTGAGGCTGGGGCTACCCCATGCGATTCTATAGACTAGTACTAAAATAGCACGGTAAGGATGCATCCACAGTTTCCTCATCACCACACTTGAGCTTCGAGTGGTGTTTCTCAATCCCAAAACTGATGTGGAGACAAATGAAAGTGCAACCCAGTGATAGTTGAAAAATCCCAACAAAAAAAGATCAAACAGGAAACAGGGGGAAGCTTTTATGTTCTCGAGCTGCGAGACGCCAGCCACACCGATGACTCCGGCGGGCGCAGGCCTGCAGAGGGACGGGAGGAAGGAGGTGGCCTTCAAAACCCAACCGCGCCCTAAAATTCCCGTCCAGAGCGAAAAGAGCCTCCACTCCGTGCAATTTCGTTCACGTACTCCATCTCGCTTAGAACCAGGTCGAACCGCGTGCGCACACTACACGCTGGAGGGGAGGTGGGTCCCTTAGAGACAGAGAGGTCGGGGCTCCTGGTTCCGCTGGGACCCGACGGTGCTCGCGAAGGGCGAGGCCTCAGAGATGCAGGTGGTCGCTGTGCCACGCAGAACAAAAAAAAATGGCCGGCGTATCACGCACCTTGTAAATATGAGTATCGTCCCCAATTTATCGAACTCACAACTGAGACGTGTTCAGAACTTTTCTTTTTTTTAAATGGGAGCCACCGACCTATACTCGTAGTCTATCTTATTTAATTGACTTGCGTCTGTCGTGCGTATGTATGCGTTGTGATAGATACTACGTGTAATATAGACTATACGTGTGGTAGTCTTTCTCGGGTGGCAAGCGGTATAGTCGGTTTCTCCAGGCGTGAGTAATGAGACGTACGCACCAGTATGGACCTGGCACATCGTAGACTGACTCCCGATTTCACTTTTATATGTTTCTGGTGGAGGCATGAAATGTGTCAGCCGTGATATATGCGTGTACCACCTTGGGTTGTGTTTGTGTTTTTCCCTAGGGTATTCCTCAGCTCCAGAGTGACTGGAGCCTGTCCTGTGACCACGGACTTGGTTATGCGAGGTAATATGAGAACAACAACAACAACAACAAATCTTTCATGAGGATCAAACATATAACACGCGTGAACGACCTTCCGGAAATTTGTGCAAGTACTAACTGTATATTAGTGAAAAATAGATGTACTACGCAGCTTGCAAAGTTGAGTTTCAACCGTTCCATCGATCGTACTCACAGCTGACGTTCTTCAATTTTTATAAAATGGGACAGGCCGTTTCAGCGATCTTATGCCCAAGATTTGTCTTATTCTAAATCCCTTTGGGATTCAATTGACTGTTTCGGCTATTCCTGAAATCACTCTTTTTGACAGCCGTTTTTTCCCCGCGTTTTTTACAGCTCCTTTTATTACCGAGGTTGATAATCCCAGCTCAAGGAATCCACGATCATGCGCTCTGTCGTGTTCCCCAAGTCCCTTTGGGCCTGTGGGTTCGCTGTGGGGGGAGGCTGTGGTCGTCATGCGACATCCGGGATGCATTCCCGGGTTTCCCATGATTTGATTTGCATCTTGATGGGAAAACGGATACTACTGCTGCTTGCTCTGAGATAATCGCGCACAGCAGCCATTCTCTTGTGGTCTTTGTGTCGAGTCTTTGGTCGTCGGTGAGCCTCGAGTTTGACAGTGTAGGGTCTGTCACCCCGGGTCAAGGGCTGACAGCTAATACCAGGTACACGTTTCTCTGGTGTCAACTCTCCTGTTTGGGTGATCATCTCACAATTAAGTCGAGATTCAAAGCCCGACAGTTCCTAGTATCGCGGCGGCGGTGGCTTCACGCGTATCACTCTTTATGGTGGCGGCCTGCGTCGTGTGGTTGATGCTGTAACCGTCACTGGTTTTGCCGTTTGTTCCGTCTGGAGTCCCAAAGCGTCAGGTATGATGTAACCAACGCGAAAGACAAAAAAACGCGCAAGACAATTTGTCACAATTTTTTCTATGAACATAAAAAAACGTTTGTTCGGGGCCACCCGCAAACAAGAAAAGGACGCCTGCGTGTGTGATACCAGAGACATACGTATGACACGTTCAAGGGTTATTTATATCGGGCAGTAATCAATGCGTTACCGGTGGCACGTACAACCGATGTGCCACCGGTGGCACGTTTTTCAACTTCCATTAATACTTTGAAGTATTAAATTAGACCTGACCATAAACACATCAAACATAAGTAAACACCGGTGCTAGGCCGGATGGTCAATCCGGTGGCACCTCAAAAGACGAAAGAAAGTGGCACGAGCGAACGAACAAAAGCCTTAAGCACCCTCACTCGCAGATCCAAAAAAAAGAAAACTGCCGCCGAGACCCGTGTGTGTTCCCACCAATACATGCGTGGGGGGGGGGGTTGCGACAGTCCGTCTGCATTGCCGCAATCAATACAAACGGGCAACGAAAGCAGCCAACGGCGCCTAAGGACCAAAGGGTTTCAAAAACATCGACGGCGGTTATACCTACTGTAACTGTAACTCCTCTGGACACTTTTGCTACACTTCTACGTACCTCTCTTTCTTTCTCTCGTTCTTTCTTTCTTTCCCCTCCCCTCTTCCCATGACACGAAGTGCGACAATCGTACCCTACGCATGCCTAAACGTTTATCCTTTGGGTCTCAAAACTTCCCACCAACCCGCTTACTACAGCTACAATTATATATTTAAGGGATCTTTCCATTTCACCCATTTCACCATTTGTACAAGCCATCTCAGTGCGCGGCGCTACGCCACGCGAGGATAGCATGCCCATACCGTATATCGCTGTGGTATTAATTAATAGGATAGGGTCTCCTGGACAAAATCCAACAAATAAAAAAAAAACACCAGCTGCAAAAGCAACATCAAGTCGCATCAAATTCTTGCTCCAAAGTGTGAATTTGGTCCGAAAATTATGCCCCGATGAACCGGATTCTAGCTACCGCACGACGCAGCACCCGAATAGAGCCAGCCCCACGAGCATCTTTTCCCCGAGCCCGATACCTTTAGGCTATGACTGAAGTCTATGAAAACAAGGCAATCCTTTCAGAACTGCAAAACAGTATTCCACGCTAATTCCAAGTATTTAGTTCCCCAAAACATCGATGCAGTTCTAAAGGGGTTAAGCCCACGGTCATAATGTTAGCCCACAGAGCCCTACTAAGCAGTTTTCGAACAGGACCTCAACTCGTCGTGTCCTTCGAACCTCGCCCCAACAAAACGGGTGTTTCTCCGTTTCCGAAACTCGCCTAGCTTCTTGCGTCCGTTTTCAGACAGCACGCAAGCATTTCCGTGTGGTGATGGCCATAATATACTGTACATCGAGACCCCAGGAACACTTGCGCGTTTTCCCCTCTGGCTCCCACGGAGAACAACACCCAAGAGGCGTTTCCCACATCTAGCAATCTTGCGTATTGGTACAATAGACCATTGGTGCGTCGGGCGATAACGCCGCTCCAACTCACCGCAGATCCAAGAAATCGCAGCACTCGCTGCAGCAGCAGCAGCAGCAGCAGCACCACCACCTCCACAGCCCCCATCACGTCGCGAAAACACGCGCACACCACACGTCAGACACCAGTTGTCGCGCGCGCAACAGAGAGATAGCCCTGCACAGGCTTCCAAGGGCAATACCATCATAAGAGGAAACACCATTTTTCGCTCTTTGTCGGCGCTTGCACAGGCACACTATTAATAGAGACACATCCAACAACTTATCTCACTCGATGTCGGCGCTTGAACAGAAGCACTAGAGAGAGAAACCCAAAACCTTTTCTCACTCGTTCTCGGCGCTTGCGCACGCAGATACACTCACACCACATGGTGTCGTCGGCATCGTCGGCGCTTGCACGGACCGATACAGCCACACTACATGGTTTCGTCGGAAAGGTCGGAGTCATCGTCGTGCAGGGCCCAAGCTTCGGCTATGGCGCCAGTAAGCTCTTCAGCGTCGATGTCGTTGACGCACACCGCGTGGCCGATCCCATCCTTGAGGAGCGGCACGCGCTGCTTTCCGTGGCGGTGTTCCACGGCATCCGCCAGACCCTGACCAACAAAGGCAACCACGCGAGGAGAAAACACGATTACAAAGTAGAAAACATCTTAAATAGCCCGCCAGTGCCAGTCAAAAACGGAAAACGCCTTTTACGGCCGCTAGGTAACCTCGGGAGGAGTAATGACTTGGTTATATTGGTGTAACAAGTAGCTCGTCAGTCGGCAAGGAAAGAGGGTCCCACCGGCGCAAGACAACCACGGAAGAAACACAAGTTTGAAAAAAATAGAAGCAGTACGTAGCTGGCCGGTCAGCAAGGACAAGAAAACCCACGAAGAGAAACCATGAAAACAAAATAAACGTTTGTTAGAAAGAAAAAGTAATTGATTCGAGGTCAGCAAGGCAAACAGGTCTTGCCAGCGCAGGTCGAACCTCGAAAATAACAATTTTGATCAAAAGTAACACCAGGTACTATTATAAGTAGCTCGCACATCAAAATGGAAAAGGCCCCCTCTGTGGTCTGCAAGCACGGGAGGACTATAATTTGACGAAACAACCGCAAGCAGGTCGTCGTCACTCAGCAAGGGAAATTGAAAGGAAGGGAGCCCGCGAACAGCGACCGACGGGAGTTAAAAATAAAGCAACACACCAGGCTGTACACACGCCATGGGCCCTCCAATAAAAAAAAAAGCTCTGAGCAAGGTACAAAAATAAAATAAAACACACTATAGTCACACCAACCATGAGCATGGGGCGAAAATACAGGAGTCAGTGTAGCGCCAGCGCCCGCCGCAGTGCATGCCATATTTTTCAAGTATTGTTCCATAGCTTCCCCAAAACAGTGAGCCTCCTCCCTCATTTCGATGCTAGCTTGTTTCTTGTTTAGCAGCACCGCAATCTATTGTGTCTCCAGAATCCGCCCCGCAATCTCCACTCTGTCCTCATTCTTCACTAATACTAAGGCTGGCCTCACTGAAAAACTGCGCCTTCGCGGCGTAAAACAAAACAAGGTACTTGGTATTGCGCGAGCGCTAAGAGCGCTTAAATAAAGCTTCCTGCACCAAAAGCGAACAACAGACCACCTGTACTATTAACAAAGCGCGAATGAATAAGCTGCCATACCTGGACGAAGGCCATCCCTTCCCTATATTGTGAACATTTTGAAACACGAAAAATGACCCGACACTCTGTTCTCTACCTGGCACATGCTTTCGCGTGTGTTGGACCGAATCGGGCTCGCTTTCGTAGGTGTACTTCCGGCCTTTTGGTAAGATTTTGGGAAACGGTAAAGTATCTAGACCCTTTCTTTCGCCAGGGGCATCGCTCAAAATTTTGGGCGTGTTGTCGCCTTTGGACATCAAAAGCAGGAAGGTATTTCCAGAGGTATTTCGTCGTTTCACTCCCTTGTGCAATCATCTTCTGAACATTATATTACACCAGGAGGTGTAGTTTTACAAAATACAATACGACTGGGAGATAGAAGACTTCGTCGAAACTCATATCTGCAAGCTGTGCGTGATTGTGTGGTACGTACTCCGATCGTACGTGTAAGGGGTCTATATATGTCCTCGTGAAGGATAACATCGGTCGGCGACTCCCCTTGGTGCCATTACTAGCTACTACCTACTACAGCAGTAACCTCAGGATCAACAGAGTGATCATGCACGTAATACATATGGTCTACATATTTGTAACATCGGATGGTAAAACATGTATGTACTAGTACTCGTATAATTAGACTAGTCACCTTGACCATTAGCGCGAGCTCCACGCCCTCGTGAATGGTAGGTAGGCCGATGTCCTTCATCACGCGGAACACCCTGTTGAGTACCGCCTGCGAGATCATCCCACGGCGCTTGGCAATGACGAGGCATAGGAAGCCGTCCACGTTCACCGCCTCGCCGTGCATGATGTCGGCCGAAGGCAGCATCTCAATGATCTTGCTGAAAGTGTGCCCGTAGTCCACGCAGCTGGAAAATTCGACAAAAAAAAAAACAGAGCGCACCCTATGTCAAAGAATTTTCCAGGACAGCGAGGGAATAAAGCGAGAGCGCAAAATCCCGCAAAAAAAAACAAGAGACCCGACGACCTGGCCTGGCCGCCGCGCTGATATTTGAGGATAGCTTTAACGCCCTCTCATTGGCCGAGGGCTATGTGGTGGTCCGTAGATCGGAATATATATGTACTTTTTGTAATCGAACAGCGACGCAGCCGCGTTTCTCGTGCGTTTTTCGCACGATGTGGGTCCGGGTTGGGGTCAGGGTAAGGTTAGGGATTGGGTTGAGTCTACGCCCGTACTTTTATCCCATCCACAAGCGCTTCCTTTTCCCACGCTCTCTTTTACGACCTAGTGCTTTCCGCTAGTCATTTGTTTAGGCAACAAAAAGTCCCTACGAGCACGAGTATGCACTCGGGCGGATTCGGACTTGCATCATTGTCCTTAGCCGGGACGAGATTCACCTACTACTTCATAGGGGACGCCTTCTCTACACGCTCGAGTACCCGGGTACCAAATCTGGTTATGCTGGCCGTACCCGGGTATTCCAACCCACTCAAGTACCCGGGTAGTCCTACCCGGATATTCATACCCAGGTGAGTACCGAGGGGTAGTCATACCCGGGTACGTACCCGGGTATCCTCAGAAATGTACACTATGCCTCACAGCCTTGCCAGGTTAAGGCAAAATCTACGGCACCGTCAAGGACGTGCCGTTTCCGTTTAAGCTGCGCGAAGAAGCCCATCCAACAGCAAAACTCACGAGGACGCTGTGCCAAGCACAAAACTCGTCAGGAAGCCCAACCCAATCACAAAACTCTCACGAAAGCTCAGCCAACCACATAACTCACCGCTCCAGCCTGTGCTCCCACAGGTTGGGCCCGAGCTCCTCCAGCATGATTTGCACCGACAGCTCGATCACACGGTCCGCCACACCATCAGTGCCCTAATTTTGCCGAGCGGCGTCGCGACACAGTGGAAAACGAACCGGTTGCTTCCGCGTTAACAGTGCAGATATATAATGCTGCAGCGGAACCTCGGGTCAATCTATGCAGGTAGAGTTGGGGAGGGTACTGCTACAACGGAAGAAAACCGAATCAACCAAGCGGGGATGGGGGGTGTGGGGGATGTACTACAATATAATTTCGCGCAGAGCCGTAGTCGTATGATGTGGCCATTATTGACCTTCGCACCCCGACAACGCTGTGACGGAGCACATCGGATTTTTACGACACCAGGCAGACATCGCGTGCACCAGGCGCAGGCAGACATCGCGCGCACCAATCGCGAAGCGCCGCGAGGTGTTGGGCGAGTCGCAAGAAAGGTGAGCTGCATCCTACAAAGAACCACTTGTGAGGCGGACTTCCGCACCCTGTGCGTACTTTCTTGCGTATGGACGTCATCTTCGAATGGGTTTCTGTATTTTCTGGTGTGGCCACTTCCAGAGACAGCAATGGGTACCAGGTATTAACTACTATGTCACCGCCTTGCGGGTGCCTTACCATATGCACACTACGTGATATCGTCATATCGTCATATCGTGATATCGTGATATCGTGATATCACCCCCCTTGCGTCGAGTGAAGTTTCTCCACTCCGCACAGAATGATCTAGTATGATCTACTGTAACCTCCACCATCATCTCGGTTGCCGGCAAAACGTAAACACCAGAAAATAACAAAGACGATACCCTGGTGCTCAAGCTCACGTAGTGCGAGAAGGGGGTGGGAGGTGGGGGGGTAACTGTAAAAATGGCAAGCCGAATCAACTCAAGGGGGGAGGGGGCGGGGCATGGCTTCGGTGTACAACCGAAATCAACCTCAAGAGGGGAGAAGAAGAGTAAAAACCAAAAAATGAACTGGGGGGGGGGGGGGGGTGCATGAGCAAAGGATGAGCATAATGCCGCGGCTCCATTGAGACGCACAATTGTTACTGACCCTACAAGTAGACACGCTATTTTATACAAATATTCTAACAACGTCAGCTGTGAGTTCGACAAACTTAGGGTCGATACCCATTTTTGCAAGCTGCGTAATACATGGGCCGTCCATTTTCAATAATTTTTCATGAGCCAAAAGCTAGGTAAACGCTACCAGGTACCTGGTATTTTATAAAGATTGTTCTACCAACGTCAGCTGTGAGTTCGACGAATAAAGAGTCGATACTCATCTTTGCAAGCTGCGTCCTAAACCTCACGGGTCGGGTCAGGAGGTTTTCCAGTATCACAAGTTGAGACGGGTCATCCTGACACGATCCGACCGCGAGCAGTGATCCGACCCGTGAACAGCCCTGGAACTAGTAGCTCACTCGCTACTACGCAAGTTAATAGGAGCTCGCTCATCGCAACGTGTACACGTACGTGTAAATCGGGCTTAGGTTTACAGCGCATGCTATTAATAGCAGTTGCGCAAAGATAATACCAGGTGCCAGGTACGAAGTATGTGCAGTATGCACTACCTACCTGGAAACGCTGGAGGACAAGACGGGGGCCGTGCTGCTCGAGCAATCCGAACAGCTCCGTGGACCGCACTAGCGCCAGCTTCATGATCTCTCCGAGGCCGTTGATGATGTTGCGTTCGTCCTACGAATACGAACAAAAACAGAAAACAAAAACAAAAACAAAAACAAAAACCCGTTGGTTCCTATCGCTTAATCAACAGATTTAATACGCCCCTCTTGCGTGTCCTAACGATGAGGCACGTCGCTCACATCATTACAAAAACACCCGCCCGGACGATTTCCGGTCGTCCTCATTCTTATTCTTATTATTATCCGAAAACTTTGCGACGGTGCCCATTCTTCTTCTGCTTCTGTTTAGCCCTCCGACAGCGAAGCGTAGACGCCGTTCTGATGGAACGCGAGTTTTCTCCGCAAAGCAGTATTGATAGTACCTCTCCAGTGACTCTCTACCAACCATTCCCCAAATTTCCTTCCCCACATAATTTGATCTTTAGTTACTCGTACCAGCCAGGTAGAATTTGTCCTGTTGTTTAACCTCGGTGAGACTCGAGAGGTGACACACTGACTGTCCAAAATAAAAAAGACCATTACATTAGTCAGCAGGGCGCGTGAAGAACATATCCGAGTTGCTGGGGCAAAGGATGCGTCCGAACCGCAACTTAGGTGGGGTACATGGCTGTACTACAAGCGCGCAGCTTGGTAATTATCATGCTTACTGCGAGCTCTCTCTTGTATCAAATAGGCGCTCGAAAAAATGTCGTACTCTTACGTTTTTTCGGGCCGTTGTGAAAAAAGGTCCTCCAATGAGATTCAGAGTGCAGCACTCGGACTGGGACCAGCGTTGGTGTCCCAAAAACTTTGGCACCGTGACTTCAAAACTTCAACCAACATGGTATCCGGTACTTCAACTTCAACTTCAACGAATGTTTACCGTAATAAAGCACCGTAAAAAGTAAAAAGCTTACCTGGCTGGCGATGAAAGACTTGTCCAGAAGAGCTCCCACGGGCGCATAGAACGTCCCCACGCGGTTCTTCTGCGGCCCCATGGAGCACGAGCAATAATCCACCCCGTTCTTCACCCCCACCGACGCGTCAACGAGCGAGAGAAGGGTCGTCGGGACGCGGACGAAAGGCACGCCGCGGCGGTAAAGCGAGGCAGCCATGCCGACAATATCCAGCAACACCCCACCGCCGATGGCTAGGATGGGCTCGCGGCGGCGGAGGCCGAAACGGCACAGCTCCTCCAAGATTTTGTCCACGGCTTCCATGCGTTTGTTGGCCTGGGTTGGGGGGCGTGGGGGGTGTGGGACGGGGGGGTAATGTTACCATGCATGGCCGTAGTAGTCCTTAGGGTCATAGGTCATACACCCTCGCCTGCCTACAATGCAGGGACCAGGAGCAAGTCGGGCTTTCACCGACCAGAGCGGGGGGGGTGTACTCAGTTTGTGCATGGCCGTAGTTGTATGACCATAAACCCTCCCATCCCTACTATGCCGGGACGGAGCACCGTTGACCACGCATCCCTTTGGAGACGGAGCACCGTTCCTACTCCTAATAGAGACACCTCCAATATGTGGGCGCTCGTTACGCTTCTTCCGTATACTACATAGAAACTGTCTGCTTATCCTATCTCCGTCCTGTTTCGCCGTCTGCAGCAACCATCTATCTCCTAGGATAGCGATCGTTTTCTCGCTACTCTCTAGTATACCAAACTCTTCCGTGTCACATACGTCTAATTTCCTCATCACCCTCTAATGCATCCCGTTTCCTCCATGTATATTTCACATTCTCCTACTACTTGTACGTGAGTCCTACTCTCTAATGTTGTCCCACACGGACACATATTTGTAGCCACGTCCTCCTCCTCCCGACTATTGGTATATCTCTTTCTTCGTTCTGGTAGGTCCAAGTCCCAAACACGAAATCGCAGTTTTAGCTTTTTCGCGTAGACCATTGGGCCGTGCCGATACCTTTTCATTCCAATATCTTGCCTCAACCCCAAGTGTAACTCTAAGTGTTTCTCCTCTTCCACCTTATTTCATAGCGCTTGTCTTCCCCTTTCTTCTATTATTGTTTCTTTTACTTCTGTCTTGTACCCGCTAAACTTCTCTACTGACAGTACCTCTTCTTGGTCTTCCCCTATACCCTTCCATGTTTTCTCGACTGCGTCATCCCACCTTGTTTCAGCAAGTCCTCTTGTTATTTGTTATTTTCTCCCATACCTGGTACAGCATTATCAACTATGGCTGGCTGGCAACCTTTTTTCTGGCATATTCTTTGATTCATATTGTCATTTCACCTTTATCACGTCTCTACTTGTTTCAAGTGGGAAAATTCCTAGTTCTGCTCTTAATACTGTATTACTCGTCATACTTGAGCAGCTGCTGTCATCTGCACTGTTTCCAGCTGTTTTGCGAACTTAGCGTTCTCTTCCCATACTTCTCCTGCATACTCTAACTTTGGTACAATCACATTCATCAGCATACACATTTTAATACTATTAATAGTGTCAAGGTGCGGGTCTGCTAGGATCGCATCCATCTTGCCTACTTGTGATCTACCTTTTCCCATTACTTTCGCCGTGTGTGCATCCCAAGAGAAGTCCTTTGAGATCTCAACGCCAAGGTATGTATATTGGTCTACAATCGGTAGTTCATCTTCTCCCCACTTCCATTTGAAAGAGGGGGGGGGGCGTACTCGTTTATTGCTTGCCTCAGTCGTTTGTCCATTGGCCACGCATCTCTTTCGAAACGAAGCACCGTTCCTACTCCTAATAGAGACACCTCCAACGTTTGGGCGCCCATTACGCTTTTGCCATATGCTACATAAAGACTGTTTGCTTATCCTATCCCCGCCCTGTCTCGCCGTCTGTGGCCACCACCTATCTCCTAGGATAGCGATCGTTTTCTCGCTACTCTCTAGTCTACCAAACCCTTCCATGTCACATTCGTCTAACTTTTTGTCATCTCCTCTAACGCATCCCATTCCTCCTCGTGTGTTTCACGTTCTCCTACTACTACTACTACTACTACTACTACTACTACTACTACTACACCTACTACAACAGTATGTGAGTGCTACAGGGGGGTGATCGTAGTGTCAAGCACGGCGCAGTCCTTGTACCGTATGATGATAGTTAGTGGTATCATAGTGGTATCATAGTGGTATGACTCTACTTGTAGCATCCCCACAACGTCGGAACGAGGCACACCCCCACATCGGGTTTTCACCGACCAGACAGACAGTGTTTGCAACAAGCGCGACCGCCGTGAGTGGGGTGTTGGGTCGGTTTCAAATACGGCAGGGGACGGCAGATCTGGGCCCCGTCAGTCACGCCTCTGGGAACCAACAGGCTAAAACTCCTTCATTACGTCTAGACGGCTGTCCGTCACACGTCACACGTCTAAAGTGCCGTTTCCTGACATCTGTGGTCGGGGGTGGGACTGGCGTCGAGGGGAGGGGGGGGGGGGGTATAGCGGGGGTGCCCCTTTAGGGTTGGGGGTGTACAGCGGGTTTTGGCTTTGACAGCGGGTGTGGTAACTTCGGTAAGATGCAACTTTTTTCTGTACTGGTGCGGTGGGATTACGTCGTTCGCAGCCATGATTGACGCCATCAGACCGAAACGTCTCGTTGAAACTTCAAGGACGGTGAATGTGGTGTGCAGCTTGCACCAGACGGGGAAAAAAAAAAAACAAGAAAAAATGGGCCATAGTAGTGACGACGCAATCTCCACAGGCACTATTATACCGCTGTCGTCACGAATACATCTCTTGAGAAGCGGACCACAAAACCCGGGCAAGGGGACGAGGGGACGTTTGGTTGGGAAAGCGAACTATTAATACCACATGCACCGATAAGACGAAGGGCGGGTAGAGGTTTCGGACAGGTGTTTGGTCGGCCCAAAAAAAGGCATGAAGCTACGACACTATTAACAGCAGCATTTACGTTAACATGTATGCATGGTACCAGGTATGTTTTAAGACACCATGGGTGGGCTTACCTCCTCTCCGGGCAGCACGAGGCGTTGCACCACCACGCCATGGTTGCTAAAGTTGGCGGACATCTTCGCGCCGTACAGGTTCTCCACTGCCTCGTCTGATTACGCGACAGACAAAAATATCAACAAACATGAACAAGTTTCGTCAACGCAGGGAAAAAATCGGAACACAACGAATTGAAACTGCAAGGTCAGTACGCGACAGCACGACAGCACATTAGCATAACGTCGATATAAAGAAAAATAAGCTCGGCCGAGGTTTTAGGCACGAAACATGAGAATAAATCGGAAAGAAAACATCACCATCCTCCAGCAAAGGCAGTGGCTGATGCTGATTTTGTAACCCGTGAGTGATTTGTTGTGGTCACTTTTGTCCTGTTCCTCCTCTCAAATCCAGAAGGAAACAATCGTAGAGTCTTACACCCCGGATAGATCGTGATCTAGATCATGATACAGATCATGATACAGATCAAATATACCTTCTAGATCATCTACAGATAGTCTAGATCATGATACAGATCAAATAGACCTTCTAGATCATCTACAGATAGTCTACACTGTACCTGCCGTATGAGATGTTTTAATGAGATTTGTCGATCGTGATCTTCATGAGATGTTGATCGTGATCTAGATAATCTGTAGTAGATCCTGTATCCGCGACTATGGCATGTCATGCCGGATCTATCTATCTATATAGTCTATACGTATATAGACTATAGGATAGGATACAGTTCTAACCCAGGGTACAAGCGGAGATCGACGCGCGCAGAGCTGTTAACTTAGAACAAAAACGAAGCTCACTCCGACACAGGCGATACAAACGCCTGCGCTCGTTGAGGTTGTCCTCCTCCGGCAAAATCCGATGCTATGTAATCGTGATTCGGTGTCGCCAACAATAGGGATAGATAGGAGGACCCCTACAACAGCAAAACCAAGCCCGACAAAAAAGGATGGAAACATAAATTGCCTGCGCGCGCCTACGTCAACCTCACTCCACGGAGATCTCAAGAGAGGAGACCCATTTGCCCGAGGGTATCATACTCGAGAGCGCACCGACCACCGCGGCAACGACCCCACATACATATTCAACAGTAACCACCACTACTGTGTAGAAAAAGAGAAAAAAAGTGTCTCCCACGTCAATTTCTTCGGGGTCAAGGGTAGGAGTAGTAGTAGTGTAGGTTATAGTGTAGGCTATAAACACATTTTATCAATGTCGTCTTCCCTCTGCACGTTACTATGGCCGATAATTTTTCACCTGTTGGGCTGTGCACTTTCAAAGTTGCACCTGCTGCCGGGACTTTCAAACAGCTGTTGTTGTTGTCACACCAACTCGTTGACAAGTCGCGTGAAAAACGTCAGTCTCGCACCGCCATCACCGCCATCACCGCCATCACAGCACCTCTTTCTTGAACCCCAGCCATCATGCACCTTTCCAAATGCTGGATGCTGGTGGTGGGCATCGCGCTCAAAAATTCCTCCTTTCAACTCGCCGACCTCCTGACCCATGCCAAACCCCTGATCGCACGCACCTTCACGTAAAGTTAGTTACTATTAATACCAGGTACGAAGTAAAGGTCTTCTTCCTGTCTCCCAACACTTACTTCCCAGCCCTCATCTAATCTCTCCACAGACACAGCCAGCCCCCTTACATTACTTAGCTTTCTGGCCTTCTTCCCCATGCTACATGCTATCCCTTCTGGCACTTTTGCTTGTTTTGAGGCTACTGGTTGGTTCAAGTTGCAAGCCCGAAGCGTATTTCCCGGCGAATGTCCACGCCGTTTTGTCGATTCAGACCGTGAAATTTTGCACAAAGACCTCACCTGTGCGTGTGAGTGTTTTTTTGCCTGATTTTTAGTCAGTTAAGGTTTTTAGGAAAACGTGGAACCACCTTACTTAGATCAAACATTTTCGGCGAAAAATAAGAAAATACCCCCCCCCCCCACCCCCGAGGCAATGCCTCGGGATGGGCATGTAAAACACGCGCTGTGCAAAAAATCAGGGTCTATCTCTCAAAAACAGCTTGGACATTTCGACTTTAGTGCGTAAAAATGAGTAAGATGCGTCATTCATTGCCTTCAAAATGGCTTAGTTTTAGTCTAGGATCCAGTTGTTTCGCTAGGTTCTGCTTAATGTTGAACATAGGCGAGTCAGATCTTCGATTTTTGCTCGCAAAAAATTTACAGACATAATATATCATGCCTTGGAGTACTTTCAACCGGGTTGTTGTGCGGAAGAATGCGACGCAATTTGTTTTTCGCCCTCGCTTGGAAAAAGCCTTGAATATTTTCGAAAAAATTGAAGGTCTGTTATTGATTGGTAGAAGATACGAGTTTCGCTCCTATAGAGACAGCCCGAGGTCGTGAAAAAAAAGTGGCCATGTCACCATGTGACCCTCTTCCACTGACTGACTGGCAGCACTGCACTGGTCATGGGGGTCAGTATGATATCAAATATTCACTCCTTGACTCGATATTGTGAGGGGCATTCGCGGGGGAGATAATGGACTGCTTTTTACTTGAACTCGCCTGTAAAGACTTCAAATTGAATTTTTCTACTGCCGCTGCTGCTGCTGGTGCACAAAAAAACGTCACACTGGTTACGTTAGTACTATGTACCAGAAAACTGTACTATATATAGTAGTATCTGGAAATAAATAATATCGAATTTGAAAAAGTCAATGTGGCAAACGCCACACACACACGGAGAAAATTCAGTTTTTGCGCAAAACCTCCGATATATATCCTTATTTATTTTGTTTAAAAACTACCAAATAGCCCATCAAACACTCTACCAAGTGCCATTGCTGCTGTAGACTGTGTATGTATGTATGTAGCAGCCTGCTTGCCGTGAGTGTTGTATTTAGCTGGAATTTTCCAGCCATCTAGATCTTCACGTACCATGTACCAGGTATTTTTCGCCGGGTAGGTTGTCTTTTGTGCCGGCTACCTACAGCGCAGCAAGAGTACCATCTTAAATGCCTGGTAGTTGCTGCTGTGAGCAGTGTCAGCAGTATTCATACCAATAATAGTAGTGGGGTGCTGTACTGCTGCTGTACTGCTGCTGAATACACTGCTGTATCAAATGCATCAAATGTGCTGAGCACACACAACAACAGTTTTCTGGTTGTATGTTGCTCCCGAATGCTTACGCCGGTTACATGAAAGTCGCCGCTGCTGCGGTAAACTCATCATTGTGTGCAGCAGGTAGACTGAAGCAGCAGATAGTCTACATCCCTACACTTTCCCTTCGATAAATGTTGTAAAGCTTAGTTTGGGTAATAAGCTATTGGTTAACCTTTTGCAAGTGGTCAAACGGACTAATACCCCACGAATAACTTTAACAAATGGCGTCGTCGACAGACCATTTTTTTTTGGGTCGTGGGTTCAAATCCCACATCCACCATGAATAAACTTTTTCAGACTTTCCCCATGTCGAACTTGAAAAATACTCTCCCCGGTATCCCCAGGGAATGAAACGACTTGGATGTATTGACAGGTCCGCCCGTATATCCGGCCGACCTGCTACCCCGCCGTTTCAGGGGGGGAGAGTGTTATATAAGGCTTAGTTTGGGTAAGCTATTGGTTAACCTTTTGCAAGTGGTCAAACGGACTAATACCCCACAAATACCTCAACATAATAAACCTGAACTATTTACATTGCAGTATCTATAAACTTATACCTGGTTAAAATTCTAGTCTATATTAGTCTATATTAGTCTATATAAATGCACTACCGGTGGGGTGCCGGCATTAGAGGGGGTGCAAAAAATCAGCAGCCTTGCGTCACTCTTTTTGCAGGTGGTCAAACAAACCATTATTAATAATATCCTCTAATTCTTAAACGTCGTCGGCAGGACCGTGGGGTTTCGGGTCGTTCTAAAGGAGTAGCCTTGATGACCCCCAGACGATATGATCCGCAGAAGGGGCACAGGACCTTAGGTGTGTCTATCGGTAGACCACAGCAGTCAGCTGTGTAAAACCCAGACAGATACAAGTCTCTTATTATTATCATCGCGCAAGGCTTGCTTCATTTGGGTACTACTACTACTGTCGTGCTATAGACCTATATGTATGTGCCTATTCCTGGACCGTACGTCAGTTTCGTAAGCACACTGACTGGAGATTCCGAATCCCACGGCCGATTCCGAATGACACGACAGTTGAATGACGGAAATCAGACCTTAATTGACCAGCAGGGATGGACGGTTGGTCTGTTGCTCATGCAAATAGCGCATACTGGGTGGCCCACCATAACATTAGCCCACCCTGAATAGTTGTAGATGCAGATTACACGACGATAAACCGATGGCTAACTAAGACATCAGGAAATCGGGAAGTGGATCGAAGATATTGCTATTCAAAACAACGACAGCAAAGGAGGCTATAGACCAACCGGGTTTGAATCCCACCATCCACCAATAATAAACTTTTACGATCTTTCCCATGTCGAACTTGAAAAATATTCTTTCCGGTATACCCAGGAAACGAAACCGCTTGAATATTGACATTTCTGCCCGTATTTCCGGCCGACCTGCTATCCCGCCGTTTCAGAGGGGAGGAGTGTTGCAAGGCCTACTTTGGGTAGGAAATTGGTTTACCATTTGCACGTGGTCAAACGGACCAATACCCTTTAATCCCTTAACAAATGACGTCGTTGGAAGGGGAGCCTTGTAGTCTAGACTACCGTGGCACTGCGGAAGGTGGTTGTTACTACAACAAGAATCGGGCATCATATAATATATATATATATATATATTTCGGTCAGTAGTCTGAATGGCCAATGGCAGGACAGGAAACCTAATAAGATACATAAGAACTGACCTAGACTGAGTTTCTTATTTCGGAGAGGGTGCGTTGTACACTAACTTCACCATAACGGCCGAAGCATTTCTTAAACTGCTGCAAATATCACCCTGGCGTTCTTGTCACCCTGGTTCATGTTATTAATACTAATACTAATACTAATACTAGTACTAATACAAGTAGTTGTCCTCAATTGTAGTTCGACCACTAACGGAAAGTGGTTGTTACTCCTCAACTACTCCTCAACTACTCCTCAACTACGCCTCAAACTACTCCTCAACTACTCCTCAACTACTTTCGAAGACTGACCGAGTGACGCCCGATTGATTCATAAAATACTAACAACAACCATCTTCCGTACCAGGTACCGTGGTACTGCCGAAGGTGGCTGTTTGGTAGTATCATAGCTAGTTGAAGTTGAAGTTGAAGTTATTCAGATTACTGACCAAAAGTTATTATACCCGGTTCTTGTTAACAACCAACAATGTTCAGTCACTTGTAGT
The DNA here is from genome assembly GCA_012845835.1 of Undaria pinnatifida. NCBI lineage: Eukaryota > Phaeophyceae > Laminariales > Alariaceae > Undaria > Undaria pinnatifida. The sequence goes on from JABAKD010000020.1 coordinate 19,682,005, forward strand.
AGTAAAGAATCGGGCGGAAATATAGGTAATTTTTTCCAAATAACGCCAGGATGTCTCTAGAGCTCTAAAACCACTCCCTGTACTAACTCCAAACATTGTCCCAAAAACGGGTTTCCAGCTGTAGAGTCGTTAAATGAAGTCGCTGCGCATAGATGGAGTGGTCGTTGCTGAGCGAGAGCATCGTGTGAACCACGCTCTGCAACATTTTGGCCCACCCAGCCCACCCAGCGTCAAACCCCTTCAAAATTTAGCATGGCACCGATTTTTTTGTGAACAAACCCGAGAGTTTTTGAACATTTCACCATTTCACCATTGCAACTCAACGTTTTAAACCATCACATCGAAAGCTCATAAGCTTCAACTCGGGCATTCTTGACACTCTGGAGAGACCCACCGCGGCAAAAACAAGCAAAAACAAGCAAAAACAAGCATATCCCACCCTGCGGCAAGCGCGCGTCGCGAGGGCGTATTGAACGTAACGCTCACCGATGACGATGAAGCGACGGCGAGGTCCCCCGTCCGGCAGAAATCGGCACGACAGCGTGGCCGAATCCGGCTGAAGCAGGCCAGGGCACAGCTCGACATCGTACTCGATCGGCAGGTCGAAGACGTTGCGCCAGCCGAGGACCTCACCGCTCTTGCCTCGAAACACGAACACGTTGTCAGGAGCGCGCGCCAATGGCTCCGGCTTGGAGTAGGTGTAGCCGTTCATGGGGCGGAGGCTTCTTGCGAGGCCCCCTGCGATGCCCCCCCCGGGCACGCTGCAACGCGTCAATAATAATATATGAGTTAGTAATGTGTTGGAATATTGTAACAATAAAATATACTCCAGCTGTGAGATCGAATGTTTTGTCGAAACTCATCTTTGCAAGCTGTGTGTGATACTCCGATCGCGCGTAGTACTGGGAGTGTGTCCTCATTAAGGATATGGGTCGGCGACTCCCCTTGGAACTACAGTGTAGCTTGTACCAGGGTCAACAGGGTGATGTTAGTCAGTATGTGCGCGGAAACTATAGAACCCGTTTGGAGGGGGACAAAATCTGACAGCTGTGGAAGGAAATGCATCAGTTTATCAAGACTTAAGCATATCCTGTAAGTCGTATAACCGGTGAGGGAAGGGCGGAGTTTTTAAGGGCGTGGGGGCCTGAGTTGAACAAGAGGGAACGGGGGGGGGGGGGGGGGAGGGGGAAACGGGCGGGGCAACTCAATCTGTGCGCGGAAACTATAAATCCGTTAAGGGAACAAATCTGACGGTTGTGGAAGGAATGCATCAGTTTATCATGTATATCCTGTAAGTCGTACAACTGGCGAGGAGAAGGTGGAGTGTTCGAAGGCTTGAGGGAGAGGGGGGGGAAGGATTTCCAACAGCTTTATGTCGCATAGATGTAGGGGTTTGCTATACGCGTGGTGCTAGGTCTGGGCGATGGTGCGGGTGGTGGGGAAGGAGGGGGTGTTGGGGGTGTTTGGGGGGGGGGCGAATTAGAGCTACAGCATGGATGGCTAGAAGGATAGTGAGGTGATATCAAATGCGTGGTAGTTTTTATTGCTCTGACATACTTCGTTTTTAGGTGGGGCGTTTGAACAAGAGGGAGCGGGAAAAGAAAAGGAGGGGGGGGGGGGGGGGGGGCGGAAATTAATTGGAGCTACCACATGGATGGCTAGAAAGATAATGAGGTGATACCAGTTGCCTGGTAGTTTTTACAAGGGCTCCACTCCATGGGCGGCTGACGCCGCCCGCTACGCTCGCGCAAGGAAGATTTCAACTATTAATAATAAATGTGAAGGGTGCAGAAAGAAGAGGCCCATGATTTAGTGCAACTAGCGATTTGATAATGCCAAGAGCTAGTTGTGCGGAGCTGATTGCCCCGTCTGTGCTGTGCTTTTTATGTTGGCGATGTCACGTTCTGATCGGCAGTAGTACGGGTGTAATTTGCGAAGAAAAAATCGCGAAGAGGACCGAGATGGTGAACAAAACCAACCACGAAAAAGCAAAAAGACGAGTACACACACATACCGACGGTACCTGGTACCTGGTACTTCGCCCAATACCTGGTGGTACTCTGTGTGGTTCTAAAGAAAGCACAGGGCTCTGCTCCGCAAGGCTGCTGACGCCGCCCGCTACGCTCGCGCAAATAAGAATGCAACTATTCAATAACTGAAACATGTAAATAAATGGGGCAGGAAAAAGAGGCCCGTGATTATTTGGGGCGAATAGCGAATTGATAATAATGCCAAGAGGTGCTTGTGTAGAGCTAATTGCCCTGCGCTGTGCTGTGCTTGTTGATGTCACGTTCTGAACGGCAGTACGTGCGATATTTGCGGGGGGGGGGAGACATGGGGACCGAGAGAGGACAATCATCTGAAGAAAGCAAAAAGACGAGTACACAAAACACGTACATAAACCTGGTATCTGTATCATACCTGGTACTACAACTACTACTAGTAACTGCTGCCGTATGTTCAAAAGAACGCACAGCGCCGCACGACGAAGCATCGCAAAACGAAGCGCAAGGCACGGCACCGCGCTGCGTTGCGCTGCTGAACTATATATAGCCGTGCTGAACTGAGCTGGGGGTGCATTGTTTGTGATCCAATAACAACGTCATATGTACAAACCTGGTGTAGTATTAATAGCACCTGTACGTGGTATGATACTTCGAATATTATTGGCATGTACGAACTAGTAAAAAAGTACAGCAAAGCACGCAGCATGGCAGAGCACGGCAAAGCACAGCGCTTCGCTCTGCTGAGCTAGCGCTGCGGTGCGCTGCTGAGCTGAGCTGCAGGGCATCGCAAGGCACTGCACGGCGCTGCGTTGCTGTGAGCTATAGCGCTGCGATGGGGTGCTGGCCGGTGTGGAGCTGATGAGCCAAGCAAGCCCAGATCTCAGCTGATGAAACTTCGTCGTGTACAACACAGCTACCATGGTGGGAATCAAAGAAAAACTAAAGCTGGACCGTTCCGCAACTTGAATGCACAGGCGGCAAATTAGCGGCAAATGGTAGGAAGTTCAACCTACTAGACAAAAAGGGAGAAAAAATCGCGAAAAAGTTCAAAATCGTGTTGGCAGAAAAACCAAATTTGCAGGAAGCAGCTGGAAGGTCAAGAAACAACTGGCAAAACACAAACAATAAAGGCCGAGCAAGAAACCAAAGAAAAGCTGGACCGTTCCGCAAGTAGGCTGGACCGTCCGACCCTGGAGATGCCAGGGATGCACCAACCGAGCGCTTTCAGCAAAAATATCTAAGTAAGTCTATTACTCTGGTAGGGGGTGGGGAAGGAGGGGGCGTTGGGGGGTGGGGGGGGGGTGATTTGGGCTAAAGCATGGATGGCTAGAAAGATAATGAGGTGATATCAACTGCGTGGTAGTGTTTATTACTCTGGCAGATTTTGATTTTAGGTGGGACGTTTGAACAAGAGGGAGGGGGGGGGAAATATATATTATAAAAAATGAAAATACACTCAAGCTGTGAGATCGAAGATTTTGTCGAACTCATCTTTGCAAGCTGTGTGTGATACTCCGATCGCGCGTATTACGGGTTGTGTGTCCTCATTAAGGATATGTGGCAAGCACGGAGCACGGAGGCGGCGGGGGCAGAAAAAGCGGGGCAGCGGTCGATAGAATGATACAACGTGCTAAAGCTACAAGTACAACTACATCACGCATACAGAGTTACATTGCGCACGGCAGTTTGTTTAATACTGGTAGTTGATGATGTGTTCATGACATTGTCTTCGAGGAAACCCCCGTAGAACCGGTACTTCGCGATATTAATGCTGTACAACACCAGGCACGTACGAGTACGTACGGCTTTATCTATTTACGAGTGTTGCGCGGATCACGATGTCCTACGAATCGAAACTTTAGAATACCAGTACGAGCCGATACACAGCCTGGGTAGCGTCATACATTCCCCTCGATCAAGGTTTGTTTATGTTTGTCCTGCACAGGCAGGTGTATATCATGCATGCTCAATTTGAACGTCGACGACAAACAATGCCCGTGCGTGTGGGAGAACGACGACGGAGCAATGTTATTAACAGTCCTCATGTTCACATTCAGCATTGAGAGGATTGAGAGGGGGGTACTGGTATGTATGTAACGCATTCGGGGCTGCCAACAGCGCCAACTGAGGCAATGCCTATCCTCGCTTCTAGAACAATTACGTACGAAACTTTATTGAAGTAAAGGGTATCATTACGTATACTACTACTACTACTACTACCACTACTACTACCACTACTACTACTATTAATACTCCTGCTACTACTACTAATATTAATACTACAAATATTAATACTACTACTGCTACTACTACTACTACTACTACTGCTGCTGCTGTGTCGTACAAATGAACTCATGCTATTATTAATGGATTATTACTTGGAAGTAGCTGCCGTTACCGTCGTCATCATCATCATCATCACCATCACCATCATCATCATGATCATCATCATGATGGTCATCATCATCCTTAGCGGGGCGGCAGTTATTAAGGTACGCGTGTTGCACTACAGATACAAGTAGTAGCTCCAAGTACCTGGTAGACTATACCTACTGGCTGCAGTACAACAGAAAGAAGAAGAGCAAAAAACACGACGAAAACGTCGACACAAAAATATCAAACACGTTTTTCGGCTGACGCAATGCAACGCAGAGTGCAATGGCAACGCCCAGCAGTTTTATTTCTTGTGGGCTATCCGCAACAATCGCCGCACACACATCCGAGGTCGATCGAGATCTGTGCTGGTAAAAATAACGGCCGATGGTGCAAGCCGGTTGTTTGGTGCGCGGAGAGATGCGCAGCAGCGGCACAGCCTCGTCTGTCGGCAGTACCACAGCCTACCAAAACGGCGGCTTTGGGAAGGTCTCGTCGAGGCCGTTCTACTATATAACGCCGGGGGGGAGGCGCACACAACGGAAACAATGGTGGCTTGCTTGGGAAGATCCCGTCGATACCTATTAATATATCATTCTGTCATTGACCCGAACTTCGTCGAACTCACGGCTGAGGTCCATAAAATATTTGTATACTTCGAAGTATAAAATATCACAACGATGGACGACGCTTCCTTTACGACGAAAGGTAAGACCCATAGCGGCCCCGCAGCCAGTCCAGCTCGGGTGCGTCACCCTCTTGGATACGGGGCCACCACAGGCGTCCATCAATAGCCGCGCTCTGGACAGTACGAGGGGCGACCTCTGGAGGTCACCGTGAGCACCGCACTCCCCAGGGGATACTCCAGGCGCGAGAAGTGAGACGTATGCACCGGTCTGGACCTGGCACATCGTAGACTGACTCCCGATTTCACTTTTATATGTTTCTGGTGGAGGCATGACTTGCGTCAGCTGTGATGTAGACTATGCGTGTACCACCTTAGGTTTGTGTTTTTTCCCTGGGGTATTCCTCAGCTCCAGAGTGACTGGAGCCTGTCCTGAGACCACGGACTTGATTATGCGAGTTGATGTGAGAACAACAACAGCACAAATTACCTACTCTGTACTTCGTCTGAGGTGTGTGAGGGCGTGATATCTCGTGTGTTACGAGGTATATGATGGGTGCAGAAACAGGCAAAAGCCCCAACGGAAACGTACTTTCGTGTTTTCATTATCTCTAGACTAGGTATTTAAAAGCCCTGTTGTTGGAAACGTGTTCTCGCCGTACTTGCGTTCTCTCTAGTACCTGGTATCTGTGGTTTAGACAGATAGGCGGGGATCAAACAAACACGCACAAGAGTCAGTGCGGGGTGCCCGTACAGCAGTATGCAACACCAGGTAAGAATCTGCTATTACTTCTGGCCAGGCTGGAATTTATTCTTACGTAAGGCAGGGTGTCCCACACTATTTTCAGCACAAAAGAGGCCAAGTTCATACCTACCTGGTACTTTCGTCTAAAACCCGAGCCTGACATTCTTCAAAACTTTCAAATTAGTAGACTAGTCTATAGACTATACCCGGTGATGCCGCGTGCTGTAAGTGCAAAACGCAACGCGTAATATTTGTAGATGCGTAGGGTTAGGGAAAGGTTCCGGTAAAGGGCAGCAACCCCCTCGACCTTCAGTTACAAAAACAAACATACCACTTTGTGCGCTCGCAAGTTGCTTGCAAGGCTCCATATGCTTGCCCGTGGAACAGGGGGGTGGGTGGGTGTACGGGGGCGTCGGGGGGGGGGGGATGTCGATGATACATCATAGAACGGAAACGTTGCTGACGTACGAGACTCAAGTCAGCGTTCTTCTAGATTGGTTCAAGATTTTAGCAGACAGGGCGGGTTTCATTCTATTCTATTTTTGTGTGTACACACAAGATGCATGAAGAAGCAGCAGCAGCGGCAGCAGAAAGCGACCAAGGGGAAAAAAACCCCACCCTCTGCAGCAGCGTAGATAGCAATGGGTTACACCCCTAAATATACCAAAGCGTGCTCTAGTACGAGTACGCTGCTGCTGCAGCCAATATATAACATGCCGGTACGTACGAGCATGATTCCGAAACAACCATCACCAGAGCGGAATCATCGCCGGCGGCAGTGTTATTCTTTTACGCAGTATAGACTATATTATAGTAGTGAAAAAAGACCCACTTGTTCTTGTTTGAATCTATGAGCAGCCGCTTGAGCTCCTCCCTCGTCTCCTCCGGCAGCACCCTCCAGGCCTGAAGTAGCACAGCAAGCAGGAGGGATGAACGCAAGAGGCAGGCGCGGCGTTGCTGTTGTTGTTGTTGTTGTTGTTGTTGGATTCTTGCTGAACTGACTGAGTTCGTGCGTTTGCACTACCACGACTACTTACTGCTGTGCACACATGATACACGATGACTTCACTCACCACAATCATCATCGGGAAACAACATATTATACACGAAAAAAAAAACTGTAAACAATTCTGGGCTTGGGTCATGCCAACTAGAGGAAAGACACAGAGCAACGAATGCCACCCAAGCTGCGGTGCTCATCATGGCATGCTAGGGGGGGGGGGGCTCTCGAGCCTCCAAGCTTTGCGGTCTGTTTCTTTGATTTGGGGGGGGGGGTGCTTTCAAATCTTTCTGACTCGAACGGTTTTCACAACCCTCTCTGATTGAAGGGCTTGAAAAAAAATCATGTCATGTGTCGGCAGAGATAGACGTCACGAGGATCGACGGAGAGCAACCACCCACCTCGACAATGCAATTCATCGTCGCCTCGGGGGACACGCTCGCCACCCACGGCTGGGCTTTCCCCTCCACGAGGGGCCTGCTGGAGGGGTCCATAAGCTTCTCCGGCGTAACCGCGCTGAGAGGGCGCCCTCCGACTTGCTCCTTGATGGTCTTCATGTCGCACTGCTATCGGAAACGTATAGCGAACTTTTTGCCTTGCACCACGTTGATCTCTGAGACTGCTTGCCGAGAGTGTGCTGGGGGTAGGTTCCGAGGGGAGCTGGGACTGCCTGCTTGTAGGTGAAGCTGGGAGGGAGAGTGGGGTGGCAGGAGAGGGGGAGGGTGGACGGCACAGGTACGTGGCTTGTTGTACGGTATGGGCGGCAGAAAAACTGAACTCGGATGAAGTGCGTGGCGTTGATCGTGGAACCAAACCAACTTTCATATGAACGTCGCTGATTCGTCGAAAGTTACGCCGCAAAAAACAGTGGAAACCTGCGCGGGGCACAGGATACAGTTTATCGGCAGTGGCTAGACAGCACAATGCACAGACAGCAGAGTCAGTACGTCAGTATGTGCAGCAGGTTGGTCGCTAGATGTCGCTAGGTCGCGGGTGTCATATAGGAAGGATGCAACACCGCCAACCAACCACCATAGCAATCTTTTAATTCTTTCTTGCTTCCACCATCGTAAGTATGCGGGCCCCCGGAGCTGTTGATGCTCAACTTGTGTGTCACACGTCAATAGCACATCAAAATCATGAAAGGAATGGACCCTGATTTGTTTTTTGAATCCATGATTCTTGCGCATGGTTGATGTGCATATGATCATGCGGACTCTGCCCTCTCTGCTGCTTGCTTTTTTTTTTTTTTTTTTTTTTTATCCTCCGGCGGATGGGGAAAAATAAAGCTTTAGCTCACCACACTTCCGCGTATTTTCATACGCGTCGTGTGTCGATTTAACTCAGTTGCTTTCGCAGCCCAACGCTAGCTGGCGCACCCTTCGAGTCCCATTGTAGGTATAGCGTAAGCTGTCCCTATCATTGGTCCTCGTTACAACCCCGGCAGCGCAAGCTGCCGTTGTATACGGGTGCGTGTGTATGTCGACCCGGCCTGTCCCCTGAGGGTCAGGTTCGGTGGAGATAGCCACCCGGAATGTCATCTTTCCGGGTAGTGTGGGACTTGCGCAAGCTCACCCACTAACAAAACCCCTGGCCATGGGAGATAGCCTTCCGCCGGACTTGGTCCAGTTACGGTCCACCCTACCCATTCGGGCGTTGGTCCGTTGCTGTGCTGCTGCTGCTGCTGCTTGCTGTTGTTGGTGTCGTTGCTTGAAGCTTGTAAAAGGCTTACCCCGCCCTTGCGGATCAGATTTTGAATCCAGACTCCTCCTCCTCCTGCAGCTGTTGCATACATACCTGTTATCATTTTTTTTTTTTTTTTTCACACTTCTCTAGTCTATACTTTCCAGCTTCTGGACAAGCCGCGGTCAAGGAACATGCACAGAAGGGAGTGAGAGCAGCACCAGCAGTAGCAACGCACAGCAGCAGCAGCGGTGGCGGCTGCGGGGGGTGTCGTCCCTTTTTCCCCCCGATTCTTGCTTCTTTTCTTTTTCATCCTCCACAGGCGGATGGGGAAAAATAAAGCTTAATTTTACTAGTAGTCTAAGCTCACCACACTTTCTTCCACTTATTATTTTCGTACACACGTCGTCTGTCGATATAATTCAATTGCCTTCGCAATCCAGCGCTAGGTGGCGTGTCCTTCGTTCGGTTCCCACTACAGCGATGGCGTGGTGAGCTGTCCCTATCGGCGGTCCTCGCTTGCCTTCAATTTTTATTGCGCATAAGGTTCAGCAATCCCACTGCTCGTCGATTTTTCATGGAGTGTAGTTGCTAACTCACGCTCTTCTCGCGCTTTTTCCGCAAGTCAATGTGAGCCTGTGTGAGCACAATAAAAAGTCCCTACGAATTTATACGAGTACAGTAAGCACTCGGAGAGACTCGAACTCACGAAACTGACCTATTAGACTACTACTGTATAGTACCAGGCTTGAGGATAACCAGATATTCATGCCTCCACCAGAAACATATAAAAAAAGTGAAATCGGGAGTCATCCTACGAAGTGCCAGGTCCATGCTGGTAGGCTATGCTCCCATTCTCGACAAGAGCACCAGCGAAAAGGATTTCTTTTGGAGTTCACTTGACGAGGTGGTCAAGGGGGTACCCAGTAGGGACCACCTACAATGTCCTGATGGACGCAAAATTTCAATGCTCGTACGGGTATGGGCCCGGGTATGAGAGGGATCGTCGGGTGGACCGACAGCAAGGTATTAGGTGCATACATACGGACGTGACGAGCTGAACGACAACGAAGAGCGACCATTGATTCACGCAACTGATAACAAACTCGCCCTCAACACGTACTATGCTACAGATGCTCGTGGTATATCGTACACGTTTCAGAGTTCTAACCGAGGAAAGGCCCAGTACAAGTACAGGCTTGACTATTTCCTTCCTTTCTTTTTTCGTTTTTTGTTTCGCTTTTTCTCTTTTCTTTCCTTTCCTTTCGATCATTTTATCTTTTTTTCTTTTCTTTGTTTTTTTTCTCCAATTAATTGACTTGCGTCTGTCGTGCGTATGCGTCGTGATAGATACTACGTGTAATATATACATACGTGGTAGTTTTTTTTTTTTTTTTTTTTAATCCTCCGGCGGATGGGGAAAAATAAAGCTTTAGCTCACCACACTTCCGCGTATTTTCATACGCGTCGTGTGTCGATTTAACTCAGTTGCTTTCGCAGCCCAACGCTAGCTGGCGCACCCTTCGAGTCCCATTGTAGGTATAGCGTAAGCTGTGGTAGTCTTTCGTGGGTGGCCAGCGGTGTAGTCGGCTTCACCAGGCGTGAGTAATCTGTCCTGTGACCACGGACTTCATTATGCGAGTGAATGTGAGAACAACAACAAAACAACTATGAGACGTATGCACCAGTAGACTATGGACCTGGCACATGGTAGGCTGACTCCCGATTTCACTTTTATATATTTCTGGTGGAGGCATGAATTGCGTCAGCTGTGTTATATGCGTGTACCACCTTGGGTTCAGTAGTGTGTTTTTTCCTGGGGTATTCCTCAGCTCCAGAGTAACTGGAACCTGTCCTGTGACCACGGACTTGTTTATGCGAGTTTATGTGAGAACAACGACAACAACAACAACAACAACAACAACAACAACAACAACTGACAGGGCAAGTGGATAGACGATTGATACGTAATGAAACTGTGCGGACCCCACCTAAGGAGAACGCTGAGTCGGACCACAATCTCGTAATCGCAAATATTCGCCTTTTGGGCCGCATCGCACCACATCGTCCAAAGAGTCATGAAAAACCGGCGAGCTATTGATCTACCAAGATTAATGGCGGACCCGCATCTCCGGATGAAATTGCAAAACGCGAGAGCAGCCAAGCTTGCCTCCCCGATGATACTCGGTACTAATGCCGGAAGCGTTGATGACATGACCTCATTTCTGACCGAGACGCTACTGTCGAATGCGGCCGACAAAGCGCCCCCTATTCGGCCCAAACAAGTACCGAGGGGCTGGTGTGCGACCGAGGAGACGAACGCGGAGTTGAACGCACGATGTCAGGATAGGGAAGACGCGAGGAAACGGGTCCGTTCTGCTCCAAACCATCGTGGTCTACGGCGAGCCTTGAAGGCGGCCACCAAACAGCTGAAACGCACGCGGGCGGAAGCTGTAGAGAGGTTCTTCGAAGATTACGTTAGCCAACTCGAAGGGCGTACAGGTATCCGAAAAAGTGATCAATTTGGCTTCTACAAACACCTCAGGGGGATGGATGTGGAAGGGAAGAGGGCGTTTAACTCGCAGTACATCAAAGACGAGGAAGGTCGATTGCTGCGGGATAATGCCCTCATCCGCGAGCGGTGGGTGAGGTGGTTTCACAAACTGCTTAACACCAAGTCGCCGACCCTTGACCCGAGCATTGAGGACGAGCTTAGGCGGTGGCCCCCGTGCAGACCACTGGACAATGTCACGTCCAGGTACGAAGTAGAGGAGGCGATCCGTGCGTTGGCGAACCGAAAGGCGGTAGGGCCCGATGGTCTCCCGGCCGAGGTCTTGAAGGTTTTGGCCGAAGAAGAATTGAACACTCTCGCCAAGTTCCACGATATCATCGTCGCTGCGTGGAGAGGAGGTGGCTTGCCGCAACAATGGAGAGATGCAACGATTAAGGTGCTTCACAAGAAGAAAGACCGGACTGAGTGTGGCAGTTATCGTGGCATCTCCCTCGTGGCTCACGCCGGCAAAGTACTCCTTGAAGTCATCGGCTAGGATGGGCTTAAGATCCGGCGCGAAGAGGTTGACTGCGTTCCGGAGTTTTGTCTTCCACACGCGAACACCCTGCTGCCCCGAGAAGGTCCTAACGGCGTTCAGCATGCGGTGGAGCCCGGAGCTTGATGATTCCGCCATCGCTGAAAGCCAGGGTCACACTCCCGGGCGCGGTCAGGTTTTCGGCACACGTACGACGCCCCGAGAGCGTGAAAAGGGTCGGCGCGCCTAAGAAGGATACGGTGCAATGCTACATAAGGGTAGGCTTAGTTCAGGTCGCAGCTCCGTAGCTCACGACCCACGTCCGGCGTTAGCTACCCAGCGTCCGCCCAGACCACTGCGCCCCGTCGAGCACAGCTTATCAACAACCGCAGGTGGCGAAACTGCGGTGTTGAGACGACGGATTAGCCAGCTCCGGCCTCGTCCTGCAGGTACATGGGCCAGATGCACTGCTGAGACTTGCCACGCGTCTTGCAGCGCAGAAGGCTGCTGCACGGATGCAAACAGGCCTGGTCAGATCCTCAGACTACACACGCACCGATAGAAAAACCAGCGCGAGGAAGATATCTAGGACAGACCTACCTCGCGTATACCACAACACGCAGGTATACCTCGCGTATACTACAACGCGCAGACAGATTTACGCGAACGGGTCACGTAGGTGCAGCGGCAGCAGGCGGCTACCAGCTAGCAATCGTATCCTCAGCCTACACACGCTACCAAGCCGGCAACTCGGTACGTGGGAGATATCTTGGATAGACTACGCCTCGCGAGAGAACCACGCGCAGGCGATTTCGGTCGCCTGTTAGTTACAGACACAAAGAACACCGAGAACGGTGCGCCGCGCGCAGAACTAACAACCTGCACAACCCTACTCGCCGACCGAAATCAACGCCCAGAAGTTGTGCTCCCGAATGCTTTACACAAACAGTAGCGTGCCGAAAGTGCAGCCGAGAGCCCAGGTGATCAGTCCGGGCCCAGTAAGCAAGCGGGTTGACTCACAGTGTGGCCTCCAGCAAAAAGCAGACTCCGGCAGTAGCTCCCCGCGGAAAAATATCCAACAATATCCATCCTGGAGGATCCAAAAATATCCAAATCCTGGAGGACGGGTGTGCTCTCAACAGCACTCGGCGACAGCAGTAGACGCGCAGTCGCCGCAGGCCCCCACTCACACACACGAGGCTTCGTAACATGTCATTGATAATGTGTGATACAAAGACGAAGTGCTTCCGAGATGTATGTAGAGAAGAATCTGAAGATGTTGAATAATAGTACAACGGTGGCGCTTAATTTGGCCAATGCACACAGATATAAACCGCAGAGTTGCAGGAGCCCAGACGACGGCTGCTTCCCGGAGATAACCAGGACAGCTATGATCCGGAAAGATCTACAAGAGTGAGCCACACGAGAGAGTGAGCTACCTGGATATCAAACGGAGAATCCTACGGAAGTAATTCCTCCGCACATATACGTACGTTGCACTCGAACCGACACATACATATGAGATCTACAATACACAAGAGCAGTGCTAACTGAACATTGACTCATAATATGGCTACCTGGTAGTATGTGCTAACCTTTCCATAACAGAAACGGCTTGGATAATCGACAGGTCCGCCCATATACCCGGCCGACCTGCTATCCCGCCGTCTCAGGGGGGGGAGTGTTATAAGGCTTAGTTTGGGTAAGCTATTGCTATTTTTGGTTAATCTTAACTAGTTGCGCAAGATTATCTTTTGCAAGTGGTCAAACGGACTAATACCCCACCCTATACCTTAGCATTGACCCAAAAGTAACATTTTGATTGTCGCCAGCATCTATCTGAATACCTGGCTGTAAGTAACTGCCATGTATTTTATTTTTACATCGCCTTCAATGACATTATTACTACACAGCAGTATTTAGTAGAATAATTTTGATAGTTGAAGTGACAAAACCCCCCCGAAGAAAACCAATCACTGTGTTATTTTATTATAAAAAATGAAAATACACTCCAGCTGTGAGATCGAAGATTTCGTCGAAACTCATCGTTGCAAGCTGTGTGTGATACTCCGATCGCGCGCATTACGAGTTGTGTGTCCTCACTAAGGATATAGGTCGGCGACTCCCCTTACAACTACAGTGTAGCTATCAGGGTCAACAGGATGATTTTAGTCAGTCTGTGCGCGGAAACTATGAAACCCGTTTCTGAGGGGGACAAAATCTGACAGCTGTGAAGGGAAATGTATCCTTTTATCAAGACTTAAGTGAATCTTGTAAGTCGAATAACCGGTGAGGGGGGTGGGGCGGAGTTTTGAAGGACGTGGGGGCCTGGTTTTGATCAAAAGCGAGCGGGTTTGGAGGGGGGGGGGGGGGGGGGGAAGGGGGCAATTTGTGCATGTAAGCTATAAATCCTTTCGAGGGGATAAATCTGACGGTTTTGGCACCAGTATATTATTGGGGGCGGGGGGGGGGGTTGGGGCGGGGGGGGGGGGGGGCGTGTGGGGCAGCTCAATATGTGCCTGGAAACTATACATTATTTTGAGGGGATAAATGTGACGGTTTTGGAAATAATACATCAGTTTATCATGTATATCCTGGGGTAAGTCGTACAATCAGAGAGTAAAGAGAGGGTGGAGTGTTCGAGGGGGTGGGGTTGGGATGGGTTGGGGGGGAGGTAGGGGGTGTGGGGGCGGGGGGTGTGGGGGCGGGGGGGGGGGGGGAGGAAGGGCTTCAGGTGAGGGGTTTGTTATACATGTGGTGCTAGGTCTAGGCGATGGTGCGGGTGATGGGGAAGAAGGGGGCGTTCGAAGCGGGGGGGGGGGGGGGGGGGGACACAGCGGCATGGATGGCTCTCGAAAGATAATGAGGTGATATCCTGTGCGTGAAGTGTTTATTAATGTGGCGGATTTCGATATTTGTATCGAATAGGACGAGCCCACCATCCATTTCTACACAGCAGCACGTATTAATAGTAGTAGTAATAATAGAACGAAAAAAAAACAATGAAAACCACTCAATCACCGTTACAAGTATTCGTATCGAATGGGACGAGTTCAGCATCCATCCACTTTCGCTCGTAGAATAGTACTCCGGAGTATTACTGTTAAGGTATTAGTGGGGTGTCAGTCCGTTAGAACACTTGCAAAAAAAGGTTAACCAATAGCTTACCCAAACTAAGCCTTCTAACACTCTTCCCCCCTGAAACGGCGGGATAGCAGGTCGGCCGGACATACCTACGGACCTGTCAATACATCCAAGTCGTTTCATTTCCTGAGGATACCGGGGAGAGTATTTTTCAAGTTCGACATGGGGAAAGTCTGAAAAAGTTTATTATGGTGGATGTGGGATTTGAACCTACGACCCCAAAAACCCATGATCTGTCGACGACGCCATTTGTTGAGGTTATTCGTGGGGTATTAGTCCGTTTGACCACTTGCAAAAAAGGTTAACCACTAGCTTAACCAAACTAAGCCTTATAACACTACTAAGAAGACTCTGCTCTTGTTGTTTTTGTTCTTGACGTCTTTTTTAGAAGCGCATAAAGATTAATTAACAGTTATACACTATTATTCACTCTATTATTATATGATTATTATACATGGTACAAACTTCCCCTCGTCCTTGGAGATGTGGTGGACTTGAACCAACCAACCCTCGGGGGAAGGGTGTCTTAATTAACTTAAGTTGAAAGGGGGAGGGGAACTCTTGTACAAACTGAAGACAAAACAATTAGCCAAGCCACCCGCGCTGAAGTAACTCGACAAGTAACACGGACCAGCCTCAGACAAGTTTTTAGGTTAGACTACACCTCCTAGGACCTGGTATAACAACAACAACAACAACAACAAGCAGCAGTACGGGGTTGAGGCTACACAACTGTAGTGTTGCAGCTGCAAGAAGCCTACATATTCTTGTCGTTTTTCTGTTGGACTTCGAACTTCGCCGAATGATTTTATCTTCACCTTTTAACTTTCATTTTCATTCATTATAATTCCGTTTTTGATTTTGTTGCGTCTGCCGAATTTCGTCTGTAATCCTTGAATGATGAGCACCAAGACGGGACTGGCGACTGCCACCGCTATCATACTAATAATAGTATACTATGCTATTATACTACTACTAATGATATTATACTGTTAACAATACTATACCAATCTCCAGGCTTGAACAAAGTCCAGGTTCAAGCCGGGAGATTGGTATAGTATTAAAGTTACGCTGCGGTCATTCTAAGCTGGTTAACAAATGGTTACTTTTAGCCTTTACCCCGTTATGCCGTGTTATGCCCTCCCCCTGGCAGTAGGAATTTCGCCAACTCGCAGTCTCGCACTTTCGTCGACGAAAGACTGTTCCAAAAAACCGCTCTGCGAAATAACAACACCACCAGCCCAAAAACAGAAAACTCTTAAAATCAGCAAACCAATACCCCACCTCGTCTTCGTAAGCAAAACGGACTAGACCACCGCCACAACCGTTTAACTACCATCAACACCAACAGCATCAGCAATTAGTGGTACACTGTTGTGTGAATGGAGGATGATATCGTTGCGTTCACCATCGATGCTGCAACCTCCATAAATATCGACAGCGTTCAGTAGGTTGCCTGAATCAGGTACATAAGTATCATATTAAATGGTAAACAACGACAGCTAGCAGTAGTAGTAGCACTAGTGTTGTTTAGGTTGCCTGGTTTAGGTACAGCATCTATTAGTACGACAGGAACAATAATAGGACAGGAGAGGCGACCCTGAGCAAAAGTGACGTCGCGGACACAGCGCACTTCTGTGGCAAGTCTTGAAAGTTTTGAAACGACAAGAAAACAAAAAAAAAAACTGTACTTTGCCAGCTCCACTTGCGTACAGCTCTAAAAAAGCTCTACGAAGCGGAACCACCCTGACGGATGACTTCGCGTGCCGCCCCCCCCCCACCTCCTTCCTGCCTTCCTTCATACCTGCTTGGACTCGCGGTCCATCAAGTTCTTCACGTACGACAAGCTACATGAATAAGGTCCCACACGCCAGAAGCGGGTCTGGACCCACGCACGGGTGGGCATATTGTACTGCAAATAGCACGCAGAACCTTAAAAAAGCAAAGAGAATCCAGCTGTAAATACCAGGTACGTCCTTTCTGGGTTCATTTGAGACAAATCGAACGGGCGACATGTCAACAGTCAATACATGAATCAGTCCATGAGTCAATCCTCTTTATCCCTTATCCCGTGCCTTACTGTCATCGCTTCACAAGTAAGAACCGCATCCGTCCTTCAATACCGCCCGCCCTGTAATTACCACCTTACTTAGTAGTACTGTACCACGGAAAATCGCCTCCTCAGTCATTTAGCGCGACCTGAAAGACGGCATATAACCATATTACAAACCCTATTACTATATTATAAATATAGCTATACCTCCTGATGTGATACCAAATCTATCGCAAAATTATCCTTCGGGTTAACCAAGGTATTGGCAATGCTCGGAACAGAAAAACAAGAGGTCAGTCCTGCTGCTGCCCCCTGGGCTGCGATACACGACCCAGAGCCAAAAACACCAGCGATCGCCTGAGCGTCCTGGGTCATACCGTTGAAGCGATCTTAGGCGTCCTCGATCAAACCGTTCAAGCGATCTTGTCGATTGATCCACCGCAAATGCGCCCCGAATTCCCCGACTCTGTAGGCACAAACGGCACACGGGTCGACAGTCGGGGAGGAAGAGCGCCCACAGGGATGAGTTGTTGCGGGGCGAAAAAAAAGATTGCCTTTGGTCGACGGATATCGATACCGTAAGGCGGCGCGGGTAGCTGCCAAGGCAAAATCCGGAATGATGTTGATCGATACAAAAGATTACTGAGTATTGATATATAACATAGTCGACTACCTGGTACAACAAAGGAAAATTGGCGTTGATAGTGGAACATGGGGACAGGAACATAACTCGCGGACTGGGGAACGAAAGACAAAGGTGGAAGCGTACGGATGTAGAATATGCTTTGAATAGATTGCGGTCGATCAAATATATCAGAATGATGTCATGCGGCTGCCGTGGCTGATCGCGAATCAATCCAAAACAAATATGGAAATATGGTACCAGGCATCACACTGCTCAAGAGGAACGCATCTTCCACAACGAACACAAACCAACTCACAGCCGTGTACTTTACCCCCCTCCTCGCACCCGTCCTCTGCCGTGTGCAAACTCAGGGCGAATGCCGTTTCTATCTTGTTGCGGCGCGGCCGACGACCTGTTCCTTACCACGTCTGATTGGGTGTGCCGCACACCAGCCGCACACCAGCAGCACACCAGCAGCACACCAGCAGAAGAAGCACTCCCGAACAATATCACGCAAAGCAACACAGCCCCTCCAACAGATTTCAGAGTCAGCTTCTTCCAAAAACCAGGGGGCCACACCAAACGAAAACGACGGCGTTGGGTTGACCTCGATGAGGTCTTTCCATAGATATGTCACTACTCGGCGTTCGCGCTCTCCGCGTTATCAAGAAAAAAAACTGCTTGGGGAGCACGAGCGTGTGTTATCTTGCGTGTTGTACGGTATGATATGCCTCAACAAGAGTATTAATAGCAGTGCTGTAGTTGTAGTTGTAGTTGTAGTTGTAGTTGTAGTTGTAGTTGTAGTCACGCCTGCTACTATAGAGGGTATTATTAAGGTATTATTAAGGTATGCCACTCTTCGGCAAAATTATTTTGTGGATTTCGGGACTCCTCAACCCAATATCGGCGTAATTTCACCGTCATTTTTGCTATTTGCTTTTCTTTTGTATCTAGTTTGGGCCATGATAGTCTATTTCACCGCCATTTTCGTCATTTGTTCTTCTTTTGTACATATTCTAGGCCATGATTAGGCCATCACAGTCTTACTCGGGTTGCACATGATTGTTCTCCAAATCACTTCTTGTGGGTGAGGTATAGAGGTCCTCATCAGCTCATCAGCTCATCAGGTTAAGAGCCTCCGAAACAAAAGACGGCCATGTCACCTCTACCGTACTACACTAATTAGCAGCATGTGTCCCAAACACACGCCAATACCCGTCTTCTCTTACGGTCTACCCGGTATTACACTGCTCTTGAGTCCTACCTGAGTATTTGTAGGAGTAAAAGTCCCAACCAGGCCCCATGCAGACCGCGCGCCGCCGGCCAGCTTCTGACCCACTGCATGAACAAAACCATGACCCCTGTGTTTATAGCGTAGCACCTGCAGCAGAGAGAACCAAAACATAGTTGGAAGGGATCACGGGATCAGGGAGCACAAAGGTTATTCATTCGAAATGGAACAAAACCATTACCGCTGTATCTTATAGTATAGCACCTGCAGCAGAGAGAACAAAAAAAATAGGGCAGACGACAGAAAGCGGTATACCGCCACCATTCCGCGCCACCGTGCGGTACAGCAGAATACACCTAGGTTTTTGACCCCGATCCGCGACACTGATTGGTCAACTCAGCCTCGTACCGGTGTTTGACACCAACTCCTTGCGGTATATTGTACCGCGGCTTTTCAGCTCGGCCGTCACCGTTTCCTGACGCGACCCATAACGCTTTCTGTCGCAAAATACACCACGCGGACCGACTTTGCCCCAGGCTCTTCTCGGCCCATAGCCTTTCAATTTCCGACCGAATCTCAACCATGGGCACAACATCATGCAGCATCGATAGAACGACGCGCTTTCATATTCCATAGAATCATATTTAGGATTCCTTCAGAGATACGTCTTTTTTTTCATACATCTACTTTCCAGCTTCTGGACAAGCCGTGGTCACAGGTGTTGTCCCTTCTTCCCCCTGGCTCTTGCCTTCAATTTTTATCGCGCATAGGGTTCAGCAATCCCACTGCTCGTCAATTTTTCATCGAGTGTTGCTAACTCACGCTCTCGCCCTTTCCGCAAATCAACCTGTGCACAAGAAAAAAGTCCTCACGAATATATACGAGTATGCACTCGGGGGGATTCGAGCTCACGAAACTAATCTATACTAGGCTCGAAGATAACCTGATACGCCACCGGGGCGACCGGCAATATACCTACCCCGAACGAATCTCACTTTTTTACACTTGGCAAACCCAGCTTCCTCGCCTCGGCAAAACGCGTCTAAGCTGGAGCATGCATCCCTACCTCTTGTGCCTTCGGCTAAAACAAACCTACCCGACCATGTCTGCGTCGGTAGACTGACTGCATGGCTACAATACTACATGTAGAAGGCTATGTACAAGACTACATGTAATATACTCCCGATATTTTCAAGGTCCACATTTCAATAATAGTCGAAAGCCGTTGCTTCGTACATAATCAGCAGTGTACGACGACACAGATGGCGCCACCACTCAATAACCTCTTTTTTGTTTAATGGGTATTAGGGTATGGGTAGTGTATTATACCAGGTACGTTGTTTTCCGGGCATCTCAAGTGTGCCCAAGTGTGCTCAAGTGTGCCCAAGTTCTTGACTACCAAGTTTAAGTGGTGGCGTCTTCTCCTTGCGTGGATTTCAACATAATGCGGTGTACGAAGTCGCAAGGCGGATGGACGACGTCATTGGGTGTATGTGCGGGCCAACAGGGTCAACCGTCGTGCGCGTGTAGCGGGACTGTCACTCCCTCTTTGTCCCTTTGCCCCAGCCTTTTCCCCGCCATCCATCCATACCTACCGCAATACTGGAGCGTGTCCTGTGACCACGGACTTGATTATGCGAGTTAATGTGAGAACAACAACAACAACAACAACAACAACAACTATAATACGTGTACGTGGGGTGTGCGAGCTACGTACGGTGCGACCTATGTATGATTGAGCAGCGGTTGAGCAGCGGTTCGTGCTGTGTGTGGAAGGGGTGTTGCAATGATTGCTCTGAAGGGATCCGAAATATGAAGGAATATGAAAGAGCGTCGTTTTATCGATGCTACATAACGTTGTGCCCATGGTTGAGATTCGGTCGGAAATTGAAAGGCTATGGGCCGTGAAGAGCCTGGGGCAAAGTCGGCCCGCATGGTGTATTTTGCGACAGAAAGCGGTATGGGCCATGTCAGAAATAGGTGATGGCCGAGCTGAAAAGCCGCGGTACAATGTACCGCAAGGGGCTGGTGTCAAAAACCGGCACGAGTCTGAGTTGACCAATCAGCGTCGCGGATCGGGATCGCGGATCGGGGAAAAAACCTAGGTGTGTTCTGCTGTACCGCACGGTGGCGCGGAATGGTGGCGGTATACCGCTTTCTGTCGTCTGCCCAAAAAAATACGATCAGGCTTAAGGTGATCAAGGAGCACACATGAAAACAGACGCTGTTCATTCGACATGGAACAAAACCATCATCGCTGTGTCTATAGCATTGTCTATAGCATTGTCTATAGCTGTGTATGATAGCATAGCACCTGCAGCAGAGAGAACAAAACAATCCACGACCAGGCTCAAGGGGATCGGAGGACACGTGAAGCTAACCGGGAAGACACGGTAAGGCTTGAGGGAGCCAGGGGTAAACGTGAAAATCAAGCTACACCATTGCCATCAGGACGCCAGAATACTTGGAGCTGAAAAAAATACGAACGCTCGGGCCACCCCCCCCAGTAACCGCTATACACGAAATCAATCGCTACTAATACTACGAGAAAAAGCGCCAACCGCGCTTAGACGTGTCACATGCATGCGCGCATGAGTTCTTTGCAATCCTTGTTGATATAGATTTCGATTCCCCAGCTGAAATGTTTTGTTTCGTTTTGTTTTTCATTTTTTATAGGTTTGATGTTTCGGCGATTATTTGTAATTGTTAACATCAACGAACATTGTGCCAGGTATCAGTTTCAGTTTGATGCTTGCAGTCTCTTCCTCTTTTGCGGCCAGCGTGGTCATCATTTTTCTGGAGTTGCTCGGGGGATCGCTCCCGCGCAAGAGAGGACCCGCGGTCATCGACCCAGTTGGACGTGATACATGTACCAGGCAGCTGGAACGACCCAAATTAAGTGCGCTCTATTTTCTGCTATTTTTATTTTTACTGTCACAACTAAAAACAACTAAAGTTAGTTGTTTCGGAGGCAACTACCGGGTAGTTGCCTCCAGGCAACTAGTTGCGCAAGATTCTGAACCCGTAGTTGTTTACAGGCAACTAGTTGCGCAAGATTCTGGACCGAGAGTTGTTTACAGGCAACTAGTTGCGCAACATTCTGAACCGAGAGTTGTTTACAGGCAACTAGTTGCGCAAGATTTTGAACCGAGTGTTGTTGACAGGCAACTAGTTGCGCAACATTGTGAACCGAGAGTTGTTTGGCAAGCAACTACCAACTATTGTGGTTGTACAGGGTGTGCAATCCTTTCAAAAAGGCGCAAGCGGCGGCTGCGAACATGCTGTTGAAACATTAGACAGTTATTGCACTTTTCCCCCCTCGTGTTCGCTGCACGTGGCAATGCAAATCATCCCCACCAAATCATCACCAAAACATCACAACCAAAACATCACCACCAAAACATCACCAACTCATCACCAAATCGCCTTGCTTGCTACTGTACTTGCAATGTGTGTCTCTTGTCTCATAGTTTTTGACGTTAAAGCTCGGCATCGGCGCGGACACTGGTTGTGCTGGATGTAGATGGGTGGAAATGTCAGATTAACGCCAAGAGCACACACTCGTTGAATAGTACCAATCCTATTTGGCACCCATTTTAAGTCGTAATGGTATTAATAGTACACAGCAACAGCACTAGTATTTCGCAAGCTTCCCACACAAGTCACTAAACAATTGGCGCCGGTCGCCCCGGTGGCGTATCAGGATATCCTCGAGCCTGGTATAGGTCAGTTTCGTGAGTTCGAACCCCCCCGAGTGCATACTCGAATAAATTCGTGGGGACTTTTCTTGTGCACAAATTGACTCGCGGAAAGCGCGAGAGCGTGAGTTAGCAACACTCGATGAAAAATCGACGAGCAATGGGATCGCTGAACCCTATGCGCGATGAAAATTGAAGGCGAGAACCGGGGGGGGAAAGGGACGACACCTGTGACCACGGCTTGTCCAGAAGCCGGAAAGTAGATGTGTGTGAAGAAAAAAAAAAAAAAAAAAGTCATCACGTAAAACACTTTGCTCCCATCCACCTCATAGTTTATTCTAAGACATATTGGGCATCCGCATTTAGCACGCAGTTAAAATCTTTTGCTCGCATCCACCCCCGTTTCCTCTCCCCCCCCCCCCACCACGCACATACCCCTCCCCGCCGCCCCACCAAAATTCACCCCCCACACACACACAAACACCCTGCCCCCGCCCCACCTAACACTAGAATCCGGCAGAATATCAAACACTATACGGCAGGTAGGTGATATCACCTCTTTACCTTTCGAGCCATCCATGCAGTAGCTCCAATTCATTTATTTCGCTTTCAAGTTCAAACTACCCCCCCCCCGCCCCGCCTTCCCCGCCACGCCCACCATCGCCTAGACCTAGCACCACGCCTACAGTAAGCCCCTGTACATTTATACGACCTAAAACTCTTGGAAATCCCCCCCCCCCCCCCCCCGCCCCGCCCCCCCTTTTTGTTTTGGCGGTGATGATGGTTATAGAGTTAGATCATATTGTGCGGGGTGAACTCTAACTCCGCACAACGGGAGTGATCGTATCACGCAGTGTGAATATGGTAAGGCACTCACGAGGCAGTTAAATGGTAACACTCATTGCTGTCTCTGGAGTGGCCACACCAGAAAACAAAGTAAGTCATTGGCGCTGTCATCCATAGCAAGAAAGTTGGCAACTGGTGCCGAAGTCCATTTTACGAGCGGTTCTTGGAAGGGTGCAGTCCACCCTTCATGCGACTCGCCAAATACCTCACGGCGCTTCGCGCTTGGTGCAAGCAATGGCTGCGTGTGGGTTGAAAACCCGACGTGCTCCGTCCCGGCATAGTAGGGATGCGAAGGTCTATGGTCATACGACTACGGCCATGCACAAACTGAGTACCCTCCCACACCCCCCCCCCCACACTCCATTTACAACCCCCCCCTTAAAAAACTCATCCGTCCCCTACCGGTTATACGACTACAGGATATACCAAGGATATACATAATAAACTTATGCTTTCCACAGCCGTCAGATTTTGTCCCCCTCAAAAACGGTTTTTTTATAGTTTCCGTGCACAGATTGATTAGCATCACCCTGTTGACCCTGGTACAAGCTACACTGTGGTTCAAAGGGGAGTCGCCGACCTTATATCCTTAATGAGGACACACACCCAGCGATACGCGCGATCGGAGTATCAGACACCGCTTTCAAAGATGAGTTTCGACGGCGTGCTCGATCTCACAGCTGGAGTGTATTTCAATTCTTGATAACATATACATCAGCTGTGACTTGGACCGGTTGAGTGGTCGATACTCAGCATTGCAAGCCACGTGGTACGTCGACCGCGCATGTTCCATGTTTCCCGTGATTCTTATTGCAATTGTTACACATATTATTCCACTACAGCGTCGGCAATGACGACCTCTCACTGAGTCACGCGATTCGAGTTTCACTTGAAGCTAGCCCCGCGCGACGCGAGTTCCACATGAGGCATATGTACCGCACCGCCAATTCAGCCAATTCATCACATGACGCGAGAATACAACAAACACACCTCCCCGGCAAACAGACCCGCGGTACAATTGCCCCCTTCGTGCCACCCGCCTCCCTTCAGAGATATCACCCATGTTTTTTTAGCCCTGACGGCCGATCGTATAGTGTAAGTGATGTAATGGATGACTTTACGCCGATTTCGGGTCCATGTGATTGGGGTACGACATTTTCAATAAAAAATAAATTTACATAACTCATATTCAGTCGCTGAAATATACATATATCATAACACAATAATACCGTAGTGTCATTGTCGCCTAGAGATCGCCGAAACTCACGTTTGCAAGCTGGGTGTGAGACTCCGATCACTCGCGCTTAGTTTTTGTATAATTTAGCTTTTGCCGCCGATCATTTTCACCCTACTTTCTGCTGCTGCGAAAATCATCCCACACTAAGTCCAAGTAGTTTGTCTCCAAATCGCGGGTGCACTTCTAGGGGAGCCCAGAACACAGAATTTTTAAGCCGCTTACCCTGCGAGGAACCTCAGCCGCCTCCTGGCGAGCAAGATGCCCTCCAGCCCCATGACGCAAGCATGCGTTAGAAGGCTCCACGACAACAGCGGTGTCAGGCTCCGCATGCCGCCGGTCACTTCCAAAGAGTTGGTGAAGAGGTGCGGTAAGTGCAATGGGACAAGACCCGCCACACAGGCGTTAAGGCTGCCTACGACGACTCCGAGGATGAGGACTTTCCTGCGGAGGCAGGCAGACGAAAACACCCCAAAGTTTGGTTTGTGACTATTAATAGAATACTTCCTATGAAAAAAAACGCAGGGTGCTGCTGGCACGCGTTTGCTAGAAAATAAAGGAGTTATTTCGCTTCGTTTTCGAGATCTCACCACATTCGCCATCGTTGCAAAAAGCAAGACATCAATGTCACATGTCCTTTTTCTTGTCAAACACGTCAATCAATATCCAATGTCCTTTGTTTTTGTCAACCTGTCGGCCGTTGCATAGGAATTAAACGTGAAAGCGGACCGAACATCACTACGAATCCAGTCCACAGACTAGGAGAACCTCCAATCATGGACACCAAAAACAAATCAAACCCTTGCAGCCTCGAAAGTTAAAAAGCGCGATCGACAGTCGATATGCCAGAGCGAACCCCACCTCATCATGGCTCGCGCAGGACTATTTCGGGGGTCGATGTTGACTGACTGCGCTTTAACAGGGTTCGCAGGATCA
This sequence comes from Undaria pinnatifida, assembly GCA_012845835.1. Lineage (NCBI taxonomy): Eukaryota > Phaeophyceae > Laminariales > Alariaceae > Undaria > Undaria pinnatifida. Next base: position 19,707,230 of record JABAKD010000020.1, read on the forward strand.
GCGCTATCGCTCGTGAGCAACCCAGCAGCGGCAGCCGTAGCTGCCTTCAAGGTCCGTTCTCTAGCTAGCTGGCCTGGGATAAAGGCCTGCGCTGTTTGCGACAAGGCTTCGCCGAATGTGGCGAAGAAAAAAAACACTCGCAACATTACCTGACGAGGCGTGTTTGCGGCGGGGCGATAGCGAGCGAGGAGCGGAGCGGAGCGTCTCAGCGCGGTTAGCAAGGAGCTGGTTCAGTGCAACTAGCATAGGGCTGGCTCAGTGCGATTGACAAACGGGCTGGCTCCATTCTTTGACGAAACGAAATCACCACTGGATGGAGTTGACACAGCCTCGCGTGTCTTCGGTTCGTTTCTAACGACCAAACGAAATTTCCAAAAAACTCGTTATTTTGTCAAGAAAAAAAAGGCAACACGTCCCAAAAAGACGACCAAACCTTTTATCGCGAAATCACTACATAATTGGCAAGTTTTTGGCAATAGTTGGCAAGTTTGTTCATCATAACGCCCTCAGATTTTATTTAAACCCCTCACACCAGCAGCAGCAGGGAACCGACGGCACGCCGATGCTCTGTATGGAGTAAATGCTGGCGCAGAAAGGACTCCAGGCACAGCCCATGTACCTCAGGTTGGCAGTCCTTCCAGCCCGGCCAAATTCGCCTGGGAAAAGCTGAGGCGGCTACCGTTTGTGATGATGCTTCAGCACCCGCTCAAAGCGACGCCCATGTGGCATCCACACGGGGCTCACGGCCAATGTTGCCAGCCCTATCGTAGCTGCTGCCAATGACACCGTGTATCCTCCGTATCTCCCTCTATTACAGAAGTTAGAGCAAGTCTAGCGTGGGGCATGGTGGGGTAGTCTGGTTTGTACAACCTTGGGGTTGGCGTTATTGGCCTCAAATGTCAAAATTAAAGGGCAAATATCATCACTTCCCACAAACTTGCCAACGAAGCGGAACGGATTAAACCAAAAAAAAGTTTTGTAACGTCGTTTGCTATTTTGGCAAGTCAAAATTTTCGAAGACTTGCCAAAAAAAGTGGCAAGAATCTTGCCAAATATGTGTCGTTGGAATTGCCCCTTACGCAGCTTGGACTGTCGGCTAACAGATTACCCCTACAGCAACAGAAGCTCGTGCTTGCTTTCCGTCGAAAACTGCTCAGCAGTGACCTGCCAACTACAGCCGAATACATACCAATGAAGGGTTATGAAAACTCCGTGTCCGAAAGGCATCGCACTATCGCACTATACGTTTGTCGACGTTGAGCAGCTTGGCGACCAAGCGAGACAACGGGTGAGACAGTACATAGCCAATGTGTCCCAATCAAGACCGCAGCGGTTTGTCGACCGCATGGTTCTCACATTATGTGTGGCGAGCGGAATGGTTCCGAGCGTGGTGACCGTCAAAGTCATGATGGAGTAACAAATCACCTGCAAGCACAACAACCACGGTGCAAGTTAGGCTCAACATGACAACACCATTTCAACAGCAGTCGGAGCGTGTCACTTGTCGAGATTCGTCGAATAGTTTTATCGTCGTGACAAATCATTGTCGTCGTGGTGGAGTGTCGGTATTGTCCGATTGACGGCGACGGCAAGCGACAACGGTACATGACGGGTGCGGAGCATGGTTAGAATCGCAGTACAAGCTTCACTTATTCCGACGGCGACGGCGCAAGGTGGGGGGAGGAGGACCGTTGCATACAAAGACTCGTGTTCCACCTTGGCATGATTGAACATGATCGAGCATGGTCCAACAGCATCCAACAAAATCCAACAAGGCACGTTTAACCCACGCAACAAACACACCCGTTTGGTTAGACTTGTTCTACAGGAGAAAGAGCGATCAATAAACCTCAAAGCGCGGCCTCTCCCTCTACAAACACCCTGCCTCCTGAAACGCACCCGTGTGGCGGAACACAAGCACATATGGATAAAACAAAAACTAGGGCACACCCCTATATGCTATATATGTCAGTTTTCCTTCGCCCTCGAGAAACACACAACGCGTTTTGTTACCTTCCCAAGCAAGGCGAAGGCGATGGGCCCCGCGAAGTTTAGGAAGACCTTGAGCTCGTTCCAGGACGGCAGCGCTACGAACCTATAGAGGCGTTTACCTTTTAAGGTTGCAGGGGACACAGCACACAAGTATAACCGGCGATGCAGCATGTCGGCCAAAGATGCAGGGCACATAGTCATAGTTACGCCAGCTAGCACTGGACTGCGAGTACATTTGAGCTAAATTGACACCAGGAATGTATGAAGACACGTGGAAGCGTGGTGAGCTTAAACTTTATTTTTCCCCACTCACCGGAGAATAAAAACAAACAAACACGAAGAACACGAAGAACATGAAGATGGAAAAGGTATACTGAGTACTATATCAGTACATTATCAGCAGTCCATGGTGCATTTTGTATTTTATGATCGATCGCAATAAAAGAGTAAGGACTGCACTATTAATAGAGCAATGACTAGAGTAGAGTAATGACTACTGTAGAGTAATGACACACATGCTGGTGGTGGGTAGGGGTACCTCCCCGTCGTGGTGAAGCAATCAACGATGCAGCAACTCCGTCGACTTCACCGCAGTTCTCGAACATGAAGCAGCTTTTTTTGTTTACATCTCATGTAGAAAAGTGCACCAATCGCTAAACATCCTATGAAAAAAGCAAGCGGACCCGTGACAAACCAACTTCGAAAAAGTGGACCAATCGTATTGATAGTATCGTAATAGCAAGTAACGTGACCCCTGTTCCCTCAGGGTTACAACTAGAATAGACCTTTCTTTTAACAGCAGGCTGCGGTGCTAACCGCTACCTGGTATAAACTATAGTTGCTGTACTGTTTTCGTCGACACCCCTATACACCAGGTCAGTGTACAGCACTACCTCAAGTTAGAGTTGTCATCATTTTTACGGCGCTAAATGGGCTAGCTTGATAAATGCTTCTATTCAACACAAGCGAGGCTGAATGCCGCAGGAGCGAGTTTTCAGCTCTCTACTCCGACACCACACGCTTGCCTGGGCCCCTTGCAAGGCCAAGCCGACGCCACCACATGGAACCACTGACACAGCAAAACTAGCTCTCACCCTGCGCCCTCCACACGGCCGCCCCCAAAAGCACCATGCTCACAGTTTCCGCAGACGCAGTCGCCGCCGCAGCTCCAAATACACCCATATTCATCCTGCATACGGCGAGCCAATCACCACCGGCGTTGATCGCGCTAGCCACCATTACCACCCCCAAAGGCGTCACCGAGTCGCGGGCGCCGAGACACGCAGCCTGCAGCACCATCGCTGCGATGGATGCAGGCGCACCTAAAATCCGGACTCTAGAGTACCTGAGCGCTGCTGGTAGCACCTGCGAGTTAGTCCACCAAAAAAGAAAAGAGCAGGGTGGTACGTTGTTAACATACCAGGTACAGTATAGCCTCACAAGCAATTAACAACCGAATATCTATAGTTCTTCGTCGGATCGCCAGGCTGTCTTTGTGTCCTTGGGTCCTTGTGTCCTTGTGCCTTTGTGCCTTTGTGCCTTTGTGGGGGATGCTACCTGAAAAAATTGCAACAAAAAATATTCCGTAGTACTCAGTGGCGAGCGCTACACCTAATCATAACTAGTAGTCTCTGTTCAAAAATGGCGTACGATTGGTGTGACTCCAACGTTTCAAGCCTTGATCAGGTACGTGTGTCCTTGTTGGCGGGCCTATACCATGATAGTCTCTCTATAGTGCCGACATGTGCACTATAGAGGGAAATATCGGCACTATAATGGCAACCGGCACTACTCCACATACCGTCACTTCCGGCTGTTCCCAGCTGTTCCAAGCGATATTACAGGCACTACAGCGGGCAACCGGCACTATATAGGGACCACTCCTATTGTGTACTTTTCAACGGAGTACCGTGGTATAACCAAGTCTCAAAGGGGTCTAAGTGTCAAATGTTGCGTATCAAGCGTGCTTCTTTTGCCGAAGTTGGGTAGACCACAGTCAGTGCAGACAATTTGTAGTACTTGCCGCAATGTAGAGGGCAGGCTGCGTAGATACCGTCAATCTCCGATCACACATGCCAACCATGAAGCCGCGTTAACCAACGCCGGATCTATGAGATCTGCCATCAACAATGGATCTTCACAATTGTTGATATTCGGCAATATCAACCCTGAACGCCACCGGGAGCAAGCTCATAACAAACTCCCAAAAAACTCCAGCAATTTTTGTATTGTGGCCGTGGTACTATAATTATTAGTTTCCGTGCGCAGATTGATTCAGATTGATTCAAGACTGTGCGTCTTCGTATCACCCTTTCACCCTCTTTACCCCGGCACTACTACTGTAGCTAGTGACTGTAGCTAGTGACTGTAGCTAGTGACTGTAGCTAGTGATAGCTAGCACCAAGAGAAGTGGCCGATCTATATCCTTCATGAGCACATACACACCCCGTATCACGCGCGATCGGATTGTCACACACGTGCTGCAAATATGAGTTGCAACGGGATCCTCGACTTAACACACAGCACAGCTGCATTGGATTTATAACGTTTAATAAACATAATGCTGACGGTAAACAGCAGCATTCCGATGCGTACGGCCGGCGACACCCCGTGCTTCATTCGATTGGACCGTCTTGCCATCAAAATGTCCGACAGGATAACACAGCTGTTGTGGATCAGCTAGTTCCTTTTTTCACACATGTCACAGCGTTTAGTGCTGCATGTTTCCAACAATTAATACATAGCAACTGCATACCAACTGCATACCATTCAAGTGTCAAAGTGCACGGCAAAAGGCTGTTTGTACTTATTTCTGGTAAATCGTGTACCTCCTTGCTTTTCTCCCCCGCCAGGTGCACGAGGACTTTAGGTCCCATCAGGAGCACCACCATGGCAACCGCCAAACCAATAGACAGGGCCAATCCCAGGGCCTGGGCTACCACCTGCGACGGGGACAAGAGGGACGTGGTCAAAGGCGAAACGTGAAATGTTGATTTTGACGGAAGTGATGCCGTGCATTACGCGCGCTTGGATATTACAATCACGGTGATTCATCTGCGGTGGCTTCGTCTATTGCTTCTGCTCTACAGCTGCTGCCTACTGCTGCAACAACCACCATTACAACTATAACGACAGCAACAACAACAAAAGCCAAAACAATACCAACAACAACAAAAGTCAAAACAATACCAACAACAACAACAATAACAACAACAACAGCTGCTGCTACTGTAGTACTGTCTACGGCGTCAATGGGCAGAATAAACGCATGGTGACAAGATTGGGTGCGGCCCGGAGATGTTGTGCTTGCTGACAGGAAATATCTTGCAGCAGCAGTAGAAAAGTACTGTGTAAAAGCGTATCCTGAAGTAATATACCTTCTGAGCCTCTGCCCTTTTTCCATCGGCAAGTGCCGTGGCCTGCAGATTAGTCGTGGCAATCGCCAAGAATGTACTGCAGTAAATTAAACTTTCGCACAGAACCGTAGCGGGGCCCAGCGAAGCCAGCTCCAACGCACTTCGAGTCCCTGTACAACAAGTAAGGAGGCATTCGACGAAGGGGGGATTACTTCTGGGTTGCCAGAGTGTGAAATCAATGCCGTGTCCCAGAGTGTGAACTCAATGCCGTGTCTCGGAAACTGTTATCACGGAGTATGTATTGGGGCCTGTTTTGTAACCGCGGACTAGATTGTGGCGAAGATCCAGTGTAAGAACATTAACAATAACCATAGCTAACAATGCAACAACAACAATAACAACAACAACAACAACAACAACAACAACAACAACAACAACAACAACGACAACGACAACAACAACAACAACAACAACAACAATAGTAACAACAACGTGTCTGCAGATGACATGCCATCATGATAATCTGCAGATGACATCTTATTATGGTATTTGCATGCTCATCCGCCCCCCCAGCTGTACCCGTAGATCGCCGGAGAAGCACAGCATGGATTAAACGATGATTCGCCTGTCAACGTGCTAGGTGATGAAGGTGGCAGCGCGGAAGCATCATGCCCGTGCTGCGGTCCAACAGCAATTTCTCAGGGATCTTCTGCGGGTGCCCAAGGACATGGAGTGAGAAGTGAAGCACTGTGACAACCACACCTTCCACCATCTCATCACTGACATCGACCGAAATGCAAAACCTTATCGTCGTAACCTCAACACTGAACAAACTACAATGTGTATAAGCTTTTGCCCTCGCGCGAACGCAGAAAGGCCTCCCGAAATAAAAAAAATCTGCGAGTTGCCGACGTACGGCGTGCGCTGAAGCAGCACCGTCGGCAAAACCTAAGAACATCCCACTATACATATCTTAGCAATGCGCGGGCCTCTCGAGCACTCGCACTCACCCACCACACCCGCGTCCACTAGGCTCATAATAGGCGACGCTAACCAGATCCCGAGCGTGGGCATGATGAACCGAAGCATCCTTCCGTACGAAATGTTATCCTCCGGCGTCTGTTCGCCCCACCCCTCCGGCACGGGCGCGGGCTCCTCGTTCTCCGTGTCAACTCCTTCGATAGCCACGGCCGCCCGAGGCCAGGCCTTTGACATCGGTCGCATCGTACTGCTATCGATCCCATCGCCGAACGAAGGTCCACCCCCCCCCCCTCGGGCACGAATTCCCCTTAAGCAGAGGAAGCGCTGTCCTAAGCAGGCTGGAGGCGCGTGGGTTCGCGGCCGTCCTGGTCGGGGGGGGGGGGGGGGGCAAAAAAAAAGGGGGGAGGGCGTAGTGGTGGCCACGCTCAGTCTCGGTCTCGGTGAAGGTATCATAAGACATGACAAAATCAGGTACCAGGTACCAGGTATTTACCTCCAAGCAAAATACCAAGGAGACACCTCAGCTGGTGAGATCGAGGATGTGGTCAAAAGTCATATATATATTCGCAAGCTGCGTGGGATACTTCCATCGCGCGTGCTACGGGGTACCGTCATGGTACCGTCATGGTACCGTCATGGTACCGTCATGGTACCGTCATGGTACCGTCATGGTACCGTCATGGTACCGTCATGTACTATGCGAGACGTGCTTGACGATGCGACACTGGAACTAAATTCAGAACATTTTAAATGCATGTCTTTACCAGGCTGCTTATGGCGGAGTTCCCTATACCGTCAACCTGTGCCAAATACCCCCAGTGCATCCTTTTATGCCAAACAGCGATCGGACAAGCAAATACCGGTCGTTTCTGAAATACAGACTACTGGTACATAATATTATAGGCGTCCAGGCGTACCTGGTAGGGAATATGGACGTGACAACCGAAGTAGGAAACGAGAAAGACTAGACTGCTGGTGCTGGCGTATAATGCTATGACAGAGGACCATATAGTAATCAGAACTCACGATATAGATAGACCTATACCTGGTAGGAAGTACAATACCCTGTTTCTACTATTACTAACCACATACAGTATGGTCCTGACTACTTGTATTATCTTGTACTATGTTCCCCCCTAACAGTGTAAACGTACAGCTCTCAGATCGATGCAAACGGAAGCACGATCTTACCAAAACAAGGTTCCAAACTACGATGCATTTCAACATGCTGCTGGGCATTTTCGTACCGGCGCTATGGGAAAAGCGGTAATCAATAACTTTTTTTGTCTTAACCTTTGGTGCTGTCAGGCGGCGCATTTGACGACTATCAACACACCTCGGTCGATGTTGATCAAAATCACGATTGGCCTCCGATCTCTTGATGACACCAAACCAAGGAAACCCGCTTCGTTCCGGACAAGGCCAAGTGAGTGGAGATGGTAGCTTCCAATATTTTACGTTGGTCCATTCTCTAAGGGTCGAGAAGTTGCCTGCGCTGCCATTCGCTCTTCCCTCAAATCTGGCCAAACGTCTGTGTTTTGCACGTTGGCGAGCGATCGAAAGTTCGTGTCTTTGTTTTCTACGAACCAGCCGCCAAGTATTTTTGTAACGTAGCCACATCGGCGCCCGCCAGATATCACCGGCCGCAAGGTGGACAATGTGAACCAATGGTGAGTTGGGGCCCCTAACGAGCTCGCCAACTTCAGAATTCACGACGCCGTTGTTGATGTCGTCGAATACAAAAAGTGTGTCGAACACGCGAAATTTCGCCGTTTGGAATCAAACACGTTCAGCGGAATGTTGCCCAAGATTTCCTTCAGGAAAGCATTCTTTCTGAACCATTGGCAAGTTCCTGCTTCCCAAAAAAACAAAATGTTCCAAATGTTCGGCCCACAGGCAGCAGCGACACAGGCTTGTTTCGGTCGGTGTGTGTGTTCACCACATTAAACAGTTATTTTCAACCATCAACATCCAGCACACCCAGTGTCCGTGCGGATGCATCGTCCTAGAGAGACAAGCTCTGTGGCCATATGCCACTCGTACGAGACAGACTAAATATTTAAAGCTGACACTATATACACCTGGTACTGTACATCCCAAAGGCGGCCGGGAAGTTGGCCATGGAAAGCCAAAATGTACTGATTACGAAAAGCGGAACATACAAAAGCCAGCAACCCAGACAAGTTGCAGGAGGAAAAGAGAAAGAAAAATAAGAAGAAAAAAAAACAGTTGAGAATAATAAAAAAAAGGTGACGCAAGGGAGGACGGAAGAAGTACCCAGAAAAAATCAAGGCAAGACGAAAAGCGAAAATACATAAGTAAGCAGATCACACTGCACAACCAATCGGCGTCGGGGGAGCGACCAGGCCGGGTTCTGAATGCAACTATATACAAGCCAGTACTATATTGACATAGAAACAATGCCCGCATGGAACATTGCCGCATGGTCTGTCTACCGTACGTGTCTTCGATGACAGCGGTGCCGGCACCGCCATCATCGTCACCATACCCCCCAGGGAATACAGAAAGGAACAGAAAAAGCAAAGATAAAAGAGGAGAGGGATAAAAAGAAAAGGGTTGCAACCAACGACACGGAGCGAACACCACACGCGAGGCCCGCCTCCTTTATCCGTTGTCGGCATCATTCTTGTTATTATAAAAGTAAAAATGCACTACTTGTACAGCCGTGAGATCGAAGATTTTGTCGAAACTCATATTTGCAAGCTGTGTGTGATACTCCGATCGCGCGTATTACTGGGTGTGTGTCCTCATTAAGGATATAGATCGGCGACTCCCTTGGAACTACAGTGTAGCTTGTGCCAGAGTCAACAGGGTGATGTTAGTCAGTCTGTGCGCGGAAACTATAAAACCCGTTTTTGAGGGGACCAAAATCTGACAGCTGTGGAAGGAAATGCATCAGTTTATCAAGTGTATCCTGTAAGTAGTATAACCGGTGAGGGGAGGGTGGAGTTTTAAGGGCGTGGGGGCCTGGGTTTGAACAAGAGGGAACGGGGGGGCGGGGGGCGGGGGGGGCAACTTAATCAGTGCGCGGCAACTATAAATCTTTTAAGGAGAAAAATCTGACGGTTGTGGAAGGAATGCATCAGTTTATCATGTATATCTCGTAAGTCGTACAACCAGTGAGGAGAGGGCGGAGTGTTCGAAGGGGTGGGGGGGTTGGGGGAGGGGGGGCAGGGATTTCCAACAGCTTAAGGTCGCATAGATGTAGGGGCTTGCTATACGCGTGGTGCTAGGTCTAGTTGATGGTGTGGGTGGTGGGGAAGGAGGGGGCGTTGGGGGGGGATGAATTGGAGCTACGGTATGAATGGCTAGAAAGATAATGAGGCAATATCAACTGCATGGTAGTGTTTATTGCTCTGTTTGATTTTGATTTTAGGTGCGGCGTTTGAACAAGAGGGAGCGGGGGAAAAAGGGAGGGGCGGGGGGGGGGGTTGGAAATGAATCGGAGCTACGGCATGGATGGCTAGAAATATAACGGGGTGATATCAACTGCCTGGTAGTGTTTATTACGCTGGCAGATTTGATTTTAGGTGGGGCGTTCGAACAAGAAGGATGGGGGGGGGGGGGACGGGCGGGACAACCCAATCTGTGCGCGGAAACTATAAATCCTTCAAGGGGACAAATCTGACGGTTGTAGAAAGAATGTATCAGTATATATCACCTGGCTGGTATTGTTTATTATTCTATCAGATTTGATGTTATTAATAGGTGTGGTATACAAAACATTTTTTAGGTGTGGTAGACAATGTGTTATAGCTTCGTGTCGTGTTTTTGTACATGGATCGCAAGATAGAACATTTCAATCGATAGGTGCAACCATGTCGTAGTTCCCATGATTTTACCGCGCCGATGTGGGGCTCTGAGGTCGCTAATTATAGGACAGAGATGCATAGACTACATATTGCAAAATACAACAAGCGAGGTGCTGTGGTCATGCAATGTTATTATATAACACCGTAGCATGACACCGCAGCACAGAGCAGGGGTCCCCAGTAGTGCCGGTGTATGGCGGTGTGTGTCAGCTAAAGAAGCCGCAATGTTTTAATAGCGGCAACCGGCACTGCTCCGCACACGGCCACTGCTGTGCCGAACGATTTTACCGGCACTAGTGGGGCAACAGGCACTACTCGTACTCAACCAGCACTGCTGAGGGACCCCTACTCCGTACGTGCACTGCTGCATCGTCTGTCGTATTCCCATCTTCGAAATTTAAACATTGTTTTACGCATGCAACATCATTGTATGTGTCCATTAGCATCGGTCCCAAGAACGCGGGCTTGGGCGGCTCTCGCCAGCCAGCGCATCCTTGCTTACACGCGACGAAAACACTTGTGGAGGTGAACGGCTCAAGTCATCTATGATACGTACGGCTGCACAAAGGTTACCAAAACAAGGTTAGCGTCCATCGGTTTGAAGGTTTGAAGGTTTGCACAACCCTTGAAGGTTTGAACTACACGCAGTACATACTCGTACTCGTAGTCAGTAGGCACACAGGGCGGTGCTACCCTATCCTATCGCTTATGATACCAGATACTAGGTTGAACAGGTAGTACTGCTTACGTACGTACCTGGTACCGCAGTAGACCAAGCTACGAGTATACTACTGCTCCTGGACTGCGGACTGCCAGCGGTAGAGAAAATCGGTTTATCGGTACATACGTACACACAGCTACACCAGCGGCACAAAGAAGTCCTGATCAGGCAAATCAGTCTGCCAACGCCGCCTCTCCACTACCACTTATACATGCCTGATGCAATCCCGTAATCCTATGGTTGGGCAAGGCGAACACCTTGGCACTTGACACAAAGCAAGCAGTACCTGGGTACACCATATGGCAGGTCTCGCTTGAGGTGCTTGAGGCAACGGCGGTACACGCCTGGTACGTTTTGTCATGACGAAGCATCGTATGTACGTACTTCGCAATGCACGCTCGATGCTCACCATGTTTTCCTACAGCTCCAAAGCTTGACGGAGCGGAGAAGCCGACTGCTACAGAGGCTATGGAAGACACGAGTGCCGTCGACAGCGTCCACGGGACGTGCATCGCTTCGCCTGACTGCGGGTCACGCGCATTGAGTCCATCTGTGGGATACTCACATCCCCCACCCCCGTTCTACGAAAATTTAATATCATCGGGAACTCCTCTACTCCGAAAATGACACGAGTTTTGAGTTTTGTGCTCTTCGTTCTGCACGTCATGATACCAGCACAGCTGTATCCGGCAGTGCCCTCTTTCGTCGTATAAGGTTGACCTTGCTCGAGACATCCGTACAACAAAACTGAGCCAAGGTGAGGGTCTCCGGCATTTCCGCAGTCACTGTAAGTTTCCTGCAAGGGGGTGAACGTTTTGACGTGAGACCTGGCTTTCGCTGCAAGCCTGATGAAACTTCACCAAACGGTTTTGCTTTTGCTGTCCTCTCTGACTGCTGCTTTGCACTTTGCACCTGCATGTGCTTGCCTTGTGTTCTACTATAAACGATGCGCACTCCTATGAAGTGGAAACCGCATTTAATATCACCAGGTAACGCATCACGTGAGCCGGCGACATGATGCCGTCTGCTGGAGAACGCATTCAGCCGTCTGCGAGAAAAGCGCTGCCAAGAGGTAGTAGTGCGGCAAGTGACCCCCCGGGGGTACAGCAGTAAAGTACCCGAGATTCACCCACTGGCCATTACCCAGCAGAGCAGCACACTGCTGCTGTATCCAAGTATATACAAGGGCTCCGCTCCGCGGGCGGCTGACGCCGCCCGCTACGCTCGCGCAAGGCAAGGAAGAATGCAACTAAAAACATATGTAAAGGGGGCAGAAAGAAGAGACCCATGATTTGGTGCGAACAGCGATTTGATAATGCCAAGAGCTGCTTGTGCAGAGCAAATTGCCCTGTTGTGCTCAGCTGTGCTGTGTGCTTTTATTACCGGTGTCTGATCGGCAGTACTGTATGGGGGTAATTTGCGTGGGGGAAAAAACAGGGGGCCGTGAAAGATCAAATACATGTAGAAAAAGAAAAAAGAGGAAAATTGTACTCCGTACACAACACGCATTATACCCGGTACTGCTCCATTTTCGAAAGAAAGCACACAGCGCAGCGACACAGCACCGCAGCGAAGGGCACGGCACCGCACCGCACGGCTCCGCACGGCGCTACGCTGCGCTGCTGGGCTATGTATAGCCGGACTGATCTGAGCTGGGCGTGCATGTGATCCACCAGCGTATAGTATCTGATGGTATGTACAAACCTGGTGTAGTATTAATAATAGTACCGGTATGTACTACTGGCGTTTCGCATTTCGAACGAAGCTGGAAAGCAAAGAAAAGCTGGAAAGGTTCCGCAAGTAATATGGAAGTTGGAGCTCTGAGAGGCCAGGGATGGGCAATCCCTGAGAAAGACAAAATTAAGTAAGTCTATATACCCTGGTACTCTTGTGGTACTCTCTACGCTTGTTTACCGATACCAGTACAAGTATGTTCTCATCATGTACTCACAAGCCGCAATCGTACACCGGGTACCAGGTACCAGTACTCGTATTGTGTACGTGGTCATTATATTATTAGTAAGTATTCAGTACATCACTAAAAAAACTGGTCAAGTGTGCCGCCAGTATTGCTGATTGGATTATTTAGTTGGGTATACCTGTCATACAAGTTTCATATCAGTACATCATGTCTACTAGTATTATACCAGGTACGTGGCGTACTGCTGTACTGGTACAGATTGTTGTTCGCGCTTTGACTCATCACTAATTTAGGGCGAATGGTACATACCTGGTATGGTACAGTAGATTTGTACGAATGTACTACCAGTGGGTATGATTCGAGTTCGGCGGGTTACCCTGTGTAAGAGCGTCCGACATAAAAGCAAACGGACTGCGCCCTCTCTTTGCTTCACGTGCGTGTCCACTATCTCTTGCAGAGTGCAGGGGCAATCAGCCTCCTGGGGGCATTTTGTTAAGCATGATGCCAGAGAAGAAACACTACAGCTACACCAACTTGGCAGATACCCCAAAGGTCAGTCACCACTCAGCAACACCATAAATAATACTCCGAAAGGAGTACTGTACTTGACGTGTATGGTAAGAGGGGTATTGCAGTTTACAGCATTTCACGAAGTTGTCCCTCTCTAACGCCGGCTGAGTAGCGCCGATTGTCCGCTTTAGTTCCTGTGGAATCGCTAGGCGCAGATGGGAACAAGCAGTACCAGGTATTGAGTAGTGGCAGTATGTGGAGTAGCGCCGGTTGCCGCGTGCCGTTGCTTCCCTCTATTACCTGGTACATATTAGTGGCACATAGGGGCTCTATAGAGGGACCGCAGGCGCTTTACTACGTTGTTTTATTTGACGTAAAATGAGTCCGAGGTTCCACCTATGTAGGATGGTGAAGTTATGTCCCCCCTGCAATAGCAGACTGTTGTTACTGCGATTGAACTACAACGGCTCGGTGTGGCTGAACTGAGCAGCAAGCCCAGAAACACAAAAGAGCCAGAGAGAGTAGCAAGCCCCGGAAGCCTAAAGAGCCAGAGACAGGAGTGCGGACAGATGGCTGGCAGTCGTCGTTGCTGCCTCGGTGCTCGGGCCTGACGACGGGCCAGCAGATTTTTCCTGAAAGCCGAAAGCCGCAGAGGATCCGTCGGGTGGATGTGAGCTCGACGGCGAGATGTAGACTTTTAATAGACGATTTGCCGATTAGATAATCCTCCGATCACGTTCTGGAGAACTTAGGGTTTCGACTCTAAGTAGGCGTGCTGGTCCCGGCAATATAGTATTATAGCACATTTGAACGCCGAGCAATCGACATGAACCCCTTCGGGATTTCAAGGGGGGATAAGTGTCCCAAAAACTACGAACTTAAGCGTCGGTCTTAACCGGCAAACCGGGCTTCTGAGGCAGGGTAACGTAAATGGATAGCGCAAGGACTTGCACGATCATACTTACATTATGCTACTTTTATCGCGCGCTCACACCGTAGAGGTCCAAGCTTCAAGCTTCACTTGCCCTTTGTTTTGTGGCGCTATCTGAGTCCAAAAATAGTTGAAAATGATAACGGCGGTTGCACATTTATTTTTCTCGACCATTTCCAGTCCTCCTTTTGGTATGGCTTGCAACTCTATGAGCTATCGTATCATTGTTGTTGTTCTTTTCTCACATTAACTCTTGCAAAAAAGTCTAGAGTCCATGGCCACACAAAGGTGCTGGAGCCCTAGGAAGATCCGAAAAACCAAAATAAATCAAATTTCGTCCGGGAAATACAACGCTTTCCCGCCTAAAACGCACGATACGAAGATGGCGCACAAGTAAAAGATCCAATGTGCAAACTGAACTCAAATGGCCGCGGGTATCCACTCAACTACAGCATAGAGTTCCCCCGTTCCCACAACTAACCAACTCGCGGCTTACAAACTACAGCGGTTGGGCTGTCTGCACCGTACGAACCGCACGGTAATCGTGAGCACAGACGAACGCGCCTGCTGTCTGGAGTGCTGTCAGAGTGACGACCCGCGGGCATGCATTGAAACAAGAGCAATCGAACCAAAAACCACAATACAAAATCAATGATCGCCCCGCCTTCCCGAGTTATTTGACAGGTTGCAGCGCAGCTACGACTCCCGTGCCTGAAAATTGAAAATTGCGGGGGGTCGTTCCTCTTGAAGGGTATACAACTCTTCTACAAACTCTGGAAAAAACAGTGACGTAAGTAACATGTTGTACTACTGCCTCGTAAAAAAACCCTGAAGAAAGGACGATCGCTGCTCTTTTGGTGATGGTGTGCGTGCGGGTCGTGGGTCTCCGTGTGCCATCCTCCTGCTGTGGTTCTCCATGGCCGCCTCATCGCCTTAGCTCACTCGGCCCGCTCCTTCGCACTTGCTCTCGTTGACACTCAATTCCAATCAGTTCCCCTTCTCCCATGTCTCAAAAAAACAAAATGCTCCACGCAGCTTGCGGTGCTGATCTGAAAAAAAAAAATCTCGTTCAGGGAGAGTTCAATCCGTCTCTTCCCCGCCCGTCGACGGCCAGTCGCCCTCCTCCTTCGTCGTCGAATCCAGCCTCCTGCCGGCGCAGCTCCCTCCACGCAAATCGAGACTGCGCCGTAGCGTGGCTCGTGGTGGCGCCTGCCTCCGCGCACGAGCATCCCGATTAAGCATTGCTGCTCCGCCGCTGCTGCCTAAAAAGACGCGCGAATCGTAGGTGACCATGCCTAACGCACCACGTACGACCCAACTCTACCGCCACGCCTAAGCCTCGCGGCCACACGCAGCAGCAAGAAGGTATCACTTCTTGAGGGTGAGTCCGGCCTTACACCCGCCAGAAAGACCCCCCCACACTCGCTGCAAGCCTGCTAGGGCATGCTTCGCAGCATGCCTTACCGAGGCGGCAAGGGGAACGGAGACACTGTATAATATAGTATACCAGGTACCATGATACCAGGTGCCTGGTGCGGCGTAGTTGGCTTTGCAACGGCGGTAACGTAAACCGTATGACACGTTTGGACATGTGTCGTATGGCCTTACAAACTACCAGTATGGTTATATATTTGTACCTGGTATGTTGCTAACATGATATATGTTGGTTGGCAAGCGTTAAATCGATGCTCTCTGTCCGCGTGTCAGTGTGTTGGTGTGGTATTAATATTAGTAGTGTGTTGGCGCCCGAAGGTGCCGACGAACGCTCTTGGCTTCTGCGTGTTGCCTGAAGTCGAGACTCGTCAAGAACGTGGAGAAATTGTTGATACCATACGTGCGTCGATTCGTTCGTTTCGCGGTGCAATGTCTGACGTCCCACGCACTGCTGTAGCACCAGCGCGTGGTCGATGCTCGCGCTCAGACGTTCTCGCACTGTAGCAATTGACACTTGGTACCTACCTCTCCAGTCAAGGTTACTATTGTATTAAACATATACCAGGGTATCAAGTACAACCTCGAGTGCAAATATCTACTTTTTTTCGGTAAAGCCAGCGTAGTATTTTGACAGAGGTATGCGCACTCCGAGAAAGGAAAGTAACACATCGTCTCCAAATGAGCGACCAACGATATCTTCCATCGGTACAACCAACGTAGTGTTATTAATAGGATATTTGCGGGATATCACATTTGGTTGGATAGCAAAACATACAGAAATCGTATTGCAACCAGAACATCATATGCCAAGGCCAACGAAAACAATGCAAAATCAGCTCAAAATGGCACTTGGAATATAATTTTTCGCGTGTTGGGTTCGCCTTCGGTTATGACGATCGTCGGTTTCAATACTTTTATTATCGTACGAAGTATGACTCCCTACCCCAATAAATCTGGTGTCCCGCAAACACTGTTCGTCCTTTTGAGGCTTGAGCTTGATTATACAGCAGCATAACAGTATACCGACCAAAAAAGGCGTGTAGCGCGATGTACAGTAGCCAAGCGGCTACGAAGAGCGTTCAGCAGTAGTGGTACGTGCGGGCGTTTTGTTGTAATGAGGCATTCTGCGGTACAGGTGCACCATGTGTTTTCTGAAGCTCGTCTCTCGGGGACCTCTGCACATCACCCAAAAACCGCTCTATTTAAATAACAGAGAACATGAAACGTTCTCCCCGATGAACAAACCCCATGGCCTACAGTAAGTATATAACGAAACATGTTGCAAAAAAGCGTGAAATTCACGCGATTTCGGGTCAAGGAGGGTTAAGAAGGGTTAAGGAGGGTTAAGGAGGGTTAAGGAGGGTTAAGGAGGGTTAAGGAGGGTTAAGGTGAAAGTTGACCCTCACTAAGAAAAAGTTTCAGCCCAAAAATGGCACTTGCAGCTCCCTATACTGCAGTTCAAACACGTCTGCTACTCCAGCAGCCTTGGTTGCTTGGTGTGGACGATGCTATAATCGTGTAATCGGCGCTTTTTTTCGACGTTTTTTTTTCCGTTTGAAGTCCTAAAGCCGTTAACGGCACTATAGGATGTTGCTCCACGCCTTTGAGCACGCCTTTGAGCACGCCTGTGAGGCATCATAGCGGCAGGGGTGCGCTTTTTCGGGATAGGCTTGACACTCCGGCGGTAGCGCCTGCCGCGTTCTGCCTCCGTCCTGGCAACATGCATGATGATTGGATGATCCTCCCATCCCCGCCCTCGCTGCCGCGCGCGCTCGTCGCTCTCATATTATATTATTTTTAGCACGGTGAGATAATCGAATCATCCTACCTGTTGGGAGACAAGGGGCCAAAGTCGACATGGACAAGGATATTCGAGATGGTGGTGTTGCTCGCCACGATCGGCGGATTAGCATACCTAGGGGTGTTTCTGTTCCACCACGGCAACCGCCACCCGGCGACGGAGGATTCGCCTTCGCACCCACACCGACCTGTAGGGGCTTCTTCCGCGTCACTGGACGACGCGGCTTGCTTCAGCCATCCCAAGTGCAAAGGTCAGCCTCGTCGATACGTTGGGTTCTTCCAGTAGAGTTTAGCGCTTGTTCGAAAAAATGCTTGAGGTACACTTTGTACGAGACAAAGATGCTCATCCCTACGTCGCTTGAGTGGGTTTGGTTCGGTTAGGGTTAGGGATAGGGATAGGGATAGCGTTAGATGCAATTCAAAGTGTATGCCAACCGTTTACTCGAATCTCTGGTAGGGTGCCTTGATTTTTCCCACGGTCGCTCGGCGGTGCTATTGCTGCACCGTGCGAACCACAAGTGTTAGCCCCTGTCCTGCTGCAAACATTGTCCTACACTAATTCCAAGTACTTTGTTCCCCGGAAACACCGGGACAGTTCTAAAAGGGTTATTAATACTGTAGCCCTAGAAATTCAGTGCTTGATGTGTTCTTTCGTTTGATTGGTTGCTGTATTTTGCCGTGGGCCGTGAGTACACAGGAGGAAGGCCATGCGTGTAAGACTTCAATGCTCTCCTACGGCGTAAGCTCCCGTACTGGCGACGCCATCCGTCTTATTTATAGTTGTTTGAGCCTGCCGCGCGAACACGGACTGGGTTGTGGACATGAGTTTTATGAGAAACGACCGCACCCACAATAACAACAACAACAACAAAACAAAAACATTAACAACGACAACAACAACAACAGCAACAACAGCAACAACAACATTGCTAACGGTCATCTGCCCCCGTGCATCCCTTCCTACCTTGCTATTGATTGCTATTGATGGACAGCTCTCATTGACGACGAGAACGCCGTATGCTGCCCTGACACGGAGGGCGATTTTCTGTCATGCTGTTTTGCCGATTGACCACGGCCAGAGGATCATTGACCACGACCAACGGTCAGGCCAACTGTAAGAGGCGCGGCGCGAAACGGACAGTTCATCGCTAAACCGCATCATTGTGGTTGTTACCTTTGTGGTGGAGCGTTGTATTTTTAGATGACTGTACGAGAGGGCAGTTGGCTCACGTTTAATGTTGGGTGGTAAGCAGACGCTCTCGACGTCAGGATTTTTTTTATCTGGGGGGTTTCCCAGCGTAAAGCTGTTAGTTTTCTACACCCGATCATGGTGTTGACGCTCCCACTGTAGGCATGGCTAATGCTAGTGCTAGCGCGAGATGGTAGGTGCCAAGGGTGTGTTTACTAAGGCATATACTCTAGGGTACTCGGGTACCACCCCTGTTTGTTTTGGTCATACTCGGATACATACCCGAGTACCCCAAGAGTATAGAACCGCTTACTGTGATGGCGGGCACTCCGGAGGTTGCCCTCGGCTTATTCTCCCACCTCTCAGCCATTCTCAGTTCGTACGGGGTTCCACGGGAATTTTTTTTTCAGGATCGATATCTTGAGTGGTATTTCGTACCTCTTTTTCGAGCTTGTTCCTGTAGTACTCCTGTTGTTTTCCTTTTTCATATATTGCGTAGACATACGTTTCGTATTTTGACACAAGTACGACTTTTTTTTAAAACCTGTTTCTGCTACGTACGCACACACACCACGAACGAACGCACAAAGCAAGCTCCGATAGCCACACCACCTACCGACCGCAAGCACAGCAGCGCAGCCTTGAGTCGGCCCAGAGGAGCAGCAACGTGCGTACAGTGGGTAGTATAAGTATTAGTAGTACGTTCGTTTCGATCAGAAAACGAACTCAAGCAAGCAGACGAGATCCTTTAGTCCCGCTCGCGTGTGATTGTACTTATATAATACTCGTGCACGTGGTGTCCGAGCCTTTTTTCCTGGAACATGGTGGCGGGACACTTGGCATTATCAAAGCCGCCCGTTTGTACCTACAATCAATCGTGGACCTCTGTCCGTATCATAATCGTTTGTTGTATTTTTCATTCTTGAGCGAGCGTAGCGGGCAGGGAACGCCGCCCGCGGAGCGAAACGCCTTGTATACCCTGCTGAACGCACCCTTTGGTAGGTTCCTAGGCGCTTGACGAGCCAATGACGGCCTTACGCGATTGAGGAGTGCGTACGCATGATATCTTTGGTGGATGGTATGACGACTCTATGTTGTGCCATATCCCACTCGGCGGAGGATTGGCATCGAGTACATCTCATCTCGCGGATGTAATGTGTTCTGACCAAAACGCGCGGAGACTGGCTCGGAAGAGCTCGAATAGTGTCGTACATGTTGGCCGCTAGTATACGCCTATCTATTTTGTAGAAGGGGTAGTGGTTTGGTTGCAGCCCTTCTTAGTGACAATCAATAGGGGATTCGTAGTGACTGAAATTGCTGAGATGACTAATTGGGCTTGCAGCCATGAAGATATAGGCTGGGGGGATATAGGGTAGGCTTAATGGCTGTATTTGGTTCGATTCGCCTCTGCTACTACAATAGCAGGTCGATAAGTTGCCACCAAGAGTTAGGTTAGTCATTTGACACGAGGCTTTGCGTGGCGGGTAGGCTACAGGTGCTAAAGGTGCTAAAGGTTCCGCGCCTTTGACTCATCCCACCGCCGTAGGGGTTACACTTTTTGCCCTAAAACGTCCCTGGCCAATTGAGCTCCTCATGTGAGGAACTACCTACAGGTTAGTGAAGCAATTTGACGACTAAATAATGTTTTAGGACTAAGGCATAGAAGCTTGGTCGGGTTGTGCGAACGAACGAATGCCTTCCAAGTCATGTTGTATCGGGTGAGATATTGAGTTCCTCATGTGAGGAAACTCAGGGACTGATCGGATGATGCTGCACCCGTACCGTGGGATAGCTCCTTTGTGAATTTTACGTACTTTAGATTTTATGGAGATGGCGTCGAGATTGATCAGTAGAAAGCGGCGAACTGGGCGCGAACGTAGCACATCATGAGTGCAGGCATGCGTGTTTTAGGGGTACTGAACGCTGCAGCGAGGAGCCTTCGCATCCCCTTCAGAATTGCACGTCGGTGCGGCCGCAGAACGTGTCGGCGTTGTTTTGAAGTCAGAGCGTATAGTGCTCCTTCCATAGGTCTGCCGACGCCTATTAATAGTGCAGTGGTGTCCCTGCCACGTGTTGGCCGTGTCTCGTCGGTTGTTGGTGTTGCAGTTGTAGTGCACTTTTTCACAAGGAGCACTTTTCGCCTGGGAGAAAGACGTTTAGTGCCCGCAGTTTTCTGAGTGGTCAATTTTGTAGGTTGGAAATTTTCGGTTGGTGGAATTTTTTTGTTCGACATTTGTCGTCATCCGGGATCGTGACGTCACTTTTCAGCAAAAAAATATAAAAAATGGATAATTGGCCGTGGATGGTGAGGTCAGCCGTCTGTTTTTCTATATACTGACCGGTGCATGCACACGCCTCCACGACAGCGCCGCCTGTCGACGCAAGAGAGTCGAAGAATTGCCATGTGTTACGATGCGTTCTCATACTGTGGAGAACTACCTACCTCAGGGAAAGCCTCGGCAAGCACAGCTATGATACGTACCGGTAACGAGCGCGTGCTTTGAATACTACGGTAAGTTGCAGCTGTAGACTCCGCCACTTAACCGCAGAATATACCAATTTACGATATTTTCATCATTGGTGTGTCTGGTGTATGTTTGCCAAAAACTGCGGATTTTTTTCTAGCAAAAACCAATGCCACGACTTTTGGGGTGATGAGCGGGTGGAACACACAACGCGGCGCACCTGGACTGGCCCATACACCCACGCCCATTTGAGACGGAGAGGCCACTCTGGAACTACCACGTCGGTTGCATGCACATGCGAATTAATGTGGACACTTACCATGATTTGTGCATAATTCGCTCGTCGTCATGCGTACCCATATCTTGCACGTTTTCGTTGGATCGATTGCATGCGGTATATGCCAACCGCACCGCGGCTGCGCTGTGCGCCTTGGGTACTTTTAGTTGAGGAGCGCGTAGCTCTTTAGGCTACACATGTCGTACAAAGCATTTGTCTCTGCTTGGGCGTGAGTGAGGTAACAGTACTTCGTACCCGCAGCCTCCCGCGCAAAAAACGGCGGAATGTTCGACAACGTCACATACCAGTACAGACATGCATGCATAAATGCTTCGCGCTTTGAAAAAACAACACCGCTCTTCCGGTAAGAAAGGTAGGAATGGCAGCAGTAGTATGACAGCAATTTATAAGCGACAAGGAGGAGCGTCACGAAAGGGGTTCCCACGCGATAAAATGGACATTGCAGATGATTTACAATAAAACGAAAAGCGAGGGAGCAGCACGGCAATGCCATTAATTTCCGCTGCGCATTACACAAAAAAGCAGGGGAGACGTAATTGCCGCACTCGGCCTTTTAGGGTGTTCTAGCCAGATTGCAGCGTGGTGGATGTGCTTCGTCAGCCTAGGGCGAGTCTAGCAACGACTTTATCCGCTCATCGGGTAAAAAATTATCGCATTTCATTCGCCGTGTCGTGAAAAGCAGACACCCATTTTTTGACAACAAACTAAAAGCGGGGAAGCCGCACCAAAGAAAGGGGGTTTTAACCAGAGTGTCACATGGTGAATAGGCTGCACAAGCCTTGAACGTTTACTAGCAACGACTCCATCCGGGTAGCATTGGTCAGTGCATTCATCATGTCGGATTAAAACGCTTCACACGGAAAGGATCTAGTCTATCATAGACGAGCCACCGCCAACACCAGCCACATGGAAAACCAGACCAGCTCAAGGCCAGGCTGCTAACATGCTAAATAACTTGCCATACTTGTCTCACTCTGGATCATGGGACAACGCCATAACGCCTTTTATACTTACACAACCACCTCCAAGCGTAATTCGACATAGCGCAAAAGCCGAGCAACTGCCTGGGGAGCACAACAGCAACAGGTGCTCTTCTATTTACTGCAATAAGCACAAAGGGCCCCCTCCCACAGCGTGCGTGTCATACCGGGATTCTATCGACGACAATGCAAGCAACAGACAATCGAAGCGAGTTCAACCAAAGCACCATCGACGACAACGCAAGCAAAAAACAAGATAAAACGATACCGGCCATCTAACTAAACCAAAAATGACACCGGTAAGACGCAAAAAAAAACGCCCTTCTAACAAGACGTACGAATGAAATGATGCCAGGTGCCGGCCATCAATACAAACCGGGCTGTTCTAGATTGCCTCTGCCAATACCGGATCTGCGAGATGGTCGCCAACCTCGTCCAACCCAGCTATCGCCACCGTTTCCAATCGCTGCCGAACGTGTTCCGTTCGTGGCTCAAGGACATCATGCCAAACCTTTACCGCTTGCGCCCTACAATACTGCAAACCGCTACTGGCCACCGTTCCCCCCCGTCCGCCAATCACCTTAGCTGCTTGCACGGCCACCTCCATCGCTACGCCCGCCCATCGTTTCCCCCAATCCCTCCACTCCTCGGTACGTTCAATCCTCGCTACCTCTCGAGAGTCCTCGGGTACTCGAAACTTTTGCAGAGCCTCGGGACTGACATCGATCGGCTTCATCGGGGGCATGGTGAATTTCTTGGCATGATCAGACCATACACCGGTCGCCGTGCCCGGTGAGCCCGCCGACTCGCCGTCAGCGCGTGACCCGGGCGGCTCCGAAAAACGGAAGACTCGGCGCTCACGAAGGGACTCTTCTTCGCCCTGCTCTCCCGACCCCACCCCTTCCGCGTTATCGCTGCCTCCTTTTGAGTTAGTTGGTGACGTTTCGGTGATGTCGGCGGCATCCCGTGGAGCGTCGCCCCCTCCAGCCGAGTCTTCATCCGGTCGCACACGACCTGCAAGCGGGGCATCTGATTCGCTTGACTCACGAGCCGACCCGACCGACTCCTGCCCAACGGCCGCCAACGGCGATCCAGAAGCCTCGCCAATGTCGACCCCTCTCCCCGCACCTGGCCCACTATCAACCGCAGCAGCGTCGGTCTCTGGCAATCTCCCACCCTTCGTCGACTCCAGTGGCTCCACTACCCCCACACCCTCCTCCCCCCTCCCCGCCCCACCCTTCTCAGCGCTGTCCCCGGCAGAGGCATCAGGGTTTCCGATCCCGCTGGTGTCCTCGTCAGCCCTCTCGGTCAACGCCTCTCCGCTATCCAAACCCTCGACGGCGCCGACAGCTGTAGTACGCTCTTCGTCTTCACCCGTCGCCCCTGCCCTCGCGTTCACCTCCGCGCCATCAAGAGGCACAGCAAGAGGCACATCCTTTACAAACCTGCGGGGATCGCTCCGGTCACCAGCCGCCTCGCCCCCCTCCACAGCGCCGATGACATTTTCCCGTAGTAATAGCTCCGCGACATCTCCCTCGCTGGGAGCGTTTGATTGTTGAACGCCGCTAGATATTGCTGCAGCCGCCCCCCCTTCCCAAGCATCCCCCTGCCCATCAATCTCTGGCGCTGCAGCCGTCATCTCGGGGCGGCTGAGGCCACCGTCAACAGCAGCATCGTCCGGGACCCCCGTTTTTTCTAATTGTACCCCTAGCTCCAGCACCCCCAATCCGGCCTGACCCGCAGAGCCACCGCTGGCATCGTCGATATCGACCAAGTCCGTCCCCGCGCCTGCGTTGCCTGCTCCACCACCACCACCACCACCACCACCACCAACAGGAAAGGAATCAGCGCCCGCAGCATCTCCCGAAGTTGCAACCTCTTCTGCAGCCCCTGTGTCCGCAGCCGGGCTAAATCGAATCGGGTCTGGTCCGTCCGCAGTTAGCGTGAGACCCCCGTCCTCTACAACGAGGGCGTCGCCAGGGACAGCCGGACCACTTTCAACTATCTCATGTTCCTGCCCCGTCAGGTAACCGGTAACCGGTGCACTCCCTTCATCGTGTTCCGCTAGACCCCCCTCGCTCAACGCCGCAACCATCTCATCAGGTGTCGTTGCATCCCCCTCACCGTCCTGTCCCAACCCCCCCTTGCTGAATGCCCCCACCTGCTTAGATGCCGTTGTAACCCCGTCACAGTCCCGCCCCAACTCCACCTGGCCAAACGACTCCAACTCCTTAGATGCCGTTGCATCCGCTGGAGCGTCACCGACCTCTGCCTCTTCCACGCAAGCAGTCCCCGAGGCATCCCCAACCTCAGGTTGCGACCGCGAATAGGGTGGACGAACGGGAGCTGGCACGTCGTCCAGCAAAGGGCCGGCCTCTGTCACGTCTTCCAGTGCAACGGCAGCCTCGGTTGCAGCACAGCCTTCTCCCGCGGTTCCCGTGTCAACATCATCTTCGGCAGCGATGACTGTCACAACAGCAGCAGCATCAGTACCGTTGCCAGCGTCCCCAATTTCCGACCCTTGCTCGTTGCGGCTCTCCGTAGAAACAACCCCCTTTGGCTGAGAACCGAGCTCGGGTGGGACGCCGGTGCCCACCGGCATATCTTGCTCGCCCACCTCCTCTTCCTTTGCGCCTTTCTCCCCATCCGCCTCCTCCTCCTCCTTCTCTTGTTCTGCCTCAACTAGCTTACCGAGTTCAGCCGCATCCACGCTCGCTGGATGCTGTTCTTCACCCCCCCCCAGCACTACCCGCGACAGGGGTTCTTCTTCGCTTCGTTCTCGCTCCCAGCGCACTCGCGTAGGCGCTGCTGTGCCGTCAATTCCATCAACAACAGGACCCATGCCCGCCGGGTCGAGCTTGTTATCGTCGAGAGCTGACCCGAGGGTTCCAAAGGTATGCTGCAGCAGCCTCGACAGTGTTTGGTCTGCGCTCTCCTCCACGTCAAACGACGTCTCGGCAGGCCTTGGCCGACTACCGGGCCTGAGGCTGGAAGCTTGCGTTTGGTGGATAAGAGGGGGCTGCATAGCTCCAAGAGAAATTATGTCCATGTCATCGTCATGACTACTAGCACTAGGGCCGGCCCCGGCAGCGCCGTAATGCTGGAATCCCGCCGCGGCGACGTAGCAGAGCCCGACACGCCGAGTCAATAGAGGGCGCTTGCTCATCGTATCTCGGTCAGACCTCGTACCTGATGCAAAAAGAACCTCGGAGAGAGATAGCGGCAGTTGGAGGGATGGTCAACTTGCCTACATGCGGGCGTTGGCTCCTTTTTGACTACGGCTTCTTCTCATGTGTCGCACGACAGCAGGAACAACCAGAAAAGGGTTTCGTAAGAACATTGGAAGCTTTATTGGCATCGACAACATACCCCCGCTTTAGCGGAAAAAAAAAAAAAAAAACAATCGTTTGGTCGTTGGGATCTTCTATACTCGTCGTATCTCATCTCTGATCTTCCACGGATCTACGGGTACGGGCTACAAGTATAACGGTTCATAGCCCATAGCTGATATATGTTTGGATCAGTACTACACAGTCCCTATATGAGTACGCACTCGTCGAAGTTGACCAGGGTGTAGAGCCTTCAACAACATCAGCCGTAGTGAAGCGTAGTCCCAGCCTTCAACAACATCATCAGCCTAGTAGTACGTGGTGAAGCGTAGTCGTGTTCTGGGGAACGGCAGCAACAACGAACGGCAGCATGATGATGGCAATCTGTTGTAGTACTCCGAGTAGGGGATGCGTGGTTGGTCGGTGTTGGGAAGCGTGCTCATCATGGGTTCCGTTGCCCTTGTTTGGTCTCTCCTCATCATGGTCAATTGCTTATTTATTTGCGTTATTTCCCTTGACTAGACTACACGTGAAGGATTCTAAAAAACAGACATACATAATAACAGGCCTAGGCACGGTAGTGCGGGGTAACGCAGGGAAACGCAGGGTAGAGCAGGTAGAACAGGTAGTGAGATGTGGGGCGTCCTGCTTGTCCCATCATCGTCACCTACATTATGGCCTATCTATGATCGCCTTGACGTGAATGTGACATCTACTGTCACGTGGTTTCACCTCAACCATGACATGGTTTCACGTCGAATCTAAAAACTATCCTTCTGCGGAGGGCATTCCATTGTTACAATTCTCATGCCCTGCTATGCATACGACGGGCATTATTAGCAGTTAGTAGAAGTACTGCTGGAGTACTGCTGTTGTAGATGTAGTATTGGTTCTTCTCGCGAACGGTTTTTCTTTCCGATACAGCCGTGCTCGCTCTATAGCACCGGTTGCCAGTGCCGGTTGCACGCGCGCTATCTCTACTCACGCACGATAATAATAGCGCCTGCGTTTCTGCGTCATCTACATACATTACTTTACAATGATATTTATTTTTCCACCAATCTTCACCCGGCACAACCACAAGACCGAGATACACACACTGCAAACACAGCACGCAATGCCAACCGCAATGCATTATGGACGCGAGGGCAAAACATATATTAGTCTAATTACATGCAAGCCAGCGCACCAGACTATATTTGCTACCACGGGCAGAAGAAAATGATCAGGAACAAGAAATTAACGCCAACAAAATGGGAAAACAAAAAATGTTGGAAATAAAGGGGGAAACACAGGACCGTGTATAATAAGTGCAAGAGTGCGAGTATTTCGGGCTGACGGCGCATATACCGGCGCTACGACAGAGAGACCACTTTTAGTACTGCTACTACTACTACTACTACTACTACTGCTGTACCCAGATAGGCACCATGGAACACGTTTTTTAGTATTATTTGCTGCCAGCTTGATTTTTGAGACGTGAGCCTTGTTTCCCATCACATTAACAAAAAATGGACATAGCAGTGCAACCACCATCTTGATGATTTGGGAAGGTCTGGCATCATGCATTCACAAAAGCAAATCAACCAACCACCGTATATAACAGAAAAACATGTATATAACAGAAAAACATAGAGCCAGAAGGTTCCCAGAAAAAAGCCCCCTCAGCCAGGCACCATTTTTTTCCCATTGTTATAAGGCTTAGTTTGGGTAAGGTAAGCTATTGGTTAACCTTTTGCAAGTGGTCAAACGGACTAATCCCCCACTAATGCCTTAACAAATGGCGTCGTCGATAGACCATGGTTTTTTTGGGTCGTGGGTTCGATCCCGAAATCCACCATACATAATAAACTTTTTCAGACTTTCCCCATGTCGAACTTGAAATATACTCTCCCCGGTATCCCCAGGAAATGAAACGGCTTGGATATCGACAGGTCCGCCCGTATATCCGGCCGACCTGCTATCCCGCCGTTTCAGGGGGGGAGAGTGTTATATAAGGCTTAGTTTGGGTAAGCTATTATTGGTTGACCTTTTGCAAGTGGTCAAACGGACTAATACCCCACTAATTAATACCTTAACATTAGCTCGTGTTTCTCATTATCTTCTATGATACGCACCTTCTCACCTTCTCACAAGTTCAACTCCTCATCAATCAAGTGGAACTATGGGTTAATAATATATTATAAAAAATAAAAATACACTCCAGCTGTGAGATCGAATATTTTGTCGAAACTCATCTTTGCAAGCTGTGTGTGATACTCCGATCGAGCGCGTATTACGGGTTGTGTGTCCTCATTAAGGATATAGGTCGGCGATTCCCCTTGCAACTACAGCGTAGCTATCAGGGTCAACAGGGTGATGTTAGGCAGTCTGTGCGCGGAAACTATAAAACCCGTTTTTGAGGGGAACAACATCTGACAGCTGTGGAAGGAAATGCATCAGTTTATCAAGTGAATCCTGTACGTCGAATAACCGGTGAGGGGAGGGCGGAGTTTTTAAGGACGTGGGGGCCTGGGTTTGATCAAGAGGGAGCGGGCGGGGGGGGGGGGGGGGGCGGGGGCGGGCGGGGCAGGTCAATTTGTGCGTGGAAACTATAAATCCTATCCTATAAGTCGTACAACCAGTGAGGAGAGAGCGGAGCGTTCGAGGGGGTCGTCGGGGGGGGGGGGGGGGGGTCGGGGAGGTGGGGGTCGAGGGGGGGGGGGGAGGGGGGGGGAGGGGGGGCGAAAGGGTTTTTTAAACAACATCAGGTCGCATAGATGTAGGGGTTTGCTATACGCGTGGTGCTAGGCCTAGGCGATGGTGCGGGTGGTGGGGAAGGAGGGGGCGTCCTGTTTTCTCCCCACTGTCGTCGAAGATGTTGTGGTCCTGTAGATGTCGCGGCCATGTCTGGTGCTCTTGTTAGTGGTGCTCATGAAAGCATGCCCTAGCGTGTAGTAGATGATCGCTGAGTGGTGTTCCTTTCCTTTACATGAAGCCAGGTAGTATATGTCAACGCAACCGCTTGCTTGAAAGCGACAAATGAAATTCTTCACACACCTGATACAGAGGAGACGCGGCCCGAGGATTGTTCAGTATACCGACCGTCAGGAACAGGTCATTGAGCAGTTTTTTTTTTTTTTCTATCCTCCGGCGGATGGGGCAAAATAAAGCTTTAGCTCACCACACTTCCACGTATTTTCATACGCGTCGTGTGTCGATTTAACTTAATTGCCTTCACAATCCAGCGCTAGCTGGCGCGTCCTTCGTTCGGTTCCCACTACAGCGGTAGCGTGAGCAGCGCACTTGATTTTTACTACCGCTCAATATATATGATGATGACTTTACAAGTATTAGTCTAGACTAAACATGTAGATCTGTTTTATTATAACTATTTTTAGTATTATTAGTATTAATAGTATTATGAGTAGGACTAAGGCATAGCAATATTGGTCGGGTTGCTCGCATGAATGCCTTCGAAGACATGACATGCATCGGGTGATGATGGTGAGATATTGAGGTCCTCATGTTAGAAGCTCAGAAACTTCTTAGACTATTCTGCACCCTTAGGGATGACTCGGCAGTATTATACTATTAATAGTATTAATAGTATCAATAGTGATAGTCTAGTATAACAGTGATAGTCTACTATTATTATTATTTTTGCCCTCCGACAATATAGCGTAGATGCCTTTCCGATATAAATCGAATATCCTTCCTTAAGGCAGCAGTAGCACCTAATATGAAGTCGAATGATCGCACCATAATGCAGTGGTATCTTCCGCCAACCATTCGCCCATTTCCTTTCCCCACATCTTCTCCTTTTATCTACTATTCCCTTTCCCTATATATACCTGGTATGTTACAGCTGGGAGTCTACCTCAATCCTCATCAACATTGCCACCCCAGGCCAGTGGCCTTAGTCCTCCCGATTCTTCCTCCCTTCCCCTCGCGGCCTGACGATCCCTCAGAAATAGTCTATATCGATGAACTCTGCGCGAAATCGCGACCTGAGTGGTCACAGAGATGATTTGGAATAGTCGCTCCTTGCACACGCCTTTCCGCTCTAGGGACGATGCGTCCGTCCCTCCAACGATGCTTGCCGCTACCTGATCTATCAGGTCGCTGCCTTCTTTACCGAGGCGCCCAAAGCTTTCCACCGCGAGGGTGGCGAGTTTGTAGCTGCGTTCGTCGAAGGACACCTGTCCCGGACGAGCGTAGTGGTTGCGCTTGCGCGCCTCGGAAGTGGAAGCCGCTGATCCGTTTCGATCCGCGCTTCCTGCCCGCATGTGGACCCCTGCTTGTGGGTCCGCATACGTCACGTCGAGGAGTATCGACTTGTCGCGATACTCCGGTGCCGTAGCATCTCTTAGTCCACCTGCCTCAATCACGATGTCCATTCGCAAATCCCTGTCTGCGTGGAACGGGGCTCCGCTTTCCACCTGGTGGCGGACGGACATGCTCTTAAGGGTGCGGGAGAGCGCGTGCACGAGGGGTTGGTGCTGGTTCACTTGCGCGCCCGCTCGATGACACAATCGCGCATGCCGCGTATTAACCTCCGCTTCACCGCAGCATGGGCATCTCGCCGCGAGGAATTCTTCTATCCCCAGAAATCTCTTCCCCGCAGTCACGAACTCTGATGCAGGGATGGTTCTAGCTGAGTCTACAGGTCTCGCCCTTAGGAAGGCGGTAGCCCCTGATCCCGATTGACTCCGTTGCCGGGCCCTGGCCAAGTCTCGTGTCTCCTTCTCGCCTTGAGATTCGCTTGTGTCTCGCTGGGGCCTCGTCTCAGGGAGCTGGTCCAGCGAAGAGACGTACCTCTCATAACGTACTCGGTTTACCAGTTTACCCAGTCTATGCTGCGCTTACTGGAGCTGATAGTTTCGGCGTCGTGTGCAGGCAACGCGTCTGTAATTGATCGCCCTGAGGCACCTTGTCCTCCTGCTCGGAATGCTCTGTCTCGCCAGCTTTCCGGTACGATGTTCGCCATGGCCTCCTCTGAAACCCCATGCACATCGCGCAGGTCCCTGATGCTGTTCCAGATGCGTCGCACGAGGTCAGAATCGGGCAGCTCCCTCCGGACTTTGTTCCCTATTGCGCCGGATAGATCAGCAAGCACCTCTGGCACCGTCGCCACCAAGCTCCCAACGGATGCTGACATCCTCCGGGCTTCAGCCGACGACAGCCCAAACCCTCCGGCCCCCGTGGACAGGCTCGCCTGCGCCTGTTGATGGGGTTGCAGGGTCAACATGTTTGTCGGGCACCCGTCCACGAAGAACGATGATTCTTCTGCTGCCCCCGGGAGATCGAGCAATTTCTCCAACATCCACAAGGCGTTGCCATCTGCTTTTTTGCATGCAGCCAGCGATAGTTCTGGGTCCATCACGCGTTCAAGGTAGGAGGTCCGCTGAACCATGGAGCCGGTGGCAATCAGGTTGGCTGATTGCTTGTCCGGCATGCGCGACAACATCCGCGCAAGTTGCTCCGCTCCCCCGTTTCGGACTATCTCCATTGCGCTCTCCCTCACGTACTCATCTGTGCCGATGGGCACCCCCACCACCTGAACCCCACCACGTTCAGCGATGCTGACGCCAATGCCTTCAAGAAGGGCGATTTGTTCCGGCGTAGGTACGTGCCCCTTTGGGGGCAGGGCAACCGTTTTGCTCGGGTTGATCGCAATTCCGATGTTGGACAGCTCACGCTGGAGAAAGGGTACCACTTCCACAGTATCGGGTGTGATTTCCATCATTCCGATGCTAATATCATCTAGGTAGGCGAATGCCTCTACACCTCTTGGCTCGAACTCCTCCCGTGTCCGCTTCAGCACCGGCAGGAGCGGCATGCAGAACAACGCTGGCCCCATAGCATCACCTTGTTGTACCCCGCTGGAGCAGTCGATCTTCCGCCTTTCTCCCGATTCCATCTGAAAAAACACGGGCGCAGACATCTCGCCGTAACATTTTGCCACGAACGGTGTAAGCGCCGGTACGCAAGTGGCTGCCTCCGCTAGCATAGCAGTCCGCTTCACTGTGTTGAATGCGTTGGAGCAATCGGTGAGGATCAGCCAGTTGTTTGCCTCGTGATGTATTCTTGCGCGTAGCGCTACCTGTTCCACCCCCCCTCGTACTCCGACTCCAAACTGTCTCGCTTCACGGTTGGCCTCCTCCAGCCGTGGTCGCCACTGCCGCATGGTTCCGGCCGCAATAAGCCGCCTCCACGTCATCCCCACGCACACGGGGCGGCATTTTTCACCCAGGGCAGTGAGGTTGGATTGCAAGAAGAGCTGCCAGAATTCAGGCGGGAAGGCGTTTGGATCATCGATAATTCTTCTCCAGAAGGCTTCGATGCCAGCTCCGAATTTTTCGCGCCCAAAACCAGTCCTGATTATTGACTGTAAGTGCGAGAATCGCAGACCGTCGCTTCCCGCGCCTGATAAGGCGTTGCGAGAATTGATTACCTCGAGGGCCACCTGTGGGTCGAACTCTTCCTCCGGGCGCCAGTTGGGTACACTCCCTTCCTCCTGGTCGGTGGAACTTGTTGCCACCGCTGCTGCTGCAGCTTCGGAGACGCAGGCCTGGTTCTCCTCCGGGAACTTTGCTTTTACGCGCTCCCACGTTTCGTCGTTCCCCGGCGCGCGCGGTTCCGCGAGAAGGCTGCGTGCTGCCACAGTCACCCCCCCTCGATGGCGGCATGCTGATGATGCCCTCTTAAACATATCAGCGTCCGTCTCTTCTCGGGCTTGACCGATTTGCCTCATAGATGTTCGACGGGTGTACTCCATTAACCACGGGAGCAAGAGGGTGAGGTCACCGCGTTCGGCAGACGCAAACCTCTCACGCCGTTTCATTCGGCCATCCTGCGAGTGTAGTAGAGCTGGGAGGATGTACCACAACTTGATTGACCTCAGCAGTGATTGCGGTGTCTCCGATTGTGTGGATTGACGGTGCTCTCCCAAGGCGTGATTGAGGAGGCCAAGCACATGGGTGATAAGCTTGGCGTGGGCAGTAGCCAGCCTCGGCTGCACTTTGACAACAGTGGCGAAGCGTTGTTGGAGGTCCTCAAGGGAGACATCATCGAGCGGTCCCGCAATTCCCAATGTGTTTTGGTCCCACGGATAGCAGAGGCCATCCCGGCGCTCTTCCTCGCCATCGTCAGGTCTCCCCCCGAGTCCCGCTGCCGTCACGCGTAGTCCAGGGTCGGCCTGGACTGCTGCTTCTATTGCTTCTCGTCTTCCATGGCGGACTGTGCATCCCCTTGCTCCGCAGAGAAACGACGCCTGCGCCCCGCCTCGTCTGACCGCATTCACCACGCACCGCGCATGCATTGCATGTTGACGTCCACAGGGCAACCCCACCACTCGGTGTCCCCGAGCAATAGTTGATCTACAGCCCCCACAGCTCGTACCGCTGTGGTCGTCTGCAATGAAAGCGCGAAGATGCGTTACGCTCCCTGGTGCTGACCCTCCTCCCTCTCCGTCCCCGCCTTCTCTTTCTCCACCGCCAACCCTTCCTTCGGCAGGGGCCGAGGGAACCTCGCCGTTTCCATGTCGAGGGATTCGCCCCCGGTTCGTGGTGCCTCCTCTCCCAGTTCTCGTCGTTCGTGTTCCTCTTCCGGATCCGCGCGGTCGACCTCGTCTGCCTCTTGTGCTTCTCCCACCCTCCACTGCACCAGTGGAAATAGACGCAGTCGCTCTCGATGTTGCTGGGGTGTATAGTCTACTATTAATAGTGATAGTCGAAGTAGTGGTAGTCTAGTAGTGGAGGTGACACTTCTGATTTGTTTGCAAACTGCTTTTTTTGTTTGCTGTTTTGGCACGTAAATAGTTGGCTCTTTAGTATTCATTCCCCCCCATCAATAGCGCGCACTGAAGAGTTCGTGCGGCGATTAACCGACGGCATTAGACAATGACATTTAACGTTCCTGGCGGCTTTTATTCATTGATCGTCCCTGGCGGCTTTTATTGCTTTTATTCATTGATCGTCCCTGGCGGCTTTTGTTGCTGTTATTCATTGATCGTCCCTGCCTGGCGGATTGTATTCGGGTTGAGTTTTCATGCGAACCGAAGGCAGGGCCACTTCCAACTCAACAACAACTGCGACAACGACAAAAAAAGCGCGAACTCAAAAACGCAAATTCATGGCATGAAATTCCAAATAGATTGGGTGGCTCCTCACCGCCAGTCACAAAACTTTGCACCCAAAAGTATCCCCTCGCGCTATCTACCACCGTCGTCGTATCACTCGTTGCACGACGAATGACGTATCACTCGTTGCACGACGAATGACCAATGAAACGAGAGTAGCACGTGGTGTACATAACAGGTGTCTGCTGGATGGAAAATGTTCGGGGTCAGATTGTGAGGGCAAACACGGTCGTCGCAGATCGCCTGCTGCAGCAGGCAAAATGCTCAATCGGCGATGGAAGTGGCGAGATTGCCTGAGAGGCGTTAGCGGGCTTCAGGGCCGTATATTCGAAGCACTCAACGTGTCCGACATTTTGTCCATGGCATTTCTCCCCGCCCGCCCAGAAAGCCGTTCCGTTTCGACTGAAGCCATGCCAAAAGCGATTCTACTGAACACAAACCATACGATTCCCCTGAAGAACCCATACCAAACGTTTCACACAAAAAGCAGATCACCATATGGATCCTGTATATAATAAAAAATGAAAATACACTCCAGCTGTGAGATCGAAGATTTCGTCGAAACTCATCTTTGCAAGCTGTGTGTGATACTCCGATCGCGCGTATTACGAGTTGTGTGTCCTTATTAAGGATATAGGTCGGCGACTCCCCTTACAACTACAGTGTAGCTATCAGGGTCAACAGGGTGATTTTAGTCAGTTTATGCGCGGAAACTATAAAACCCGTTTCTGAGGGTTGGATCCTGTGTATATGTTGTCATGGTACGTTGCGCAGGAAAAATCTGTGTAGAATAGATCCGGGCGGACCCAGGAAATAATTGTAGTATTACAGTAGTCTAGTATTAATAGTGCTGGATCGTTCAGGTCATACGGCCCTCACCCTCAACATCATAACACCATCAATAGGCCACGCAGATCTTACAGATAGACCAGACCAGGGATATGTCTGCCTTGGAATGCAAATATCAAACGCCATTAGCAGGGACCTGAGATCTGTCCGATACATGTGTGAAACGTTTGCACTGAATCCATACCAAGTAACAGGTACCAATTACCAGGAATAAATATTGCATTATCTTAGACTGCACACAACCAAGCAGGCCGCGTCTCGCCAACTGAAAGCCGCTAAGCTAAGTAAGCGATACCCTGATATCACGCATACACGCATATACAAAAACTTTGTTGGCGAACAACGGACATGACACAACCAGGCGTTTCCTTCAAAGCCCGCGCACGAAAAAAATGGCGCCTGTTCCCGCTGCATCACACACACAAACCTTATCGGGGAGAGGGGGAGCATGTCAAGAGGGGGCGTGCTCATTTGTTGCTTGCCCCAGTCATTTGACCATTGACCATTCATCCATTTCGAGACAGAGCACTGTAGCATCGGGGGGGGGGGTATAATATGGGAGATTCGGGTGAATACCGGTTCCACGAGCTAGAAACTGAGTTGAAGATGCGGCGGCTCTTCAACAGGCCACTCCTACACCTTTACACGGCGACGCAACGAGGAAAAAAGTGGATTCCGTTCCCGCTGCATCATCCCCTACCTGACGGGGAAAAAAAAACTACGTTCGCAAGCTTGCCCCAATCTTAATGACCGCACCCTTGGGAGGCAAACTCTTAGCCTCAGCCTTGTCTCCCTCCTCAATCGCCCCTCCCTTGCCCACGCTCGCCACCGCATCTGCCCCCTCGCTCGAGGCAGCGGCAGCGGCCCCCTCCTTGCCAGGATGCTGTCCAGGTGCGAGAGCGTTAAGGCTGGTGTGGAAACTAGTGCTAGTGTCCTGCTTGGTGATTTCCCTGAGACACATCGTGGCGTAAGCTGCGGAAGGCAGCGTGAAGTGGAGGCAAAGCGCATAGTAGCGCCCTAGGGGTCTTGCAGGCTTCGCCCCGCCCTCCTGTTCCTCCGCTCCAGGAGGTACTTCGACGTTCATGGCATCGCGGGCCGTCTGTCCTTCCTTAGACTCGGGGGCTACCGGGGTGGCTTCTTTCGAAGCTAGCGGTTCTGCTTCCATCGAAGCTAGTGGATCTGTGGGAATTGGCGCTTGGGCAAGATCAGTTTTGTCATCTCCGGTTCCAGCGGTGGCGGTAGCTGCTGCTGCGGATGCGGCTGCGGCGGCCTCCTCTCGGGCTTGCATTTCTTTCTGCTCTGCCGCGATTCTGGCATCATCGACGTCCAGAAGGTCGTCGATGTCCGTGTTGATGAGGTGGAGGGTGTGGTCGTCGTAGCGCTTCACCTCCCACTCCAAGTCCTTAGGTATCTGCACAAGCCTTTAAGAACCAACAGGCATCATTCCGTTGCATTACCGAAGCGAGGGGGAGTTTACGAGCAAGAACATGTATGTAGACGGTAAGAAATAATGCATACGGGATTGGTTAGTTAGTTGTGTTCCGTGCTTGGGGAAACGATATGGTGATGATTTCCTCACAATAACTAAATTCCCTGCATGCACTCTACCAGCTCGTGGTCTCAAAAAGGCTATTACTAAAATAAAATACTTGATGGAAGAAAAAAATAAGTCAAATGAGTTACAGCGTTATCGCTAAATTAACAATTTTACTTGTCAAACACATTGACATCATCCTACGAGCATTTCCAACCATTAACATTAATAGTCTCCGCCCAAAAGTGGGGTTTACTCTAAAGGGGTTACGTGGCTGGTGAATGTGCAGCAAACGTACTTCCTGGCGTAAGCCAGTCACTTCACGCAATAATGATATCGATGTAAGGCATCGTTTTCAGCGAACACCACGTGCAGTTAACTGTTATCTTGGCACATATTTCGCCACCACCAGATCCATAAAACTGTGCTTTTCCTCCTTCTCGTCACCGCTCAGAACTGGGGACTAAAAAAATACACGGCAGGTCTTGTCAGGAGCAACGTTTACGTGTTTTATGTGTACCGCGCGTAACTACATAATTACCTTACGCAATCAAGAACTGCCTCAACGAAAGAGAGATAAATTTCGTCACGATGAAATAACCCCAAAAAAGAACTGCACCACCTTCCTTCACGTTTTGGGGACAAACTATTCCAAATTACAGCAGAGGTGGCCTGGTTTTGCATGTAGTAGCCGGGATGGGGTGAGGGGGAGTGCCTGCTACGTGACCCCGGATCTGAGTCACGAAAGGGAGCGCGCTGGAAAAAGTAGCGCAAAGACAACATATACCATGGACAAAACGGGAAGAACGTAGTACTGTAGCAGGTAAAAGGGTAAAATACATCAAGGTGCTGAATAGACCACAACCACGTGCGGAAACAAAAGATAAAACCGGCATTCCATACCTGCGGTACGTGCCTCCCAGGGAGAAAGCTTTTTGTGACGACGAGCTGAAGCATTCCTCTGTGAGGCCCCTGTCTTCCAAAGCTTTAGTGTAGCACTCCTTCACACCGTTGGTGGGGTAGCTCACCCCAGACCTAAAACGGCAGCGAAGAAGCCGCATCAGAGTAGACGCAACAAAATTCAAGCAACGAAGCACTGTGACAAAATATCAGGGCTGTCCTCGGTAATTTTCCGTGGTTTTCGCAATCCACGGTTGGTGGTAAATGCCGCGATTCCGTGATTTTCGGAGGTTTTCGCTTACCGCGAGAGTGTGCCGTGCAAATGCCGTGGTTTCTTATTACTGTACCGCGACTGCCGTGGTTTTCGTTTACCGCGGAAGCGTGCCGTGCAAATGCCGCGGTTTCTTATTACTGTACCGCGACTGCCGTGGTTTTCGCTTACCGCGGAAGCGTGCCGTGCAAATGCCGTGATCACGAGTAACTGTGCCATTATCTACCTTGTCAGCATTTAACGCCGAAGACAGCCCTGGTTATTATAAATGTGCAATGTTAAGATCTGCTACATCTACCTCCCATCACGACTTTGTATGATACGCGTGACACGTATTCTCCGACGCGCTGTCACCGGTCTTTGACCCACAAGTCGTACGAGATACGAGTAAAATACCAATTATAGTTCATTTGATAGAGTTTTTTAGGCTGGTTTTCGTGTTTTTGTGTTTTTATACATAAAATCGCGAGAGGGCGTCGACTCGACCTTACCCTAACCCAGGCCAAGGCTTCGCCGCGTGTTTCGGAAAACTGAGACAACATATGCGGACGGACCACCTCAAAAGTCGAAATACATTTGGTACTTTATTTGGTCTGATGTTGGTTGACAACATAGCAAAGGCTACTGCTGCATCCTCCTCATAAAATAGTATCTTGTCTTGTTGCTTTCAATTCAAGACTTGCAGGGATTATGCTCAACCTTATTACTGACCAGTATTACTACCTGGTAATCGCCAGTGGACACTTGGTTGAAGAGTCCAGGCTCCAAAGACAGAAGAGCTGCGGAAGTCTATTCTTCTACGAGTATACATGTGTGCTGCGTGTTTCTTCACATTAAACTGATCCATTCATCTATGCCATCATACTATGCCATCCACATCCAGCACAACATTCAGTGTCCGCGCCGTTGCTTCATAGGGAGACGAGCTCTCTCTGTGGTCACAGACGACGACACAGAGATACACATTACAAATAAATACAGCAAGGTGATTTGGCCATGCAATTCAATTTTCTAGAGACACCAACTAACTGCCGAGAGCGCTTTATATTTATAGCAGCGTAGGTAAGCACAATTCGACCAAGTCGACCAGGGAAGAAAGTGCTGAATGATTCTTGCTGTTAAAACGAAAGCGTGTACGGTAGTGGCCGATTATCGCGGGAATGTGCCGTGCACATGCCGTGTTTTTTTTTTACTGCACCAAGAATACCGTGGTTTTCGTTTACCGCGGAAGCGTGCCGTGCAAATGTCGTGATTTAGGATCACTGTTCCGCGACTGCCGGGGTTTTCGCTTACTGCGGAAGCGTGCCGAGCAAATGCCGTTATTTCTTATTATTGTACCACGACTGCAGTGGCTTTCGATTACCGCGAAAGCGTGCCGTGCAAATACCGTAGTCGCGAGTAACCGTGCCATGATCTACCGTATCAGCATTTTACGCCGAAGACAGCCCTACAAAACATTATACCCCATGTGCAGCTCTTCGTCCATCTCTCACACGGTCAGAAAATCGCACATCATTGGGAAGGTGGTATTGGGAACCGGCAGCAGTGGGAAGGGGGGGGGGGGGGGGTAACAACGTGATGCTTAGTTCTTAGCCTGTTGTAACCGATAAGATAAATAGCCGCCAAGCCACTGCTGCCCAAACATATACTTTAAATACGTACCAGGTAGCAGTCGAACGGTTATACCGTCTACCAGTACCATTTTGTACAAAACAGGTTCGTTTGAGTCAGAAGATAAAACACCGTAGAGCGGATACCGCGTCAATAAAACACGGTAAAGCGCTTACCGTGCCAAGATAAATGACCGCAAATCAGTTACCGCGTCAAGATAAATTGCAGTATAGAGGTTTTCCTTCGTCAAGATAGACGTCGGCGATTACCGCGCCAACATAAATAGCGGTAAACGAGCGGTAAACCGGTATGATATCGCGTCAACAACGAAAAAACGGGCATCACATCGAGATCAACACACCGAGATAAACGATACCTCATAAATGCTTCCGGCTCACCCTGGCATGGGTAGCACCACATCGCTTAGCCGGAACACCCCACTCTCCACATCTTCCTTCGTCACTACGTGCACCTCCGGAAGAGGCGCCCGTACGGTTTTCGCCCGCTTCACCTCCCTTTTCTCCAACGAATCGCCCGCGGCCGCCTCCTCTCCTGCGCCCCTATCCTCCCCTACCCCCGGCGACGCCTCCTCCTGGGCATCGATTAGTACTTCCGGCTCGGCAAGCATAGCGTCTGGGCTGGAGGCGGAAGCGTTTTTGGGGAATACAAGGTCACCCTCCACGGCACCTTCCCAACCGTAAAGCTTGACGCGCTCGGAGGCTGCAAGGTTCCAGACCAGCGACTGAAAGGCGTGTCTGAAGGAGGGGGTTGGGGGAGGAAAAGAGGCGGGGAGGGAGGCAGGCAGGGAGGAAGGGGGGGAGAGAGAGAGGGAGGGAGGGAGTGAGGGGAGGATAGAGGGAGCGAAGGAGGGGGGGAGGGAGGGGGGGCGAGACGGAGGGAAAAAGAGGTGTCTAAAAAATACGTCTCGAAATACATTTCGTGTCACATGTACGAGCCACCTACAAACGTCGACGTGCATCAGATAACCTCGATCAGAGGTGCAGAAGAACGACGGTAACTCCAGAACCACCAATATAAACAGGTATATTACGTACTCGGTACGTTGGCATTTCGTTTGCTTTCCTCACTTCGTTCGCGATGATTTCGGTTTTATCTAATTCACAGCCTGTAACCATAAACAAAAAATTGTTTTTCTCTGAGATGGAGAATCAGGAAGGACACCGGGCGTGTCGATGTCGTTGGGCAGAAACAACGGTGTGATGCGAAGACAATGCACTTATTTCCGCGCGAGGTGGACAGGTGAGGTAAGGCTTCTCACAGGTACATGAGCTGAAGGTTCTTGGGTACGGCCTTTAGAGCCTCGACGTACGCCTTCGGGCCTCCCCTGATGAGGGCCAACATCATGCTCTTCTCGGCGTCCATGAAGTACGGCAGCTTGTTCAACGTGCCCTGGATGTCCGTCGGGTTCTTGAGGTAATGTACCTTCAGGAGAGCAGCGAGACAACACAAAACACGCGCAATAAAATCAGACGCGAAAGAAGCTCAGTTCGAAACGAGCCCGGCCACGAAATATCCAGCACTTTTCCGCGGAAAAAAAAGGCCACGAAAGACAACGCCATTCACGCTAACACACAAGAAACATCGAAAGCTATTAATAGCAGTACTCACCCGGAAGACGCGGCAGCTATGATATACATACATACATACATATGTTCAGACTCTCGGCGATGACGGTGACGGTGACGGTACTGCGGTGCGTGCGATCAAGATAAGACCTACCAGGTGTGCTGAAACTACCTGCTAAGACTACCCTTTAGCGCCGCATACCGTTAAAAAATAGTACCCAACCATTTGCGATGTCGTACCAGGGTTTTTGTTGTTGTTGTTGTTGTTGTTGTTGTTGGTCTCACATTAACTCGCATAATCAAGTCCGTGGTCACAGGACAGGCTCCAGTCACTCTGGAGCTGAGGAATACCCCATGGAAACAACACAAACAAACCAAAGGTGGTACACGCATATATCACAGCTGACGCAATTGATGCCTCCGGCAGAAACATATAAAAAGTGAAATCGGGAGTCAGCCAACGATGTGCCAGGTCCATACTGGTGCATACGTCTCACTCCTCGCGCCTGGAAAAACCGACTATAACACCGCTTGCCGCCCAAATAAGACTACAAGACTGCCACGTATACATTACACGTAGTACCCATCACTACGCATACGCCTATCATATACCAGGTATACACGTATACCATACATAAAAATCAGCACGTTGTTTCAACCTTGAGCATCACAGATATCAAAATTACGGTTAAGGGTGATGTCTCTACACCAACACTACACAGCCACACCGCACCGTCTTTCATATACTAGGCACCACATACGTACAAAGAAGGCAGTATGGTTCTTCTGTCAACGTGCAGCATCTTACGCGTCACAGACATCATATTTACCATTTCAAGATTATGTCTCCACACGATTGCTGGTCACCACCACAAGTCACACCGCACGCTCATAGTGCTGTCCCCACACCATTTCTATCGACCCCAGCACGAGTGCTATGGTATGTAATGCCCTCGAGGGCCAGTACAACGTCACGACTAAAATGCGGGAACGGGTTACTTGCTCAGACCCGCTGAACCAAGCCTTACAAACACAAGCCTCACCGTATCCTAAAAGCCTCCCTACCATCTGCATTCGCACTTGTTACCTTGCTGTCATGCGTTGCCTCGTTCTCCCCCATCCTAGGCGTCATGATGAGTCTCACCGCCCCTTCCCAGTCCTCCTTCAGCATCGCCAGCCCCACCTCGCTCGTCGGTGCCCCCCCGGACCCAAACCTCTGAAGACCAAAATAGTTGATAAACCCGCGCTCCCGAACCCACGCACACCGGAGGTCAATCGTCTCTCGCAGTTTCACCCCCTTCTCCAAAATCGTCTCCTCTAGCTCCTCTTGTGACTTGCCGTCCCCGTCCATCGGCACGCCTCCTTCAGTGGCCGCACAACCTTCAGCAGAATTATCCGAGATTTGGTGGACACCACCAGTGGATTCGTCGCCGGGCAGGGTGAGGTTTCTAAGAACGATTCCGAACCGGTTCCCAGAAAGGTTCCCGAGCTTGAGCGGCTCCGACACGTACGAGAAGTTTCCGAGGAGGACGATGGGGCCCTGCGCTCTCAAAAAAAGGCAAAGCGCGTGTGTGCCGACCAGGGTTGGGAAAATTTATAAACAAAGAAGTAAACAAACAAAATAAATACGAAACAAAATAAATACGAAACAAAATATATACGAAACTAAATACACAAAACAAAACAAAACAACAACTAGCCTACCTAGCTACCCATATGCCATAAGTAACAAACTACTTGTCTAACTTTAGCATGTCGCCTGCGCCTCGGTCCTACGTCTCTTTCCGTCGCAGGCTGGTGGGGTATGCCAGGTAGTGTATAGTGAATAGTGTGTGTGTTAAAAGTGCAAAAG
This sequence comes from Undaria pinnatifida, assembly GCA_012845835.1. NCBI lineage: Eukaryota > Phaeophyceae > Laminariales > Alariaceae > Undaria > Undaria pinnatifida. Next base: position 19,749,695 of record JABAKD010000020.1, read on the forward strand.
CAACGGTAGGAGACAAACAACACGCGCACACACAGCATCACGGTACTACAGCATTCATAGTAGTAGCAGCAATAGTACCGCTGCACGCTCTTCCTGCACGGTTAGTATAAGAGAATAATGCTGTTCACAATGTCGCATTTATCGATTAATAGTACATAGTAGCAGCAATAGTACCGCTCCGCGCTCATCCTGCACGGTTAGTAAGAATAATACTATTCATATTATCACATTTATCGATTTTTCGGTCGATATATCTGTGTCCGTGTTAAATGGCGGGTGCAGCATTTCGGTCCAAACGAAGCTTTCGAGACCACGGCTGCGGCTGCGGCGGGTGCGGCGGATGCGGCAGCTGACCTGGAAGGAACCAAGGGGTCGGTTGAACGTTCTGAGCTCTTGTATGCTCTTCCTCTTTACTGTGCACCACTGCGACGTGACGCCTCGCTTGTCCTTCGTGCCTGCGTACCCCACGATCTTCCCAGAAAAACGGAAGTGCTTGGCCATGCGGCTGACTGCTCCCATCTGTGCGGGAAAATAAGAGCAGATTAGGTTGTGCTAGGTTATCTTATGTTAGGGTTAGGTTACGTTGGACTGGCTTAGGTTACCACGGGTTGGGGTAGGTTAGCTTGGGCTAGCTTAGGTTAGTTCCGAAGTCAGTGACAACTGCAACAGCACCAACATTATTTGTTTTTAAGCCCAACGCACACTACTACGCAAGAATACCGGAGATCATCCTCCACGCCTCGCTTTCGACACAAACCTGAGGGCTCCAAAGGAGGAAGAGCTGAAACAACAGTTCAGGAGTCACACACAAGTAGTACTGATATCATAGGTCACCTAAAGTCTCAATGGCAAAGTCAACACACAACCTCCGACCCCGTCGCACGAAGGCTGTGTACGACTTCACCCGGTTTCGACAGATTCGTTGAAATACGCTTGGACCTAACCCAATCACGACCGTCTGGGCATGTTCTCTGAATGACGTGAATGAAGCGAATAAAGTGAACGATTTGAATGAGCGAAGCAAATGAAGTGGATGGAACGAATGAAGCGAATGATGTGAATCAAGAGGTAACGAAGAGTTGGTGCGGACTATCAACCATTTCGTCGAAGCTGGGCTAAGTTATAAAAACTGCGGCGTCCCTTTACCCTTAACCGCAAGCAATGGCGACCTACAAAATGCCGACAAATCGAACACCGCGTACGCCGCCCAACCCCACCGTGTCACTGTTCTCCTTGTACAACACGAAGCGGCAGAACTCGGGTCTGTCCGCAGGCCACGCCCAACGCCCCTCCCCGCCCGCGAGGTCTCCCCTTCTCCGCTTGTTGCTGCCTTTGCGCCAGTCCGGCTTCATCTTCAGCTGGACACACTTCGGCCCATTCGGGTCCGTTTTGACAACTGCTTCGACCTTCTTCGCCTCATCGCCACCTTTTTCGCCACCGTTTTCGCCACTGCTTTTTTCCTGGGCCGAAGCAGAAGAAGGCTTAGCTGCATCTGCAGCAACTGCGTCCGTGCCGTTGCAGGAGGGAGCGTCCACTTTGTCGCCGCTTTCTGCGCTTGGCGCGTCAGCCGAGGTGGGAGAGGCACCGTCGGAAGTAGCTTCGGGGGTTTCCACGGAAGCAGGCGGTACCACCGCAGGCTCGTCGACGGTTTCCGCGAGAAGGTATCGGCTGAGGTTTTTCTTGAGGAGGTTGTATATCTGAGGAGGCAGCACATCACATGGGAGGGCGGGGGGTGAGAACGAGAGGACAATCAAACCGTCACAGGCGAAACAACGAATACAAATATACAAGTGCAAATATACATATATATATGTGTGTAAAACCTTGTTGGGAACCTGGCATGCCCGACAAATAATCAACAACTATGTTTAACAACGCAAGGATGCAGAAGACCGAGTACCACCATCCTGCGGTCGTGCCGCACAACAAGCTCCCGGCGTTGTAGACTAGTCGAGGTACTAAATCTGCCATCCCCTACCCCAGCAGGTGGTGCTGTTCTTGTCGAGGTGTGGGCGATGTCGCAGCCTTCAACATTGTATCGTCTCTTTTCCTGCCTACTCCCCTAAAGGTTGGGTTGATAGCGGCTTCCCACCTGATAAGGCTCTCATGTGCACGCAAGGCTCTGAGTGCACCGTACACCGTATGATGCTCGCTCGCTACCTGCCACATAGTGAAAGAATGTCATGGTAACCCCCCCACCCCCCGCTAGCGGCGTTAAGATTTGATGCGAGTAGTATCCCCTCACCATACCTGGCTGGAGTTATCGCCTACAATATTATACGTGGATGGGGAACCAGTGTTCTTCCCTTCACTTCGAACACATTTGGGGGAGGCAATAAACTGACATCAAGCATCAGCGATGCGTAACTACACTCAAGCAATGTGTCAAGCACCCTCCTTTTATGACTGACCCGAGCAGAGCCTGAGACAACCATAGTGCCCCGTGTGCTTAACCCATTCGGCTCTGCACCCACGTTTTCGGAGACATGTACAGTACTGACTAGAAAATAGCGTGCATTTTGTTCCCGGTAGGAAATGGGTTGTTAAAACTGGCGTCGACGGCAAGCTCTAAATAACGGCGTGTGTATGTGCCTCACCATTGTCCGGGTGGTCTTGTCGGAGGACGGTAGGGTAAGAGTTCGCTTATCCCTGCCCCGAACGCAGATGCCTTCCAGCACAAACGCCTCCACCTGATAATAACCGGGATTGAAGAAGAGGCTAAAGGTTCCAGCGCGTGCAAGGGCGGACATATCGGCAAACACCAGCTAAAACGCCAACAACTCGGTCGATTTGGCCAATAATAATACAACATCACATTGCTGCACAACAAAAAAACACGTAGTAAAGATGGTCCTACGAATCTTACATGAAAACTATGAATAGTTGGCCTACACTGCTTATAGTATTGATAATATATACCTGGTATATATTATTCGTTCACCTACATGTTACTGCTACATTATTACTGCCCCCCCCCAAGAGACGGACTCGTTTTGAAGAGAAGTATGCTCTTGAGCGTAATCCAACGCCAACGTTCAATGTAATCAAATTCAACCACGGCCTGACTTCCGAGTATATAATCAAGAAATAAAAAGTACGAGGTGTTAAACAGTGATTATTACTGCAGCAGCAACGTTAACCGGGGATGAAGAAAGACAGGTAACCCTGGCCCGAAACATCCTTACCAGCTCTAATCATCAAGACCTTAGCCCTTGTGGGACCTATATTAAGCGACCTGAACAACGAGAAGCACGTTCTTGAGAACTCTCTAATAGGAGGAGCGTGCAATATTACACCATTACACTATTGCAGTATTATACTATTACAATATTACAGTATTACACTATTATACCGTCGGATTCCCTAGACGGGTTCATAGATGGCAGTCGCAATGCCTTCCGAGTGCAAGAGACGCCAGACGCCTCCTGGGCGCAAAACACTTAAGCTCTACGGGCATGCGCATGCGCCGTAAAAAAAAAAGGAATTGCACTGAACATCACAGGGGTAACCTTGGACTCGTTTTCACCAAAACCATGGTGAGCCATGATACGAGTGCATGCACCGTACATCACACCCTGGGTGGGCCAGATGAAAATCGCGCGACCCCAGCCCCCAACCCGTAGCACAGCTGACCTTGGCGGTGACCTCCTCCCCAAGCACTGGCAACAGCGTCTGAGCACCGCTCTTCACGAGCGGCTTCGTTTCCTCTTCCTCCTCCTTCTTTCTGGCTTCCTCCTCAATTTTTCTGGCCTCTTCATCATTTTTCTTAGCCCCTTTTTCTTGCTCCTCGCTCACACTGTTATGAGTGGCCTCCTTCGTCCCCCCCTCCTTCTCCCCTTTGCCTTCCTCCGGACCTCCCGCCCCGCTCACAACCGCCTGTCCCGCCGCCCCCCTCTTCCCCTCGTCTTCTTCTGTCACACTCGTCTCCGCGACCGCCGAGGTCTCGGCCGGTGGTGCGGTGGTGGGATGCTGCCTTGGTGCATTAGGCCGGCGGTCAGGGCGGGAGTGGTCGATAGGCCAAAGAAGTCCAGGAAAATCCGTTCCTCTGCACACTTCCCCATCAGGATCAATCTTGGTTTACATTCAGGTATGGCGCCAAGAGTTGGTAAGTATTGAGGGGGAATGTTAGGGCGGGGAAGGGGACGGGGGGCGTCAGTGGAACAGGTATGGCGTTAAAAGTTATGAAGTGTGGAGGGGGAATGTTCCGGTGGGGAAGGAGAGGGGGGGCTACAGTGGAGGGTTAAGGTTGGACATAGGGCGACGGCTCCGCCGGTCAAAGGGAAAGTTGCTAGCTCGCGGGTGGCGTCGAAACATTATGATTATTGTGATTATTTCGCATCGGGGGGTGACGTTTGCCTTGGCGAGGTATGCATTTGTGGGGATTCTCGACTCCGTTCTCCGCATATGGTATTTTTTTGCTCCGGAGCGCCCGACCCCACGACTCTCGTGCCAAACAACGGACTAGAAACTAAGTCTATCTGTTGTCCTGTAACCTGCAACTGTCTCTGTTGTACGAAGCAACGCCGCTTTCACCACAGTATGCGCACAAACCGCGACATACACCTCAACTTCTTCCCATGTCGAGCAGCCCTTCAGTCACTGTACGTCAAGATCGAACTGACCGCGTCATGACACACATTCCGGTAGCAACTCCTACCAACGACATGCTACCTGATATACCCGATATCTTGGAAAGTTTTTGGTACTGTACTTGCTTTTATCGGGACATTTTTCTCCATCTTGTGACCACGAGCTGGATTTGAGGGAGATTAGTTAACGTGAGAACATCGTCATCATAACCGTCATCGTCATCGTCATCGTCACCGTCACCTTCGCCATCTCGTCTTATTCGTCATCATCAACGAAATCACGAAGAGATGAGGGTTTCTCGACAACAACACATGAAACGCAATCACCTCGTGCACGATGAAGTCCGAGTAACGCTGCTTCAGCACCCCAGAAAAGCTAGTGTCGCTCTCCGACAAAAAGTGGGTAATGCCCACCGTTGGTTCCGTGGCCCTCTTGCCTGAGAGGCAACACCAACAAGAATTAGGAGACGTGCCAGGCAGCACACACGTCGCTCCTATAGGTATCACACTATCCACATGAACAAGTGGTGCTTTTCCTTTTGCCGATTCCAGGTCGACATGTTTGGAGTTCAAGATGAATTAAAATGTTTGTCGAGTTCAGATTTCATTTCGATATCAAGCTGCATCAACATGTCGCGTACACCTTCAACATATTCGATATGATATCCGAATACAATACGGCACTGTTCGAGGACAATTTATGAATTTTTCGCAGTTGTTTTCTAAGATTGGATGTTGGAAATGGACGGTAACGTTGAACACATTCGGTCAATTCTATATAATATATAACACCAACATCAGCCCCATATATAGCCCAGCTATGACACATGAGTCACCATATGCATACAGCCTATTTGGTATTCTGCAATCCCGCCCAACCCCCCGATGGTCCGTGATGCCGTCCACGTGTCTCACCCATGAGCGCCAAGGTTTCCTGAGTGGGTTCAGCAGGTCTGCGGTCAGTCCAGTCGGTGCCCCCACGCCCCCCCCCACGGCCTCTACTTCCTCCACCTCCGCCTCGACCCCCTCCCCTCCAGCCCCCCCCCCCCCCCTCCTCCGCGGCCTCCTCTGCGTCCGCCTCGTCCTCTGCTACCCCCGTTGCCCCCACCTCTCCACTGCCCACCGCCGCCACCTCCTCGGAAACCTCTTCCCCCTCCCCTCCCCCGAAATCCGCGACCACGTCCTTCCATGGCTTGTGTGTGGTGTTATCAGGTTATACCGGTCTGGTGGGTTTCCAAGGTACACGGAGGGATTGTTTGGCTGTCAAGAGTTGTGTCTACTTTGATCACACGCCATGAATGTTGTGCTCTCAGACTAGTCGCTTGTTTGCTTTTGCCAAAGGAGCATCATACCAGGTATTGACCACCTGGTACATACCTCGTAGCTAAGAAAACGTAGAGTGGCATTGGTCGAAGTTCTTGCTAAGCGCAAGGTTGAAGCAGGACGTATCATACGGTTGGGGGAGGGTAAGCGTGGAAGCACGCCGTACGCACCCCTCTAATATGCTCGTACTTCTGTGCCTGGTATAAAAAACCCTGTTTGTCGCTGCGAATATGTTAAGGGCGTGTTGGGGATTAACCGCTGGGCGAGAAAACATTGGTTTGTTGGTTTGTTTTGAGGTAACGGTCTTGGAGCCGCTGGGCCATAACTTGTAGGGCAGGAAGCAAGCAGGGTAGCAGAGCCGCATGCACACGGGGTTTATCGTCACCAAATGATACACTTTGCGATAAGGGCCAGATTCCAACCCTAAAACTTGTAGTAGGTACAAGACAAGCGAGACGAGCGTGTGCTCACCAATTGTCGAGTTGCACCCACAAGTGGACAAGAGAGTATGCAATGTGAGGTGTGTGCCTTTGTGTAAGCCGCAGTGACAAGTACATCGATATGATGCTGCGGTGCATCACTCTGCTCAACTCACAACCCATCCAACAACCAGCGCAGCAGTATACATGGGCCATGCATTATGATTATACGTGGATCAAGAACGCGGGCGCGGGTGCTTTATTAATAGCGCTTTCTAGCCTATACAACGACTGACTCACTGGTCATACTACTGCTGGGCCTCCACCATGCACCACGCTGCTCACTCCTTGTGACATAACACCAAGGTACCAGGGGTACCTTGTACTGGTACCTGGTACTGTATACGATAAGGCGGGGAGGTGCGGAGGATGAAGGTGCGGAAGTACCAGCTAGACTACAAATATCAGGTACTGGTATCAAGGAGTGGTGGACGATATCTGAGAGCGTACCACCGCCCAGAAACCCTCTACAGCCCAACATGCGAGGTACCATATATTCGGTGGTATGCGTCCATAAATCAAGCAAGGCGCAATGAATAGCTTTGTCGCCATGTCAACAAGAGAGGACAAGCCCCGCAGCTGTGCACATCACACAGCAGGAGTACAGCGCTATCCCGGTACCCATGACTTGTTAGCCGTTTATTGACTGTCAAGTGGCAGCTTGCAGCGATTTTGACTTCTACATGTTGACATTTTGGTCAATGGACAAGGCGGAAGACTACTAGCGGCGGAGGCACGCTAGACCATATCAACCGCGCAGTTTCTCCTTGCCTGCAGCAGCTTAAGGCTAGGCCTGCAGCCACATGTGTCAACATGTCATGCCAACACCGCACTACAGCAGCACAGCCAACAGCACAGCTGCTCTGTCTGCTGCCACGAGTATCAGTTCTGCTGTTCTGCTGCCGCTGCTGAACTGCTGTAATAGGTGGCCACCTCTCTGTCTTGGAATGTTCGTCCGTGAAATCTGCACCCTCAAATACGGATCACCAACACAGCAATGACACGTCTGCGTTGCGTTTCCATTGCCTATTGCTACAGCTTCTCTAAGCAAGCTAGCATGCTCACATGATCGGGTTCTCGTCCAAGGTGTGCGATCCTGAAAATGGGATTGGGGGTGTTAGGATCACGCTTCCGGAATAAACACGCCTCCACACCTATAAAGAAATATCGAGAGTCCAGTTGTCCAGTTGGCAGTTGTCCAGTTTGCATGTTCAATAAAATGTGCGTGTATGCAAAACGTGTATGTAATAATATGGCTAGACTATGTATGTGCAACGTGCAACGTGTAAATAACAGGGGGTTCCAGGCATCACACCATACGTGTACGAACCCCACGCATACTGCTTGCTGTCGTCTAGTGTACTCTGTGTGGCATGATATAGTAGTATGTTCACGTAACTAAGGTGGGCTCTAGTCTACCTACCGCCGAGTGAACTGACCGCTCCGCATGGAAAACTGTCGAACGTATGAAGATTATCCATTGCGGTGCATGAACCATTTCCACCTCCGATAGCCGCCCCGCCACCGCGCGCGTCGGCTTAAAGCGGCGGGGCTGAATGACTTTTTGGCATGTTCGTGGCAGAGAGTGAAGATGGCACGATTTCGCGCACAACGTTTGTTCCAGATACAGTAGTACTGTGCAATCAAACAGCATGCCCGCGAGATATCTGATCCCATTATTTTTCCGCTGAGTTATAAATTCGTTTTACTGCGGGACGGTAGTCTCGTAGCAGGTTAATCTCTTCCTCAAGATCAAGGTGTGGAGATACACCGAGGTGGGAAACGTGGATAACCTCACGCTCGAGGGTCAGCAACGAGGGAACACCTCAGAGTGCCCTCGAGGATCCAGGATCCAGGATAGCCTTGAAGGATAATCATACCAGTAGTGATAACGAGGCGGTACGATCCAGGCAGGGAATATGGCCTGGTATCCACATCACGCCCCCCTTTTTCAGATGTGCAAAAAAAGTGCGCGTCTTGCAAAAGGTATCGACTTGGGATGACAGGATCCTAGGAATTCCCTGATCTAGGGGTTAGGGCCTGCTAAGGTATCCACATTACTGATCTCCCTGTATTGAAAAAAAGGCAAAATAAATCGCGGTCATTATTCCGTTCATCCAATATAATATATTCATCCTTACATCCTATAAATCTATATATATCTTAGTTCGCTTATCACATATGCACATCCTTACGTCTGCGGATATCTCCCGCCTCTGACCGCCTTTCCGCGCGGTTTTTTGGCTGAGGCGTGCCCCCGCCTCGCCTGCAACCACCGGCTCAGCTGATCCGCCCGCTCGGCGCCGTAGCGCGCGCGCGAGGCCTCGACGTCGAGATCTACGACGAGATCTCCGAAAAATCGTGCCCTGTGAGACGTTTGGTGCGTAGTCTGCACACAGGGCTAATGTCTTCGCGTTATTTCTTCGGTGCGTGTTCTCTGACCTCCGACACACGGGGGGGGGTCGATTACCTGGCCGGCGTCGCCATTGTAAAGGCCACTAAGCGAGGTTTGTGCTAGGATCTGGGGAAGAAAAGTTCGTAATCCCCGAGAACACATGCCACCCAGGCGTAGTGGAGAACTGCGAACTCTCAATATTTTTGAACCCCCGGTAGTCTACAGCAGCACGTATACATGTACATGATGTACAGCAGTAGCTGAAGCTATGATGAGCCTGCAGCATCACGAAGCTACAAATGGTATATGCACAGCAGCATCACGAAGTTACAAATGGTATATGCACAGCAGAATCACGAAGCCACAAATGGTATATGCACAGCAGCAGCTAGGCGTCGTGGAGAACTGCGAACTCTCAATATTTTTGAACCCCCGGTAGTCTACAGCAGCACGTACATGTACATGATGTACAGCAGTAGCTGAAGCTATGATGAGCCTGCAGCATGACGAAGCTACAAATGGTATATGCACAGCAGCATCACGAAGCTACAAATGGTATATGCACAGCAGCATCACGAAGCTACAAATGGTATATGCACAGCAGCAGCTGTGGCCGCGCCTTTCTGCGTAGCAACGCAGAGCGTCACCCAGCTGGGGTGAACCGCCATGCTCTCCCATAATTTCCAGGCTGCCTTCTCGCATTGTTCCGCCGCACACGGGAAATCGGGAAAAAATTGTCGGCATTTTCCCTTTCCAGTATCTCCCATATATGAATTAACAAACTTCGTCTAACTCTTGGCATTACTTCTTACCCTCTTAATATTTACTATCCTGCGCTGCGACCGGCGGCCGTCCAGGCCGCCGGCGTAGCCCCTTGTATAATCTATAATCTATCATCAATAATCCCCGTTTGGTGGAGGTGGGTGATCTCGTAGATCGATAGGGACCAGAATCTTTTAGATGCAGTATGAGCACATGCATGATCTCGTCGTTTGGTATTAACGTCCAACATAATATTGAGTGTCAGCTCGTAGTGCTAAAGTCACCCTATCGCGTGACCAAGGCTACGGTAGGGGGGGTACCCCCGATTTCACTGGTGTGTTTGAGCCACTTGCACGAGTGACTCTGTACCTCACGGATGAAAATGGTTTAGGCAATCGTTTTGAAGCAGCTTAGATTAGCTTTGCATTGCGGATCGATTTCATCAACAAAAAACATGAAGAAAACGTAAGAACGCAAAAGAACAAAGGGGTTACTCGCGCGAGTGGCCCCTAGCCACTGAAATTTAAGCCCCAAAAAGGGACCCCCCTACCGTAGCCTGGGTCGCGTACTTGGTACTCCGTACTGCTGCTGCTGCTGTGTTCGTCCACCTCGCCCGGACGACATTTGAACAACATCATAAGCAAACACCGTGAGGACAGAACATAGCGGGGGGGGCGAGAAAGCAGAACAAGGAATGTGGTCATTTTCTCATTCGAAGGGAACCGTAAGCAACGGCTGCTTCATATTATATGGGCCTGCTTCATATTGTAGCAATTGTAGCAGGTGCATAGTAACAGGCATACCATTGTACCCGTTACATACCCTGGCATGCACTAATACTTCGAAGTATACATCCAACGCAAAGGACCGACCCCAGACACTTCACATCGCGACACTCGTCACACAATAGACAACCGGACGGAAGTGCTTCCAAGTGATATGTAGGACTGCTTGCTGTGGCAGCAGCCTTTTTTTTTCTTCTTTTTTTCTCACACTTCTATTTTCCAGCTTCTGGACAAACCGTGGTCACAGGTGTCGTCCCTTCTCCCCCCCGGTTCTTGCATTCAATTTTTATCGCGCATAGGGTTCAGCAATCCCACTGCTCGTCGATTTTTCATCGAGTGTTGCTAACTCACGCTCTCGCGCTTTCCGCAAGTCAATTTGTGCGCAAGAAAAAGTCCCCACGAATTTATGCGAGTATGCACTCGGGGGGATTCGAACTTACGAAACTAACCTATACCAGGCTCGAGGATAACCTGATACGCCACCGGGGCGATCGTGCTACTGGTCTCTGGCATCCTGGCGCACGCTATAGAACGCACGACCGGAGAAGTATCACACACAGCTTACAAAGATGAGTTTCGACGAAATCTTCGATCTCACAGCTGGAGCGTATTTTTATTTTTTATAATATGCCACTTACAACGAATGAACACGCACGCAAAACAGATCGTCTCGGGGGTAACGTGAAAAATGATGTGGTGGCGAAGAATATCGTATTATCAGCGTGTATTGTATGGATCACGCACGCACCAAGAAAAACTCTCAACCATCAACATACAGTGCATGGAATACTTGAGGATCAATCTGGCCAACCAACCCCCCCCTGCCATTTGACGCAAATAAATTCACCCAAGCCGCCCGCTTGAAACATACCATCCCGTGTCATGCAAGGTTTACACGGACATTGCATAGCCGGGAGAACAGAGCCACACAGACTCAAGTAAAACATTCCCTAGCTGCCTCTGCATCCAATCGAATGTCAAGCTCTCCGTAGAAAACACAAGCTATAAAAATTCCAACACCAGGCACCTGGCACTAGTTTTACCACTAACTATGCTAACTACACGCCTTTCCCGTCATGCGTACTAACACAAGAAAAACACACACACGCATATACTACACAGTCCGAAAAACGGCGTAGTTTCTACTACAGTAGTAGCCGTAGTTCTAACCTGCCCACTTTTCTTGCTGCTATCATCGCCCGAGCAAGGAAACTATCAGGAAATTATTGTACACAAGAAAACGAACAAAAACAAAACCCACGGAACGCAGGCAAAAACAAAAGAGCGTCTCATCAAGTCCGAGCTCCTACACATTGGGGGAAGACAAAACTGCATGTTCAACTTGTCACCACCACCACCACCACCACCACCACCACCACCACCACCACCACCACCACCACCACCACCACCACGTGTGGGTGACTGCCGCGTGTGACCAAGGGTACAACAGAGGGCTCACGTTTGGGTTCCCGCGAGTGGCTGCGCTACTTCTTCGGAACCTTAAGCTTGGATGCTCCGCCGCCGTTTCTTACCCTGCGCCAACTAAACACGCGTAACTCAGATTTTGAGCGAGGTGCAGGGCTACTTGAGTGTGTGCTTGAGTGTGTGCTTGAGTGTGTGCTTGAATGAGTGGCGACTACTCGGTAGCGAAAGGGGGGGGTACCAGGACAACACGACAACAACAACAACAACCCTACCATCCCCTTGGCCATGTGTGTGCTTGGTGTTTTATTCGCCTTCACCGCAAAACAAAAAAAAAGTATCAGTATGGTGCACCCCCAAATCCAAACCTCCCCCTCGTGGAGTTGTCTTTACTTTTACGACTGCGGCAATGCCCAACAGATCCCGATCTACATAATCTATTAATAGATATAATGTTTGTCGGTTTCACGTGTTGTGCAGAATTCGCGTATTACAATAGTACAGATACAACCCCGGGAACATGAGCTAGATCGTTCACATCAATCAGATCATTCAGGTCATTCAGATAATATTAACAAGGAATATATCTGCCATGAAAGACACAATAGATGATCAACAGATCAATAGGGATCCGATCTTTCCGATGTGTGGAATATTTCGACCGCAGTACGGCACCCGCTCTCAGGACCTGGGGCGACGAGGAGCGCTGCGAACTGCGAACACAAGAAGCTGCTGCTCACTTTTACCGTGCTATTACTGCATGCATGGCATGTCGACTTCGTTCGGGCCGTGAAACAAGACTCCAATAAATAAAAACTCGAACAAAACAAAAAAACGCACCCGCTCAGGAACCAACACTCCCGCCCCCACCCTCACACGGCGCAAGCTTGTCCCCCGCACTGTAACACACTGTACCAGTCCTGCCTGTGCATCGGGTGTGTAAGCCACCACCAAAAAAATATAAATAATAAACCCCTTCTTATGCTTCAAGCCACTTGACTCAGAGAGTGGCCGCGCGACCGCGCAAGACAGAACGCACGTGCTATTACTTTATTACTTCTCCCATCTTTCGTGTTCCCAAGGGAAGAAAAGCTGCACCGCCTTTTTGACAGGCCACCACGCCAAAAACGTCGAACTCTCCTCCTCGAGCAGCGGCATGATGATCTTCGTCGCCACGTGCAGCAACCGGTAAACGCGCAAAACTCCTCCGGGGGTAGGCAATGGCAGCAGGTGCATGCGGCAACCATGCAATGCCACCATGAAAAAGTGAGTCGCGAGGACCCAGGGAACGGGACTCAAACCAGACAGCAGGCCAATTGGTCCAGCCGAGTAGCAGCCGCCAAGGCTCAGATAGTCAAAGCAAGCCGTCTGCAGGTTAACGCGTGTTTCCGTCGACGTAGGGTCGTCGGGAGTGCTAAAGACCTGGAGTGGGATGATTTTTACGGGGAGCGGAGTGGGCGATTGGGTGGGCGATTTGGTGGGTGAGTTGATCGAAGAGCGAACTATAACGATCGGGGAAAAACATCGGGCGCCGGACGGCACCGCACTGCGTGCGACTACTCAGCGTGAACACGCCACGCATTGCATTTGCATTTGAAGCAAAATACAAACCAAACCAAAGCTGTACCAGGTACTCATTACTTTGCACATCTGACTACCTGACTGAGGCCATGCATCAAGGCTGCAGCAGACAGGTGGGCGGCGCAAGGTCACGACGCGACGCGACAAAACGCTAACCCTTGCACAAACAGAACGAAACAAACATGAAAATTTACGCAGTGTAAGCAGTGTAAGCAATGCAGTGTAAGCAATGCAGTGTAAGCAATGCAGTGTAAGCAGTGTAAGTAGTGCAAGCAGTCCGACCGCTCCCAAAACGCGGGTGCAATTACGACGTAATAAGGTGGTAGGATCGGAGACGATATAGGACCACTGTTTCCGAAACAGACCGTTTCCGTATCAGGGGGTACTGTTTTCGCATTTCAGCGGCTGACGGGATGCCCTTGCGCTAGGCGGACGAAATCAGATTTTTTCGCTTCAAGCAAACAAAATATTTTTCAGTTCAGTTATGCGAACTATCATATTTTTTCCTGAGAAGAGTTCTTCCACTCCAGAAATATTGGAGCCTGTTCAGCGACGATGGACTATAGTAGGTTATGGCGATGAGATAATGTGAGAACAAAGCATGAACAAAATGACTCCGATCTGTTCCACTCAATCAATTTCTTCCAACAATAAAAAGGCACCGGCAGGGGCCGGCGCCAAACAAGGCCACAAGCTGCACTAACAACTCGTATGCGAATACGTCTCATAGACAACTAAGCGGATCAACGATTGCGATACTTACAGAGGAGAGGCTTTGGTGCATGGTTTGATGCGATTGCCTCGCTGAATCGACAACCATGTTTGCAAGAGTGTTAAGCACTGCAGGATAATACTGTAGGGTCATATACTCTGGGGGTATCGGGGCACCTACCCGAAGTATTATACCCAGGTACCTACCCGAGTATGTCACCCAATCACATACCCGAAATGATACCCGGGTACGACTACATAGCCGGTTTGATACCCGCGGGTACTACCCGGGTACCTGCCCGAATGATGCCCAGGTATCTACCCGAGTATGATCAAAGCACCTAGGTTTGATACCCGGGTACCCCACGGTAGATACGATACTAGAGACATTCTTGTACCGATTGCGAGATTATAGAGAGGAGAAGTTCCGGTACTTGGTTGGACGGTACTTGGTTGGACAAATCCAACAAAACGCCTCACGCACCTGGTACAAGGCGTTCGCGAGGACGTTGATCGTTGCCGCGTGCGCTTTCCGCTCTTGATGAAAGCGGGCCGCCACTGCCGCCACTGCCGTCGTATCTTCGAAGGACACTCCCTGAAGCAGGTTGGACAGCAGCTCAACGTCCTGCAGCAGGGACGCAGAGGGTGCACATACAGAGATACAGAGATATACGATCAATTATACGAGACACAACTAGCATGAGCACGGTGCATGCCCACACACGCACGCATCCACTGGAGACACACACAAGCAGCATGACAACATTGAGTAGGGGGTGCACGAATCTACGCGACATATGCGACACACAACCAGCACACGAAACAAACAAACAAACGTTTTCGACTCCTAACAGCAGGCACGGCGTTCAACAGAATCACATCACATCACATCACATCACATCACATCACATCACATCACATCACATCACATCACATCACATCACATCACACCACACTACATCACATCACATCACACCACATCAAATCACATCACATCACATCACATCACATCACATCACATCGCACCACATCACACCACATCACATCACATCACATATGCGGAGCGCGGGAACTCTGCACTAAGAGCTGAACGAGGAAACAGAAAAGCAGCGTAAAACGCAACGCAGCGGCAATAACGCAGCGGCAATATAACGCCCAACGGTGTAATAGGTCCGTCAAACAGAACAAAAACAAACCGAGGAGACATTACATAAATATGTGTATCATGACAAGCATATCCCCGAGATACTGTTCAACCCCTTCTCCCCTTCCCGGAGCCTTGTATCATGATACATATATGAAATCCCCAATTGTGTCATATATAGACTATACTACTAATATACTATCATATCCTGGTACGAAGAAGGCACGAAGAAGACGCGAAACTGAAAAAAAAGGGCAAAAACAACTTGATGCCGCACCTTAATGGCAACGGTCATCCCTCCCCCAGTCAGCGGGTGCCGCATGTTCAGCGCGTCTCCGAGCAGCAAAGCACCCTCACGGTGCACGTCCGACGAGGGCATCGACCTGTTCGGCATCGACTTCACGTCGCCGCGGTCCACCGCCTCCAAGAACGACGCCTGGAACAGACCCGGAAGCTGCGGCGCAGACTTCTCCCTCAAAAACTTAGCGAGGCCGCCATTAGCCGCGGTTGGCATCGGACCCGCCACATCCACGAGCACCCTCGTCTCAGTCGACGAGATTTGGTAGATGAGGATGGGCGAGGGGTGCGCGAGCACGACGTGGCCGCAGTGCTTGTGGGGCACTGGGGCAGCGTCGGGTGGGTGCGTCACAAGAACGCCCACGAACGTCGACATCTTCTGCGGGCGGTGGGTGTTAGCGCACTTTCTCAGGCCGCTCCAGATGCCGTCCGCGATCACGGTAATCGGCGCGCGAACCTCGCGCGTGACCCTCTCCTCCCCGTCCGGCGCACCTTCCCCCGCGGCCTCACGGAACCTAACTCCGATGACCTCCCCCTTCTCCCCTTCCAGCAGGTCCGATACCGTCGCCTCAACCACCCGAACGTTGTTCTCCGCCAGCGCCGTCTCCCTTAGCCTCTGCACGAAGCGGCAGTTGTGGAAGCTTCGTCCCCGCGGAAACTTAGCCCTGCTCGCGCCCCCCCCACCCGCAGGCGTCGCAGGCGTCACCCCCTTCCCAAAAAGCTCACCAGTATTTTCCGGGTCCGTTTCGGGATAGTACAGCATCACCTCTCCGGGCGCGTCAGAAGCTCCGTCGCTGCCCTCAAAGTTAGCGGCGCGGATCACAGCGTAGCCGTCGACGACAACGCTATCGCTTCCGTCTTTGGCGCACGCATCTAGCCCGAGTCGCTCCAACGCACGCAGCCCCCCCGGCTGCAGCAGCTCCCCCACGATCCTGTCCTGCTCATGCATGAACCTCTCCACTAGGAGAACCTTGCGCCCTTGCCTCGCGAAGGTAACAGCGGCCGACGCCCCCGCCGTCCCCGCCCCAACGATTATCATCTCCGGCTCCTGAAAGCTGTAGCGCGAAGAGTCTCCATCCGGTGTCGCTCTCGAGTCGATCTTTTTCTTAGGGCTAGGAAGGGGGGAGGGCGTGAAGGGAGGGTCCATGACCGCGGAGATGATCGTAATCCCGAAAAAGCCGAAGAGGTAGGTCATGGACGCGAAGACGCCGATGAACGGGATGACCAGGGGAAAGAAATTCATCCTGTTAAGGGAGCCATCCCACAACCGCATTATCTGGTACATGGACGCGGAGAAGACTGCCAAGGCGATGTAGTTCACCACCTGGAGCCTGATAGGAGGGCAGGGGCGGCGGTGGGCGAAAGGGCGGGCCATGGGAGAAGAGGGAGAGGGTTGAGTGTCGGCGTACGTGCCACGTTATACAAACAAAAAAGCTATACTACGTACTCATACGAACTGTCTTGTACTCTTGCGCATGTGGCACGCTTGCGAATACATTGTCGGGGTATATAATCGTACCTAACCCTTGTCTGCACCTCTGTCCGACGAACGTCCTGACTGTTTGTTCTGCTTCATGCCTGATGGTCCGATGTTTCGGCGAACCCTCCCCAGCCCACCTCAACCGCCCCGCGCTACAAAGCTCAAAGCGTACGAAGTGATGCACGTGACAAGTTCCGACTTGTTGGCAGCTGCTGTCCGACAACGATGATTTGCATCAATATGAGGCACATGACATCCACATGACCAACATCAATAAAAAAAAATGTCCTCAATATGATTAACATCAATCACATTTCCACAATTTTTTAATCAATTTAGCCATCAACAATCATATGTGTTCTAAGGGCGACCTCGAAGCCCAGAGGCCATCAAGCTATTTCGTATTCCCAGCAGGCCCGTTCCAATGGAACTCAAATGGATTTTTCTCCGCACAGTCCTTTGAAATCGAAAGTGATAATACGCGATTTTATTACTGCCTCGCAACTCGTGACGGCGTTTTGCGCAGGAGATGCAACAATACATGGGACATAGATAGTCTGCCATCGATCCTGTTGCCTACGCACGATCAACCGCAGAACACCAACAATAACAATACCATACCGTACCGACTACCCCGTACTCCTATTTTGGTACCTGGTACCTGGTATTGGCATACATTTTTAATGGAGGTGGGGTATTGAAAACAATGTTTAACGACGGTGGCATGTAAGCGTATTTGCTACAGTATCTTATGAGTGGTGGGTTTTGGTAACTAGATGTATTACAAATAGTGGTGGCGTATTGGTACATGTTGTAATAGTCGTGGCGTAAAGCGATGAGCCTGAGCTTAACAGGCACCGCACGCCTACGAACAGTCCAGCCAAGTTCAATGTAATGGTACACGTCGTACTCGTAGCTCGACCATTCTCGCTTCACGTTGAGTTCTGTGATGCCGTACATCGAATTATAAACACACCCACACTTGGAAGCGTATGAGGTGATCATCGTTGATGTGCAGATGTTCGAGTGGCGGACAACAACTGCTGTTGCCCGCCTCTCCATCATCCATCATCCATCATCTACCACTCGGGGCGGAAACACAGGGACGGAGCGTTGGGGTAGCACTGTGTACCTGGTATACCGAACGGGTCTTACTTCTGGGTTAAGAGTGGTACCTTCGATGATGACATGACATATCACGCCGAAGGGGGCGGGTATGGTACAAAAGCAACAACGCAGCTTGCAAAGATGAGTATTGACCCGAAATTCGTCGCACTCACGGCTGACGCCCTTGAAATATTTTTATAAAAGCAACCCCAAGCGTCTGTTTGAGGTGAAGTCAAGGTTGAGCATGGCACGGTGGACAAAATGCCTACTTTGTCACACTATGCTAAGGTGTCCAGGCCGTATAATAGCTAAGCTACGGAATTGAGGGCATGTATAGCTCAGGTGTTGAGGCCTCAGTCAAGGCATAGATACAATAACTAAGATTTTAGATAAGGTATTGAGGTCTTACATGCCAAGTAAGATATAGAGGGCTGAGCTGCGGTATTGAGGCCTTTCGCTAAGGCATTGGGGCACTCGTTGATGTATTGAGGCATTAACCAAGGTACCGAGGATTTAGCTAAGGCATCGAGGATTTAGCTACGATTTTGCCACCTCACCTGGGGTGCTCAAGCTCCTACGTAGCTAAGTTATTCAGGATTTAGCTAAGATGTTGAGTCCTTCACTAAGGTATTGAGGCCTTCACCAAGGTATTGAGGTATTGAGGCTTCGGCTAAGACATTGAGGCTTGGGCCACGGTATTCAGGTTTTAGGGCTACAGGTATTGATGCAATGAGGCAGGCGCAAGTGATGCTGCCATACTGACGACAATTACGCTCTTTTTTCGAGGGGAGAGGGAGGGCAAGTAATCTAGACCTTCTTTGGGCCTTAATCGCGCGGCAGATGCTCCTACATCGCAAACAGGCATCACATGTAGCCGAGCCAACGGCTACGGTATGACAGGTGGCTACACCACTGCTGTTGCTGCCGCTACTACTGTTGCTTCTACCGTTGCTACTGTTTTAATCAGGTTCCAACGGTGTGTAGAGTAAACTTGTAAACATAAAGTGCTGCAACTTATAATATTGGATTGGCACCACAAAGCCGAAACAACTTGGGGGAGAAAAGACCACGCACGTGTGATATATACTCCAAAAAATATCACGCTCGTAAACGCTATCGCTCAGAAAAAAAGAGTGATTTTTATGTACGTGGCCCATCTTTTGTACGTAGCCAACAAAGCCCACAGCCACGGACTGTCACGGATTGACTATACTCGTATTCTATTCGACAATCCCGGCTGTAGGCGTCCACTCTTGTCCACTTACACTTTCGCTCAAAACGCCGTTAAAAATACAGACGTTTGTTTTTGAAAACGAATCACGAAAAACGTACCTGGTACAAACAATCCTGGGCTGCACGTAGACGAAAAGTGCTATAAAAAATTACCAAAAATAAACAACAAATAAAAATAACCTTACAGGCTGGTTTACGTCCAAAGAACCAAATTTATTCGCCGGCGAATGTCCGCGCCGCTTTTTCGATTCAGACCAAGACATTTTGTACACGCCTTCTATGTGCAATTGCGAAGACCTCACCTTCCGGGGTTTTTTTTCGTCTGTTTTTTTGTCAGGTAAGATTTGTTGAAAATGTGGCCCATCTTGGACCAAACATTTTCGGCAAAAAAAATATAAAAAATCCGGAGGTCAGGCCTCGGCATGGGCATGTAGAACACGTGTGCAAAATTTCAGGGTCTACCTCTCTAAAACGGCGTGAACGTTTGGACTTTGGTGCGTAAAAATGGGTAAGATACGTTAGTTCCTTCAAATTACTTGGTAAAGAGTCTAGGATCCAGTTTTTTCGCCTGCTTAATGTTGAACACAGGCAGGTCAGATCTTCGATTTCTTGCGCAATTTTTTTCTACTTGCATAACTTGGAGTACACTCAACAACCGGATCGTGCAAAACGCGGGGCAATGTGTTTCTTCGCCCCAGCTGGGAAAAAGCCGGGAGATTTTTGACAACGTTGAAGGCCCGTCATTGGCCGATACGAGTTTCGCTCAATTAATAGAGACAGCCCGAGGCCGGCATTTTTTTTTTTGGCCATGTGACCCTGTGACCCTTTGACCCCCTTCCCCCGGTCGTGGGGGTCAGGATTAATATGATACCATACCATACCATACCATACCATACCATACCATACCATACCATACCATACCAAATATTCACTCTTTAACTAGATATTGCGAGCGGTATTCGTGGGGGAGAGAACTTCCGGAATTGTACTTGAACCAGCCTGTACGGATTACCATTGATTGCTTACCAGGCAAAACCTACACGTCACAAGGCTTCATGATGATGATGATGATGATGATGATGACGACGATGATGTATGATGTATGATGTTGTCGTTCATCACGGTAGCACAGCAGTACGCCCGCTTACGTGGTACGATCAGATAATCAATCAATCAAATCATGCAATCGTACAACACCGACGTGCAGAGCAAAACGCAACACGCAGAGAGGGACGGGGGGGCGCCTCCCCCTCCCTGTCCTCTCCTGTCAGCTGAGGATGGTCGACGGTCAAAGGAGTCGTTAATACAGCAGTGGGACCTATACAAGGCGATATAGTGCTACGGAATGTTGACCGCCGATATTGGAGTTTTAGTCGGGCCGACCGATTTCCACCGCCCTATATCAACTGGCCGCTTTAGTGCTGAATCAAAACGTCACGGTTAACCTGTTGTGTGAGGTCATATCATATGTACCACGCCACGACCGCACGCGTTCCACAACCAAAGCGCAACTGACAAAACAAAACACATGCAAGGGAAAAAAAACGGCCAAACAAGAAAAACACCAAATATCGGATTTATTATTACTCGTATACAATACGTACGTACATAAAACCTTCCGTTATTATTTATAGAACAACCTCAGGGCCGTTCTTATCGGAGATGTGAATTTCCTAAATTTCCTCTTTTTTTTTCCAGGATTTCCATGAAAAAACGTCTGTATTATTATCGAGCGCGGGGTTGTTTCTTTTTTTCCCTGATTTTTGAAAGCCGAGCCATAAAGCAAGACCGCCACCACCCACACCAGCAGTCACGCGCGTCGTCACACTGCAAGCATGAGCGAACATCCCCGGAAAACCGCGGAGGAAAGCACCCAGGCCAAGTAGATTCGTCCAATCCGGCGACAGCAGCCCCCCCCTGGTGTCAGGAACATGCCGAGCACGACGAGGACACCAGCGATAGCCTTCTTCATGTTTCTGCGCCTCGTGTCTGGATAATTGGGAAGGAATAATCCTTGTTTCGTCCGACTCGAGGATGAGTCCTCCGGAGGCCCAGGCCGCTTCCTTCCACCGGCCATAATGTTGAACCACCCTGGTCAACGTTTAAAGCTACCCGATGGTCCACCCGATGGTCCCAGCGTTGAGCCACGGCGCTTGTCGGAGCACTGCCTTCGAAACATGGAAATCGACGACAGGATCTCCTAATTTGTGATTGTAAACTTTTCCATATTTTTTGGGGCTGAAAAATTCCACAAAGTATGACAGAACGCCTCCGTATTTTAAGACACATATCACATATATGGGAATGTAGGAAATTCCGGAAAATTAAGACGAAAAAAGGTCTCCGATAAGAACGGCCTTTAAACGAGCCGAAAAAGCGACGCGGGAGGACACTCTCACTTGCACCTAATGGTAATGCTATATTCCTTGGGTGTCCTACATTATTATTATTGTTTTTCATAACCATGGAACTAATCCTAACCCATACCTGATACTTGTACTACATACACTATATACACTACGTATAGCGATCGAAATGCCCCCAAATGGCGTCACTGGGGTAATAAAAATGAAAAAAAACACAACAACGTGTACCACTGCACTCCTTCCAAAACTCTCAACTCTTGTGATCAACCATATGATAGAGGGTAGGGTACATGACAAAACAATGATCAGAGCGTACGGTGGAGTATAGATCAGAGCGTAGGGGCAGAACAATGATCAGAGCGTAGAGTTGTTGTTGCTGTTGCTGTTGTTGTTGTTGTTGTTGTTGTTGTTGTTGTTGTTCTCACATTAACTCGCATGATCAAGTCCTTGGTCACAGGACAAGCTCCAGTCACTCTGGGGTGGAGGAATACCCCACGGAAAAAACACAAACAAACCAAAAGTGGTACACACACATATATCATAGCTGTCGTGATTCACGCCTCCGCCAGAAAAATATAAAACAGTGAAATCAGGAGTCAGATTAAGATGTGCCAGGTTCTTAAGATGTGCCAGGTCCATATTGGTACATAAGTCTCAATACTCGCGCCCGAAAAACTGACTACACCGCTTGCCAACCAGAAAATACTACCACGTATATATTACACGTGGTACCGATCACTACACATACGCACGCCAGACTCAAGTCAATTGGAATAAATAAACAAAAGAAAAGAGAAGACGAGGAAGCAAGGAAGCAAGGAAAGGAAAGGAAAAAAACACCATACTCTTATAGCAGACCCTAGGAACTGACTAAAGACGGCATTGGGCTCATAGAGGGTATCAAGTGCATCATCAATGACACTGGGGAGAGAACGCAACATGGCCAAGAAATCAGGGCGGCCTTGCGCTATCTTGTGACGGCCATTGGAAGGCCCACAAATTTCAAGACGATGGTCCAACCCAGACTTAGTCTCTTGGACAGGACCCTCCCCCCCCCCCCCCCTCCCCCCCCTCCTCCCCCCTCCCCCCCCTCCCCCCCCCTCCTCCCCCCCCTCCACCCGGTCGCTTAGAGATGCCGACGGTGGATGGCGCTGCCGCGGCCTTTGCGTGTCGCTCTGCAGCTCTGCAGCTCTCCGCGTTATGCCATTTCCGCATGAATTACTCCCTCCTCTACCCGTCTAAACCATCTGCCGACCTTCTGTGCAGCCTTTCGCCACCCTTCGAACTTCATTCCAAAGGCCGACATATCTTCCTTCAGGTGCATCATCCAGTCCGTCTCTTGCCCTCCTGAGTAGCCCTTACCCCCAACAAGCTCCCCATACATCACCCTCTGTGGCACACGCCCCTCCCCCATACGTGCTACGAATCCCGCCAACATTATCCTTCGTTTGCGCACTCTCGCCTCTATGCTCTCGGAAGCTGTCTTGGCAAGCGCGTCGGCGTACGATAGGGTGTGGCCGTGGCGATTTCGTTTCCGCCATCCGAGACATCGGATGAGCATAGAATGATGAACCCGTCGTAGTCTGTCACAGTCAGGCTTGTTCGGGCTCCATGTCATGCAACCGTAGAGTAGTGTCTCGATCACCTCCGCTTTCAGCAACCGCACCTTCAACCGCACGCGCACACCCAGGCGATAATATATTTTCATCTTGTACCGCTGGAAGCACGCCCAGGCCCTCTGAAGACGCCGCGTTACACCTCGATGCTGAGTTATCTGTCTGCGCTGATAGCCCTGCCCCGCCCAAGTACATAAACTATACTACTGTAGAGTATCGTGCATACCTCGAGAATTCGTAAAGAACGTATACCTGGTATATTACGTACTAGGTACAACAGCAGGACAGTAGTGGTCTCTCAACCACGCCGGTGCTATAACGGTAACCGGAAATACCGGCACTACAGCAGTAACCGGCCCTACTCCAAATACTGGCACTACTGGTTGTTCTCATATGTCCCAAACACAGGCATTATAGCGGGCAACCGGCACTACTCAACCGGCAATACAGCGGGACCTGTGAACGCGGCTCGTCCAGAAGGTCGTTGAGGGTAAAAACTTTTTACGAGTTGAGCTGGAGAGTAAAAAGTGCTTCTTTAAAATATATATCTACATGAAACGACATGACAAAGAAAATCCGTTGAACTAACGAGCCCCATGTAAAGATTGAGGCCATTTCTTACACAGTCGGATTTGTCAGTCGAAAACGGCTTTTTTCGACCGAAGCCCAAATCGAGCTTTCTTACACAGGCTTCTTCGACTCAACTTTTTTCGACCGAGTTTTCCCACGACTGGATCTGCCAGTCGAAAAAAAAACCAGTCGAAAAAGTGTTACACCTGTTTTTTTAACCCATTGCACCGCTCATCCCACCACAAAACACACCCACACGCCCACACACCCATACCAGGTACCACACAGCAGTATCATACGACAGCGCCGACGCTGGCTCGGCTATCACTGCTGTTGCTTCTCGCCGCAAGTCAGAGTGGCGCACTCCTAGCCCCGCTCGCCAGCAGCGTGTATCACACGACGGCAGAAGCGATGCCATTTTGCCAACAACGAATACGTCTGCTGTAGCTTTGGCGGCTCTCGGCTGAGTGCAACGCCACCAACCCGCTTGGACTAAGGTTCGTCGCGCGCGAAGCACGCGTTGCTCGCGAAGAGCGTCACGCGTTGCTCGCGAAGAGCGCGCGAAGCACAGAGCTGGCAACCGATTTTCGACTGCTATAAAACACCAACCGCCTCTAGGAAGAGCACAAAAACTCTGATAAAATCGACTCGACTGTCGACAAGAATAAGGACCAGAAGAATCCAGTCAAAACAAAGTCCAGTCGAAAAGAGCCGTTTCCGACTGCCGGAATCCGACTGTGCAAGAAATGGCCTCAGGATAGTACATATTTATTTATTTTTTGGCCGTGCCGCCTACTCATGTGGAACACCCGACCAAAACCCTAGCCCTGACGCCATGGTTGGTTAGTGGCCATGTATGGTGGGGTGAGCTGTGGTTGGATGTTGTTGCTTGTGAAGGCTCTAGAATGACTCGGCAGATTTGGATACTACTACTGTTGGCCTGGAAAGACATTCGGCCGGATCGGGATGGTGTGGCTTGGAAAGACCCTACGTTAATTGAGCCGCAAACTATTCCCCTCGACCAACCAGAGTGCGCAAACAGCTACCTTGAGAAGATTTACTGCTGCGTCCGTCCCCCGTTCCTCGCAAGCTACGAGGCATGCCCAATTAGGCTTGTAGCGAGTGGCGGGGTCTTCTGGCGAGTGTAAGGCCAAACTCATCCTCACAGAGTGATAGCTTCTTGCTGCTGCGCGTGGTGCGAGGCTTACGCGTGGCGGTAGAGTTGGGTCGTACGTGGTGCGTTAGGCATGGTCACCTACGATTCGCGCGTCTTTTTCAGGCAGCAGCGGCGGAGCAGCAATGCACAATCGGGATGCTCGTGCGCGGGGGCAAGCACCAC
Source organism: Undaria pinnatifida (assembly GCA_012845835.1). Taxonomy (NCBI): domain Eukaryota; class Phaeophyceae; order Laminariales; family Alariaceae; genus Undaria; species Undaria pinnatifida. The sequence continues at coordinate 19,774,894 of JABAKD010000020.1, forward strand.
CACAAGCCAAACTACGGCACAGTCTCGGTCTGCATCGAGGGAACTGCGCAGTCAGGAGGCTGGATTCGACGACGAAAGGGGCGGGTGACTGAGCGTCGACGGGCGGGGAAGAGACGGGTTGAACTCTCCCTGAACGAGTTATTGTGTTATTCAGATCAGTACCGCAAGCTGTGAGGAGCATGCTGTGTTTTGGGACGGGAGAAAAAAGGAACCGACTGGAATTGAGTGTCAACGAGAGCACGTGCGAAGGAGCGCGCCGAGTGGGCTAAGGCGATGAGGCGGCCATCGAGAACGGCACCAGGACGGCACACGGAGACCCACGACCGGCACGCACACCATCACTAGAGCAGGGATTGTCTTTTTTATTGGATTTTGTACGAGGCAGTAGTACACGTTACCTGTGTCACTGTTTTTGGTGGTGTTGGTAGAGTGGTGTACCCTTCACCATGTCATGGGGAACGACTTCCGCAATCTTCATGGACGTCATATTGGTATTGATAGTATTAATAGCTGCACTGCAACATGTCAGATAGGTCGGGGAGACGTGGCGATCGTTGCTATTTGTATGGTGGCTTTTCGTTCGACTGCTCTGTTTTCACTGCATGCCCGCGGGTCTTCACTCTGACAGCACTCCACCACACAGCAGGTGTGTTCCTCTGTGCTCACGACTACCCTGCGGTTCGTAGGGTGCCGGCAGCACTCCAAACAGCAATGGCAGCTAAGCTGTAGTCAGTAGCCGCGAGTTGGTTGCTTGTGGGAACGGGGGGACTCTATGCTCTATGCTGTAGTTGGGCGGATACCCGCGGCCATGTCATTAATAGTTCAGTTTGCAAATTGATTCATTTCACGTGTGCGTTTCCTACCTTCCTCGTCTCGTGTGTTTTATTAATACTCGGAGATGTGTGAAAGCGAAGTATTTCGTGGCCGAATTTCGATTAGATTCTAGTTTTTCGGATCTTTTTAAGGCTCCAGCACCTCTGCGCAATTGCCTTTCTTTGTGTGATCACCGACTCTAGATTTTTTACAAGAGTTCGTGTGAGACAACATCACTTGATCAACAACTCTGTCTGCCTTTAAATACTACCCGCACTAACTGAAACCCTGAATCGTCTCTAGACTCTTACGGGTGTGAGAAAGCATTCATCGGAAGGATCGATTAAAAAATACCGCAGCAAGAATGCTCGGCGATGCGGGTCTGCGGTCAGGATGGAAAGGGTGTTGATCATAGCCCTGATGAGCTTCTTACAAACAGCGAACACTTTTTTTTTTTTTTCTTCACACACATCCACTTTCCAGCTTCTGGACAAGTCGTGGTCACAGGTGTCGTCCCTTTCCCCCCCCCGGTTCTTGCCTTCAATTTTTATCGCGCATAGGGTTCAGCAATCCCACTGCTCGTCGATTTTTCATCGAGTGTTGCTAACTCACGCTCTCGCGCTTTCCGCAAGTCAATTTGTGCACAAGAAAAAAGTCCCCACGAATTTATACCACATATGTACTCCCATATGTACTCGGGGGGATTCGAACTCACGAAACTGACCTATACCAGGCTCGAGGATAACCTGATACGCCACCGGCGCGACCGGCAATATACCTACTTCATAGACATATGACAGCATCAGTGCTCCTGTAGGTTCCTTCACCTTGCAAGGTGCCCTTCCCACACCCGCCCGCGCCGCCCCACGCCCTCAGCGTCAAGCGTGTATTGCCCTGCCTTGCCCATGATGGCCTCTAACGATCTGGTGGATGCAACGTGAAGTGACGAGAAATACAGAGAACGCGCACGTTGGAACTTGGCTATCGTGTCCCATTATACCATTAGTCAAGTCAACGTACGTACCGGTACCCCAGCACCAGGTACCTATTAATAGTTTGTGTTTTTCCTATAATAGGGTATATCTCAGCTCCAGAGTGACCGGAGCCTGTCCTGTGACCACGGACTTGATTATGTGAGAACAATAACAACAACAACAACAACAACCTCACCCCGTATGTCAACGTATGTATCATACCAGGTATGGTACCTGGCAGGAACAATACGAGAAATATGAGACGGTATGAGAAATTTGGAGGGTCTATCCGCGTTTCAGTCAGACCTCGGCAGGGAGCCAGAGCAAACAAAACAGGCAAAGTGCAAGTGTCGTGTCTGAACACTGCTCTACTACAGGTGTACCCTTGTACATTATAGCGAGAGTGGAAAAAAAGAGGAGCTGCTCATCTCAATCTGTCGTAGGTGTGTGATACTTGCTTCGCGTTGTTGTTGGTATGACCTCTTTGCCTTCAGAGGTAAGGCGCCTCAGCTACTCTGTGGTACCTGTTGGTACCTCCACCTGGTAATCTACAGCTGCAATTCGTACAAGTATTGCTCCTGGTCACAGCAGTATGAGCAGAACGAACATTTATTTGGAGAATAGTGTGTTGGCCGTCGTGTAAAGAACAGTTTGCCTCGATTTGCTGTCGAGTTCCAAGGCGTCTCGCCTACCAGCTACAACAGCACCGCAACCTTGTCCACACGGCACAATCACTCGCCACGGACAAATAACTTCGCGATGGCTAGCCAGGCGCCTGCTCCCACAGCAGACAGTCGTACCCTTTTAAGCCTCTCAAAGAAACGATCGAACCTAAAGTATCATCTCTGTCCGTTGTAGAGACAGGAACGAGGAAGGCCGTGTTATTGTCGCTTACCTTCAAAATACAACGCCTAAGCAGACTTCACACGAGCCGCCGCAGTTGCTGGCGCTCCACAACCTCTAGCCAAAGACCCGAAGTCGGCTAGCTGTGTTCCTTGTGGAGAGCTTCTTGGGTAGGAGGAAGCTAGCCTGCCTCGGGCAACGCCTTCCCGAGTTCAGTGTGACACAACACACGTAGAAGCGATTACTTGATATGGAGGCGTTTTTATTAAAGCATCCGTCAGAACAATTGACAGTTACATTTTTCTAAGAAATTCTTGTCCGACGAACGTTTCTACGACGTATGATTTTTCCTCTCGTTATCACGCACGGCATCACCGCTCGGCATGATTTCACAGAGTGATTGCGCGCAAAACAAACTACCGGCAAAGGACGAGTTGACATCATTCCCCTCTGGCTCCCTGCTTACCTCTACGTACGAGTCTTCAGCCGGCCGGCAGACCTCCGATCTCTGTGTATATATAGTCTATCCCTTCGTATTATGAAGAAGGAGAATGCTCGGCTATACGTAGCGACCTCTCGACCCAATTATTCTTTGTTGGCATGTTTTCACCGTATTTTTTCGCTGTCGAGACGAGGTCGAGAGCCGGGAGTCGAAGGTCGGGTGTTGTAGCGAGTTGCGAATGATTATGGTCCCGCAAAAAAGCGCGGAGATGGACTTCTCGACCACTATCCCTACGTGACGGTGCTCCCTCCTCGACTCGGCACCTTCGAGCATTGAAGCAGGTTCACGGTTTACAGTTGCAGGATTGGAGCACTGTAATACCGGTATTATTATGCTGCTATAGTCTAGTCTAATATGTTAATAGTAACCCCAGCACCCCCCCGCTCGATGACTCTATGATAGATAGTGTCTGTTTATTGCCTCCACGGTCCAAACGTCCAAACGTCCAATTTCGGATTATTTGCGATCTTCGATGCAAAACGCCTAGAAAGTGCCAGTGGGCAGTAGTTATAATAGTAGTAGTAGTAGTAGTAGTGTAGTAGTAGTGGTAGTAGTAGGTGCTTCTCCGCACGATTCCCCCGGTTCCGATGCATTTCATGCAACAATGCTCACCTCGAACGACAAGCCAGTAGGTGCACGATATACGAACACGTACCGTCGTAATCGCTCGAATTTTAATCCAGGTAGGGGTACGAGCTGGGTGCGTTGGCAGTGGCTGCGCATGCAACGCTTGCTACGCTCGAAGAAACTGCAGCAGCAATAGTAGTAGTAGTAGTAGTAGTAGTAGTAGTAGTAGTAGTAGTAGTAGTAGTAGTATAGTCTAGTATTACCGTACGGACGGAGTCATTGTCGGGTGCCGGTATTACAATAAATACTTTATTGTATGCCTGGTAACAGGTATGTAGCACTGTTGTTGTGACAGCAGCATACCAGGTGCATGCTGTTATTACTTCCAACAACAGGAGGTACGTTGTTGTTCGTTTTTGGTGTTGATGTTTATGTTGTCATCTTTGCCCGCGGTTGCGAGGAGCCTCTTCACATTAGCAACCGATATTATATAGACTACTCCAGTATATCATTCTACCTGCAGTAAATAATAAGTACCACCTGGTATATAATAATATGGTATGTACGATATGGCATGTACGGTGTTCGCCCCCCCCGGCCAGTTATGGCCGGCCGTGGTTTCAAGACACAAGAAATTTAATTATGAACAGTTTGCACCAATTGACAGTTTGGCGGCAGACACTGGATGGTGGGGCCCGGCCGTGTCAGTAATTAATAGTGTAGACTAACACACAACAAGATGCCAAGCCCCTGGGGTGCTGCTGCTCGAAGTTTCGTGAGCGTTGCCTTTTTCTACCCAGTGTACGAGGTACCTATAGCCGGGTGCATATCTTCTTCTGCAGAAAATAATTTGTTGGTACGGTTTGACGCCCCCAGCCCAGTTGCCATGTCCGGCCGTGCTTTTCGAGATACGATGAACACAACGACTTAACAGTTTGGCATCAAGCGCTTCGTCAAGATAGTACCGTTCGCTGTAACTGTATCCTTGAGCTGGGTCACAAGTCGCAAGCGATTTGTTCCTGGTCGAAAAGACAGAACGCTTAACTTGCTTACTAGGTACGTGCTTGTGCTACTGCCCAGCAGGCAAGCACCCAGCCTGGGGGTCCGTACTACTGGCTAATCGTTGGTGTCTTCTTCCTAAGGGTAGATAGTCGTACGCACGCAACTTCTTCTGTGGTGGCCCAAACAGGAGATGGCCCATGCATCAACGAACGTTTAACCGTTTCCTACATTCATTCATTCATTCGTAACGTTGCATTCCAAGTGAAATACGCCCATTGCCCACAACACCGGCCGACCGACACGGCTATTATATGTGCGCCACACGTCGACCCCAACGGGAGCGACGCACAGTACTGCAAGTATACTACCTGCTATAGTAGTACACTCTTACGGGCGGTACACTTTGTACTATCTGGTACGGCTATGTACTGGAGAGGACGAACAATTCGTACACGAAAGTGCTGTACGTAAGTGTCATGTGCCCCAGTAAGCCGTCAATGAGTGCAGCAGCGCGGCGGGTGCGAAACTGAAGGGAGCTGAGCGCGCGGGATGAGAGCCCGCCCCCGTCAAAGGCGCCGAGATTTCTGCTGCTTTGGTTTTCCATTATTATTGTTGCCACGATTTTATATACCGCGTACTAATGGTAGAGGAACGAAGCGTGTGGTGGTTGTTCGCTAGCAGTTAGGAGGAACCGCGACTACGGCGGTGTTATGGTCATTATAATGGTCATGATAATGGTCATTATGGTCATTATAATGGTCATTATGGTCATTATAATGGTCATTATGGTCATTATAATGGTCATTATGGTCATTATAATGGTCATTATGGTCATCCAGATGTATACCTAACGCGGAATGATAATGATAATGTTTGGTGTTGACGTGATATTGTTGTAATACTAGACTAATAGTAAAGCACGGCGTTAATGTCGTTGGCGTATTGTTGTAATAATAGTAAGAATCACTATTATTACTATTCCAATATACAGGCAGTTTCTTCAAGCGAACACCGTGCATACCCTCCGGCGAACTAAAAACACACGATTTAGGGCTCTCAGTTACTACATACAGTATACCCATCCCGTCAGCAACAATCTCCGAGGCGTCCTTCTAACTGGCAAGCAGCAAACATCCTAGGTACCCCGACTGGGCACTCCTGGAGAAAACAGTGAGGGGAGGTTTCCCATCACGCTTGTTTTCCACAGCTCACATCTCGTGTGAGGGTTCACCCTCATCTGTTTTCTTGCCAAGCCGTCCGCGGACACCGGTGCCGTCTCTTCTCCCCCGGTACTTGCATTCAGTTTTATCACGCACAGGATTCAGCGTTCCCACTGCTCTTTGATTTTTAAGGTTCTTTCATTATTGTTGGACAAACATTGCACGCGCATTTTATCGTTGGATCGGGAGTGATTATATTGTTGAAGTCTGCCAGAGAACGGCGTTCGCACTAGCCTCGAGCAGAGACACCGCTTTTTCGCTAAGCCATGACCTCGAGGTAGAAAATGGATACATGTGGACGCTCGTCAGAGACATCTATGAATACATTCATTGCGATTGGCACGCTGATTACTAAATACTCCGGAGTACTATGATATGATGAACCAGATGGCATTATGGCTGCATCACTAGCATCACTGTTGAGTGTGTTGTGTTGTGTTGTGTTGTGTTGTGTTGTGTTGTGTTGTGTTGTGTTGTGTTGTGTTGTGTTGTGTTGTGTTGTGTTGTGTTGTGTTGTGTTGTGTTGTGGTGTGTTGTGTTGTGTTGTGTTGTGTTGTGTTGTGTTGTGTTGTGTTGCGTTGTGTTGCGTTGTGTTGTGTTGTGTTGTGTTGTGTTGTGTTGTGTTGTGTCGTGTTGTGTCGTGTTGTGTTGTGTTGTGTTGTGTTGTGTTGTGTTGTGTTGTGTTGTGTTGTGTTGTGTTGTGTTGTGGTGTGTTGTGTTGTGTTGTGCTGTGTTGTGTTGTGTTGTGTTGTGTTGTGTTGTGTTGTGGTGTGTTGTGTTGTGTTGTGGTGTGTTGTGTTGTGTTGTGCTGTGTTGTGTTGTGTTGTGTTGTGTTGTGTTGTGTTCTGTTGTGTTGTGTTGTGCTGTGCTGTGCTGTGTTCTTCAGTGTGCTGTGTTGTGCTGTTTGGCAATGTTAATGTTGATGTTAATGTGTTTGAGGGGTCATCCCACAGCGGTAGGAGTTATTACGTTTCTACCAAACGTTGTAACACGTCATAATAGTACGCTATACACCTTAAGGCCTGTTATTAATTGGTGGAGCTTCTCAAGTGAATAGCTATAACAACTATAACTACAAGTATAACTATATATCGTCTAAGTACAATATCCGTCGTTAGTACGATTGGTATGATCATTTTATCAGTATACTTGTGTTAGGGCTACTTTCAATTAGTAGTATTAGTAGTATTAGCACTAATAATGAGGGATAGCGCATAGAACTGGCGGTCGGGTTGCGCGAACGAACGCCTTCGAAGTCATGTTTCAGATGATGATGGATGATGATGGAAGATGATGATGAAATGATCTTCATACACCTTAGGATCTCAGAAAATTCTTAGAAAGTTATGCTTCACCCCTAGCGTTGGATGTGGTATGTGGGATGACTCTTCTTGCCCCTCCTATATCCACATCGCCTTGCATCTTACTCCGCATCCACACGCCCCGCCCGTGCTATAGGCAATAATCGTCCAGCCTCCTCCTTTCGCCCCCTGGCCTGGCGATATCCCGCAGTTCTACCTATCTCTGTTATCTGATACCTCACTTTGCGTTCCAACAATGCGGAGTGAAAAACAGTTCGTTCCAGTAGTGAACGAATAGTAACGGCTCTCCCGGGATAAACCTGAAACCCGGCTCTAGGCTAACATCCTTATTATGGCTCAGGCAGTAAGCACGATTTCTTCTTATGAAATTTCTCATATTTCTCATTTCGCCTTCGAGAATAGCAGCGTCAACTCTGCTTTAACACTCCTAGTGGACGCCGTGTCCTGGGGTCAGGCTACCCAGAGGAAGGGGGACACCCTTGGTTTCTTAAATCTTAGGCTGGGCACGTAGGCTACACGCTTTCTTATTTTTTTCGTTGTAATTTTTAGGCCAGATTTCTTGTAAGTACTTAGTCTGGTTTCTTACGAGAGGTTTGACCGATGCTGTAAAGCTAGCACATGACAACTGACACATGGCACATGGCACATGGCACAACGCATTATCGACCCTTTCTTGAGTTTTTTTTTAATGAGCCTCTTCAAAGTCCGTTTTGTTACAAGAGGGCCGATCCAATACCGTCTTCGCCTGTCGCGTTCCCTTATCGGCGGAACCACAAGCCACAACGCAACATAGGCCCTCACGTGAGAAGACCAGACTCTTGAGACCCCAAGGCATAGGTCTTCTTGCAATATCGGCCCTTGCATAAGAAAACATAATTCAAGGCTAAGAAAATATACTTCAAAGACGAAAATGGACGTAAGTACAGTATCGGCCGACCCCTCGCGAAGAAACAGACTTCAAGCAATGTAGCCTATAAAATAAGTAAATAAATAATCAAATAAAATTTCCGAAGCAAGTAAGTAAGAAGGTGTGTGAGGCCTACGCGCTGCCTACCAACTAGTAGCCACGACTATCCCCCTTCCTCTGGGTGGTCTGCCCCCACCACACCGCTTCCACCAGGAGAGTTAAAGCTGCTATTTACTCTCGGCGGTGAAGATAATAAATAGCCAAATTAAAAAAAAATGTGACTTCTGGCTCAGCCAGAATAAGGATGTTGGTAGCCTTGAGGCGGATGTTAAGGTTTCTTAGCCAGGAGAGTTAAAGCTGCTATTTACTCTCGGCGGTGAAGATAATAAATAGCCAAATTAAAAAAAAAAATGTGATTTCTGGCTCAGCCAGAATAAGGATGTTGGTAGCCTTGAGGCGGATGGTAAGGTTTCTTAGGTGCGAGAGGGGCGATACTCGTCCAATCAACGCATACATCTGTATTCTGTAACAACTGTGCCGAGAACACCGTGCAAATGGCGGTGCAAACATCAGCCACAACGCACCGCCCCTCGCCTCGCTGCGAAAAACAGTTTTACCGCATATATTAATGAGGTCACGGTTTGCCGTCTGCGAAGGACCTGCAGCGTTACAGGACACCCTAAACAAGAAATAGGGATGGCATATGTAAGAAAAGACAGGCCGGCATTTCACAGGGAATTAATAGATGGTTTAGCCGTTCTGCTGAACTTAGTGTAGAACGCACCCTCTCCCAAATAGGAAGCCCAGCCTCGGTCAGTATTCCGTATCACGTCGTTAATAAGCTGCCCCGTACAGAACACACTACTGTACACAGCTGTAGTAGCGCGCGTGGATGCTCGCCAGCAGAACCCAGTGCACACTGGGAGTGGAAATACGAGAGCTGCAAATACACGGAGGCATGCGTGTCTATGAGAGGGGAGAGTGTAAGCATTATCCTGCACAGCGCCGTAATCGGTCAGATCATGACCCTCGCTGTCACCCTTGCAATGCCGGGACGGAGCACGACAGGCTTTGACCGACCCGCCAGACATCAACGTCGCGTGTACCTAGAACGCGAGGCCTGCGGGGGCGATTGCACCTTGAAGACTGACAACGCTGTCTCGAGTTAACCAGAGTTCGGCAGGCCTGCGCCTAGGCCCTAACCCTAACCCTGCTTTGTTGTGTAGCGTAGGGAAAACATATAGTCTACTAACAGTATTAAAACCGGCGAATGTCACAATCGAAGACCAACCGGCCCACGAACAAATTAGGCTGGAGCAATTACAAAATGGCGGGTAAAACCTAAATATTGCTAACGTTTTTTATCGCCGTTTTTCGTGCCTTGGAGTATGACACTCGACGGTTCTGATTCGTACTACATTGTTTTATGGTTTTTGTATGTAATAATATTTTCTACCCAGCTCCTAACCAATCAAAGCTGGTACAATACAATACCATAACAACAATAAATCGCAAACACCCTCTACCGTCAGCCTGTGCTGCCGCTGGGCTGTGGCTAGGGTGTTATCCACAATGCTTGCACGTCTTTTGGCATAACTGGTCGCTTCGTGCTTACCGCACCACTGCCGTGACTACCAATAGTAGTGACTATTAATAGTCGTGAGCACTGTAGTCACTGTTAATATTAATAGTAGTGACTATCAATAGTAGTGACTATCAATAGTAGTGACTATCAATAGTAGTGACTATCAATAGTAGTGACGCTTGCCACGATAGTTGTTACGTAAGGTATACCATTTTTTGGCAACATATCTTCTGAACATGACGGGGGCTCCTTAGCCTATTCATAGAGTCCTAAGCTAAGGAATTCCGTTCTTGTATTGTTGTTGTACAATGTGCGAAATGATTGTTTTCCCTAACCCGTGTAGCGTGTCAAGTGATTGTTGTCGTGATTGTCGCGATTGTCGTGTTTAAAAACAATGAGGACTGCGGTCTTCCTGGGTGGGTGTGTGTAGCGTGCGATAGATGGTCCATCCATGCGTGTCGTGCAAGTGTTACGGTATTGTGTTGTATATTAGCTCGAAACGTTTCCTACGCCAGCAGCCCAGCACAGTCGTTGGACGTTGCGTCAAATGGTCGATGCTGTAATAGTCGTCATTTTGATTCGTCAATTTTTCCCTCCGAAACGCCGAAAGGGTATAGCTCAAAATTGACGAGAAGTCCTTATTGTTTTGCAGTCTGAACGTTTTGAGTATGTGAGCCATGGGTTTATTCTCGGGATGGGGTATAGTGAAGAAGAGCCTCGGAGCCGGAAAAAAAAATGCCGTGAACGTCTGCCGTAGTAACTAGCATGCAATATTGCATTGTTGGGCTTATTTTCGAGCATATAACGGGCACAATGTCGAAGGAAACATGGCACAGAATAAGCATAACAGGTACTAGTTTGTTCTACGTTCATTATCTGGAAAAAAAAATGTTAGGAAGGATACGCAGGAGGATAGACTATGAAGACCGTGATAACGAATTAGAGGGTAATAGTCCGTTTGACCACTTGCAAAAGGTTAACCAATAATAGCTCACCCAAACTAAGCCTCATAACACTCTCCCCCCCTGAAACGGCGGGATAGCAGGTCGGTCGGATACCGGTATACGGGCGGATACGTCAATATCCAAGCGGTTTCATTCTCTGGGGATACCGGGGAGCATTGTTCAAGTTTGTTCAAATTCGACATGGGAGAAATCGTAAAACTAAGCCGTATAACACCTAGCCATGGGTTTCAAATATCGGCCGGAGTTAGTAGTGCGGGACATTCTTTTCTGAGCCTTCTTGCGTCGCGAAAGGTTGTGATCGAGCGCGAGTTTGGCAACAATCGCCGAAAGTCGACGAGCACTGGGAGCGCGTGCTGACCCTGTCACGGAGTGGGGGATGCGTGGTTGGTCGGTGTTGGGAAGCGTGCTCCTCATGGGTTCAGGTGCCCTTGTTTGGTAGTCTCTCCTCATGGCTCGCTGACTAGGCTCAAATCTTTTGCATTATTTCCCTACATAGAATACTAAAAGACAGACATAACAGAGGGCTAGGTAGAGGGTAGGGCAGGGTAGAGCAGGGTAGAGCAGGGTAGGGCAGGGTAGGGAGATGAGGGGCGTCCTGATTGTCCCATCATCGTCACCTGCATTATCACCGGCCTTGACGTGAGTGTGATATCTAATATCACGTGGTTTCACCTCAACCATGACATGGTTTCACGTCGAATCCAAAAACTGTCCTTCTACGGAGAGCACTCCATTAAAACCCCCATGCACGATAAGAGTGAAGGCAATACTGGGGGGGGAGAAGGGGAAGTAGAGACGTGTCCAGGGCGGGTTGTGGGTTGTCCAGAAGGCCGCCGAGGGTAAACTTTCCCGCGAGCGCAGCCGGAAATGAAAGTACAACTAGCCGATGACAATAGATACAAGGTATACATTGTATACGACTCCGAAGCAGGCAACAACAGAGAGTGGACGCCTTGTGATTCGCCCATCACAAGTGCAGGAGTCGACAGCAAGGTATGCCGTGGCGAAGGGGGGAGGGGGTGTTCGTTCAAACCCACAGAAGTATAGAGGTCTTCAACACCGATATATAGACAGGCTGGAGTACACAGAAACTTGCGTGTACGAACCCGGTAGACTCAAGTAGCCCACTCCAAAAGGTAACTCACACTAACACTTATTGTTTCATGCATACTGAATTCCACAGATGTCTGGTTTTGTCCCCCTCAATGCGGGTTATACAGTTTCCGTGCGCAGAACAAGGTTGAACGCCTACGTCCTGTTGAGCCTGGCATTATTAGCAGGGGAGTCACTGACCTGTATCCTTCACGAGGGTATACACACCCCGTAACACGCGCGATCGAAGTAAAGTATCACACTCACACGCAGCTTGCAAATCTGAGTTTTGATTAAAAAACTATTTTTGGTCCGTCTCACAGCTGAAGTGTGTTTTTTCATTTTCCAAAGATATCCAGTACATATAGCGGGTAGCTGCTAGTGCAGGGCTACATTACCATTTTGATTTGGTGTATGGTATGCACAGTCTGTGGCTTATATTCCGCGTGCGACGAACACAACGAACACACAACAGTGAGCTGTTTTGGATCCGTTTTCTTTCTGCCAGCGGACTGAGAAAACGTCCTGCACAAACGCCACAATTTTCAGTTTTTTTTTGCGCGCTTTAGGGTTCCTTCTGGGTCGAAGCATCAAAACATAACATACACCTGGTATGCCGTTTGGACCCACCCAGTGAATGCCAAAAACTTATAAACTCCCATGCTATACTTCGTAATCGGTTGGGTTGGCAGTTCGTCCATCGGAAGAACAGGGGAGGCCGGCGCATAGCACATGATACCTCACACATATAAATACCTCACATGATAGCTCACATGATAGCTCACCCCACGTGCTTCCCCCGTACCATTCACCTCCACTCCGCGTGTGCCCGCACACCGGTACGTGGTGGTTGCAGTATCGACAATCATGTGGGGAGACACAACTTGCACCGAAATCGGAACGTTTCTGTGTGCCAACACCATTGCGGTGAATAGAACTTGACTTGACTTGACTTGACACCCCACGCTCCTACAGCAGTGCGATACCGATATGAAAGCTACTAGCTCCTTATTCATTGACCGGAGCATCATCAACACCAAACACTACAAAAACTGCCACGAAACACGAAAAAATGCCAAGGAAATGCCACTACCCGGTGACGATTACCCTGCGTGTGGGGTCAATTCAATACATGCTCGCTTGCCTTGGTTAATTCTACTGCTCTCCTCGTCAGAAGTATCGCAGTAATTCTCTGAAACAGCTGCTGCTATCAACCACTTCGTATTCCAAATTCAACGAAAACAAGAACGTATCAAGTACCACGCAGTCAACATGAAACGGGGAAAACGAGAAAAAAAGCACAAGGAGAGCTATAGTATACTCCAGTCAAAACGGTTCACACGTCGGACAGATAAGATGATGCATTCCCCTTGAATCCATCTATTGTATGTATATACTTCAGGGAAGATCTGTACGGTCTAGCTCATGTTACCGGGTGGGAGCTGTACGATCAGCATGATCTAGCAAGCGTTCCCAAGTTAGATATGTACCTCATGTATGTGTACAGATCCTGCACAGCATCTCATAACGACAGATAAGAGTATAGATGATCTGTAGATGATCTATGTGACCCGTATGATCTGTATGATGATCTGCGTGATCTGTCCGAGATGTGCAACAATCCCCTCATTAATCTATTAATAGCTGACCTCATAATTCGGTCCAGTTATGGCAGCACATGACTTAGTATTGACGTATTTAGACTATCACATTACCCCATTTTTTACACACGCCAACACCGCGTTATGTACGTCCGTTCCAACAACCGCCCCATATATCGCAAGCGTCTCACGCCGCAATTTGCAAAAACTGGCAAATTTTCAATGAAGCCAAGAGCATCGAAAAATCGGGCAGTGGAACACATAACAAAATTATTCGACCGTCTGCAGAATGGGAGTCATGTCAAACCAATCCGTAGGATGGGAGCATATCAAACCAATCCACAGAATGGGAGCATATCAAACCCATCCAACTCAACAGGTTGTTACCAGCCAACACTTTACCGAAGCACACACAAACATCGTCAAGCCAGTATCTGCGGCATATGCCCATACCGTAGAGCTTCACCAATCTACATCGCGTGCGACCGTCAGTTCACACAACGCCCAACAAAAGGCCCAATACACCAACCCCCCCCCCCCCCCCCGTTCGCTTACGGCGCGTGACTGCAAAAACCCTGGCATCACCCAAAACCTCCCCAAAAAACAACCACGGCATTTCAAGGGTCGCGGATCCCTTGTCGGATACGGGTGACCCGACCCGACCCCACCCCACCCGACCGGCGAGTTTTTGAAAATTTCCTGGCGGGTCGGGTCACGATCCGTGAACAGCCTTGAAAATAACAGTACCCCCCCCTCCCCTCCTCGAAAATTTGCGTGCTTTGGAAGCGTGGTCAATGGTCAGATGACCAAGGCAAGCTCCACATGAGACGCCCCCCCCCTCGCGTCCCTTTCGATCGGTTGCTGTGCGTGAGTATAAAAAAAACACAGCGTCCTCAAAAACCGAAAAAACACTCCCCGCCCACAAAAAACGAACAAATTCACGAAACGAAAAATTCACACGAAAGCTGAGCGTTCCCCCTCATCCCCATCTGACTCAGTCGACAATGGTTCTAGACGAGCACGCGATTCACCCATCCAGCCCATTTCCACACCCATTGCCGTCGCACAGGAGTTATCTCGCGCGCCGTCACGGTTGCTCTGGTCGGTCCCGGCAGGGGTGGACATGTCGCGGTTGGCGTCGTTGCGGCTGGTAGTGTCGGTGTAAGCTACGCCGGGAACGCTGGCGACTTCCTCCTCCTGGTTCTTGGCGAAGCTCATGAATATTGTTTCCAGCGTGGCCTGGCTGATCGAGTAATCCCAGACCTGAGAACAGAAAATAGTGACCCGTACGATGTCGCGGAAGAAAGGGCTTTGTAAACAGCAAAAAGGACAGAATTCTCAATTACGAAACTTCGAAGTACATAGGTTAAGGTTGCGTATTCCCCCGACATTTTTCGGCAAGAACAAAAAAACCCCAATGGTTCGTTCGGAAAAATCAGGAGCAATCACGCGTGGAAGCAGCGACGACACAGACCGAAAACGGCGAAATTTCATGCATTTTTTTGAGGGCACCGGTTTATTACCCACCTAGACGTTTTTTTTTTCATTCTTATTTTTTTCTTGGGAAATTTACCGCGATCCTTTTGGCCCGTGAGTCTACCATCGTAGCGCACCACCATCGACGACCCTCGCGCACGCTAATATTATATTAGCAAAAAAGGACGAAAAATGTTTACGGATAAACGAGGGTCTGCTTTCCTCCAGCAACACAGGGTACAGCATAGCATAGCATACAGCAGCGAGTTGAGTTTCTTTCAATAGTACACCGTCAGAGAGAGTAATATAATAGTAAAGGGCAAACAAAAACTTGAACATCTGTTGGTCCCACCTCGAGCTCTGCCTTCCTAGCCTCAATCGTCTCAAACGCCTTCGACAAGCTCAGACCGCGAAGGCCTCCCGCCGACTCCCGGCCCTCATCACGGCCAAACCCTGCGTCGCTCTGCCCGCCATCTGAGCCGGCCACTTCCCTGCCCGCCGGAATGCTAAACTTGGCCAATGTGGGGTGCATTTCCTCGAGTCGAGCCAGGGGGGACAGTCCGCGGATCATGTCCGAAACTTGAGGCATGGAGGCGGTGGGACATCGGACCTGTGAATCGAAAAAAAACAGGTAAAAAACGATAGAAAACGGGGAAAACATGGCCGGGATTTTGCAGTATATACCATGTACTATGCACCCCTATACTATATTACAGGAAACACGTCTGGGTGGCAATGTAACGAGATGTTTAAGCATGTAACGATATGTTCAAGTATGTAACGATATGTTCAAGTATGTAACGAGATGTTTACATGCGTAACGAGATTCAATCACATTCAAGTATGGTAGCTGCTTCGGCACACGTGTAAAATATTTTGAGAGCCTTCAGAGCCCCTTCGCTTCAGGAGCTGTAAGCTGCTGTCAGGTCCAAGACAATTGCCCAAGACAAGTGGTGACGTTGAGTGTTGTTGAGTGTTGTGACGACTCAAGCTGTTGTAGAAGGGCCTGGTTCGTGTTTTGGTGTGTTCCTGTTGCATTCTGTCTCACTACCGCGCTACCGTGGATCATTCAACGCAAGAGTCCTCAAGTGGAACTGTCGGATGGGATAAGGCCTCCTGCGCCAGCAAGAGTTCTGGTCTGGTATTTCCCCCCGCGCTGAGTGGACTAGCGTATGACATCCTTTGCGCGGGGCTAGTACCTGTCAGCTCTACATGATGATCTGGGTACACAAGCATAATAATACTACTGCTGTAATGCTACTGCTGTAATACTACTGCTGTAATACTACTGCTGTAATACTACTGCTGTAGTGACCAACTCTACTCCCGAGGTTTCGGGAGCGAAAAAAAGAAGTGACCTCTTTGCGATACAAATCCCGAGACGTTTCGATATAATCGACGGTTCCATTATTTGTGCCAAATTTGAGCCGATCGATGAGATCGCTATTTTACTGAAGCAAAACACTTGGAAGAAGCTTCATAATGCGTAACACAAAAACTGGCCGTGAGAAAAACCCAAAGATAAAAAGGCCAGATGCATACAAGGAGTACTCTAGGCACATGATACAACTACAAGTACTGTGAATACTGTTGTGAATAGTGTTGTGAATAGCATTGTGAATAGTATTGTGAATATTGTGAATATTGTGAATAGTATTGTGAATACAGTACATTGGACGATAGAGGGGGTAGTGTACTCATTGCTTGAGGGGTACAACCCCCCCCGCCGAAAAGTGCTTTCAATACTTAATACCCCTATGGAGGTATTATTAAAAGCACTTTTGGCTGCTTTCTTTTCTGAATAACCGGGGCTCCTTAACCTATTAGTAACCTATTAGTAACCTATCAATAACCTAGTGATAACCTATTAATAACCTACCAGATATTATAAGGTATGAATGAATGTATTGAGGTATCTGATACAGTTGAGATCCTCGAGAGTGACACTATGGGTTATTACTTTTAATGCTACTAATATGATGATTTCACGACTACATTTGATTCAGGGCTAGCGCATTAAACTGTTGGTCGGGTTTGCGCGATCGAATGTCTTTCAAGGCATGTTTCGGGTGGCGATGATGATAATGATGATGATGATGATGATGGTGATGATGATGATGGTGATGATGATAGTGAGCTAGCTCATGTTAGGAACTCATAAAATTTCTTGGAAAAATTATGAGAAAAATTCTTAGAATTCTTCGAATCTGCTGGACTCCTACCGCGGGATGACTCTTTTCCAGACAACCGCCGCCTATAAAAATATCTCCTCCGGGTTTTCCCGAAGCCACCACTTCCGTCGAGCATATTTCAGAGAGAATCCGCTCAGGAACGCGCATTCCAGGGAGGGCGTCTTATGCATGCTTATTAGTGGTCCCTCTACAATGCCCGTACGTACCAGCCAGAAATACCGGCACTACAGCGGCAGCCGGCACTATTCCACATGCTGCACCTACCTAGTTGTTTTCTCTGTGGCAAGCGAATTCATATAGCGGGCAACCGGCACTATAGAGGAAGGGGCGTCTACTCTGTTGTATTCACCTCGATCGAGTATCCACCGCCAAACCTCCCCTTGAGGTGCTGCGACGTGCCGAGACAGCGCAGCCTGCCGCCTACCATGATGCCCAGCCTGCCACACACGGCCTCGCACTCTTCCATAGAGTGGGTCGTTAAAATGACGCTGTGAGACGCTGACAAGGAAGAAATCACCTCCCACATCGACCTGAGACGGTGTCGGTGTCGGTGTCATAGCGTGGTCATAGGGCGATAGGGGGGAGGGGGGGGAGGGGGCGGTACTCATTTGTTGTTTGCCTTAGTCATATGACAATTGACCACGCATCCCTTTTGAGCCGGAGCACCGTCACCATCTATCTACCTCCTAGGATGATACCGATCGTTTTCTAGCAAATATCTAAATGGCCAGATGTATGGTGCATGGCCGTAGTCATATGGCCATAGTGGTATGACCGTCGCACTCCTAAAAAACTGGGGTAGAGAAGGTCGACATTTCACCGACCAGGCAGACATTGTTTGCGCCAAGCGCGAAGCGCCGTGAGGTGTTGGCCGAGTCGATTCGAAGGGTGAGCTGCATCCAACAATGCATCCCACAAACAACGGCAGGGAGGGGCAGAGCGAATGTCACCATCTAGGGGTAAGGCGAGGCAAGGCAAGACACTCAGTCAGACAGTAAACCCTGAAACCCCAAACACCAGAGTAAAATCGGCCTACCGATATCTCACAGTATGCTCCGACAGCCTTGCCTAAACGCCTGCCCCCCCCCCCCCCCTCCGGGTACACGAAGGGCGGCAACGCCTGACGCACTCTCTACAACGTCCCCCTAGGGGCACGAAGGGCGACAATGCCCGGCATTCTAATGCCTGGGATTCTCTCTACAACCCCGTCCACCGCTCACCTCCGTGCCCCCGGGTCCATCCCTGAGCTGGGCTCGTCCAGCAGCAGGACAGGCGGGCCACCAATGAGCGCCACGGCAAGCGACAGTTTTCGCTTGTTGCCTCCGCTCAGGGTTCCGGCTTTTTGGTTCTCCATCGACCCCAGGCTAACGGCGGACAGCGCCGCCGCCGCCGCGCGCTGGAGCACTTCCGTGCCTCCGCTACAAGCACCTGCGGCATCCAAAACGGAGACAGCGTCGACGGACCACGTTAAAAAAAACTTTTGAAACCAGACTGCTACCGCGCGGCAGGGGACGAGAGACCCACAGAAAAGGGTGCCACAATTCCCCGCATCTACGTATACTATTTGGTGTATCAAATTGGATACCCGCACTAAAGACTACCATAATTCCCAGCATCTACCTATACTGCTGCATGGTATATCACCGCACTAAACTGGAGCTCCGCAACAAAGGGTACCGCACTAAACGAGCCCCGCACTAAAGGGTACTACAATTCCCAGCATCTACCTATACTGCTGTATGGTATATGACCGCACTAAACTGGAGCCCCGCAATAACGGGTACCGCACTAACCTTGAGCCCCGCACTAATGTGTACCGCGCTAAACTGGAGCACCGCACTAATGGGTACCGCACCAACGCGAGACCACGACTGCAGCACATTCGGCGGCGTTCAATCCCAGTACCTGCTGCTGTAGGACAGCATCGTGTCTCACCGCCGAACTGTCGATGTCCTGCCCTCTTCGAACCGATGTCTTTCAGCCCGCCGAAGAAAAGAAGGGTTTCGTTCACGGTCATGAGGGGAAGGAGGGGGTCCGTCTGGGGGCAATACCCCAAAAGTCGGCTCACCGCGCTGCAGGAGACAAGACAGATAGGGCAAACGAAAACACAAGCAAACGCGAACGCGAACGTAAAAAAGGAAATTAAAAAAGCGAGAGAGAAACCGAAAGCGACGCCAAATCTAACCCAACATCAAAACAGCGATTACGACAACACCATTTCCAACAACAAACACACAACACCACCAACAACATCGACAACAGCAACAACCGCAACAGCAACACCGATAACCACAACAACAACAACAACAACAACAACAACCACGACCCCCCCAACGAAAAATCCTCCGCCGCCCAGGCTCAACTCAACGAGCACACGAATTAATACCGCTACTTACTATTGCTGGTGAAAATAAAAAGCAAGCAGGACATTCATCAAGGATACTGCCACCCGTAAGGCTCTCTCTTCCCTCTCTCTTCCCTCTCACGGCGTGATTCATCAAATATGCTGCTACCCCTAAGACCATTTTCCCCCTGGCCTTACAGAGGCGGGCTTGCCCTCCACTGCAAGGTTTCCGGGCAAAGCGGTACCAGGTATACTTCAACGCCCCAACTTCAATTAGGTTACACCAATTCAAGAGTTTCCATTATCCTCCATCGTCGAAGCAGACGACATATTAGGTACCCTATTCAACACCTCTAAACATTAAAAGCACGCAGGTACTGGTAACTCATCAAGGATACTGCTACCTGCCACCCGTAAGGCTTTCTTCCCTCTCTGTTCTCTCTGACCTGGAAGTGATAGGCTTGCCCTCCACCCTCAGGTTTCCGCTTGTGGCTTGCAAGTCCCGACTCAAAATCTGAAGCGTTGTCGACTTTCCCGCACCGTTGATGCCTGCAAAGAGTACAAACCCACAGTCACGATTGCGTCACCACATGATGACATAAGGGCACGACGAGATGAGGACATGATAAACATGGGGCCACTACGACACAAGGGCATGACGACACAAGGGCATGACGACACAAGGGCATGACGACACAAGGACATGACGATACAAGCATGATGACATGAGAACATGATGACATGGGGACATGATGACATAAGGGCATCACGAGATGAGGGCAAGATTTACATGGGAACATGATAACACAATGACACGATGACATGAGGACATGAAACCATGACAACATCACAACATGCCTCGTGGCAACCCTGTTGGAGCCCAGTTGTAGCAAACAAAAAACACGACGAGTGCGACATTAATCATCAAGCGTCTAGGAAAACCCGTAGCAGGGCAAGCATCACCATGCTATTAATACAACACACACGGGTCTCACAGCTCCTGACATCCCACCCAATAACAATAGTAATTGTAGGACACATCCCTTACCCCAGCGAACCATGCTCCTTCGTGTCGTCGAAGCCGAAATCGGCATTTATTTTCGACAACTTTCATTTTCAGTTCCTTTATTTTAGACAATTTTAGACAATTTTGGACAATTTTGGACAATTTTGGACAATTTTGGACAATATTGTTTCCCTCAAGCTCCAAAGGGGTAACCAACACAGTAGCTAGAGCTAATAGCACTGCTGAGCCCAAAACATCATGGCTGACGGGGCTCTTAATCTTTCATTATTGCAAAAACACACTGATTCCAAGTAGTTTTCTCCCAAAGCATGAGTCAAGTGAAGGGGTCAACTGACATACCTGGTATATGATATTTCCGGCCGACGAGGCTTTTAACCTTTTATTACTGCAAAATAACACAACACTAATTGCGAGTAGTTTTACCTCAAAACGCGAGTGAATTGAACAACTACCTAAGATCGTCCGGAAATCACCTGTGATTTACTTCTCAGCTGTGATTTACTTCGTACGAGTATATACATGTTTTCGTGTTGTTGTTTTTTTTTTGTCCTATTAATAGGCCATGGGATTTTTGATCGGGTATGATACCATTTTTTTGTTTTTCAAAGTCATATTTCGGGTGAGGTATATAGAGGTGTTCACGCGACCAGCTTCGAAAGTGTTGTGTGCAACCTACCGCAACCCTACCGCTGCAGGCGTGCACGAGGACATGGTGGCATGAAGGCATGGCAGTAAGGCAGGGCATGAGGAAGGTGGCGGGTTGGGGGCACTCACTGAGTCATCATCATCATCTGCTGTTGCAGGAGGGTAAGGCGGAACCGTCAGAGTGCGACGGGTAACAGTATCAACACCAGCTACTACTACCGCTAATAACCACAGTGACAACAACCACAGAGTACTACTGACGACGACAACAATAATCACGACAGCAACAACAACAACAACCCCGATACCAACACTGACATCACCACCACCACCAGCAACAACAACAAAAGCAACAAGAAAAACAACAACAAAAGCAACCACAACGACAACAACAGCAACCACAACCACAACGAGCACAACAGCAACAGCAAGAAAAACAACAACAGCAGCATTAACACAAACACGATCAACACCACCAAACACAACAGCAACATCACCAACAAGAATAATAACAAAACCAACAACAGCAACAACAGCACGACAACGACAATAACATCAGTATCAAAACAGCAGCACTAACACAAACGCCACCAACAGATCACCAACATCACCAATACCATATCCTGACCAACAACACCAACACCAACACCAGTACCATCACTACCAACACCAGATCACCAACACCAGATCGCCAACACCAGATCGCCAACACCAGATCACCAACATCACCACCAGACCACCACAACCACCACAACTCTAACGGCCATAACAGCCGTGCCTTGATACCATTGTACAAACAATTAAAATACACTCCAGCTGTGAGATCGAAGATTTAGTCGAAACTCATCTTTGCAAGCTGTGTGTGATACTCCGATCGCGCGTATTTCTGGGTGACACCATATATAGTGGATTGTGCTTACCCAGCAAGCCGAAGCACTCTCCCCTCTTGATGCCAAGGCTCAGTCCCCTCACGGCACACTTTGGTGGCTGCTGGGCAGATGACATCGGGGCTGGGTACACCTGCAACGCCACAAAAAAGCAGACACAAAAAGAAGCAGTACGTAGGTATTTTTTAGGGAACACGATAAACCTAGGAAGAAAAGGCAGCCACAAAAATAGCCCTAGCTTGAAAAAAAAAAAACATGATAAAAATGATGAATAAAGCCGACTTCGAACATGAGGCAGGTGTTCTCCGACGATGAGGACAAATACAACAGGAGACGCTAGAGAAAATTGGAGAAGGAAACAACGCGCAAGGCACACCGGACGGTGGCGACCGCGACGGCAAAGGCAAGGCGAGCGACCTCGAAGTAGGCAAAAAGACCAAGCCCTAACCCAATAACCCTCACCCTAGCCGCTGGCCATCGCCGGCAAGAAGCTACGAAAAAGTAGCTCCTGTATATAACATCTGCCGTTCCAGTAAGTATCCTCCAACAAGGCGGTTTGCCGATATAAGGCGGTATCCCTTTATAAGGCGGTCAAAATCGCTTGGCGCCTGGGGAATTGCATTCATAACCTGGAAGGAATAAGGCGTCTTTCCCCTATAAGGCGGTCATTTTAATATTGCTCTATTAATGGCACACCGCCGCCTCATGAGTTGACCTTTTTTCTTTTTTCTTCATCCTATTTATTACCCTCGTACCACTCTCGCCCTCCTCCCCCCTCCCCACTACGGTACGTGCCTTCCTTTTATCTCGAGAAGAATTCAGCATTTTTTTTTCCCCCTCGTCGACTCGCGTCGATTTCTACTACTGTATGAGATATTTGGTAGGACCATCTTATCTAGAATCAACCCAGAGAAAGAGTGCGCATCCAACCCTGGAAGTCATCTGCTAGATCACGCAGATCGTAGAGCTCCCACCCGGTAACATGAGCTGGGCCACACAGATCTTCCTTGATTGAAATATATAGATCATTAAGCGGAGGCCGGCGACCTATTTGACGTGTGAATTGTTTCGTAGAGCTCCCACCCGGTAACATGAGCTGGGCCACACAGATCTTCCTTTATTGAAAGATCTAAATCATTAGGCGGAGACCGGCGACCTGTTCGACGTGTGAACTGTTCCGCTGGCAGACACCACCCGAACCCTAACCCTACCCTAAGAATAGATACGTGGGACATTTCTAGCATGTATAGTAGCAGGGGGGGCACGTGGATCGGATTCACAGATGCCACACCCGTAAAAGGGCCAAAACGAACAACGCATCGTCGCAGCGTTGGGATTTCTGTACGAATCGAGAAAATGAGATTTGTTTCCAACTTTTTTGGTAGCCGGTTCTATTTAGTATGCCCCCCCCCCTCCCCCGCCTGGGATCTCGAAAATAGTAATGTGGCGTTCGATTTTTGTTTTTGTGCTTCCTGCAGTAAAAACCAAAGATTTCCAAGGCACAACCTAAAAGAAATACCAACCAACCAAAAACATCCACACACCCACCTTGGTAAGCCCCCGTATTAACACCGTGTCCGCCTCCACGCCCCCCGCTCCCCCCACGCCTCCTCCTCTGTAGCCATCTCTTGCCCTAGCCATGGCCTCGTCGACTCTTAGTCTCTCCTCTTTCACGTCGCAGTCCTCGGAAGGTCCCTTGGAAACGGCCAGCATTGTGGCCAGATCGTGCTCGGACCATCCTCCGAGGAGCAACCGCAGGCGGCTTGCCTTCGCGCGTACCCCTGCGGCTAGGCTGTACTCCACCACGAGCACCTGACGAATGAATTACGTGTAGGGGCTGTGAGTTGCCTGAATATACTGCTAGTATCCTTCTATTAAAAAAAAAATCCTACTATCTACAGTATACTGCATGACAAGCCGGCGATGTCTTACGTTCAAAAAATGGCCTCAAGACATTGTATTATTAGTTTTTTTGTTAATACTCCGGCGGATGGAGAAAAAAAAAGAAAAGCTTAAGCTCACCACACTTCCACGTATTTTCATACGCGTCGTGTGTCGGGGCTTAAGAGTTTGCTGACTGTAAGTCGTCGACCGGCGATTAATTGGCTATTTCAATAGGTATATATATCACTCTGTCCGGAAATACAAGCAACACTTGGAGCTTGATATTGAAATGAAAGGTTCTTATATAATCCCGACAGCTCTCGACCAATCAAAGTAAAGGTGACACGCCCGATCAATCGACGTCGCGGGCGCGCCCACACTACTCATAGACAGTTGATTGGACCAAAGTGATCACCCAGTCTATCACAACTAATACCTCTGGTTCTTAGAAGGGTTTGAATAAAGGCACAGCCCGAAATACAAACGCACTATTCTTAATAGTGCAGCTGTGAGATCGACGATTTCGTCGAAGCTCACCTTTGCAAGGCAGGTGTGTGTTTGATGAAACGATTGCGCGTGTTACGGCAGGTGCCTATGTCCTCACGAAGGTTTAAATGAGGTGCGCTATGCATTCATTTCGAGCACTCACTCCCATTGAGGGCATGACGAACAGCATGAAAAAAAACACAATCGGAGATAAAAAAAAATTGGGGTATAGCATCCCCTCAACTCAAGAACCCCCTCAGATTGGAGCCGAAAGCACCTGCTCTAAAAAAGTGCGAATTCTAGAGCAGTCCTCTACAGCAGTAGCATGGCTCGAAGAGCATACCATACCAGGTAGAGCCAACCGTAGTGATGACTAGCAGTGATGACGCGCATGGTGCGGCAAAGGTGACATCATCCATGAACAACCATTGTTGTCTTTTTTCCCTGTAAGGTTGTTGGCTCGATGCAACAATGGTTGCTACACCTCTCCCAAGAGCTGATGGTGACTAAACCGAAGGTGCAACCATTGTGATCAACAAACCATCCCATGGCCGAGGTGTACGTCTGAAAACATCCACATTGAAAAAAAATCATGACATTCCCACGATTTCGGCGCAAGGAAATACCAGGTATGTGCACTATAGAGGGAAACACCTGCACTATAGCGGCAACCGGCACTATCTCGCCTACTGCCACTACTAGTAATCAAAGTGGTGCCAAGCTATTTCACATGAACTAATAGCGGGCAATCGGCACTATAGAGGGACCTATACTGTACCAATAAGAAAGAAGCTTACCAAGGTCAAGTAGCCCACCGCTTCCAACAACATGTAGCAGATTGCCTTTCCGGCGACTTCCCACGCTAGCACCCCCCACTGCCGGTCCATGCCGAGTACCTCCCTCATGTAGAACTCAGAAGAGACCTGCGACGGTTGGGGAGACCGGAGAGGGGAATGAAAACACCTCAATCTGAACCAAAACGCCTCCGTATCTGTCTCACAACTAACAACGGACTATTCTTGGGTTCGGTTCCCGAACTCTTACAATCCCCCCTATCATTCGCAGTCGAAGCGGCACATGCCAGTTCTCAGGGTGTGCGATACGATTTCAAAAAGGTTGTTTTGATCCGAGTAGCAACGATTCGACGTTTTGAAAAACAACCGAGACGGCGAGATCTCGGGAGGCACGATTTTGACCCTTTTGGGGTTTGACACGAAAAAAATGCGACGAAACTACAGACGCGCGCTACTGCTATAACTCCAAGCAAATTTGTTTTCGTTTTGCTTGGTCTTATCTCTACCATGGTCTTAGAATGTTCTTAAACAGGATGTTTTTAAACAGGATGATCTTAAACAAGGGCACACCACTATAGAACACAGATTGCCACAATCTTGATCGCTACACTATAATCAAGTCAAAAAGGGCCCCAAACGGGTCAATTCTTACCACACTTAAGTATTGGTTGTAAACTTGACTCTGGATCAGCACTAGTAGACTACAATATTACTACACTATTACTACACTATTACTACACTATTACTACACTATTACTTGGTTTTACTAGACTGTCATCCTTGCGGCAATTGCAATGGAAAACGAAACGAAATCTCGGGGCGATGCAAATCATTTACAGAGAGTTTGTTTCTGAGTTTTCTTGCGTCGCCGAATGCCCGAGAGCTTGATTGACTGAGCAGAATTTCCATGAAAACTGCTGAGCAAAGGGAATGCCGAACCCTCTGCGTGATAAAAAACGAAAGGCAACTCCTGGCGGGGGAGAAGAGGCGACACCTGTGACCATGGCTTGTGCAGAGCTGGAAACTAAAAATGTAAGATACAAGAGCACAAAAAAGCACTCACGCCCAAGCTCGAATGGCAAGCAAACAAGCGAGCAGGTAAGTCAGCAGGCACTATTTTGGTGTAGGACACGCGAATACTTAAAACTTACCCTGATGAGGCCATCTCCTAGGAGGTAGGGCGGGAACAGCCGAAAAAAATGCTGTGCCTTCTCTGCAAACTTCATGGTTTTCTTCAAGCTCGCCTGCCAACGACGAACGACCGACAAAATACACAAAAAAGACACACAGACACAAGACATCAACAGACAGACACAAATATAGATACAAACAGACACAGACACACAGACACACAAACACACAAACACACAAACACACACAAGCAGACGACAACAGCAGCGGCAGCGGCGGAACAAAGATAGACCGGGTTACATGCAGCACACCGGAGAAGCTGAACAACTCCGCTACCAAAAACAGAAACAATGAATATGCGGTCGATAGCATGGTATTCCACGGTATGGTATGGTACGGTACGGTACGGTATGGTATGGTATGGTATACCCTCGTTCATACTATTAAATAGTCCGAACCAATCCCAATTCAGAACGGCATAAATACGTCAACGCGATCGAGGTACCCCCCCCCCCTCCTCCCCCACCGCTGCCCCAATGTGTTCGTGGTCAAGAGAGAACAGAACACGGAAAAAAGGCGTTATATTTGTTTTATTTGCCTCCATGTGAGGATGCGGGGCGAACGGTCAACATTGGAACGGTACCGGTAAACTTACTATCTCGACATCATCACCGTTCGTCCATCCGACCTTCCCCTCCCCCCCTCCCCTCGCTAACCTCACCAGCACAGCATAGGCGATGACAAACCCGAAGCCTGACAAAAAGTTGACCCCGGCGATTGAGATTTGGGCCGACGAGGGCCCGTCGAAAGCAAAAGAATACAGGTAGGATAGAGGCAAGGCGGAGAGCCCGTAGGAGATGAGGAGACCCCAAGTGCCGAAGAGAGCGTCCCAGTGCATCATGAACACCTGGCAGAGCAGCGTAAAAAGGCGTTCAAGGTAAAACAAATATGCGTTTAATGTGGCGTTTAACGTAAAAATGGGTTTACTGTAAAAAAAAACAGGTCAACTTCAATACTTGGTATCAATAGGCGTGTAACGTGTAATAAGGGGTTTTACGTGTGTGGAACAGTGTTTTAACTAAGAGGTGTCTAAGTGTAACGAAGTGACAGGGAGGCCCCAAGCGCGCAAGATAGCGCCCCAGTGCATCATGAACACCTGGTACTATTCATACGACGATTTCTTTTTTTTTTTCATTATTCTCCGGCGGAAGGGGGAAAATGAAGCTTAAGCTAACCGCACCTGCAAGTATTTTCATCCACGTCGAGTGTTAAATTTAACTCAATTGTATTCGCCATCTAGCTCTATACAGCTGGTGTACCCTTAAATATCCTCCAGTGCCCGTGGTAGCGACAGCGCGAGCTGTCAACACCGCGGTGCGGTCACCCCCTTACTACTACTGCATGGGACGAGGAGTTGCATGCAAGGGGCGGTTCACGTGCGTGGCGTTCAACGCCGGCTGCCATTAGGTGAAGCCTTGCACCGCAACACCGCGCTGCCGTCTGCACGGCGTGCGGGACACACGGCGAGGCAGCCACAGGACACGTGCAAAATACTGGCTTGGCAAACCAACTGACTTTAGCATTTATTCTCGACAAAATAAACACTCGACGAAACCACAAACGCATCAGTCAAATACAAAAAAAGTGCACAACAACAACAACAACAACAACAACAACAACAACAACACCAAGGACATCATATTCTTACGGTGCTGTGGTAGGCGATTTGTAGTCAGCCTCTATGATGAACTGAATAAGCACCTTGGAAGCGTCTTGCCCGTAAGCAGCAAAAGCCAGCATGACCAGAACGGTCAGCACGCCAAACAGCATCGCGTCCCAGAGGTACGAAGACAGCCAGTACGCCAGGGGGCTCGCTCCCGACACCAGCTGTACCTGGAAGCCAGAAAGAAAAGCAGCAGCAGTGCGGCACATAGAGCAGGGGGAGGAGCGGAGGACACACGAAGAGAGGAGCACGAGAGAAGAAGACGGCGTCGGCGCGTGCTACGCTAGAGGTATTATATCGGTATTATATCGGTATTATATCGGTATTATATCGGTATACCACTTTTTGGCCATTTCTTTTTCTCTTCTGAATTTCGGGGCTCCTTAACCCATCTTAACCCATCTTAACCCATCTTAACCCATCTTAACCCATCTTAACCCATCTTAACCCATGTTAAGCCATGTTAAGCCATCTTAACCCCCAAATGGTCGGAATGAATGCCATTATTTTTCTTCGCAAACATTACTATTTTTTCATCCCTAGACCATGGGTTATGGTAATAGGTCATCGGGTTGCATTTCCAGTTTACTAAATATATATATATATATATATGTTTTAGTGGGGTAATAGAGCAATAGGGTAATCGAGTAATCGAGTAATCGAGTAATAATAGAGTAATAGAAGTCTTCAAGCGGGGAGTCTCCCCCAAAAAACCAAAAGTCAGGGCTCTTCACGGGTCACATCACTTTCTCTCGAGTCGGATCGGATCAGGGACAGGGTGACTCCATCCCGACCCGTGAGATTTGAAAATCTTCTGACCCGACCCGACCCGACCCATGAGATTTCTGACCCAACCCGACTCGACGCGCGAGGTATTGCAAACCTCCTAATACGACCCGTGGGTCGGGGTCATGAGCATGTGAAAAGCTCTGAAAAAAATGATGCGCCTTTACCGTAGCACAAGTTTGTGTTCTATTGCACCCTATTGCACCCTATTGCACCTTACTGCACCCTATTGCACCCTATTGCACCCTTAAATCAGGAGCTCGGTCGGTGAGACAGACATGTTGACGCGTGCGACGAACGGTAGAGGTATTAAGGAATATCACTTTCTGGCCGAGAAACTTTTTTCTGAATGAACAGCTTGAGACACTCCTTAGCCCTCCAAAACGCAAAAATCGGCCGGATTTCATTGTTGCTTCGCAAAACGCTTTGTAGTATACTTCGGGAAGTACCTAGGACATGGGGTTGCTTTTAGGGTGGCCTCTTAATTTTCCTCAAAGAAATCAGTGTTGGGTGCGGTTGAGGGGGGCATAGCGCTCAAGCGAGAAACCCACCCCAGACAATAGTTGGTAGGGGGGGGAGGGGGGGGGGGGTACCCCCTTTTTCACCACCATATCGTATCATATCATATCATATCATATCACATAATATCACATAATATCACATAATATCACATAATATCATATCATATCATATCATATCATATCATACCATATCATTCATACTATCATACTATCATACTCACAAGAACGCTTTACGCGTTTTTGTAGGGCACAGAGTAGCTTTTCATTCCATTTCGGATCCATATCGCACAACTAAAACAGCACGACAGCTCAACACCACCAAGGAACACGGGGGTCGCTCTCGCTCGCGCGAGTCACCCCGAGCCACCGAAAAAAGAAAGGCCCCAAAACAACATGACCCCCTTCCGTGGGTACCGCAGCACCTCTACCGTGGGTACCGCAGCACCTCTACCGTGGGTACCGCAGCACCTCTACCGTGGGTATCGCAGCACTGGTCACATTTTTTTCCAGGTTCATATGGTGGTATTCCAAAACCCTAACTTAAGTCACAAAACTGATGGCAAGCGAGGCAACTGACCCGTGTGATCTGATGGCACGGGAGGCATTGCCGTGTTAGTTGTTGTTGTTGTTGTGATTGAGTGGTCACTGGTTGATCACAGAAAGCAACAGGGGTGACAAGCGAGGCAACTTAGCCCTCGCAAAACTTTAGCCCCCTGTTAGGGGACACTCATTCCCTTTTTAGGGGACGTTTCTCCCGTTTTCAGGGGACGTTCATCCCGTTTTCAGGGGACGTCCATGCCCTTTTTAGGGGACATTCATGCCCTTTTCAGGGGACATTCATCCCCTCTTTAGGGGACATTCATCCCTTCTTTAGGGGGCATCCATCCCATTTTTAGGGACCTTCATGCCCTTTCTAGGGGACACTCATCCCCTTTATACAACACTACACAAGGCACTTAGAATCACACTACAGTACAAGGACTTCATTTTGGCAGCGACAAAACGGTTACCGGTGCGCGAACCGACCGAAGAAGCAACTGACCCGCTTGCTCTTGCACGCCCTTTCCCTGACGAGGAACGTCACGAACGCCGCCGGGGCATAGCAGAGGGGGATAGTCACCAGCAGGCTCACCAGCAGTGAGAGCATCGTCTGCACCTCCAAAGACTGCGACAAGATAAAAACAAGGCAACAAAAGAGACAAAACAAAACCAGGTGATAAACAAGACACGGCAAGACGAAACAAGAGAGCAAAAGAGACAAAAACAAGACCAGGTGGAAGGTAAAACACGGCCATACAACACAAGATACAAGCAAGACCAGGTGATCAGCAAGACACGACAAGAAGCAAAATAGCACCTGGTAGGTGAGAGGGGGGGGGGGTAATGATCATATCATGCAGAGCCGTAGTCTTAAGGCCATTGTGGCATGACCCTCGCATCCTTGCAATGCCGGGACGGAGCACGTCGGGTGTTCACCGATTAGGCAGACATCGCGTGCACCAAGCTCGAAGCACCGTGAGGTGTTCTCGGCGAGTCGCATGACGGGTGAGCTGCATCATCCTACCAAGAACCCCTTATGAGGCGGACGTCCGCACCCAATGCGTACTTTCTTGCACGTGGCATGACACTTCGAATTAGTAGGTGAAAGGGAGGTGGCCACCCGAAAGCTCACCAGCAAGAGAGAGCAAAGCAAGAACAGGAGATGAGCAAGACACGACAACATGCAATACAGCACCAGGTAGGCGAGAGGGGGGTGGCCACCAGCAAGCTCACCGGCAGCGAGGGCATCGTCTGCACCCTCAAATATTGGGCAAAAGACAAGAAAAATAAACCACTTCAAGGTTGTTCCCTTCGAGGTGTGGTTGGCTTGAAATCCTATTACTACTAATGCTATTACTACTAATGCTATTACTACTAATGCTATTAATAGGCTATTGATAAGGGGTATTGATAGGGGGGGCGATATTTAAGTCGAAAAGGGGGACAAAACTCTTGGAAAAACTGACGGAAAAAAATAGCCACAGGCCATTGCGCAAATAACCCGGCAAGTAGCACCGGTACCATTGATAGCAAAGACGAGTCTACAGCTCAAGTCTACAAACGTTTCCCTTCGGGACGTGGTTGGCTTGG
This sequence comes from Undaria pinnatifida, assembly GCA_012845835.1. NCBI lineage: Eukaryota > Phaeophyceae > Laminariales > Alariaceae > Undaria > Undaria pinnatifida. The sequence goes on from JABAKD010000020.1 coordinate 19,806,313, forward strand.
AACCTGGGGGGGGGGGGGGGGGGGGGGGGGTCTCAAGTTGAAAAGTGGGACAAGACTCTTGAAAACACTAAAGAACAAATGATCAGCCACCGCGCAAGTAACCCGGCAATTAACAGCCACCAGCCCAAACGAGTTTAGAGCTATGAACAGTACAGTCTACGACACGTCCAGTGAGAGGTGTTGGAGAGAGAACGGACGCGTTAACCGTTTAGAACTGCGCAAAAAAGTATCTCACAATCCCGCAGTATTTTTTTGTACGCGCGCTTCCGATAGAGGCACAGCACGGCATACAAGGCATACAAGGCATACAAGGCATACCGGTACCACCTTTTCGATAAAAAACAAATCGTAAGAATGTCGTTCTTGTTTCGCAAAAATATTAACGTGTTTTACACCCAGGCCATGACTGTTTATTACGTTGCAGCACTTTCCATTTTTACCAAAAAAACAGCGATCGGGTGGAGGTAGAGGTCCATTGGGTGATCCTTATCATCTCAACATGTTAAGAGCGCCAGAAAACAAAAGATGGTGATGTCATCTCTATTGTGGCATGCGTCTTGGGAATATCAGAGAACCACAGAGAGGACGCGGAATCCACAAGCAACAGTACAGGCAACAGTACAGGCAACAGTACACGCAACAGTACAGACAACAGTACAGAGGCATGCCGAAGGAGGGGCGCGAGGGGTTTGCACGAATCAAGGTAGTCATTCTTACGTTTGAAAACACAAAGGAATTTTGAGTTTCAGGGTACTGTACCTCGGTGGCGGTCAAAGGCAAGGGGTGGCTCCTCGTGGTGTAGGACATTTTTTCCGTCTCTAGGCCTCTCTGCATCCCGCAGGCCTCGAACGTCTTCGCGGTGAGCTCCCCTAACCAGGCAGGCAGGGAGTGAGGACTGCCAGACAAAATGTGGCAACAGCAGGGTCGCACAAGAAATCGCGGGCAGAGTCAAAACAAAATCAGAGGCGGGTGGCATCGACTATTCAACGCATGGCTACGTAGGAGTAACGCCATGGCATTGCTCCACAGGGCCGGCTCCTTGTACCCGTAGAAAGGTCATAGAGCAATGGGTACCCCGGTTTAAGAGCACCCCGGTTTAAGAGCCGGAACAAGCGTTCTTAGCCATTAATACACATTGCTCTTGTTACAAAATGTTTCAAATACGCCAACTGTGTGTTCGATCGATTAAGGGGTCGATATTCATCTTCGCAAGCCAGGGTGATACTTCGGGTATCTGTAGCGGGCAGCACCTACCGGTCGCCCCGGTGGCGTATCAGGTTATTGTCGAACCTGGTATAGGTCAGTTTCGTGAGTTTGAGCCTCACCGAGTGCATACTCGTACAAATTCGTTGGGACTTTTTCTTGTGCACAATTCGACTTGCGGAAAGCGCGAGAGCGCGAGTTAGCAACACTCGATGCCACATCGACGAGCAGTGGCATTGCTGAACCCTATGCGCGATAAAAATTGAAGGCAAGAACCGGGGGGGAGAAGGGACGACACCTGTGACCACGGTTTGTCCAGAAGCTGGAAAGTACAAGTGTGACAAAAAAAAGCTTGTATATGTAGGCGGAACATCCCGATTTGACCGGTCTGAAGTCCCGAATGGTCTTATCTGGTGCCCTCTTAAATCGACGTACCTACTGTACAAGCAGTCATAACTACCAGGGGTGTTGGCGGAGCATGACCCGATCCGCGGGGGTATGTCAGGAGACTTTCGAAATCTCGCGGGTCGAGTAGGGTTGAGCATGGAGACGTAGGAAACGTCACGGGGTGGATCGAGTCGGTCCTGAAGGTTTGAAAAAAAAACACGGGTCGGGTCGGGTGGGGTCGGGTCGGATCACCCTGAGCCGACCGTATCCTTTAGACGTGACGAAGAAGTGACTCAAACCGTGAAAAGCCTTAGGAAATACAAACCATTCACGCCTTGGAGATTGCAGAGGCGGGGACTGAGCTCATCGGACAGATCAGATCAGATCCTTACTAATATTATTGATATGTGTCTTTCAGGGCAGACAGATCCCTCTTCCGTATACTCTGCATGACCTGTAGATCGTGTTGCCGGCTAAGAGCTATAATATCTGAACGATCTAGCACTATTAATACAACAGTTGTTTCCTGGGTTTCATCCGTACTAAACAGATCCTGCGCAACACATCATAACCACAGAGATATGATCTATATTATCTATATGATCTACACGGGGGCTTCGCCGGCGGCCTGAACGGCCGCCGGTCGCAGACTGGCGTGATGCCCAAGTTGAAAGTAGTAGCTATGGATGTGGTGAAAGATGGAGGCCACTCTTAGTGCCTTTAATGCCAAGAGTTGAGAGCGAATTCATTTGGTTTGAACGCCGCCAGAAATCGTAGATTGCCACCTAAAAAACTATGCACTCCGTAGTACGCGCGATGGAGGTATCACACACAGCTTGCAAATACGAGTTTCATGAAGTAAATTATGCTCACAGCTGATGTTTTCCGCGACCTCGGCTGTCTTCGCTCTCTTGGCCGGAGACCGACATAGCGGCTCCATACGAAAAGCTTGGTAGTTGAAAAATGCGAGAGAGTGGGAGAGTACTGTTGTTGTAGTGCGCAGCGTGTGCTGGCGATGGTCGTGGCAGCTGGTGGGCGACAACATCGCAGAAAAAGCGCCGCTATGTCCCGCACCGCGAAGCAAGGCAGCATAGCTGACGTTTTTTCACCAACAGGTACACATATTGAGGTGTGAAAGGACACACGATACGTACACGTGACTCACTCCATTCTCCATTCAGGACAACCTGCACTCACCAAGCAAACACCAAGCAAACACCAAGCAAACAGCAGCGAACAGCTACAATGCACAACCCCGCATACAAAAAATATTATTTCTGTGGAAGCCTCATTTTCTCGATTGACCGCTCGATTGTTGCTCGATTAACCGCTGGATTGTCGATTGTCGATCGACTGATGCCTGGAACACAGCACAGCAGCTGTTGTGAAAGAGGACGTTGAGCTTGCACCCATGCAGATGCCTAGCAGGATCTTGGGCGCCATGTACCATGCCTCAACATCCCCGTTGGTACTACCCGCTGTAGTGGCCCTGCCCCGAGCCCTCGTTCCAGTTGTCGCGAGTTGCAGGCTATACGTCTTGTCTACAAAAACAAAAAAAGGGGCTTCGCCGAGGTCTCCCATGCCTGCTGACACATAACACATGCATGACATCACTACATATGTCATCGCCACGAAACGGGGACGGCGTGTTTGTGCCGGGCAGGCGAAGCATGTCGTAGATCTCGACCTTGCCATCGCACGCACAGGTCCCCACGAGGTCGGCGCCGGCAGGGCGGCAAACTCTCCCGGGGGACCGTAGGTCGGTGAGAACGCCCCCGAAGAATCGCGACAAAATACAGTTCCTGCGACGAGCGCTGTAGGTCACAACTCTGAGCGCGTGGCTAAGAAAAGATATTTAGAGGTATATCTATAAGATCTACCTAATCCATAGTATCTACAGTATCTATGAGATCCATAGGATCTATATCGTCATCTGTCCGGCGTGTGTATTTTTTTGAACTGTCACAAATGCGCGACGAATAGAGCATCTGCCACATTAACCAGCCCGAGCTGCTGCGGTAGGGCACCTGTCCGAATATTAACAGAAGGCGACCATGTACGACAACGCAAGCAGCCTCATGGTACTTGTATAATACCGGTACAACCTTCCCCTTCGGGATGTGGTTATCATCCATCATCTTCTATCATCATCTATCATCATCTATCATCATCTATCATCATCTTTCATCATCTATCATCATCTATCATCATCTATCATCATCTATCATCATCTATAATAGCTTTAAATGCCGGGGGGGGTGTCTTAAGTTGAAAAGAGGGGATAAAACTCTTGAAAAAGCTAAAGACAAGGCAATTAGCCATCGCGCTCCACTCAAAAAGGACAAAAATGCATTCCGTAATAGTAGCATTACTAGTAGTATTACTAGTATTACTAGTATTACTAGTATTATTAGATTTGTTGGAAATATTAGAAATATTAGTATTGGACAAAGCCTTCCCCCAAGTATGGACCCCCACTGAGCCCAAGAGTCGGCACCTGCGGGGAGCGATCAACTACTAACTACTGTATTGACTTAAGTCGTGCCGACTCGTAGCTCTGCTAATAAGCCAACCCCCTTCCCGTGAAAAAAAAAAACACTTTCGGCCTCACCATGAAGCACGCAAAAAACAGCAGTACTATTAATATGTACGTACTGGATAATTCATACTGGCGTCACTCACGCAGTGGTGTTGAACATCACGGTCGTGGTGCTTCCGTTAGGCGCCAGCATGCCCCGATCGTAGCGTTGAGTGCCCGGGGGGATCGCGTTCAGCATGTCGTCCACGCTCAGCACCACCTCTCCCAGCTCCATGACTTGGGTTTGGTTACCGGCCTCGATCGATAGGACGACGCCTTCTAGCTTCAGCTGTGTTTACAGCAAGAAAAAGGAGGGGCCGCGCCGACAAAGGAGTTTCTGGGAATATTCCAAGCAAGAAAGTTACGACAATATTACAACCAACAAAATTTCTGGGAACATTCCAAGCAAATACACTTCTGCCATCCACAGAAAGTACCACGTCTCTCAATTCCATGATTTGGGTCTGACTATCGGCCTCGAGCGATAGAACGCTTCCTTCTAGCTCCAGCTGCGGATACAAAAAAAGGACGGGCGGTGCCGACAAAGAAGGTTCTGGGAGTATTCCAATTTATTAATATTCCGGGTTAATGTTATGTTCGAAGCAAATGAAGGTACGGGAACATTCCAAGCATTCCAGGCAAAGAAACTTCTGGGAATTTCCAGCAAAGAGAGTTCTGTTCCGGGAATGTGCCAAAAAAATAACCTTTTCTACGCAAAGAAATTTCAGGAATTTTTCCAAGACTGCGCTGAGTTGCTATCGTACTGAGCACGAGTCCGTTTATAAATTGTGATAAACGAAGTCGGCCTCTCAGAACGGTCCGACTCATCCGCCGATACCTGTACCACAAGCACCAGGCAAATCCAGCAGGAGGCAACCATGACTGCAAGTCTATTTAGCTACAAGTAGAAATAGCAGAACCCCCCCACCCCATCCCAACCCCACCCCCTCGAACACTCCGCCCTCTCTCTACTCACTGATTGTACGACTTACCCCAGGATATACATGATAAACTGATGCATTCTTTCCAAAACCGTCACACTTATCCCCTCAAAATAATGTATAGTTTCCACGCACAGATTGAGCTGCCCCACCCGCCCCCCCCCCCTATGATAAACTGGCGCATTTTTTTTCTTCTTTTCCCAAAACCGTCATATTTATCCCCTTGAAGGATTTATAGCTTCCACGCACAAATTGCCCGCCCGTCCGCCCCCCTCCCCAGTTCCCCCCCCCCCCCTCCAACCCCGCTCGCTTTTGATCAAAACCAGGCCCCCACGTCCTTCAAAATTGCGCCCTCCCCTCACCGGTCATTCGACTTACAGGATTCACTTGATAAACGGATACATTTCCCTCCACAGCTGTCAGATTTTGTCCCCCTCAGAAACGGGTTTTATAGTTTCCGCGCACAGACTGACTAACATCACCCTGATGACCCTATTAGCTACACTGTAGTTGCAAGGGGAGTCGCCGACCTATATCCTTAATGAGGACACACAACCCGTAATGCGCGCGATCGGAGTATCACACACAGCTTGCAAAGATGAGTTTCGACAAAATCTTTGATCTCACAGCTGGAGTGTATTTTCATCTTTTATAATACGGTAGCAGCACCAGTACAGTAACACAGTAGCAGTACAAAATGATGAGTGCAGCGCAGATTGGTTTGTAACATTGCAGAAGGTGAACTACAACACGAGCGCTCGTGCGACACAGGTGCAGCACGTCCCTAATTGACGCTACTCGTACACGGTTGGTAGGATAGTCAGTGAGGGGTTCCCATTAGTGCCGGTTGAATAGTGCCACTTCCCTCTATAGTGCCGATGGCATCGCTTCGCACTACTGGAACTCTCTACAATAACCCTATCCCAACAGTGCCAGTGCCCTGAATAGTGCCGGACATTGGGAGCCACCCATTTTACCAAACTTCCACAGTTCGGATAGACCACGATATAGATCATCTAGATCATCTACAGATCATCTATACTGTATCTGGCGCTATGAGATGTCGTGCAGGATCCGCAGAAAAGAGAGTGCTGCCTATCAAAACAAACCCAGGGGAAATTTGCTAGATGGATGCAGATCGTACGACTCCCGCCCTGCAACATGAGCTAGACCATAGAGATCTTCCGTCAAAGATCTAGACTATCATGTGAGGACCGTGATCTGTCCGCCGTCTGCAGACTTCCAATGTTTCTGGTCACTATCTGCTCACCTCCGACGACTCAGGCAGGCATTCAGCATCCGTGTAGCTCACGGTAGGATCTTCATCGACCAAATCGAACCACCCCTGCGTCCAGTTGTTACTCGTGATCCAGCTATAGTTGCTGGCAATAGCATCCATGTCAATCTGGTCCCCCGTGCTGTTGCCCTGGGGTAGAAGGTACCCGAGCGCCTTCCGAGCACAAACGAAAACGAGGACAAACAACGCGAGAACAAAATTCAGAAGACAAAAACATAAGCAAAGTCGGGAGCCGCAAAGGCTACTGCTTCAGAGCCCCAAAACCCCTCCCTATACCAACTTCAAGTAATTCTGTAACAAAAAAGCTTTCCAGTGGTGAAGGCGTTAGGAGGTGGTTCCATCACTTCGGGTCAAAATGACGTGAAGCATGTATGAGTAGCAACCCCGGTCAGTGTGACTTTCTACCTAACCCAAAGCCAGAGAAAAAGAGATTTTGGGAGACATACTGAGGGCACAAGAGGAGAGAGTCGTCCGCGTCGTCCCGACCGGCTGGGGCGGTGGAGCGAACTGCCCCCTCTCGCGGAGGCGCGGGCTCCGCGGACTCGTGCACGACCCGTGCTAAACATACGTTCGCTCCCGCCCCCACAGAGTGCTGCGCACCTGTTGTTGGAACAGCTGCTTGAACAACGTCCGTCTTCCGCTGTTGCGGACACGGTTTTCTGGTAGTCGCTACTCTGCCATGACCGACATTACCATCTCTTGGCGGTTACCGTACCGTTGTTGTTGATACCACTGGCTCAACCGGCGGTTACTGTTGCCACACCACCACGGCTGGTTCTGCTCCAGCGGACGCCGCCTTCGGCAACGACCAATGCTACAAGGTGTTGGCAGACACTGCTGTCCGAATGGGCAGTTGCCTCACCGTCGTTGCCTGCACGGCTGCATCCTGCGGCGGCGACTAAATAACACAGTTTCAGACACCGCTGCTTTACTATCACGCTTACGCTTACTACGACATTCGCTTGGGCTCTACGGTCACTCGGCCACGTTCACGGACACTGCTACCTCGTGGTCACTATACCGCTATAGCTGACACTGACACTGTGTCGCTATGGTGGCTGCCACTCCGCTCTGGCTGACATCCATGTGTCATAGTTTTGGTTTCTTTTGCTACGTTTCTAACGAGGTCTTACCGCTCCGGCTAACACCGCTCGCTGAGGGCTTTTCCACTATCGTCTTTGCGCTAGGTTGCCACTGCTTCACGGAGTATACCTCGTACTGGAATTAAACACTATTGATACTGCAGTAGGATTGCGGTATACTGCTACGAAGAGCGTTGCAAGCGACTCATACGAAGAGGGCAGTGAGTGATACTGTTTGTAACAATACCCTCGCTCGATTAGATTGGCATGAGATTAGTGTGCGTCGTGTGCTCCCTCCTGTATCACAGGTACACACGCCGCTCGTCGCGGCATATTCCCTACTGGTACATAGTTACAATCGAATTTCGCTCAAATGTACCAGGGAGGTAGGAGGGGCCCAGAGTGGCGTTGTTCATGTCTGTGCTACCGTTGCGTTGTCTCATCGGCTGGCCTTGACACACAGCATCGCTTCGACGTGTTGCTTAGCTCGCGTAGAGGTAGAGGGCGCTACTTGAGCATAGCACCTCCGTTCGATTGTAAGCTGCTGTGTATAGGCTATATGTCCAGGTCTGTTTTCAAGAGGTACGCGGCAGGTTAACTCAGACGCATGAATTCGATACCTAGTCCGTCGCCCGGCGCATGCGCAGGCTGATGTGGGTGCGTTACAAAGAAGAATTTCCGGGGGCATCCCCGCACCCCGCCATCACACACCGGCCTCGTTCACGTTGAAACGAATTCGCTCACAGCGCGTGGAGGCACCATGAAAGGGGCAGAGTTTCAGGGTCAAGTGGACCCTGATCGGTCGCAACTGACCCAGAAGCTGTTAGCCGAGGTTACGAAAGGGTATCGGGTGGGACTTGCCTACGGGTCACATGTAGCAGCGCAGCGGAACAAACCGGTACACGGGAAACAAAAGGGCTACACGCCCCCACGTCGGTCGCGTTGCAGACTCGCCTAGGCGCCGCGGGACGTTTTGACCATGTCAAGATGAACCCTCCACGAGAAAAGGGTGCACACAGCAGGTCTCTAGCGAAACACCGGTAGACGAGACTATGAATATCGGGAGTTCGTAGACGAAACAGGTGGCTTGGTGCTATACCGCGGGGACCACGAGTAGTGCTCCAGCCGTGGCATCTACACGAAAGCATGACGGTGCTCCTACGTGGAAGCTCTACAAATACTACGCGACAGCCATCATTCATCCCCCGCTCCGGCCTTTAGGAAGATTTTGCCGCGTGAACTCTGCAGAACTTTCTGGAGGTACCATAAGGCCGGGCAAAATAACTCACAAGGGGGACCTTGCTGACCTAGTCCGGCGGTTAACCGACAACTCAGAGAACAAGGAAGCATACGAGCAGTGCAAGGGTCAACGGAGGGAGTATCGCAAACAGCAGCCCACCAGTCTTGCAGGGCACTTTTCAGAGGCCCTTCAAACAGCTGCGAGCGCTGTGAGACCATTTTACGTTGGACAACAACGCACACCCTGAAGACACAACAGCTGCGAGCGCTGATAAGTCTCTTTCACTTTGGACTACGATGCACTCTGTGTAGAAATCGCTAGCGGGTGCGATGGTAAGTGGGACATTACAGATCGGAGATGGAAGACGTAACAAGTAGCTCGGCACATACTTTGCATACGGCACATACAACACATGCAGCGCACACAGAATACATACAGCACATACAATGCATACCGCGCACACAAAACACATACCATTCATACAACAATACAACATACCAGGTACAACACATACATCACAGACAGCACATACGGCATGTACCGCACGACACATACATCACATCCAACACATACAGCACACCCAACACATCCAACACATCCATCGCATACAACGCATACATCAAAAACAAGACACACAAGAAAAACAAGACATGACACGCCACGACATCCATCACACCCGACGGTGGTTATCTCACATCGCTTCCCTCCTGGCCGTTGAGCCTTGCGTTCAGGCCATTAGACCCTTCGAGCATGGCTCGGGCCAGCTCGTGTTCGTCGATCCCTGTCATCTCCATCACTTCCTGCATATAGCATACAGCACATACATCACATACAACACATACAGCACATCACATCATTGTAGGAGAAGATTATTCGAAGTTCGGGAACCGAACCAACAAGTATTATGTGTCTCTTGTTGCGATAAATACTTACGTAGGCGTTTTGGTTCAGATTCCGTGGTTGAAGAATTGGCATTCATTGCAGCAGCATGGCAGTGTTTGGTTGATCGCGTCAGTGACCATAGCAAGTGGAAGCAGCACGGAAGTGTGCTGGTAGACTGGTAGAATACGCGGCCAGAGAGTGTGCTGTTGCTAATGTAGTAGCTGGCCAGCAGCTGCTGGGCCAGCTACTCGTGATTTTTCTCGGTTCTCGTGTTCTCTTGAATATCGTTTTTTGTGACGACGTGTTCTGACGTGGGGCTCGAAGACTCGGAGAGCGAGGAGGTGAGCCATCCACCACACAAACGTTAGTCGAATCGGCGCTTCGGAATAGGGAAACACTCCGGAAAAATTCCTCTCAAGGAGATACAGCATCGGAAAAAAAAAACTGACGAAAACGTTCTCTTCAAGGAAAGACCAAATCGTACAAAAATCGAACAGAACCCCTCCAGAAAACACGAATCTCCGCACTCTTCAACACCACCAGCAGGTACTACGGCAGTAAACATCCAAAGAATGCACCTTAAGATGGAACTCCCCCCATCCGCCGGCAAGGTCTCGGCCAAGGCCTCCAACCCCTCCGCTAGCAACTCCGGCCTCTCCCTAAACTTGTCCCAGTCAACCGTAACTTTATACAGACACACACTAATATTTAATCTAAGAACGTACCGTAAGATCGAACTCTCCCCACTCGCAACACCACCAGATACTGTCCACCGAAAAAACGCACCTTAAGATCGAACTCCCCGCCATCCGTCGGCAATGTCTCGCCCAAGACCTCCAAACCCTCCGCTAGCAACTCCGGCCTCTCCCTCAACGTGTCCCAGTCAACGGTAATATTGTACGGAAACCGGTCTCCGAACACGAAAGCCCCATAACGAGGTGGTCGCGTGTTGCCCCCCCCCTCTACCGCCTCCTCTTCCTCCGTCGCGATGTTATTGTAAGTGTCAAGCAGGAAGCGGGAGAGGCCGGAGCTGGTGGGGAAGGAAAGCTTCGACTTTTCCTCGTCTTTCGTAATTAAAAACAGGCAACATTTTTGAAAGCGAATTAGGTACAATACAGGGGGGTGATAACAAATACATGGGACTAATCGGGTTGTACAGTAAAAAATTGGAGTCGATTATGTATTTCTCGATGTTATTGCACGTGTTCAGCAGGAACCGGACATATCAGGGTTGGCGGGAAAGGAAAACTCCGGCTGTTCCTCGTCCTCTGTAAAAACCGAGGCAATAATTATGTATGACAAAACGTGGAAGTGTGTTGAGCTTAAGCTTTATTTTTCCCCACGCGCCGGAGGATAAAAAGAAAAAGAAAAAAAAGAAAAAAAAAAACGAGGCAACAACTGAAAGTGAAATAGGTACAATGTGCGGGAGCAAAAAAAAAAACGCCAATTAATTGGGGGCTGTAAAATACAATCTAATTTTTCTAGAGTTCATTATATTTAGATTACTGCTGTATATATGTTTTGCTTATTTCCCGACGTGTTGCGCGTGTCCAGCAGGAACCGGGAGGAGCCAGAGTAGGAGGGAAAGGCAATCTCCGATTGTTCGTCATCTTTCGCCAAAAGCCAGAGTTCGATGGCCAAAAAAGTAATAAGTTGTCTGCAAGTATCTCATCTCAGTGCCTACAGTGAGGGGCTCCCATTAGCGCCGGCAGGTACCAGCCCGACACACCGGCATTATCTAGGGCACCGGCACTATCGAGAATAAGGGTTACTACAGGTAGTTACCCCTATAGCGCCGGTGGGATACAGAGTGACAGGCGTGTCAATCGATTCCACCGGCACTATAGAGGAATGTGGCACTATTCAACCCGCACTATTGGAAACCCCCACCGTATTACCATTTTCCGCGATGAACGGAGACCGTCAGACTTTTTGCCTTCGTGTTGGGCTGGTAGAGCCACCAGCGACCTAAGCCCACCTAGCTGAGGCGCTGCATGATCATACTTTTTCTTTTTGCTGTTGCTATGGTAGGGTTTTCAAGCGGCGTTGGTGTCCGTGTCGTAACCGATTTCGAAGTTTCTGTTTTATCACCTGCATCGAGGTGAGTCCACGCGTCCGAAGTCTTGGCGACGTTCGCGGAAATCTTGGTTCCCGGACCCCCTCCGTTGCCCGTCACGTACAATACCTATTCGATTGAGGGAAACACGCGGCAAGATCAACACACCAATTGTAATCAACCGATCACAGCGTAAGCAGCAAGGTCAAAATTACCTAACCAGAACCAACCCAAGCACATGACCCCTGCCCCATCTTTCCTTCACTGACAAAGCCACAACAACAACAAAAAGGAACCCGGTATGTAAAACTCTACCCAACCCATCCACCACTCACTCTACCTCCATCGCAACTTCCGCCCCCGCCTCCATCCACACCCACAGCCCCCCCCTCGCCATCACCTCACCCTCATCCCGACCCCATTTCCATCCCGAACCCCCGCCCCCCCCCCCCCCCTCCACCCTTGCTCCCCCCGCCACCCCTCCCCACAGCCCAACCCCAACCCCACCCTCACCCGCCCTCTCGCCTCTCCCTCCCCTCCCCCTGCCTGGCCCCAAACCCTCGCCCCAACCCAACCCCACAGCAGTCCTACTGCCACCCCCAACCCCCATCCCGACTCCAATTACCGCCCCCACACCTCCTCCCACGACCCCCCGTCCCGGCCCCAATCCCCAATCCCCCCCCCACCAACCCCCACCCTTTACCCACCCCACCCTTCGCCGCCTTTACCGCCTTTACCGCACTTCTGCTTTTTGTTGATGAAAAATTGGTCGACCATATTAACACTCATACATCAAAATATCAATATTCCCCGATTTCCGATTTCCATACTTTATCCTTGATAATAATCCAGACGTATTGTAAAGCCTACTGACCCCAACCCCCACTTTCACCCCCATCTCCACTTCTATTACTAGCCCCATCCCCATCCCTATCCATACCCCGACCCACCTCCGTCGGGCTGCCGAACATGGCAGCAGACATGGCCAGCGACGGCCCCGCCAACCCCACGTCGATGGTGAGCAGCACCAGCACCAAAGCCACCAGCGCCGCCGGCAAAAACACCTGATACACGCCGCCCCTCCAGTCCCTCGCGGCAACCACCTTCCTCTTCCACAAAAGCCAGCACAGCTGCTCCCAGAACCTTGAAAGAGTCCCCTTCCACTGGCTCCGTAGCCCTCCTTCGCCTGGAAACCCCGCAGAGTATTCTCTACCTAACCTCCTCCGCCCCCCCCCTCCCCCCGTCACTGTTGTCGCGGTGTCACTTTCCCCGTAATCGGGGCCAAGCTTGGTGGACGGGGTGGCGTCCTGGTCATCTTCTTGAGTTTCCGCGAGAAGCGAGGCTAAGTCTTCCTCGTCGTCAGCATAGCGACCGTTGCTGTGGTAGCTCTCGTCTACCCTACCACCTCCATTGCTGCCGCCGACGCCGCCGCCACCGCGGTTACCCCCACTGCTACTGCCGCTGCCGCTACCGCTATTGCTAGCCGCATGATGGTTCCCGTTCGTGGAAATCTTACCGTTACTAGTGCCGTTTCGACGAATGTCCTTACCGCTACCGGTAGTGGCGGCTTCATGCGCGTTCTCGGCGGAACCAACAGCGTCCAGGTTGTCATTGGACGTCAGCCGCGAAGCACGAGCGGTCAAGCTTTGCATCTCGATCTCCTGCACCCGACCCGTCCTCGTCTCTCCCCAACCAGCGTTGCTCTTACCCTTGCCATTGCCCCCCACCCCCGCTCCCGCCCCCCCCCCTGCCCTCGAATCTCGCCGCTGCCTCAGCCTTCCGGCACCTTGAAACCCCCCTGCGCCACCCCCGCTGCTGCTGTCGCCACCATTGGTACCGTTTCGCCGCGAGCCGTCCAAAACCGTTTCACCCCCCCCCTCACCGCCGCGGAAAGCGCCTCGAAACCCGGTGCTTCCCGTGCCACGCTCAAAATCGGCCAGCTTGCCTTCCTTTTCAAGACTCAGGAAGACTTCTTCCAGACTAGTGATTGACACACCGTAACCCCCGACCCCCATCACCTCCCTCCCGGCCTCCAGATCTCTAAAGAGCCCAGGAAATTTCCCAGATTCTTCTCGGGGCAGACGGAAAGAAATCTCGCCGCCCGCCGAGCTGAGAAGTTCGGCGTTGGTGACGTGGCTTAGGACCAGGCTGGTGAGGGAATCTGGTTCGAATTGGTCGCTTGCCTTGACAAGAGTAAGCTTGTAGCCGAGCCCGAACCTGCGAGCGACGAACGGGATCGGGAGGTAGTCTTGCACAGTTATCATAAACTGGTATTTATACTGGTATATATATACAATACCGGCATCATATCAACTCGATGCAAGTCGACGACGGAAGAAATAGCTGGAATATAAAAATGAAGGCGAAGGCGCGGTTTTGTAGTGGGGAGGGGGGTCACAAAGCGGATCTGAGTTACTCCTAGGGAGGGACAACGACAACGACAACGACAACGAGAAGAAGGAGAAGGAGAAAGGAAAAGTGCGAAGAAAACATGAGGAATCAGCAAAAAATGTGAAAAAAGGCAGCGTACTGGCATACTACTGGTAAAATGGCACTGGTGTCATATTGGCATTATACTGGCACGATGATGATATCGTATTGGTATCACACTGGTAATACACTGCCCAGGATCATGTTGATATCATACAAGTAATATAATTATATCAGTGCTCGTGGGGACTTTTTTCTTGCGTAAAATATTACTACTAATAGCGGAAAGCGCGAGGGCTTGAGCTGGCAAAATTCGATGAAAATCGAGGAGCATAAAAAGATGAGAAGTGGGAATGCTGGAACCCTACGCGCGATAAAAAAACAACGCATGTACCGGGTGGGGGGTAGAAGGAAAAACATCTGTGGCCAGGGCTTGTGGCTTGTCCAGGGTGTCGCTGAGGGTAAATAAAAACTCTGACAGTACACGGGTTGAGCTGGGGAGTAAAACAGAAGCTAAAAATAAACAAATAAATAAATAAATAGATAGATAAATGGTACCAGGTATTAACTGGTATCAAAATGTTATCATGCCGGTATCATACTGATGTCATAGTCTACCGGTACCACGCTGGCACCATATTGGTATCATACGTGCATATGGGTGTCATGCTGGATCACGAGCACACAAAACTGTTGGAGGTCACAAAGAGAAACGCATAAAAACACGGCCATAACAGTAAGTTGGGTGGCGTGAGAGCATGGCAAATGACACACACATGCCTAGGTGATATTATTTCGTGCAACTATTTCCCCATCCCATTTTCCATCCCATCAACTCACATGTCCGACAGAGATAAAATGATGTATCCCCACTTGGTGATCTAGATTTGTATCTTTCAGGGAAGATCTGAATGATCTACTAATAGTTCATGTTAGCGGCTGGGAGCCATGCGATCTGCGTGATCTAGCGCATGTACCCTGGGTTAGATCCGTACCGGGTAGTCTATACACACAGATCATGCGCGAAAAAATTACAACGGCAGATACAGGATATACTATAGATGATCTAGATGATCTATGTGATCTAGATCGTGATCTCGCCTTGCGCTGTGCGCTGTTTCCACAGCTCCCACCCCTTCCGTGATGCAGCTTGACAGACGTAAACACACAGACAGCTGAAACCAGACAAAAGTGGCATGACGTGGAAATACACAACTTGCAGAACTACGCACACGGCAGTGCTCAACAGTGTAAAAAGCAATGATTGGGAGCCCTCTATTGGCTTGCCATTAACAGCACTAACAGTAGTTCACGCGCCTTCCGGCAATGCGCACAGCGCAATATACTATAACTAGATACAAAAAACCACAAGGCCGCTCCGGCTGGCCGGCGTTTGTTGCCGGGTTACTTACTCGCGCCGCGGCTAAATATTTTGTCTTCGAATTTTTCAAGAGCCCCCCCCCCCCCCTCCTTTTCAACTTGCGACAACTCCGGAATATTAAGCCGACCACATACCGAAGTGGAACCTTCTACAAGTAAAACTTTCATCTCTTTTCGACGGAACGTAACTCAAAGCGGACGTAGAGGGACGTAGAGGGACGTGGAGGGACGCAGAGGGACGTGGAGGTGGAGGGACGTAGAGGGACGTGGAGGTGGAGGGACGTAGAGGGACGTAGAGGGAGAACCAAGCCCCCCGGAGGATAGCAACAGCCCGTGGACGGCACAAGAGGCCCTGCGAGGGGAGGACAAGGGGAGCGCTCGTCAAGAAGCGCTGACCCAGGCCGAAGTGGTTTTTCCTACAATATGAATGGGCGTGTTGGTTGAGGGGACCTGGCCTTCACAGTAACGCAAAAGCTGACACATACTGGCAAATTGGGATGTTCACGGGTCACAAGCCGACCCGCGGCCCGGATCAGGAGGCCTTCAAAATCTCGCGGGTCGAATCGGGTCGGGTCCTGAGATGTTCGAAACTTCACGGGTCGGGCCGGGTCGGGGTGAGGCGGGTTTGAAATATCACGGGACGGGTCGGGTCACCCTGGCCTGACCCGACCCGCGGGACGTGACCCGACCCATGAAAAGCACTGAAAAATTGTGACGGTTCTCACCGGCTCTTGAGGAAGAGAGGGCTGCCGACGCATCTCAGCCTTCCTTTTCTAAGCATGGCCACCCTATCCCCGAGGTGCTCGGCCTCCTCCATGAAGTGCGTAGACAGCAACGTGCACCTCCCCGCCCGCCCTCTTCGCAGCAGGTCCCACGTGAAACGTCTCGAGTAAGGGTCCATGCCTGCACAAACCAAGCATCGGCGGATGAGCTCAAAATACGTGACACTGCTGCATCCTGCATATGCAGGTTTAGTCGGTTCGTGGCGTGCTCTCTTATGCCCAGTATGTTTGGTGGCATCTCAGTCGTTACTCCAATTGTTACTCGACGACGCATATTGGTCCTCTGTTTAGTACCAGTATCTGGTGGTGTGCATATAACAAAACGATAAAAGATCGACGAGCATGCAAAAGCTCAAAAGTGGGGATGCTGGACCCTATGCGGCACGAAAACGAAGGCATGTACCGGGGGGTACCGGGGGGGGGGAGAAGGTAAGACACTTACCTGTGGCCACGGCTTGTCCAGACGGTCGGTCGCTGAGGGTAAACAAAACCTCGTACGAGTTGCGCTGGAGACTAAAAGTGATGACTGAAGAAAAAAACTGTTACGTAGCGAGCGACCCCGAAACTGGTACCTGGTATGTTCATACCTCAGTTCATGGCCCTGTGTATCAGATGGGAACATCTTCGGGACACCCACGTTGGTAGGAGCTTATGTGCACCGACGATATAAACGATACCCACCCCCTGATCCCACCCCGACCTGATCCCATAAATTCAGTCCTCCACAAGAGGCGAGGCGTCCCACTAGCGGAGCGCGACCGGTGGGGAGGTCGACTGCGTTTCGTTTGTGTAGGTGGGGGAGGCGTAAGCAAGCGGGGAAAGGGAAGGAGCACCCTCCCCTCCCCCTCCTCCCTCCTGATAATTTATACCAGGTATAGGGGTAAGGGAGACGTATGTATGTGGGGGGGACGGGGGAGTTGCAGCCCCTTCCCCCCCCGCCCGCATGCCATTTCGACTCTCCCGCTCGAGGTCGTGAGCGCGAAGCACCAGCCGTCATCACACGTGTTGGTCGGGTTGTTGGCCCATACATTGGTTATTTTGTCAATCCACATGTATGCTAAACTATGTGCGTTGGTGCACTTAAGCTCGCACGAACGTGGGTGTCCCGCATATCGCTGTGCCAGATGCCTTCGATGACTAAGAAAAACGGGTTGTTGTGAAAGATAACACTGCTGGGCATCAAGACATCGAGCTATAAGCAAAGCATGTCGCCTTAGCAACAAAAGCGTTATAAAAAAACGATACAACAAAATAATCAGGGGATTTTGGATGACGATGCATGAGGTACATGTTATCTCGCAGGCTCCGTAAGCCGTATGTGACCGCCCAAACCCCAATCAATTAGTTCAAAGCCGTCATCGGACATGCAAGAAAATACGCCCCAGGTGCGGAAGCCGGCCTCACACGTGATTCTTAGTAGGATGCACCTCACCCTTCATGTGACTCGCCGAGAACACCTCACGGCGCTTCGCGCTTGGTGCACGCGATGTCCGCCTGGTCGGCGAAAACCCGGCGTGCTCCGTCCCGGCATTGTAGAAGTGCGAGGGTCATACCACCATGGTCATATCACTGTGATCTATGGTCCTAAGGACTACGACTATGCATGAAACAAGCACACCACCCCCAAACCCCAATCACGGCATCGAGCTAAAAGCGCCATGTATTACCAGGCTATGTATATATGTACACATACAAATATAGAGGAGTACATAATTAATTACTTCATGAATTCAGTATTTCCGATATTTTCAAGGGTGGTCGGCAACTAATATATTACCTGGTATGCAAAAGAGGGACGCAATATGGAACCAGCAACCAGTACGAACGTCTCCCACGGTCTCACCGGACGTTGGCTCGTCGAGGATGCACAAGGTCGGTGACCCTGTCAAGGCTAGCGCGACGCTCAGCTTTCGCTTCTGCCCGCCGGAGAGGTTCGAGGACCTTGTGTGTTCCTTCTCCAGCAGACCCACTTCGCGAAGCTTCTTGGTCACCAATGGCCTGGATGCAGGCGGGGGTTTGCACAGAGGAAAAGGCAAGTCGTGATGCCGTACACTATATTTACAACGTATACCGTTGTGGAGACAAAGAGACAGGTCCCCAGGTGAGGACTGACATGGAAAGGCCGCCCTAACAGCTCGTACAGCGGGAGAGTTGACGGCTGCGGTGGGGATAGTGGCAGTGCCGGCGGCGGTATTGTAACCACCTAAAACTAGCGTAGCCTGCGTGGTAGCGCTTGGAATGGAGCGTCATTAGGCCGCGGCGAGACAGGCCGCGACAACGAAGGGCAGAGCGGGCACGACACGCAGGCAAAATGAGGTGGCTTCGGTCTGCCACCAATAGGTCAATAAATCACTCCTCATCTAAATCAGCCCAACAACCTACCAGTCAAGCAATCGATCAATCAATCGGTCAATCAATCCCTCTATACATCCATCATTCAACCAATCAACAATCAATCAATCAATCAACCAAGCCGTCAGCCATTTAATCAACCACTCAAACCCCCCAACCAATCAACCAATCAACCAATCAACAACCCAATAAGTCAATCAACCAATCAACCAATCAGGCGACCAATCAACCAACCAATGAACCAAGCAATCAATGAACCAAGCAATCAGTGAACCAAGCAATCAATGAACCAAGCAATCAATGATCCAAGCAATCAATAAACCAAGCAATCAATGAACCGAGCAATCAATGAACCAAGCAATCAATGAACCAAGCAATCAATGAACCAAGCAATCAATGAACCGAGCAATCAATCATGTATGCTCATACGTGCAAAAAGGGGGGTTCGTTCGGTCTACCACCCAATCAACCAACCAATCGATCAACCAACCAATCAATCAACCAATCAACCAATCAATCAACCAATCACGCACTCAACCAACCAACCAACAGCCCCAACCAATTAACCAGTTACAGAAAATAAAACCAAGCAACCCATAAACCATTGCTTGGTTTGGTCAGCCACCCACCCCTTGAGGTCTTCGCGCATCCCCTTGATGTCCATGTACATCTCCAAGTGCTCCCTTGCCGTCAGCAGTGGCATCAGTGCGTCGTGCTGCGGGCAGATACCGATGTTCTGCCGCACCTGCATCACATAATTATCGTTTTTCGATAACATTCAATAAAATAAACGGGATGGTGATTATTTTTTAGTTTTGGGGCGGAGATACGTTTTTCTGCCGTAATTCCTGCCAGGGTAAGTGATCATACCATACCATACCATACCATACCATACCATACCATACCATACCATACCATACCATACCATACCATACCATACCATACCATACCTATCATTTATGTGCTGGAAACATCCAACTTAGAAATTAAGTTCGACTACTCTGTATTATTGAGAGAGGAGAAGCGTTTTCTGCTGCTGTTCACACCAGGCTAATCCATAACTCGTGACCTCGTGATCTCGTGATCTCGTGATAGCTGTGACATTGTCCGTCTTATTTTTTGTTCGATTTCACGAACCGCGCTACGACAGAAGTATAATACCAGGTAGCAGTTAGCAGTAAGCAGTAAGCAGTTAGCAGGTAGCAGTACCTTGTACCACTTTTGGGGTGACGGGGGGTCTTCAACCTATTAGCAACCTATGAGTAACCTATTAGTAACCTATTAGTAACCTATTAGTAACCTCTTAGTAACCTCTTAGTAACCTCTTAGTAACCTCTTAGTAACCTCTTAGTAACCTCTTAGTAACCTCTTAGTAACCTCTTAGTAACCTCTTAGTAACCTATTAACAAGATTGATAACATGGTCGGAATAACCATTCGTGTTTTCGCGATGTGAGTTCGTTTTGTACCCATTCATATATTAATAGTATATTAGTATATTAGCATATTAGTATATTAATGGGGTTCTTCATCGGGCTTAACTTTCGTTTTTCACCAGAGCAGTCTTCAGGCCAATGCTATACTCGTAGGTGCTTTAGGTGCTTTAGGTGGGTGGAGCAAAGAGGTCTTCAAGCCACCACCCTCAGGAGGCAAATGGTCGTGCCATGTCATGTCACCTCGACCGTACCACGTATCTCATCAATACATCAATACATCAATGCATCAGTACATCAATACATCAATACATGAGTACATCAATACATCAATGCATGAATACATCAATACATGCATGAATACATCAATACACTATTGTACCACTCTGAGAAGGTTAACGCCCATCTCGCGGCGATGACGGAGCAACCGTCTCTTCGCCTTGTACACTGTTTCTGCTGCAGGTTTGGCGTGCTGGCGTACCCCCCCCCCCCTCCTCCCCGCCCCGCAATTCGATTCCCGTTTCGGGTTGCAGCGGGAAAAAAAAACAAAAAAAGCCTGTTTTCTACCGCACACCTTGTACTCGCACACGTTCCTGTTTAAGGGCGAAAAATAACAAAAAATAGTCCGCGTCGTGAGCGGGTTGCGGCGCAATAATAATAATTTCTCTTTGTTTTTAGACGGTTTCGCCATTTTAGCTTACCTTGTGCAAGCTGTCCCTAACGCTGTTCCCCCACACCACGGCATCTCCGCTGGTCGCCCCCAGCTGCCCCGTGAGCATCGAGATCGTTGTCGATTTGCCTGCACGTGAGATATTCATTTTCGCCGCGCCACATGAGCCGGCATGCCAGCTTCGAGGCCAGTTAACTGCAAAACAAAAACAACCTACACTCCTCGTACTTCCACGTAATGAAAAAAAAAAAAAAGCGGAGTGACGTTCCGGAGGTATTAACCACCAATGAATTTCCTAAATAAAAACCCACAAGAAAAATAAAACTACAAAACATTTCTTGAAATATTTCCCTCCCCCCCAAAAAAAAAACAGTCGTCGAGAGGAGCACACGCGCGCCCGAGCATATACATCTCACCAGCACCGTTGTGTCCCAGCAGGCAAGTAATGTCCCCAGGAAGCAACCGCAGATCGAGCCCGGCAACCGCCACTTTACTCCCGAACTCCTTCCTCAACCCCGCAATAACCACGCCCTGCCCCCCCTCCCCCCCTTCTTCCAGCGGCTCAAAGTCGGCGGGGTCACCCTCGACCTCTCCCCCCCCGCGCACGACTCCCTCTTCTAGTAGAACGCCGCACGGTTCGCCAGAAGTGTCATGGTCGTCGTCGGTGTTGCTAACGGGAGCCCAGCGGCGGCTGCTCGGGGAGAAGCGCCTCCAGCGACTCGCCGTCCAGTTGAAAAGGGCTTGGGGGAGGGACGCGAGGAGCTTGAAGGGGTTTCGGGACGTGCCAAACTCCGGGGGCACGACCTGATTGGCGCGTGTCAAGGGCCAACAGCCAACAGCCAACAGGGGAGGGAGGCGAGGGTCGGTAAATAATTGTTAATACATGAGTGTATCGACCCGTTTTTTTTTTCGTTTTCTTGTTTTCGTTTTCATTTTTCCGTTCTCTTTTGGTTGTTTGAAGTTTTGTAGGTGGAACTTTGAGTTCACATGAGCGATCTCCACTCACCTACATATTTTGTTGTTTTAAGTTCCGTTGAACGTTAGTTGAAGTTTAGCTGTTTAAACTTGGAACCTGAGGCATATGCGATATTTTTATTTTGTTATTTGAACTTCAGTTGACTTGACAACTACAAGCGAGAATAACAAGCCCGCTTCTGCGGCAACCAGCAAACGGAGACAACGGAGACAACTTCAGAGGGGCTGTAAATGACAATAAACGGCGATTACAGCACTGGCAGTGGTCCCTCTGTAGTGCCGATTGAGTAGTGTCTGCTACCCGCAATAACGCCTGTGAAATCGCTTGGCACAGACGGGAACAACCCGTAGTGGCAGTATGCGAAATAGTGCCGGTTTCCGCAATAATGCCGGCAATATAGAGGAACTACTACTGCTGCTACCCGCAATAACGCCTGTGAAATCGCTTGGCACAGACGGGAACAACCCGTAGTGGCAGTAGGCGAAATAGTGCCGGTTTCCGCAATAATGCCGGCAATATAGAGGAACTACTACTGCACTGTACATCATCGGCCATACAACGCACTACATGCCGGCAATATAAAGGAACTACTACTGCACTGTACATCGGCCACACAACGCACTACAGTAGTATTCTAATAGTAGTATACTATTAAATTCTACTACTAGTATACTGTCAATAGTACAGGGAATTAGGGGATGAAAAACTTGACTATACAGAGTGCACTCGTTCAGTTCGGTCTGGTCGGTGTTACTTGCTCATTAGTTTTCTTTACTGTTCTTCCATTTTTTGTCAGGCTATACCTGGGATATACATGCAGGTCATAAGCCATAAGTACACCTGTGTTCCCCCTTTCCCACCTACCTCGGTGTTGCTGCATGCTTCGTACACCTGGTATGAGGTCTGACGATGTGTGTTTGATCGTGTGTGATCGTTGCGTTGGACGTGGATGTCACTTCTGACGTACTTTTCAAGGTTGGCCTTGGGCCGTGACGTTTGGCGACTTTGGCGACGGTTTCAATACTGCACACTGCTGTATTTCTAACCCATCAATAGTGTTTTTCGCTGATTCTTCGAGGGTTGGGTTGGCCTTGGACTGTGACGTTCGACGGTTTCAATACTATTACTAGTATAATATGATTTACTACCCAAGTGGTATCTCGCAAACAAGCTACTAAAATACTCCGTATCAAAGACGCTTGAAATACCTCAGTTCTCCTATTATGTCGCCAAGTGGGTGCATTTCTAAAGAGGTTATGCCTTTATCCCTTCTTTTAGCACCGCACTCCCGATATGGGGACAACACACTTAAACATAGAATAGGATTATAATAGGATTAGACTATTAATAGTGTAGACTACTATTAACCTTCAGTTGGGAAAGGGTTTAACACACAACGCGGCGAAGACGCTCACATACCATATGTATCTCCGTCAATCAGCAGGCCACAAAAAGAACTGCCAACCTCCAATCACCGTCAATCTGTAGGCTAAACAGAACAATGCCAATCTCCAAACCCACAATCTCACCTTACGAGTATATACATGTACCTGGTATGATGTCACGCAAAAACGCCCTACTACGACGCCAATCTACCAGGAGGCCCAAAACACAGATTCCACTCCAATCTCACAATCCTACCTTAATATCCATGTGTCCGGTATCACAAAAGAACGCCGCACGCCGGCCGGCCGATACGTGCGCCACACGAAAAAAAAGCCACTCTAATCTCGCAATCTCACCTTATCCAAGTACCACGCCAGAACGCCGTAGAGCGCGGCGTCGAGAAACATGATGCCGATTGATGTGCGGAGAGAATACTCGCCCTCCGAATAGTTTCCCCACCCGGCGCCGATGTTGGCGTATTCGTAATCCGCGATGAAGTCCGCCCCAAACGTGAAGGCCGTGGGGGACAACAGCGACGCTAAAGTCTTCGACCTGAACAGGACATTGAAGAAAATGGAATAAACGAAAAAAGCATAAAAACCAAAACCAAAAGGTAAAAATTAAACTAAAAAACGGGAACAAACACAAAAAAGACAAAAAGCTAAATTCGACAAAAAATAAAAATAAAAACGAGAAAAATTAGACCCAAAAAGAGAAAAACGAAAAACGAAAAAGAAAAATTTAACACAACTAACAATAAAACATAAGACAGCGTCAATAAACCTTGACGTGCAGCCGTCAATAAACCTTGACGTACAGCCGCCAAGGAGCCTTGACGTACAGCCGTCACGGAACCTTGACTTACAGCCGTCACAGAAAGCCGTCACGGAACCTTGACATACAGCCGTCAAAAATCACTCCCCACAGTATCACGTCGGTTGACGGCATTCTTATCCCTTGACGGCCAGTGGTCAGTTATCAAGGGAACTCTCCACACGCCACACTAACACACTATTAATAACACTAAAAGTGTAATATTTATCACATTTATTCTAAGGCGGTCTTTGACGGACCCAAACAAGACCGTCAAAACTATGACGGACGGACGGACACCAGGAGAAACGGAGCCCCCGACGGAAGTGGATGTTATCACCGTACCACGGAATGGTCTCGGGCCCCACCCCTCCGCCGGCACCTGTATCCTACCCCATCGGCCTCCTCCGGGTTTCCGTGCCATTGGGCAATGCCAGAAAACCATCGTAGAACTACCATAGGAATGCCAAATGATTTACCAAATTTGTCACAGCGTTACCAGAGAGGCATTATCTCACAATGGTACTAGCGCCATCGTACGGGATTAGCATACCGCAGGAGTGTCATGAGATTACCAAGGCTGTTACCAAGGCTATTACCAAGGCTATTACAAAGGCTATTACCAAGGCTATTACCAAGACTAGTACCAAGCCTACGGTGTTGTAGAATGATTGTAGCATCATACCCCTATTTCCACCAGTCACATCACTCTAATAGTACACTCTAATAGTAGACTCTAACAATACATACCACATAATGCCTCGCGGATAAGCATACTCGTGGTAGGCGATTGTTTCGGCGCAGCGTAAGCTTACCATTTCCACTGCGGATTCATTCGGAAAACTAACGGCACGAGAGCTTAAGGCCGCGAAGGAACATGGGAGTCACTCGCGGGGCGCAACCCCTAGCCCCTGCGAAAAAAAAAAAAAAAAAACTTACCCCCTAAGCCTGGCTACGATAGAGGGGAATCAACCATTGTTGTTTTTTTGTGCAAAAGTTCCTCAATTTTTCGGAGGTTAAGACATGTCGTTCTTAACGCAAAAACTGATTTGGACAAAAAGAAAAACTGACTGCAATCACACCGGATGAAAAATCATCCCATGGCCTAGGTGAACAACGAGAATCATGCAAAAAACAAATGTCGGTATTATTTATTTATTTTCCGACAATGTTATTAATAGGCTAAGGAGCATGCCCCGTCAGTCAGAAAACATTTTCGCCAAAAAAAGGTATACCTATATCGTAGCACGCGTCAAGACCAAGGAATTACCTTCACACCGTGCACCAGAGGATTGCCGCAGGACCACCAACTTATTGCCACAATACGGGATCACCGTGCAGTAGGAACATCATTCGTAAGACTACCGAAACCACTTACCTTGGCGCCTCGTGCCGGTTGGACCCGTAGAAAATGTACCGCGGCAGCACTCCGGCAAACAGCACGCACGGGGCCGCGATCGACGCAAGCTTAGCCTGACCAAGGGGACCAAGTCATCAAGGGGGCAAAATAGCATCACCGTCAGAATGCACCGCACCATCACCACCAGAATGCACCGGTGCACCGATGGTGCAAGTCAGTGGGTGGGATGGGGCTGGATGAGGCTCGCACCTCGCTCCTTGGCAGACAAGACGCGATATCACAGTACTTCAGCGGGCAAAATGCTGAAGGAAGGCAAGAAAGACGCATGCATGCTAGGCTAGGCTATTCGCATGCCGCAGTACGACAGAGGTATACTTCTTTTTTTTTTGGATAAAAATATTTTGTGACTGACGGGGCAGGCTCCTGAACCCTCCTTAACCGTCCTTAACCCCTTTGCAACTGGAAACCCGTTTTAGGGGACAAAACTACTTGGATTTAGTATAGGGAGGGGTTCGGGGGCTCTAAAGGGGTTAATCCTCCTTACTGCCTTCACTACTGGAACTTCCTTTCTATTTACAAAATCACTTGAAGTTAGTATAGGGAGGGGTTTTGGGGCTCTAAACAGGTTAACCCTAACCCTTAATTAACCCTATAAATAAAATGGTCGGAGCTTGGTCCCCTTTATTTAGCATTTAATTTCGTCGTACTTCCGAGTATTATAGTATCCCTATAGGCCATGGGATTTTTTTTTCTAAACAGCACCTTTTATTTGTCCCTACACTATTTTAATCAATCGACTTTTTGGCTGAGGTGTATAGAGCGCTATTAATCCCATTAGAGCCCCCAAATCCCTCCCTATACTAACTTCAAGTATGTTTGTAAAAAAAAAGGGTTTCCAGTGGTGAAGGCGTTAATAGCTCCCGAAGCGAAGGCAAAGAGGAAAGAGAGAGAGAGAGCTCCCCAAGCGAAGATTCGCGGGAAAAAAAAAAGAAAAAGAAAAAGTGCACCAACAATCGCCGCGTAGAATGCGTCGTCATTTTCGTCATTTTGATACAAGTACTCTTGATAATTTTCGTCATTTGATAATTTTGAAAAATTTTCGTCATTTTCGGACCAAGCGTTTAATTGCACGTACGTGCAAGGTTTTCAGATTTGCACGTAAACTCAATACTGCCCCCCCCCTGCCGACCTCGAGAGCAGACCTTCAGCCCCCCAAAGGGTTGAGTTGGGGTCAGGGTTTAAGGGTTAGGGTTAGGGTCGGGGTTAGGGTCAGGTCTGGGGTCGGGTTGGTCTGGACAGCGCAACCGTCGTTTTGTGCGGACCTGCACATAGAGAGCCGCCATACATAAATCACTATTGATTTTTACGTGCAAATCTAAAAAACCTTGCACGTACGTGCAACTTCGCGGGGGCTGTCATTTTCGTCATTTTCGTCATTTTCGTCATTTTGATCATTAGAGGGTCGGCCATACTTCGAAGTACCATGTCAGCAATCGCCTTGCAGCACAAGGGGGACACCAAGAACACCCAAATATTCCGCCGCCTGGCCACAAGAGACACGCCGCACAAAACAAACTCACCACAATTTTTAAGACAGAAAAACACACTCATTCCCCTCTCCCACAAAAGAAAAAAAAAAACACGCTAAAGGTCAGAGACAACCATCAAACACCTACGGCTACGATTCAAGCAAAATCCGAGCAATCACTTTGGAGAAGAAGGAGGAGACCAAGAGGGCCATCCCAACCTCGCTGAGCGTGAAGGACAGCATAAATACCACCAGCAAGCTGCCATCGGCAAGGGGCAGGAACGTCCACGACAGCAGCGCCGCCACAGTGATCGCGATGAAGGTGAACACCGCCGCCCCCGTGGCCAGCCAGGAAAGCTCGTGGCTCCACGCTTTTAAGCCCATGATGCGCATCGTCTCTCGCACCTGCCGGTCGAATGGATCCACGGGCAGGATACGAGAGCGAGGTCCCACCATACAGGACATCGTTGGCGTTCAGTTTGTAGAATGTGCCAGATTAAACGGGTTGAGGGGGCACGAGAGCGAGATCCCAATACATTCGATACCGCTGGTGTTCAGTGCGTAGATTGTGCAAGCTTAAGCACGTATTGCAAACTTTTAAGCAAAAATCAAGACGGAAAAAAATATCTTTTCAAATACATCCAACATACCGGTATTGTTTTTGTTTTCGCTTCTTTCAATCATACAATTTTTTCTCCAGGTCAACCCGCAAGAGGTTTACCCTCAAGCGCCCTTCTCGACAAATCGTGGTCACAGGTGTCTTCCCCTCTCTCCCCCCGATACATGCCTCCATTGTTACAGAGGATAGGGTTCAGCATTCCCACTTGCCAGCTTTTTATGCTCGTCGATTTTCGTCGAAAACTTGCATGCCCCGGTAAATCATCATTTTGTCTTATCCACGTACAAAACTAACTGGGCTTTTCCACGGATCAGATCACTTTCTCGTGGGTCGGGTCGCCGGTTGAGGGTGACCCGACCTGACCCGTGAGATTTGAAAACCCTCCTGCCCGACCCGATCTGACCCGCGAGATTTCGAACACCCCCCCGATCCACCCCGACTCGCCCCTCGAGACCACTTTCGACTTTCTTCGACTTTCGATACCTCTAGACCCACCCGACCGAAGGGACGGCTCGTGACCCACGAAAACCCCTGATAAATAAGCGGTCTCACTCACCCTGCTCTCTTTCTCCTCGACGATTCCTTTCACCATCCTTGACAACGGGTACATCGTGCTCTGGTATCAACACCCATCCAAATAGACCGATAGACGCCGCGTAGCGCCACGTAGCGCCAACAGCGCCAACCGCCCGCCATGGCAACCCCGGGGAGGGACGCGGTTCGGTCATCACGGGTGTGATTCGGTCCATCACGGAGGGAGGGTTTCGACGAAAAGACGGAGCGGGAGCGAGGGAGGTGGGGTCATCACAGGGGGTTTGGACGAACAAACGGGCTAAAGCGAGGGACGGGGGGACGTGGAGCTTACATACCAGAGGGTAAAACACTAAGCGCGTACTTGCAAGAAGAAAACAACGACAAGTGAACATGTAAATGGACACTAAACCAGCAACAAAATATACCAAAAATGTAACAACGGCCCGAAAGACTTACAAAGGACACTAAACGTACAAAAAGGACAGTACACGCCAAATACGTGAAAAGGGCAGCTTCAAAAGCGGCCCGTGGGTAGGTAGCAAGCGGTTTGGACGCATCGTGCGGCGCGACGTGAAACAGCAGGCGCTCGCAAAAACGAACAAAAAAAGGAGCAGCGCCTTGTGATGATGGGGTAGCAGGGTGCCGTTCTGTAACCCTCTCATACACCACTGCAGAAACGATCCTACCTTTTGTTTTATATTTCTGTTTTTGCTCATCCCTTCTAGTATCTTCGCATTTTTCGTTCTCCTTCTCCATCCGTAGGCGTGCTTCAGATCTGGGGTTACATAAACAGCATCTTGTCCCCCCTCCCCACGAAGGCACGCGCTTTTATTTTATCCCGAGAAGACTCTACATGCTTTCTCCCCCCATCGACTCGCATCGACTCGCTGCAGAAACGGTCCTACTCCATTTTCAAGTATCTTGCCCCGAAACCGAGGGTGGAGCTATAATCGACTCGCATCGACTTGCTGCAGAAACGGTTCCACTCTATTCTCAAGCATCTTGCCCCGAAACCGGGGGCGGAGTCATAAAAGGCTACCACCTGTGCTCTTCCACATGCCGCATTCCACGGCACGGGAAGACACTTACTAAAAAAACGAGACCACTATTGCTTTCACCCGCATCCTCATAGCAAAAGCCCTCCAGTAAGCCTTCTCACCATCGTCATAGCAAGCCCCAACAGGTATCCCACGGCAGCGTAGAACAAATTCTGGTTGTACGCGGCGGTCGGAAACGGCACCCCGATAACGTTGGGCGGGACGCACGCGAATTCATCTTCGGAACCATCTTCCGAACCTTCTTGGGACTGGTCCCCGGGAAGGGCGCGCTTGAACATGAAACGATCGAGGGTTGTCTGCAGGGTGAGGAAACCGCTGAGGTAGTACGACCGGAAGCTGTTTGCGGCGAAAGCGACGAGAGGGATAATAATGCAGGCCGGCGGATGGGGGGGGGTACTTATTTGTTGCTTGCCTTCGTCATTTGGCCATACCAATGACCACGCATCCCTTTTGAGACGGATCACCGTTCCTAGTCCCAATAGAGATACTTCCAACATTTTGGCGCTCATTACGCTTCTTCCATATACTGCATTAAAAGGGCGAGAAAACCGCTGCTGAAGTTACTACGAACTGTGTTAGGGGGGAATGGGGAATTCTTCAATCCATGTAAATCTTGGGGCTTTGCGAATGTTTCGCAAGTAACACGACCGGAAGCTGTTCGTGGCGAGAGCCGTCAAGGGAAGGCGGATGCGGGGAAGGGGTACGAGGTCAGTGGCTTCACCGCCGCATGAGAGTTGCTCCTACAAGCTATCACACCCTGACGATGATTCACGTGCAGCATGATAACGCGCGCAGAATGATGACATATGTACTGCTACACGCTCTTCCCAGCCCCGAATGATGACGCCATATGACAGATAGGGGAATACCACTTTTTGGCTATTAAGGAAATGCTTTCTGGATGACTGGGCCCCTTAAGCCCAAATGGTCTGAATGATATCCTTCTTATGTTGCAATATGGCCATTTTTTACACTTAGGCCATGGGTTTGGCCATCGTAGTGTATTATTGCATGGGTTGCACCTTCAGCTTCCTGTATACTATTAATCAATCACTTGTCGGGTGGGGTACGTAGACTAGAGGTATAGAGTTGATGAAGTCACCAATAAACCCCGCAGGTAAAAAAACAATGGTTGGTGCACCGTTAGCATGACAGCACCGCATTATTAATAGTTAGCAGCATGACAGCACCGCACTTCACGTGCTGTGGGTGCTTGTACCTTTGTTCCTGGTTCGCCCAAGGGCTAACAGATTAAGCCGCACCTCTAGATGTGCAAAAATTGAATGAGTGAGTGAGTCGGCGGGATTTTTTACCTCGGATCAAGTCCAATCGCGATCATGTCAACGACAGTGTTGGTGTTGGGCACCACAGTGAAGTTCATGCGTATTGTGTAGTCCACCCGCCCGTCTACCGCCTCCTCCAAGTTGATTACGGCCCACGTTCGCTCCTCGAGGTGGTCCAAGGCATAGGCCACAGCGTCGTCCTGAAGGGTAGAAGAGACGACCACGACCACGCGCGACCGTCGAAGCGGGAACGATGCTGACTCTCGTCAAATAATGATATCGTCAAAGAAAGTTGTCGAATGATGCTATCATATCGTGAAACAAATTATGTTGTGGAAAGTCTCGGTGCGAGTGGACGAGGGAAGACACAGCTGGAATATTGTCGCGACAAAAATAAAAGCGAAGTCACGTACTGTAGTGGGGAGGGGAGAGAACAGCCTGCCTAGCGACCCCGGATCGGAGTCACGTCTAGGTAGGGAGAAGACGGAGAAAGGAAAAGTGCAAAGAAAATACAAGGGATGAACAAAACATAAAGGTTTAGTCCGTAGAGTCGGAAGCACACCACCTGGGAAACCGAGAGAAAAACAACCGCACCCCGAACGTGTCCAAGACTTGTCAAACTCTGTGTGCTGCTCTACCGCTGCACGGCCGTGTTATTAACGCACCGCTCCAACATCAACACCACACCAGACGCCATGCAAGGAAAAAAACGGTAGGCTCATACGAGCCAGAGAGAATAGATCGATGCATCGAAAGGTAAAAGACCATCATATCATAGAGCGATGCCAGAACGATTGCCATGGTCACAAGCTAGTATTGAGCCAGGGTCCGCGGTGATCCTTCTTTATACTGTAGAGAGAGACATGATACATTACATCCATCGTACATGGCGGATGGAAACGGAGGTGCACAAAATAGACGCAATGGCCAGCGTACGTAAAAGCCGACAGTCATGCTTACGATGCGCTTTTTGATTGGATAGAATGGAAGGATGTACTCATGACGTGGGTATGATAGCATACTCTAGAAGGTGCTCATCACGTGCTTATCGTCGGATAACAACGAAGAATGTGCTCATGATGTGGATATGACAGGAGTAAAAAGAATACTGTGCTTATGACGCGCTTACTATAGGAAAAAATGGGAACAGGCGCTTTATGACGTGCTTATTGCCAGGTACAGGATAAGACGTAAACGCGAAGGGGTAAGGCGTGGTCTTCCTTTACCTCCGTCTCGTGCACCCGATGCGTCAAAACATCGAAGCCGTTGGTCGTGTCGGATAGCCACGACACCAGCTCCCTAGCCGTGTTGCCCATTGGCATCAGCAGCAGCAGCGGCAGCAGCAGTAGCAGCAGCAGGAGAAGAAGAAGCGACAGCAGAATGCATATATATATGGTGCCATCCAATCCAATGGTGAAAAAAACAACGAAAGGGGGAATACGAGGGAATTCGTCAGCACAGACTTTACACTCACGTACGAGTAAGGTCAGTAGTAGCATGTGATAAGAGGGCATGGGGACACGCAGAATCAAGGACAGCAGTCGCATGTCAGAGGAGGGCATGGGGCAACCATCCACATCCACACCTGTACAAGGGAGCACTGCTACACTACCGGTACACTAATTGGAACAAAAAAATCGTGTGGCGCCACTGCTACTGCAACTTTTTTTTTTTTTTTTTTTTTTTTTTATCCTCCGGCGGATGGGGAAAGATAAAGCTTTAGCTCACCACACTTCCGCGTATTTTCATTCGCGTCTTGTGTCGATATTGCTTTCGCAGCCCAACGCTAGCTGGCGCACCCTTCGAGTCCTATTGTAGGTATAGCGTAAGCTGTCCCTATCATTGGTCCTCGTTACAACCCCGGCAGCGCAAGCTCTTTGCAACATCATTTTTTTTTTGTCGTCAGGGTTTCATAGGATGGCAGTACCAAACCCAACTGCTGCAACACCAAAAAATAAAGCATTTAGGGTTATCCTCGCAATACCATAAATACTACTGTAACATAATCAAACGTGTTTAGTTTAGGGCTAGGCTGGCAGTGCTACTAGTGTAACAGAAAATAAACGTATTTCGCCATTATTGGATCGGCTACCTAACCTAGAGACAGGACCCAACCGGAACAGCTCCACCCGTAGCAGCATCGAGACGACCTGGGGGATACATACACACCATCCATTGCGTACACATGATACACCACACACATGACGCACCTATAAGTGACACACCACATACACACTATTACACTATTACCGGCGCACACCTGGTACCACATGTCATACACATGACATACCAGAACAAAAGCAAGCGCGTAGCACATATCATACACATGACATACCTGGCATCACAACCAAACCAAGCGCATAGCCTATACCTGGAACATGCTCTGACAATCGGAACACTAGTCCTTTAATCGCCAATAACAGCCTGAGGGGCGTGTCTCGCTTCGCGAAGGCCGGTACAAGCCACTATGGCATGTTAACAGTAGACCAGCATGTTGACAGTAGACCAGCAAGCTAACAGTAGACCAGCATGTTAACAGTAGACCAGCATGTTAACAGTAGACCAGCATGTTGACAGTAGACCAGCAAGTTGACAGTAGACCAGCAAGCTAACAGTAGACCAGCATGTTAACAGTAGACCAGCAAGCTAACAGTAGACCAGCATGTTAACAGTAGACCAGCATGTTAACAGTAGACCAGCATGTTAACAGTAGACCAGCACGTTAACAGTAGACCAGCATGTTAACAGTAGACCAGCATGTTAACAGCACGACCAACTTCAGGGTGTGCGCTTTGAAGTGCTTAGGCAAATAACCAAATCTCCACGTCACTACCCACCGAGCCAGCAACTTCGCCGAAGGCAACCTTGACCTACCACAGCGCCAAAACAGTAAAACATTGCAGACGCTAGCGAACACAGTCGAAACCGCCCCGCGATATGACCCCAGCAATACTATTACTGTAGTATCACACTACTATTAATACACGTGCTGCTGCTTCAGGCTCATAAATGTTTTAATTTCCTTATCCAATGCATTGGCATGGCACTGCATTGCCTAATTTCCTCAACATCTGTTGCGACGTGAAACCTCTCTCGTACAGCAGCAGTTGGTGAGCACAGAGAGGACCCGCATGCCGCATGCCTCTGGAATAAAAAATCAGCCGGGACACTTTTCCTTTTCTTTTGTTCATTCCATCTATTAGCTTCGCACTTTTCTCTTTCTCCTTCTCCCCCCCTAAACGTAGCTCAGGTCCAGGGTCACCAAGCAAGCTCTTCTCCCCCCTCCCCACTACGGTACGTGCTTTCATTTTTATCGCGGGAAGGCTGCAGCCCTTTCTTCCCTCGTTGACTCGCATCGAATTTCGCTTACCCACGCTGCAAGGCGCTCT
Organism: Undaria pinnatifida; assembly: GCA_012845835.1. Classification (NCBI taxonomy): domain Eukaryota; class Phaeophyceae; order Laminariales; family Alariaceae; genus Undaria; species Undaria pinnatifida. Next base: position 19,839,971 of record JABAKD010000020.1, read on the forward strand.
CAGCAGTTAATCCCTTTGGTTTTTCCGGACGCTGTATGTTGTACTCAATGTCGATGGGCAGCAAGAAGACAACGAACGCTCGTTTGTTCTCTAGATATTGAGCAGCAGCACGAGTACTCAGAGTGCTGCGCACGTTCACACATATATGGTACCTGGCACCTAGTACCTGGTACCGTTCAACCCCTCTATCACCGCCATCCCCTGGACCATACCATACCATACCATACCATACCATACCCTTGACCATACCATACCATACCATACCATGCCATACCATACCATGCCATAACCTTGACCATACCATACCATACCATACCATACCATACCATACCATACCATACCATGCCATGCCATACTGCAACCCGTTTCTTGGGGGGGAAGACTTGGAATTAGAGGAGGATTTTTTTTGCAGGGGTCAAGAGGGTTAAAGCGAAGGTGTTATCGAAGGAGGTGTTATCGAAGCTAACGAGGCAAGGTTACGGTAGGGGCATACCCCCGTTTTTCACTACGCGGTCTTCGGCAGTCGCACCATACCACTGACTCTGTACCTCATTGACCAAGACACGCTAGGTGGTTAGTTTGCCGCAACAAGTAGCTAACGATCCCATCAAGGATTCATATCGAAACCTTAAAACAGCACGAAAGAAAGAAACCCTAGGTATGGCCGCAAGGAACAGGGGGTGCAGTCAAGCGAGTGACCCCAAGCCATTACAAAAAAACACTAAAAAAAACGTAACCCCCCTTATGGTACCGTAGCTTTGGTATAATACAAAACCCTATGACCCATGACAAAATAAAGTATGATCTCACCCCACAGCCGGGTCCCGCGCGGGTGCGAAGTGTAGCGTCCCCTGCGTGATGATGTTCCCGAAAACCCAGCCCGACTCCATGCTGTCGACAATCTGAGCATACGCACCATCACCGAGGTCGCCGGCAACGGCTGAACCGAGCCCCACAAACTCATCCAAATCGGGCACTGGAAAAGGACCGTCCATCAGGTCTTGCACGTCCCCAAACACACCCTTCACATCTTCAAAGCTCAGCAGTGCTTCTTCACCGCCGTCGCCATCGCCTTCCCAGTCATGATCGCCTCCTTTGGATGCAACTCCTGCGAGAGAGGAGGAGTTCCCAGATGGCAGGGTGACGTTGGCCAGACCCTGCCGAGCAAAACAACGGACCGTTACGTAACCGTTAATAGTTACAATCATGTAAGAGATAATTTGCACCGCGTTCTGCTTCGCGTTTTCTGCGCTCTCACCGCAACGACGGCGAGCCGGCGCCGCACTAGACGATGCTTGGTTGCACCCCAACCACTAACCCCCCCCCCCCCCCCCCTTTCCTACCCACCGCGAAAACCGGGGCCGAAACCTCCCGGGACGGCGCATCCTTGAAGCCTCATTAATCCAAGTAAGATAACTACTACCAGGTACCAGTATACCACTATATTTAATGCTAGAACATGCTAAAACAACACTGCTGTACTCACGAACACTACTTGTTATTATGACTACTTCTTTCCGTTTTATGGACTGGACTAAGTATATCCTGGTACTAAGTATGTACTAACTATACCGGTACATATTTAATATTCAGGTGTCACAGGTGTGCGGAAGCACCAATAGCAGACGTCACAGTCCGGACACGGTTTTGATAAAGAGCAGTAGACGAGGGAGTTACAACGATCTGCTCGTGTAACAGCGGTGGCGTACGCGCTTTGTGACAAGGCACCAGAGGGGTCGAGGAAACCTTGTAACGGCGTTACTACAGCTGTACGTGCGGGCATTTCCTACTTCATACGCCAAAATTGCAATACTTCTTGTACAAACTCATATAACACGTCGCCTACCCATACCCTTCATGACATACACACTCGGTAGCACGCGCGATGGAGGTATCACACGCAGCTTGCAAATACGGGTTTCGACGACATCCAATCCTCGACTTCACAGCTGCCGCAGCTGAGGTGTCTTGTTAGACTTACACAAAAACACACCAGGTAGCTGTTTTATCTGGCGATGAAGAGGTCGGACAACGTCCATGCTTTAGTTCGAAGTATACCAGTACAGTACAGTGCAGTACAGGACACCTAATAAGAAACGTCAAAACTGACCCAGGCTGGGTTTCGTATTTTGAAGAGGGGGTGCGTTCTGCACTAACTTGAGTATAAAGGGTCCCGGGTTTCTTACGTTCCTGTCAAGCTTGGGCTGGCTTTCTGATCACCCTGTTTCCTACTATTAATAAGACTCCTGTACTGCTGTAATAACTGACGCCCGTAGCCCTGCCATCTGGCGCAGGAGAGCTTAGACGTGATCCATACCATCAACCCGTTTAGGGTCCAAATGTGCCAACCAAACGATGTCCGGGACGTTTGGATCCACTACTACTACCGTGTATCACCGAGGGAGCGCGCAGCGGGGTGACCAGCATAATGCCGTGTGTATGTCGGAGACCTCCTTGCATTGGAGCTCATATGTATAGGTGTCGTCCCTTCTCTCCCCCGGTCCTTGCCTTCAGTTTTTATCGCGCATAGGGGTCAGCAATCCCACTGCTCGTCGATTTTTCATCGAGTGTTGCTAACTCACGCTTTCGCGCTTTCCGCGAGTCAATTTGTTCGCAAGAAAAAGTCCCCACGAATTAATACGAGTATGCACTTGGGGGGATTCGAACTCACGAAACTGACTTATACCAGGCTCGAGGACCTACCCCAGCCATCCTGGCTGCAACGAGTCACCGTTGCTGTACGTAATGAATGCTCTCGTACAACGTATATACCAGGTATCATTTTTGCATAAGGGTTAGAGCAGTAAGTCGTGTACTCGGTTTAAGAGCATCCACACAACAAGACAAGACGGACTTAAGAGCAGGCAAGAAAAAAAAAAGGATTGTCACGCCTTGTGACGCCTATGCTAAACTCTACACGACATCAAATCTGAGATAAGAGCGGCAAGGGTAAAGAGCGCCAACCTTGGCGTGTTCCGAGGCGCTCTTAAATCGAGGACCACAATGCAAAACGACAATCACGGCAGTTACGTAACTTTGCCATCTGGCGTTGAAGACTTAACGTCATGTCGAACCACTGATACCAGAATTACCGAGTCATAGCTTTGTTTTGTAGCTTTCTGTGTTTGTAGCTTGTCTGGCGTTGATGTTCACCGTTCATACGAGTACAAGATTTTGTATAGCCTGTTGTGAGAGGTGAGAGCTTACACGTCGATCACACGTGTACCACTGCAAAAATGACCTCACACTGATTTCAAGTACTTTGTTCCCAAACACTTGAATGGGCCTAACGTCGGTGGTTTTGCGAGGTTTATTAGTAGCAAAACACGATCAAAATCGATGAGCTAAGAAGCTCAAAAGTTGGAATGCTGAACCCTATGCGCGACAATAATGAACGCATGTACCGGTGAGGGAGAAGAGAAGACAGCGGTGATCACGGCTTGTGCAGAAGGTCGCCGAGGGTAAAACCTCTTGCGAGTTGAGCAACAGGAGAGCAAAATTGATGCGACACGCCCGTCAAAATTTTAGCAGCGCCTGCGCTCTACGAGTATATCATTGCTCTATCCTCCGTTCTAACAAGCCTATCCCGCCACCCCATTAGGCAGGTCAGGCGCAACATGGTGCATTGCATCTTGCTAAATACACTTTGCCTATATACCTCATTGAGTCTCCCGAAAACAGTATAATAAAATCGGAACACTTCGACGAGGCACCCATGAAACGGTTTTTGAGTCTGAGTGCCCGCTGTTTGCTTCACCTGAGAGTACAGGCGAGCCAGCGGGAGGAGTCCACCGAAGTCTCCTGGGAGATCAAGCTTGACAGATGAGTAGATCTGCACAGCACAGGCACAAGCACGTGAAGCACGTGAAGCACGTGAAGCACATGAAGCACATGAAACGCATGAGGCACCTAAAGAACGATGTTGACACGCGAATCTGGTGCTGGGTTGGCCTGGCTTGGTTAGACCTGTGTGTCAACGTCGACGCCATGAGTCGCGAGCAGAGTCGGGTACATACCGGGCAAAAACGAATACAACCGGTTAACCGCGGTTTTTGCAACCTCCCAGGCGTTTGCAATTACTCGATTACAGGTATGAAAAATAATACGCCGTTTTTTTCTTTGTTCCGTTTTTAAAACGTTTTAGGGCACGCATCTACATTAAAACATGTCCGCAGCAATGAGCAACGTGAAAATAAAATAAATATGACAGATAGCGTAAAAGCTGGGCCATCAAGGTAACGAACAGGACCAAATGCGCCCTTGGGAATACACGACCCGGTTCAAAAATCGAGGAAGAATCGAAAAATCACCTAAAGTGTCCAATGTTCCGGAGGCTTTAATACACACCCGCCAAAAAAGAACCTGTGTCACCGGTTTTTCAATTGTGAGCATTGCGCCTGCTATCCGGCTTTGGTTTTTCGAAGTGCTATCCGGTGCCCATCTTTAGTCGCGAGTCAAACGAAGAGGCACTCTGAAGCCGTACTGGTTTACAGATAAAAGATACCAGGTATTCGGCAGCTGTTTCAACATTAAAAATGTACTCGGCTGCCGTATCGCGAGTCAACATAAGAGGTATTCTGCGGCTGTATTGATTTATAGATAGATGCGAGGGCGTTCTTCTTACTTGTACAGAACTCGTGTCATAGCGCCATACCAGTAGTTCGGACACCTGGCACGCAGTACGAGTACGAGCTCTACTCAAATATGTTCCTTTAGTACTCGAGTATTTAAAGTGTGCTGATGTTGTTGCAGCTGTTGTACGGTAGTTTGCTGGTGTCGTCGCTTTTTTAGTTTCCTCAGTAAAACAGTTACCAGGGATGGTTTCCTTACCTCTACACAAGGGCACCCAGCTCAACTAAAAAAACAATACTCGCCGTCGCCGCAGAAGCAGACAATTCATCAAGTCAGTACTCACATACTCGAGTACGCATACATGGGGCAGTATTCCGAAAACTGCTGGTATTGCTGCCAGCCACTGCTGTACCTGCCAGTCACAAGTCACAATAATGCTGCTGTGCTCAGCCTCTAAACACCACTAGCTCACTTCGCCCAAAGATTGTACAAACACGAACCAGGTACGATTCGCGTCGTAAAACGCTCACTACGGCATCTACAGGTTGTGCGTGATATCCAAACAAGTGTACGCTCGCACTCGGAACATAAGTTCTGACGGCTTCGTGTATTTGTTGTTTGTTGCAGCCGTGGCTGGTGCTGATGGGCCCTATGGGCTATAACGATTTGACATACGTAAGAAATACTTCGAAGTATAACCTTACCGTCATGTGATAGCGTTATTGAGATCTCAGGTAAGAAGTTTATTCTTACCGTCTTACCGTCATCGCATAGCGTTGTTGAAGCCCATTCATTAGCTTGGGCCTCAGTCCAAAGATCAAGAATATTATAAATAATAAGGCCAACAGGGTTAGCGACGATGACGAGTATTGCAGGGACACCAGCACGCCTTTGCATGACTTCCATCTCTGCTATTATAGCTGAATACCGAGATTGAACCCGTCCAAACTTGCTTGAATGTTTTATTTGACGCGTTTTTTATCTTTTAAATCACCACTTTTACTCTCCAGCTACTCGCACCACGTCTCGTATCAGGTTTTACCCTCAGCGACCATCTTGGTCTGACAAGCCGTGGTCACAGGTGTTTTGTGTCTTCCCTGCTCTCCTCCGGTACATGCGTTCATTTTAATCGCGCATAGGGTTCAGCATTTCCCCTTTTCAGCTATTTTTAAGCTCGTCCATTTGCATCGAACTTCGCCAAGTCACACTCTCGCGCTTTCGGCCTGTCGATTAGTAAGAAATACCAGTCCCTTGACGGATTCGAACCTACGACCTCCTCCTCAATAGCTACCACGTTACACGGCTTACCATTGGGCCACCCGGGACGCCGGCTTCAGCCGATGGTATTAATAGTTGGTATCGGTAATTATGTTGAATGTTAGGAACACTGTGTGATACCTAATTGTACTTAACGATTGAGGCTGTGCGTCGCGATGGTCACTATTTATCGTCACCAACGGCACTAACAGTAGTTAACCGTTCACACTTGTATTATAACCTGATACCTGGCATTCATACCTGGTACCATAACATATTGCAAACAGCGGTGTCCCACACAAATTCCAAGTAAATTGCCCCAAAAAGCGTGGGTGCAGCATTTATAACTCCCAGGAAGCCACGGCGAAGGGCGAAGTGGCGGCGCGGAGCGCGGGGGTCGTGTCTGGTTTAGTTTCAGGAAACATGTTCACTTTCACCACGTATTGCACCATTATATATAGATATTATATGTAGATACACAACCGACTCTCAGGTAACAAAGGGCACACCACCAGCCGTCTCAAGAAAGAGCCCTAAACAATCGGCCCTCTCATAAGAAAGAGCGCTACAAGAATCTCAGCCTAAAAGTAACCGGGAAATAAGATACCGGAGTATTTTATAACTAATTTTCAAGGACGTCAGCCGTGAGTTCGACGAATTTCAGGTCAATACTCATCTTTGCAAGCTGCGTTGTTGGTACTCGTAATATACTATATGGGTGATTTTTTATTGGGAGGTGTCCTATTTTTTGTCCACTATAATGGTAAGTGTTGGTATTTTATACCTATTGTTTAGCTTTGAATAGCTCTATTAATACTACACTGACGAACGCTTAAGACACAGCCTTCCACCATGAATAACATGAGCATCACCTCGGTTTCTTAGCCTAAGACACGCCCTTCCTCTAATAAGAAATTACTACTAATAACACTAAATATCATCTCGGTTTCTTATCAGAGGACCGGTGCGACAGCTACTAGAAGCATACACTACACTTACAATAATAACCGCTGTTCTGTAGTCTAATATAAATAGCGAAAGGGGCATGCATAATGGTCGGTGGCAGTGCGTACCGGTATGTACCAACTAGTAACTAGTATATAGAACCAGGTACCTGGTAGTAGTACCAGGTATGCGGCGTGTGGCTTGTGGCGTGGTGTGACGGATGCTGAGCACGGTTTGAAACTGTGCGTGACGAGCAGGACAGAAACGTACAGCGTAGTGGAAACGTACCTTTCACCGGCAGCAGCGAGGGCAACATGATGACGGAAACGGTGGAATGCCTGGTATACTATCAATAGTGTATATATACCAGGTAGTGAATAATCTACAGAGGCGACAGGGGACACGCACCTTCTCTGGGAAGACGAGGACATCCGACAGCGTGTAGCCAAACACCAGGACGCACAGGAGGAGGACGGGGCTACAGAGCTCGCAGAAGGTCGTGACCTTCGTTCTGCGACGGTTCTGTTATAGAGAACCAGAGGACACCAACGAACAAATAGCAAATCAGACCCCAACGCAGACAAGGAGAAGTGCACACCAACAGCGATAGACGACAGTTTGCAGTGAGTACAATACGTGTGCTCGATCGATACCTAGCCTATTATACTACAGAAGTTGCTTAGCGTATCTGCTTGGACGGGTCACGTTGTCTCCGGCGGTGTGGCGTGTCAAGCTCGTAGAGAGACACCTGGCCTGCTTCGTTCCATATAGACTAAAGTCAGACAGATAGGTTATCTCATCTCATCAAAAACAAATACAGCCATCCTTGACACCAGGGTTGTTGTTTTGGTATGCAACGCCGGGTCTCGAGCATCATGGCATACAGAAGTACGAGGCGTTTTACACAACGAGCCTGTAGACTAGACTATTGCTTCAACCCAAGACAAGAGTGGTAACTCCGCTATTACCAGCAGAAGCTGCTGTCGGCAAGGTTAAGGTTACGAGGCGATGGAGCTGGACGGAGAGCCATTCTTGCGGAAAAAAAAAACGATTCGCAGAGTACGTATGTCGCAACGCTCCGCACGGCACAATTCAAAAAATCGAGGGTCCATCTTCGAGCAGCCAAAGCCTAACCCATGTCATGGCAGTGCCGTGATACTACAGCCCAACTCTCCGCGAAATGCTGTACAAGCTCGTGGCAGGACTCACTGTGGCATTCCTTCTCAAGAGCGCACAGATTTGCTGAAAGGCCAGGGAACCATCACTTTGCTGTTTCCTCTCCTCCCCGTCTTCCAAGCCCTCCTCCGCCCCTGCGCCTTCATCTGCACCACAACGTCCGGTGCTAGCCTCCATTTTCGGGACGGTGTCGGTGGTATAGCCAGAAGGTCAAGCTATGCCTCTGCCTGCAGTGGTGGAGCAGCCAATACGAGGCAGCTACAGGCGCAGGCGCAGAGGCACCACCACGGCAGTGCGACGAATCGCTTAGAAAGAGCGGCGAAATTAAGAAGGAGAGTTGCTTTTTGTCCCATGGCGTGCATGCTTTTTTGTTTTCGGGTGATTTTTTCAGATTTTTCTCGATTTTCCAGAACGATTCTCCGGGCCTCTCCGCGAGTAACGAGGGAAGGGGGGGGGTTAAATTTTATCATCTCCTACACAAACAGGCCTCCATACAAATAGCACGAAATGCGGGAAAAACGAGAAATAAATATATTTTTTTACACTCGCACACACACTGGTTATCCATCTGTTTTGGAGGGAACAAGACTCCCCCACCACTACCGTTTGTCCCTGACAAGGGAGCAGCGCGGATATCATGGATGCCGCTTCTTCGACGTCGGTATTGGCGGGCGCTGTGGACAAGATCGGGAAGATGAAAGGCATGCGAAAGGTATGTCGCGGCGAACTGCTAGTTAAACGTGTTACTTTTGTTCAAGGTGACTATAAACGTTGGATAATCTCCTTTTGCCAGTTTGCTACTCGAAGTGCGTGTCTTTGAACGGCGCTCTTGCTGCCCGTGCCCGGGGAATGGTACTCGTTGCTCTCGGCAAGGCGGCCCCGAACGTCGCTCCCCATAGAGCCCACGTGTGGTGTGCTCATGGCAGTGCCATGTATTTATGTCCCACATCGTTTGGTGGTTGAGCTTCGATGGTGCCCCATGCCCGAATATTGCTCGCGGACCCTGGTTTTTCATTTGTTTCCATTTTTCAGCAGTACGAGCAAAAGCAAGTGCAACAGCACAGAACAGCAACAAAAACCCAACAGTTCGAACGTGAACACACCGCAGCACTGCTATCTACCTGTCTACAAGCAGTTGCGCTGCTGCTGCGGTAGTCGTCTTCCGAGTGTTTTGAGTGCTACCTAATACCTGGTATACAACAGCACAACACGTCGTAGTTCTTTTCGAGAAAGTATGGCTCACGACGCACAGCAATTATTTGGACGAGAACGTGAGTGTTTATGTAAGTAATGCCGCAATATCGTACCAGATGGTACGAGATGGTACTACTGCTGTCTCGGAGCCAGCCAGACATGTTTCATACCTCTTGATTAAAGTATGTAAATAGTCGAGAGCCAGAGCCAGACAGGTTTCATACCTCTTGATTAAAGTATGCAAATAGTCGAGGTTGTGAGGATATACATTCACTCGCAACGATATCAAAATATCAAGGTGAAAATCGTCGCCGGGCAGGGGAGAGGTTGCACTTGAATCGATGCTATAGACTATACCTATAGCCTAAACGCGGGCAGGCTAATTATACCAAATGCGTTAACTGTGCGTGCTTAGTAGCTACTATTAATAGCTGCATTTTGCATGATGTACACTTGCTACCAGTACATGGTAAACATGCTTCATTCTGCGTACTCTCATACTGCTGTACCAGGTTCTTGCCTGCACCAGGCATGTTCGTACCGTGATCAATTTGGCGGCAGAGCTATCATTCCTAGGTGCTCTAATAACGCCTGTACAGCTGAAAACCGTTTTGGGGACAAAATTACTTGGAATTTGTATTGGGAGGGGTTTTAGGGCTCTCAAGGGTTGATATGCATAGCAGACCAGACAGAAGGGATGGTGCGGGCAAAGGCGGCCTGCCCTGCCCTGCCCTCTCTTTTATTTTGTTTGTGCCTGATTTCATTCATTTCGAGTTCGTATTATTTACTTATCCTGCTCGTATCGTCTAGACTTGGTGACAACAATACGTACATGATACGTGTTCCTTTTGTAAGCATGCATACCAGGGACGCTCATACTCATGTGATACCGCTGACCAGGCTCACCGTAGGCAGCGCCGTATTCTACAATACAGTACGTTTGTTCTTTGCTGCTTCCTCTCTGTCAAGAGTCAAGGGTTTTCCGTTTACATGTTCACCTACATTTCCCATCCATATTGGCATCTGCACCCTACCGTCCCTCTCATATACCTGGTACCGGTTACAAGGAGCCCCACAAGAAGCTTAGCTTAGCCCAAGAATTACGGGGAAATATGCAACCCGATGCCGGCAGCTGTTATACTGTTGTTGTTGTTGTTGTTGTTGTTGTTGTTGTTGTTGTTGTTGTTGTTGTTGTTGTTGTTGTTGTTGTTGTTGTTATTGTTTTTGTTGTTGTTGTCGTTCTCACATTAACTCGCATAATCAAGTCCGAGGTCACAGGACAGGCTCCAGTCACTCTGGAGCTGAGAAATACCCTATAACACGTACTCGTAGCGTACCTTGTTGATATCCAATAAAAATCCCGGTTTTTGGTCAGAGGGAGGATGGATACATTAATGTCTTACGTTTGGACGCGGGCTGGAATCAATCCATTCGCACGTGAGGTAGGGTGCGTCCGACACTGCTGTGCTGCTTTCAGTACAACAGAGGCCATGTTCTTGTCTTCGTCGACAACTCGAGCGTGAAATTCTTATCTTGACTGCAGAATTCTCAAGCGCTGTCGCTTACTCTGTACTGCTTGTATGTACGATACGAGATAGTCGAATCCCACTCTTCTCTCTCTCTCGCGCGCCCACTTACTTACTTACTTACTTACTTACTTACTTACTATATGTACTGACGTACGTCTCCCTCACCCGTTTGTCGTAGGGCCTGGAGTTAGCGAAGGAAGCCCAGCGGATCGCACAGCAGCAGGGCATCCAAATCCCAGGCCTGAATAGCACCACTAGCAACCCCCAGAACGGCTTCGGCGGAATGTCCCAAGCTTTTGGCGGCACGGGCGGGGGAAGCAATGCCAGCGGCTTCAACACAGGCTCGGCAGCAGGCACTGCCGCAACCGCCGCAGGCTTCGGAGGCCTAGCTGCCCTGGCGGAGTCTTTCACAGGCGGGGGGTCACAGCAGCAAGGCGGGTTCGGATCCAGCAGAGCTAGCCGCAGCAACTCTTTCAGTGGCGCCAACTTCGGCCAGCAGCAGCAGCAGCAACAGCAGCAACAGCAAACACCACAGGGCTTCGGAAGCGCGCCTAGCTTCGGGCAGCAGCCGCCGCTGCAACAACAGGGGTTTCCGCAGCCCGGGTACGGCCTCCCTACACCTCCAGTAGTATTCAACCAGCCTGGTTTTCAACAGCCCGGAGGCTTTCCACCGATGTCAACACCGATCGGCTTCAGCGGCGCAATGACCACGCAGGGACAACCTGCCTACGGACCTCAGATGGGACCTTGGGCCCAGCCATGGGCACAGCAACCCCAACAAATGCAGCAACCACCACCCCCCCCACCCCCAATTCAGGGGTTCAACAACAACGGGTTCGCAAGCAGTATCACCTCTCAGCCCGGGTTCATCCCTGGCTCAGGGAGCTTCGGCTCTCAGCACGGCCGCGGGGGCAGCGACTACTGGTCTGGGGCACAGGTGGCGGGGGCAGGCCTTGCTGGGGCGGGGCTCGGGGCTGGGCTTGCGGCGACCTACGCGAATGGGTTTGGTGGCGGGGGAGGCGGTGGGTTTGGCGGGTATAATCCGGCACCGCCTCTGCAACCTCCCCAGGCATACCCTAATGCAGCGGTCCCGTATGGGGGGCCGGGGGGGCCACCTGGGATGAGCACGATGACCATTCCATCGACGAAGGGTAAAGGGAAGAATAAGGGCGGGGGGGCTCAGGGGGGGGGTGGGGGCAAGAACAAGCCGGGGAAGCCCGCCGTGGTGGAGCAGCAGGTGGTGCAGCAGCAGCAGCAGCAGCAGCCAGTGCCCCCCGGGCTCCCACCGGCCCCCCTGGGAGGCTGGCTCCACGTGCCGGCGGGGTACGATTTGCCGGAAGGCATTCCTAAGGGACTAGAGGTGAGTGAGGTGGTTGCGGGTTACGGTTATGATGCATGCGTGCTATATTCTTGCCTGCTTATTTTTCCCGTTTTTTTTTCTTTTTTTTTTATCCACCTCAGTTCGTGTGCCGTTGCTGTCTCTCCCGACTATCCGGTGCGTTTTTTTACTCTTTCCTGATTTTCGGTCTGGCTTGTTTTGTTGTGTTCTCGTACCCGGTACGCTAGCATTTCACTTGCTTTTTTACCTTGATGAATTGCGACTGTTTGGTTCACTCTGTTTTACAGTCTGACCACATAATTTGTATCTTCCACTGCTTTCACTATTTTTCAGCTATTTTTTTACTACCTGGTACTGCTGTTGTCGGTACTTGTTAATATTAGTACAAGTATAATACCCGATGGTGTTCATGTGAACGGCGTCACGGCGGTACATGCCATCATACACGACATATCGTATACAGGAAGGGGAGTCGCCGACCTATATCCTCAATGAGGACACACAGCCTGTCATACGCGCGATCGGAGTGCAAAGATGAGTTTGGACAGAATCCTCGATCTCAGCTGGAGTGTATTTTCAATTTTTAATTTACAGGAGTAATACGCGCGATCGGGTATCACACAATCACACAGCTTGCGAAGATGAGTTTCGACAATATCTTCGATCTCACAGCTGGAGTGTATTTTTATTTCATGTACAGGAGAGCACTGCAGCTGCTGCAGCTGTATGATGGCATCCGCAAAAGTTTTGTGAGCGACAGAGGACAGGATGACACGACCATGACAGATCAGATAACAGATGACCGACACCACTCACCACCCACCCAGCCACCCACCCAGCCACCCACCCAGCCACTCACCACCCGCGTTATGTTCTTTCCGTGAACCATTCTAGACGTATTGATGCACACGCCCTATCAGGTACGAGGTACTGCGGTATATGATATTGATATACTCTGTAATACATAGTCCGAGTAAGTAGTATACGGCAACAGAGCGCGCACCAGTTCTTTTTTAGTTTGAGAAGCAGCCAAAGTACGAACAAGAGCATCTGCTGCCCTGTATAGTCCTATAATATATGCCGCCCCGATTCTGTCAATGGATAATGTCATTGCGAATGTTGTTCGTGGTGACGCCCACGCACCAGCACCACCATAGCGCCAACCACCACAGCGCCAATACTATCCTGGAACCCGCGCTCTTATGCCGTGCATGGTATTTCGTGCATACATACCTGGTACATAGCATGATTGATGAGCCACCATCTACCTGGTATAACGACGTGCTGCAGCAGCGATTGTGAGATGACTACCTGGTATGTAGAAACGAGAAGTGCAAGGCCAAGGCTGAAAGCAGCTGTTTGTGCTTCTTGCCAGCTTGTCAACTAGTCTAGACTGCACATGTGTACATACATGTTTACATCTTCATATACTGCATGTAGTATGTTCACGTAAGCACCAGCATGCAAGAATCTCCCTCGCGGCCACAGGTGTTCCTTTTTACCGCGCTTATTTGTGGTTGATACGGGTGGCTGGGTGGTAATTATAGTAAACGGCAAACCTAACATATTCTCGAAATGTAATGATGAACCCAGTTCGCGAGCATGTCTTCCAGTGGACCAACATAGGTTTTTGTTCGTGTTGTCTTTCGGGTAGTCCCCTTTGCTCGAGGATGACACTGCTGTCATGTCATGTCATGTCATGTCATGTCATGTCATGTCATGTCATGTCATGCCATGTCATGTCATGTCGGACTGCTGCCCCTTACCGCAGGCTACGATCGATATTGAAGATACCAGATATTGATATCAATAGTACTACATAAGTATTGATAGCCCACATTGAATACCGGTCGCGCCGGTGATCTAGTGGTTAGTTACCCTCGAGTACTGCTAGCGTTGGTCCTTGAGTTCGATTCCCACCGTGGTGAGATTTGACTTTGTTTGCAAAAATAAATGCCTAGAAAAAGTATCAACTGCTGAGAGCGCCCCCAGCAGCGTGAGTAGGTACAGTTCGACGCGCGTCGACGAAGGAAGAAAATAATGCTGACCTCATCTCGCGATTAAAAATGAGGGCACGTACCGCAGTGGGGAAGGGGGAGGAGGGCCCGCTATGTGACCCCGGATTTGAGTTACCACTGGGATGGAGGGTACTACTGGGGTGGAGGGCGAGATTATAGTGCGAGGATAATAAATGAGATGAACAAATTGAAAAAAAAGCACATGGCCGATAGAAGCAACTAATTGATCACCAATATTTGATACAACAAAGGCCGAGGTCCGGCGAGCGCAGGCCGTGTCATACACACGATGGCATATGACACTCTGATGTACGCTAGCTATACAGCAGTTGTGCCGGTAGATTATCCTGCGGTTCGTATGGCTTACAATTTAAATTGTGTACCAGGTACAAGGTTTCTGCGCTCAACGCTAAGTCAACGATATTCCAAGAACATCGAACAACGGAAGGGTCGGTCGATGCGGATTTGTTTTTATTTTATATTTGCCCTTTACTTAGTACGTGGTACGTGGTACAAGATACCTACCTACCTACGTACATACATGACAGACTGTCATAGGGCTGGCTGACCACTGACGCCGAAACGCAATACTTGTACATACCTGGTACGTGGTACCTGTTTTTTTTTTTTTTTTTTAGATCCTCCTGGGGATCCGGGTAAAAAAAGCTTGAGCTCCATACACTTTCGTTTGTGTACCAGTTTTCGTCCATCTGCAGAACGCAGACTTTGTGTCAACCTCGCCCCTCCGGTTTAGTCAACACTATGAACTTGCCGGCCTTCTTTGGCTGATCCCTATACGGTTCAACCAAGAAGGTGAGATAGCCACCCAGGAATCGACAGCTCTTTTTGCTCTGTCTTTACCCTGGGTAGTGCGGGATTTGCCTGCGCCTGTTGTGGTACCTGGTATAAACAGAATGCGGTGTCAACACTTTTTCTACCGCAACGTCATGAATGGAATTTCCGCCCGTCCGATCGATCTATCTACAGCACTAATATCGGCCCTCCCGCCCATGAAGAAAGTAGATTTTGGGAAAGTTAGCCTTGAACTTTAGGATATATGAAAGTAAGTAAGTAGTCTATATAGGGAAAGTGCCGGCATTTGCACTATGGAGGGAAATACCGACCTTATTAACGTAACGAACGGCAACTACTGTGTATTGTAGTATTAATAGTATTAATAATATTATTAGTATATAACACTACTAGACGAATTCATGTAGTGCCCCTCCCTACTGATTATTACCAGCTGGCCAAGCGATTATTCAGGCGCTCTATCAGGTAACCGGCATTATACTAACTAAACTATTAATAGTCAGCCGGGACCATAAGGGGGGGCTACTACTCTAATACTACTTGCTGTACAGCATTCGCTGTTCTGTACCAGGCACATGCTTTGCGCCGGTTGCAACTACTGCTGCTGCGCGCATGTTCCGACACGCAGATGTTGTCGGTAGTGTTCTCTGGCGTGGTGCGCGTCGTACTAATGAAAATAGTCGAATTGCACTTGTTATAATACCTACCGCCAACGACCAACGCCCGAATGGCTAGTTAGGGTTGACCGTGACTGGTGGACCGTGACTGGCCCAAGTCCGTCGGGAGGCTGTTTTCTCATCGCCGGGGGTGTTGCTAGTGAGTGAGCTTGCTTGCGCAAGTCCCGTGTATACTACCCGGGGGGATGACTTTTCGGGTGGCTATCTCCACCGCATCTGATCCCCAGCGATCAAGTCGGGTCGACATACTCACGCCTCCGTATACAACTAACTAACTAACTATAGCTTGTATAGCTTGTATAGCTTGCGCTGCCGGAGTACTATACTAGTAAGGGTGACCGCGGGAACTGAAGGGTACCTTCACATTCATACATTCATACATTCACACATTCATACACATTCATACACATCCATACATTCATACATTCACACATTCATACATTGATACATTGATACATTCATACATAGCCTATCATAGCGCTGGCTTGTCAACACAATTGAGTTGAATTGACACAAGCCGTGTATGAAAGAAAGTACGTTGTGTGTTTGTCTGGTGTGCTGGCCTGCATATATTTTGTTTGCCCTCGTGTTTAGTGCATGCCAGCATGGCCAAATCACTTCGCTGTACAGGATTCGCAGTGTTCATCTCTGTCTCGTAGTTTGTGAACAAAATGAGAGCTCGTCTCTCTTTTAATAGTATATTGATTCGATAGTCTATTAATAATTAATAGGAGGCATCGGCACGGACCCTGATTGGTTGTGCTGGATGTATATAGATGGAATGTATATAGATGGAATGGTGGAAATATCAGTGTAATATGAAGAACACACACGCAGTAGCATTAGGTGGAGGTGTGGTAGGCCAAGGTAGGCTTTATTTTCCACATCCGTCGGGGAAGCAAATACATACGTACCAGGTACGATCGCACCTCGTACGTGGTGAAATATGTAAACGCTGTTCGTCGTATATACAAAGCAATATGTGTGTGCTGTTCACACTAAACTGATGTTTTCTTTCCACCCATTGGTGTCGTAGGTGTGTTCTCCAAGTCAAACTCATCGTGTTATCACCCATCATCCATCGCCCATCTACATCCAGCACAAATCAGCAGTGTCCGTGCCGAGGCCTCCTATTAAGTAGACTATTGATACACTATTAATACACTATTCATACACTATTCATAGAGACGACCTATTAATATCAGTAGCATATAATTATAAAAAATGAAAAGACACTCCAGCTGTGAGATCGAATATAATAGGTGCTCACAAACTACGAGACAGAGATAATATACATTGCGAATACAGCGAGGTGATTTGGCCATGCAATGAACCGCAATAAACACGCAGGCGAAAAAATGATGCAAGCCAGCAAAAACCGGCACAATATACTAGCACCGTATTTGCATTTAAAATGAAAAAAAAGGAAAAGGTGGATAAGGAAAAAGAAAAAACAAAAGGAACAAACGATTCGAAAGGAAGGGAATCACATGACGGCACGAAAAAGATGAAAAGCAAAACACAACAGATGACACAACAGATGACACAAGAGATGACACAACATATGATATGACACCATCCAAACAACATCTGGGGCAGCAACCGTGTTGGGTTTCGAACGACCCTACTGCTGTAGGACTATTATAGGAACGTTGCCGCATGACATGATGATCTATCACCTGCGCGCTGTTTCTATGACGGCAGCAGTGAGTGGTGCCAATCTGCCAATGCCGTCATCGTCGCGCTCGTACCGAAGACAAAAACGAAGCCTAATAATTGAAAGCCAGCAAAAACCCAGCAACAAAGCGATGACACCACCCAGCCGGCGTACCGAATACCACCCAAACTGGGTTCGGAAGGCAACTACTACCAGGTAAAAGGTTGGGAGCATTGCTGCCTGGTCTGTCCTCTACTTCTGTATCTTCCACGGCGGTGTCCATATATATATCCTCACAGCTGGAGTGTATTTTCATTTTTTATAATATATCCTCAATGAGGACACACAACCCGTAATACGCGCGATCGGAGTATCACACACAGCTTGCAAAGATGAGTTTCGGCAAAATCTTCGATCTCACAGCTGGAGTGTATTTTTGTTTTTATTAGAGTGTTTGCGAAAATACCTTTCTAAAAATTTACTTGCCTTCCGCTAAAAAAGGTGAATTGCCTTCCCACCGAGTTTTTGGTGTGTTTGCGCTAGCGGTAAACAAAATCCTGCAGGCGACGCCTCCGAAATTTAGTAGGGAAACGGGGATGTGCGCGATTGTAATATACGTACGAGTACAGCAGCAGCAGTACGAGTACTCGTAGTATTATACGATATACGAGTACTCGTTGTACGTACTCCAGTCTCGAGCCTCTCGTTTCAGGTGCAGCAGTACCTGGAACACGGTACATGCAAGCACCCAACAGACTACAAATCAGAGGTATGGCGGTCTGTCTCGCGCGTAAAAAACTCCTTGTGAGCAGGGACTACCTCATTACACGTGCTACAAGCAGAGCAACGCCTTCCTCATGCGACGGAAGGGAAGGCGAAGCGCAGTTTCCCCATGGAACGTGGACCTGTTATTGCGAAGCACCACCCTGCGAAGAATCCGCAGTGAACGCAGCGGTTTAGGGCAGAGGAGTTTCCGCTCCTCTGCCCTAAACCGAAAGTCATGCCACGCTTCAGTCGCGGTGATGTTGGAGAAGCGCGGTGGCTGCTGTCGCACAGATGGACCGATACGAGTCCTATCTTGCCAGATGCGGCACACGATAGCCGCAATCAAGGCGCGTGGTGTCGCTCTCTGCGTTGAGGCTCCTCTCCGCGTGCGTGCGTTCGACTCCGCCAGCTGCGAGAAGTTCACCACAGCTTGCAGCAAGCGCTGAACCCTTGGTCACGGACGCAGAGGGCAGCAACAGACGGTTCATCACCGGCCTGCTGCATATCTCTGATGTTACGCCTGCGCGTCGTGCTCAGGGTACTACCCTCTCAATCCTCCGTGCGTTCGTATTAGTAGCTTGTGTTGTGTCGTGACAACAGCGTGGTGCGTGGTGCTTCAAACTGGTCCTGCTTAGGGCGCTATAGACCCTTGCAGAGGCGTTCTGCCTCGGACAAATGCTCGGTGTGTTGTAGGCCAATGAAACAGAGAGACAAAATTTACCGTAACTTTTGATCAAAACCTACCTTGGACAAAGTACATTTTTGCCTTTTTTTCAAAAATTTACCGCAAATATTGCCTTCGGGACAATTTTTGAAGAAGTAAATTTCTAAAAACGTACTTTCGCAAACACTCTATTATTTATCGACATCGTCGCCTCAATATGTACTTGTAGCCAGCCCCCAAGGGCAAAGAGGGTACCTACCCTAAAGGAAAACAGAAAGGGCAAAGCTAAAGGGAGAACATGGATACGAGTTCATGGCGTCGACTCGCGGACCCCACAATCCTACTATTTTGTATTGCGCTTTTTCGGTACAAAATTTCATTATATCTTGTTTATTTGTTTTTGATATCTCCGTGGTGGAAATCTGCCGCCTGCATACCAGCATACAGCAGGGCCGTAATGGTATAAGACAACTTGCTTGTTGTGCATTATCTCCTTTTGAAAAAGTGAAAATATTGTACGTACGTATCTCGCGTATGATGAACTTTTTTGTCTCGTTTTTATGTTTTTTTGTTGTTGATTATGTTCTAATAATGTAAACGAGTTCGTAATCATATCGCTCTGTGCTTAGTTGGACAATTATATTAACTGATCCCCGTTTCCGTTCTTTGCGTATTTTGCTGTTGTAAACACAAAGGCCATTATGTTATTATAAAATTAAAATACACTCCAGCTGTGAGATCGAAGATTTCGTCGAAACTCATCTTTGCAAGCTGTGTGTGATACTCCGATCGCGCGCATTATGTTATGTACCATATCGACCGAAATACATGCAGCAGTACGTTCGGTATTGTAAAGCACCAATAATGTATGATATCATGCAATCAATCCCCTTTCCCTTATCGCCAAACCACATGCTGTTATTTACCCTTCTTTTTTTTTTCAATCCTCCGGCAGCTGGGGAAAAATAAAGCTTTAACCCACCACACCATTACTCGTAGTGTTACCATTGATATTGATAGTAATAAAAATGTCGTCAACATCATGAGTGTTAATATGGTAATAGCGTTTGTGACTTGGCCCAGCTTCGAGATAATAGTTGATACTCGACAACACGCTATTCATAATTATTCATAATTATGTCTTTCCGTGGTATACTGTATACTGTACAAACATATCTTCAATAAGAGAATTTTCCCAGGCGGTAAAGTCCGGTACAGCAGCAGTAGTACCCGTATTTGTTGCTATATTGCTACGATATACGATATGCTCGGAGTACGTGGTAATACTTTTTTTTTTTTTTTTTTTTTTATCCTCCGGCGGATGGGGAAAAATAAAGCTTTAGCTTACCACACTTCCGCGTATTTTCATACGCGTCGTGTGTCGATTTAACTCAGTTGCTTTCGCAGCCCAACGCTAGCTGGCGCACCCTTCGAGTCCCATTGTAGGTATAGCGTAAGCTGTCCCTATCATTGGTCCTCGTTACAACCCCGGCAGCGCAAGCTGCCGTTGTATACGGGTGCGTGTGTATGTCGACCCGGCCTGTCCCCTGAGGGTGGTAACACTATTTTTATTTTGTCCTCGAACAAAATCATGCTGTTTCAATGTTTCAATCGGGTAAGTTTTTGCCACAAGATTGGAAGGACTTGTTTTTTTTTTTTCCCCGATCGGTGAAATTGTTGTTGGATTCGGCTAACGACCGCCACCAGCCCGACCTGGAAAACCCTTTCACCCTAACCGTAACCAGAGAGAGGCAGGCCTGTCTGGCTGGTTTTGGCGCGGGGTCATTGTTGCTTGGAAAGACTCTAATCGCTGTTGGGGCACATGTAAGGGACTTCTCCTGACCGGGCGGATGGATGTTCGGGAGGTGTCTAGGATGTATGGGAGGTGTCTAGGATGTATGGGAGGTGTCTAGGATGTATGGGAGGTGTCTAGGATGTATGGGAGGTGTCTAGGATGTATGGGAGGTGTCTAGGATGTATGGGAGGTGTCTATAATTTATTACGGCGTGAGCACACAGCAAGGTGCGTCCTGTCACTAGAACCATGTTGCGCGCATGTCATGTATGTACAACAGTCGTGTACAGTCGCTGTCTTGCGGGTATCTCGCGTGTATCTCGCGTGTGTATGCTGTCGGGGAAAAAAGTGTTCTAGAAAATAGTCGTACCCGCGTTAGCGCGGTAGGTACGCTTTGGTGCCGGGTCCCCCGTTTTGCGCTGAGATGATCTGGTGGGGCGAACTCGTACGAGTACATGTAGTACATATTAATACATACCGTCTGCATGATCGCCTCCCAACCTATGCCAAGCGAATTATGACTAACGAAGTAACGTAATTGAGCGCGTGTACACTAAGCGTCCCTTTTAAAACAATAACGATTCGCATCTCTCCCTGTCGTTCTCAATGGCGGTGACATTGCATGACCATCACCTCGCCTGTTGTATTTGGCAATATGCATCTCTTTCTTATAATTAGCGATGTCAGTAAATAATGGTATCTACATGGCTGTACCCATCGATTGAAATATTCTATCTTACGATCCATGTACAATAACAAATTATGAAGCTTTTAACACGTTGTTTACTACACCTAAGAACTGGGTTGCATACTACATGTAACATCAAACCTTCCAGAAAAATAAACATTACCAGGCGGGTGATATAAAGGGGTGTCTTCTTGCTGCAACCGTCAGATTCGTCCCCTTCAAGGGTTTATAGTTTCCGCGCACATATAGAAATGCTCCGCCCCCCCGCCCCCCCCCCCCCCCCGATCCCTCTTGTTTAAACGCACCACCTGAAATCAAAATCTGCCGGAGTAGTAAACACTACCAGCCAGCTGATATCATCTCATTATCCATTTAGCCATCCATGCCGTAGCTCCAACTCATCTCCCCCCCCCCCCCTTTGTTCCCCGCCCAGTTCGTTTAAACGCCCCACTTACAATCGAAATCGGCCAGAGTAATAAACACTAATAAGCCATTGATATCACGTCATAATCTTTCTAGCCATCTATGACGTAGCTTTCATTCATCCCCCCTCCCCCCCTCCAACGCCCCCTCCTTCCCCACACCCCGCACAATCGCCTAGACACAGCACCGCGCGTATAGTAGGCCCCTACATATATGATTAATACGCGCGAACGGAGGATCACACACAATGTTGCGAAAATCAGTGTCGACCAAATCCTTGACTTAAATATTATATGTGACCTAAACCTCTTGAAAACCCTTCCCCTCCCCGCCGCCCCCCCCCCCCCGCCTTTTTTTTTTTTCTTTTTTTCCCTCGCTTCCTCTTGCTTAAATGCCCCACCTACTATCGAAATCCGCCAGAGTAATAAACACTTCCACGCCCTGGATATCGCCTCGTTATCGTTTCAGAGCCGTCCATGCCGCTGCTGCAATTCCCACCCACCCCCGTCCCCAACGCCCCCTCCTTCCCCACCACCCGCACCATCGCCTAGACGTAGCAGCACGCGTATAGCAAACCCTTACATCTATGCGACCTAAAGCCCTCCCCCCCCGCCCCCGCCCCCCCCCGCCACATTCCCCCCCCTTCCCCACAAGAAATATTTATAGTTTCCACGCACAAATTGACCTGCCCCACCCATCCCCTATTCGACTTACAGGATTCACTTGATGAACTGATGCATTTCCTTCCACAGCTGTCAGATTTTGTCCCCCTCAGAAACGGGTTTTATAGTTTCCGCGCACAGACTGCCTAACATCACCCTGTTGACCCTGATAGCTACACTGTAGTTGCAAGGGGAGTCGCCGACCTATATCCTTAATGAGGACGCACAACCCTTAATACGCGCGATCGGAGTATCACACACAGCTTGCAAAGATGAGTTTCGACAAAATATTCGATCTCACAGCTGGAGTGTATTTTAATTTTTATAATATTAATATATAGTCGAGCGATCGCCGTTAAACGGTTGTTGATTATGTCGCGATAACTTTCTTTGTCCGAAAAGCAGTCTAGTCTGTAAATTCGGGTTTGATTACAAGGGTTGTCGATCCGATTCTTTCCGCCTGTCCGGTTCCGCGACCCGAAGAATCCATCTCATTTCCGGATTCGGATACGCTATTGCAAGAGATGGCGCAATGCTGTATACTATGTCCAAACACCGCCGTTAGACTGGAAAACCGAATCCGTCTCATTTCCGGATTCGGATACGCTGTTGTAAGAGATGGCGCAAAGCCGTTTACTGCTGTGTCCAAACGCCGCCGTTAGACCGGAAACCCCATAAACAGGGATAGGGTAGAGATTCTAGTCACCTTGTGGAGAAGTTTCTTCCTGTGGGTCAAAAGCGCATTTCAAATACATTTCAAATACATTGCCCCTTGTCCAGCTAATAGTGCAAAGGCGTGTTGGTTGAATTGAACACGGTAAGGTAAACAAAGCACTTGGTTCTGCAACAAATATTTGTCTCTTGCGAATCGAAGTAAATTGTAAATCCACCCAAAACTTGTGAGCACAAGTCTTAAAACACGCCTCATCGCTAGTTATGGGCCTTGGGAGCACGAGTCTTAAAACACGCCTCATCTCTAGTTATGGGCCTTACTTAAGGCGTGCCTTAACCATATTCCTTGACGTCATCTGAGGCGTGTGCCTTACAAAAAGGCTAGGGCCTAGATCACGTCTTGTCTGGAAGCTCGCTCAGGGTAAACCCTCGTACTAAACGAGTTTAACCGAACGAAGTAAAAGTGATGATAAAATACGAAAAAACACACTGCTGATTATGTGATTATGACATATACTGACATAAAGACATGCTGACATGTCGAACTTTAACACGTCTTGTTAACACCCAATGCTTTCGGCCGACCTTGACCAGATTTTGGCGATGGTTGATGGACTCATGGTGCACCAGGAGGTGGAGACATTGGAGGCAATCGCAAACGCGATAGGGATTGGCTACGAGGGAAATAACCAGTGAGTTTCGTTTCGTTTTTTTTTCCTTGTGTACGGACAGACGCACGCCGCGATCAAGGTTACATCAACACATGACCTTTTGTTTCGGCGGCCCCTCACACAACGTCACACAACGTCACACAACGTCACACAACGTCACACAACGTCACACAACGTCACACAACATCACACAACATCACACAACATCACACAACAAAACGTTTTGTGCAAGCTGAAAGCGCACTCCGACGAATAACGAGGGATTTTCCCGCGGCCCAGGTATACAAGCAAATTAATCGAACAAATGAATCGAACTAATAAATGGTACTAATAAATGGTACTAATAAATGGTACTAATGACTGGTAGTAGTGAATGGTAGTAATGAATGGTACTGCAAAACGAGGATGACGAAATCCCGTCGATTTTGGCTTAAGGAAGGACCCTCGTCATTCTGAAAGATGCACGCCAGAAACGAAAATAGTCCATGTATTGTCTTGCTTTCCGCTGGCCTTGCTGGGCTGTTGTTGTTTTTTGTGATGGTGTTGTTTGTGACCGGTGCTGTGATATGCCTAACGAACACCCTTCGGCCCAAAGTATTTGCGAGCGACGGGGCGTCTGGCCGGCCCCGACTGAGAAACTATTAATATCTACTCGACATGAATGTGTTTTACATTAGCGTTCGACTTTGAAACCTACTGAAGGCCGAGGGATTAGTCGTAGGGTTACATTTTCGTTTTTTTTCAAGGTCACTTTTTCGGTGAGGTGTAATGGAAGAATCCTGAAGTGATTTATCTAATCGTGTATCTAATCGACTAAAGAGCCTCAGAAAGTTCGTGCATCTTTTTTGAAACAAAAACAAAGGCCACCTTAGCTGTTAGAGCTACTGGGTTGGGCTTTTTGGAAAGTCATTAAAGACACCTTACGAAGCTGTTTTTTGTCTTTTTTGGAAAGTTATAAAAGACATGTCAGCTGTGAGATAGTAGAGAGTTTCTTTTGAAACGCAACTTCCCAAGCTGCGTGAAATAGTTACATCGAGCGTGTGCTTCACGGGGTTTACGGGCTGTTTTGTTTGGCGGGAGTCGAGTGTGGTTCGGTGGAGCACGGGGAGGGGCGGGTGCGGGTGGATTGAGTACCTGACACTTGTGTCATGGTTGCCTGTGGTACATGATACTTTTATCATGGGTACATGATACTGCTGTTAACCTGGGCACATGATTTGATAAGGGACATGATACTTCATGACAAGTGCATGTTTTTTTTTATCATAGGTACAGGTACATGATACTCTTTTTGGGCGTACACGATAATTTTACGTACATGACTTCGGAACAGAGCCAGGCGTGAGATTAAACGAAATACAAAGAAATTTCAAAGGAATTTGTAGCGGCGGCGGGGGAATGGATTGCCCACTGCCCACCCGCTCACCACGCACATGCGTGCACAACAGAGTGACTCTATTCGGAAGAATTTTGTAAGGAATTTTTAGTGGAGAGATCTCGATAATCCCATACATGATGTATTTTCCTTGGGAGCTTGAGCGGGGGGGGGGAAACGTTAGCGGGGATTTGGGCACCACCAGCGGTTGGTTTGTTATGGAGAGAGGAGCCATAACCGAGGATGTCGGGTTAGGCATTACTGGGGATGTTGGGCATCAGCGGACGGACGAGCCATAAACGAGGGTCTTGGGCGCGGGGGGGGGGGGGCATTGATTGCCCATGCTGACACAAACCCCCTTATCAATAGCGCGCTTTGCAGCTTGCAGCTCCCTACTAGTGCAGTGGTTGTAGTGTGAACTAGTGAACTAGTCCAGTAGTGCAGTGTAGTGTGAAGAGTCAACGTTATGATATAATAGCGTACCTGATTCTACCAATACCTGGCGCACAGCGCGAGAGTATGTGCGCCAGTGGATTCGATGAGAATCGACGAGCAGTGGGCCCGCCGAACCCTACGCGCAATAAAAATGAAGGCAAGTACCTGGGGGGAGAAGGGAAGACACAAGGCATCTGTGACCACGGCTTGCTTGCCCAGAAGGTCGCTGAGGTAATATGAGTGTACAACCTCCCACGAGTTGAGATAAAGAAAGTCGTAGTTCGAGTCAACATCCGCCATACCCCGTAGCATGGTAGAGGTACCTGTGCCAGCGCTAGCTACGCTGAGCTGATAATTTTGGCAGTCGCTCAAGAGGCTGGCTCCTTTAGGGTTTGCTTTTGACAAGATTACCGGGGGGGGGGGGGGGGGGGCACCCCGTTCGCCTCCTGGCTGTCGTACGCCATACACCTTGGTATACCTTGATATAACAACTATCATGCATTAAATACCCTGCCTGCCGTATACCGTATGCCCTGGTGTATGCCTTGGTGTATAACAGCATGCCCAATGCCCTGGAACAGCAAATATGATGCTCTGTGATCCATGCTCAAACGCGAAAATCATCGGTCGAATGAATAATGAACGTCAACGGTCCAACGAATGTTAACGGTGAAATCGCTGTGGTGCCACAGGTACAAGATCAGCAATCGCGCGGGAGTGCACGTGTACCAAGCCGTGGAGGACACCGGCTTCTGCTGGCGCTGTTGCTGTACCCAGCTTCGCCCCGTGCATATGAAAGTCTACGACCAGACTGGAAGCCAGGTAACCCCCGCCCCCGCCCCGCCCGGCAGGCATAATCCGTGAGAGGTTTCCAGCGCACTAGTGGTGGACACTACAGTGGTACCACTACCGATCGCTTACTTCGACCTATTAATATAGAATACATGACAGCAGTACCAAAAGGAAATGTGCGTTGATTGGATTGATGTATGTGCCTGTGGGCGAATCCACACTAGTGTCGTGTTTTTGTATTGGACTATTGAATAGTGGTATTAATAGATTAGCGATGACAGTATCGGCAGTAGTGTTTGTAGTAGTAATAGCTGAGTAGTACTAATAATAGTAGGCGTTGATATCCCAGTAGTAGTATTGTTGAAGATATCACTGATAGCAGCTGCAGAAGTGGTATTGATAGTAATACTCCGGAGTAGTATTTGTCGTTGTAGTATTAACAGTAGTGTAGTGGACTACGATGGTAGTATCATACAAGTAGTCTAGGGTAGTATCATACAAGTAGTCTAGGGTAGTACCATACAAGTAGTCTAGGGTAGTATCATACAAGTAGTCTAGGGTAGTATCATACAAGTAGTCTAGGGTAGTATCATACAAGTAGTCTAGTCTATTTGGTGTTGTCTCTATACACGGCTGTAGCTTGGTGTGTCATCGTTTGTTACCACGGCTTTACGAGTACCGGTATCCATAACCATAACAATCTTCCGCGGTAGTCGCGACTCCAATGAAACACGAAAAGCCGTTGACGCGCTCATCGCGCTCACGGACCAGAGGGGAGCACGATGTCCTCGCGTTTCTGCGGCGCTTCCGATGCTCCCCATGTTATCGTTTACTTTCGACAGCACCAACTATCATTATCTTGTGCACCATTAATAGTCACTCAACCACTAACTAACCCATGTCTGGTAAAAACCAAACCCGTTCGCTCGCTGGTATGATACGATATGATTTTTACGATACGATATGATATGATACTTTTTTTATCTTGATCCCCTTTATCAGGTCCTGGCGTTCCAGCGTCACTTCCGATGCTTCCCGTGTGCGTGGTTCGAACCCTGCCGCGAGAACGTGACAGTTTACCACGGACCCAAGGAAGAGGGGAAGGTCATCGGCAGAGTAACGCAGTCGTGCTGCGGCGGCTGCTGCACTCCGAAGCTGAACGTGTTGAGCAGGAAAGGGGACAGGGAGTTGGTAGTGAAGGGGCCGTGCATTATCGGGGACTGCTGCGGGGTGCAGTTCAACGTGCTCACAGACAGCAAGAAAAAGGTGAGCGTCTATCGCACGGGGCATGGCTGCTAGGGATGATGGTCGGATGGATGTCCGATCGTCATCATTTGCCGTGTAGCGCTCGTTGCTAAGACCTAGGGGTGATGTTGGGTTTTTGATTGCTGCGTGCATGTAGCGTTCGTTGTCTGGCCTTACATAAGTAGCGTTGGATTTGCGATCGCTACGTTGAATGTAAAAGTAGCGTTCCTTGGCAGGCGTGTGCGGGGGGGAGGACATGAGAGGGAGGGACTAGCTCTCGTCTCAGGCGCAAGGTTAACGTTGCTGGCCATGAAGGGCCAATATGGACGGAGGAGACGAAGTTAGGTTGCCCTTCCCCCTGGGAAGGGGGAAGGGTGACGGTGAGGTTGAAGGTGAGGTCGAGGGTGAGGTAAGGCGGCTGGCCTACAAGGGTGGAGGATGCAAATAATAGGGCTTGCCAAGGTGCGTGGTGGGGGGGTCGAAACATGACCGGCGCTCTTCTTCTGTTCGTACGTACGTGAGAGTTGTGGCTGGCCGTACACCGCTTGCTCGTTCCATTCATTTTGTTGTTGTTGGTGATGTTGCTGGTTCTTTCGCTGCGGCTGTCGCTGCTGCTGTTGTTGTTGCTGCTGCTGCTGCTGCTGCTGTTGCCGCTGTTGCTGCTCTGATGCAGGTTGGGGAGGTGAAAAAGTTGGCCCCAAGCAGCTTGGCGGACATCGCTAAGGAGATCGCCACCGACGCCGATAAGTTCACCATCAGCTTTCCCCAAGACCTCAAGGTGGAGACGAAGGCCACTGCTCTCGTCGCGCTGCTCGTCGTGGACCTTCTGTTCTTCGAGGTAACCTATTCATGCATGCCGTCGAGACCATTATAGCCCTTGTCATCGCGGCTGGCAGGCAACCACCCACCATTGCTTAGCGTTGATTGTGCCATATCTCATGTTGCACCCATCTTAAGTCAAATTTCGCACTATTATACCAGTAGTTGGTTGGCAGACAGCCATTGCATGGCATTGTTATGTGCCATGCCTCATCTACGTTTCATCTATTAATAGCACAGCCTGCACTATTTTTGCGGTGGCGCGGTTGGCACATGGTCACCAGTCGTTCGTAGTAATCGTAGTTGGTTGTGTTTCGTGTGTACAGGCAGTCAGCTTAGGCAACCAGCGGTGCCATTAGCCTACCGTGTACTCCACATCTGCTCTGGGTAACCCGAATTTGTTCCTGGTAGTTTTGGTGTTGACATCTGCGAGCGTGCGTGATGTGCGTGCGTGCTGTGCTCCCCTTGTTTTGTTGGTATTTTTTTTTCCTTCTGCTTTCCCCGCTTCCTACTCTTGTTTTTGTTGGTCTCTTTCCTTCTGTGTCCCCCAGTTGTGTGTTTTCTGCTATATTCACCTTAATTGTGTTTCTCTGGTACGAGTATTCGTTTGTGATCGCTTCGATCTCTTTTCCTCGTGTTTTGCCTTGCCCTCTTTTTGTCGTTTGTTTACTGCTCACTCCTCTGAACCGTATGTTTGTGATCACTTCTCTCTTATTTTCGGTGCTTTGTTGTTTCCTTTCCTTGCGCATGCAGTACGGCGGTAACACCAACCGCAACTTGGACGGAACGTGCACGATCGACCTGTGTGTCATGTGAGTTAGTTCGAAGTATAGTCTATACCCTAAACGCGCCCGTGTGAGACGTGGCGCTGCTGAGAGAGAGGAGTGTTCGAGAAGGAGAGACGGAGAGACGGAGAGAGAAGCAGAGAGAAAGATAATAGGGGCAGGGGGGGGGGGAGGGGTCGAGAGAGAGGGGGTGGTGGCGTGCCTCTTGTTCTTTTCTCTGGTCTGCCGCTCCGCGCATACCACAGCATCCTTCATGATGCCCGTCCTTATATACCCACATCCTATCTTTTTCTTCCGTCTAGTCCGTCTAGTTTGCTGCACAGCTCATACCATACCGTCCATCGTCACACACCTCCTTAATAACGCACCCCCCCCGTGTTTTTGTTCCGTCTGGTATGCCGCCCCGCTCATGCCATAACATTTGCTTAGTGACGCACGTGCTCTCTTGAACCATATTATCCTGTTCGCCGCCTATCCTTACTGACGCGCCCGTCTTATCGTTTCATTCCGTCTAGTCTGCCGCACCACCCATACCGTACCATCCCATACTACGCATACACACACCGTCAAAATTACCCCACCGTTATGTTTTGTCCCCCAAGACATGTATGTATGTATGCATGTATGCATGTATGTATGCATGTATGTATGTATGTATGTATGTATGTATGTATGTAGTATGTATGCATGCATGTAGCCATGCACTAACCAAGGGGGTTAACCCCTTTACAACTGGAAACCCGTTTTGGGGGACATAATTACTTGGACTTAGTATAGGGAGGGGTTTGGGGGCTGTAAAGGGGTTGAGCCGAGTTTTAAATCCCTCGGGAAGTTGAGAGGAAAGCATGAACAAAGTAAATGACTTGAGGATTGCAGCGTCGATCTCACGAAGGAAAAAGCAAAGCGGCTGGCTCTCTGGGTTAGGGATGGATGGTTAGGTTGCGTTCTGAACCACAAGCCGACGAGGAGGTGCACGGCATCCGCGCAGCACGGTACTGGTTATACTCGTGCTGCTTCGCACTCACACTAGCTAGCCTGTTGTTGATAAACCCGCACATGTTGATGGTTTTTATATAACATGATAGCGTTTTGGGGGTTTCAAAATGTTGAAGACGCGCATCCTTAATTTACCACCCCCCCTCCCACAGTGTCGCGAGAAAAAAAATCGCTATCCTAGGAGATAGATGGTGGCCGCCGACGGTAAAACAGGACGGGGATAGGATAAGCAAACAGTTTCTATCTTCATACAGGCTGCTTCACGTAAACAAAAAACAAATTTATTCCCCGGCGAATGTCCACGCCGCTTTTTCGATTCAGACGGTGAAATTTTGCACACATCTTCATGTGCCCTCGCAAAGACCTGACTCGTTTTTTTTTTTTTTTTTGCCTAATTTTTCGTCAGTTGAGTTTTTTCGGAAAAGCTGGAACACCTTAGCCCAAATGTTTTCGGCGAAAAGAAAACAAAAAGGCTGAAGGTCAGACCTCGGGGTGGGCATGTAGAACACTTGTGCAAAATTTCAGGGTCTATAGATCAAAAACGGCATGGACATTTGGACTTTTGTGCATAAAAGTGAGTAAGTAAGATACGTTATTTCCTTCAAGTTACTTGGTTTGAGTGTAGAATATAGTGTTCCGCTAGATTGTGCTCAATGTTGAACACAGGCAGTTCAAATCTTCGATTTTTTGCACCAAAATTTACAGATATGCCTTGGAGACGTCCAACCGGATCGTGCAAAATGCGGTGCATTTTTTTTTTTCGCCCCTGCTTGGAAAAAGCCTGAAATTATTGAAAACATTAAAGGCCTGGCATTGGTCGATACGAGTTTCGCTCCTACAGACAGCCCGAGGCCATTAAAAAAAAATTGGACATGTCATCCATCCTCTTCCATTAGTCATGGGGGTCAGTATGATAGCAAATATCCACTCTTTGGACTAGCTAGATATTGCGAGCGGCATTCGTAGGGGAGATCATTTTTTTTTTTTCATTTGAACCAGTCTGTAATATAGCCGGTCGCCCCGGTGGCGTATCAGGTTAACCTCGAGCCTGGTATAGGTCAGTTTCGTGAGTTCGAGCCCCGCCGAGTGCATACTCGTATAAATTCGTTGGGACTTTTTCTTGTGCACAAATTGACTTGCGGAAGGCGCGAGAGCGTGAGTTAGCAACACTCGATGACAAATCGACGAGCAATGGGAGTGCTGAACCCTATGCGCGATAAAAAGTGAAGGCAAGAACCGGGGGGGAGAAGGGACGACACCTGTGACCACGGCTTGTCCAGAAGCTGGAAAGTAGAAGTGTGCGAAAAGAAAAAAAAAAAAAAAAACCGAAGAAGCGTAATGAGCGCCCAAATGTATCTCTATTTGTTGAACGAGTAGGAATGAACGGTGCTCCGTCTCGAAAGGGATGATGCGTGATCAATGTTATGGTCAAATGACTAAGGCGAGCAACAAATGAGTACAACCCCCCCCCCTCCCCCCCGCAAAGAGTTTCTATGTAGTATGTGGAAGAATCGTAATGAGCGTCCAAATATTGGAGGTGTCTCTACTAGGAGTAGGAATGAACGGTGCTCCGTCTCGAAAGGAATCCGTGGTCAATGGTATGGTCAAATGACTAAGGCAAGCAACGAATGAGTACGCCCCCCTTAACATGCCCCCTTTAACATGCCCCCCCCCCCCTCCTTAACTGCACCTTTCTCTTTGTTCTGCTATCAACAGGTTTTGTTGCGGATGCCCAATTCCATGCCGAGTCACGGTCAACGGAATCGGCGGCGCCGATGGAGTAGGAAAGGGAGCCCCCGCCGCCGACCAGATCGAGCGCTGACACAAGCACGAACGGCGACCAAGCGAAAGCAAAAATCGCGGCCTTGTGATTTTGCTTTTCCTGCTCGTCGTTTTTCGTTGTTGTTGGTTGCTTTTGCTGTTTAGGCGTGTAAGCTACGCGGTAGATTACTACCATTGTAAGCCCGGGCTCTTGCGGGCTAGGCTGGGTAGTTTGTCGACGTGCGTTAGCTGGACGCTTTTTTGTATTGGCTTTCGTTCGCATTGCCGTGCTGCTGCCTGCGATTCGGTGGCTGGCGATGTTAAAAAAAAGTTTGCTACCGCGTTCGAGCTGGCAATGCATGTACCTGATATGCACGTGTGCCACCTTGTAGCGCGTGCTCTTGACGCGCTTCATTCAGCACTTGACCCCATCAATGTTGGGAAATAGGTGCTATTAATAGCCTATTAGCCTAATTCCAAGTACCTTGTCCTTGAAAAAATAGGGCGCAGGTAGGTCTAAAAAAGGTTTAGATTATTGGCATGGCAGTCACTGCTCTGGTTAGGTGGGCGTAGAAGTCACTTGCGGAAGGAACGAACGGAAGGACGTAACGTAAGCCCATAGTGCGCGAGTAACGCTCCCAGAGTTGGAGGTTGCGTCGGGCGGAGTCCCGGAGCGACCACACTGCGTACGGCATGGCATGGCATGGCATGGCATGGCATGGCATGGGAGGCGTTTGGTTGGTCGGGTGGTCGCATGGTGGTTTGTTCGGGAAAGGTGATGGTATTGGATTATATACACTATACACCTCACCGTAGCGTAGCGTAGCGTACGGGTTGGAGTTTGATTTGTTTATTCATAATTTGTTTTTTTGGTTGCTGAAAGTCAGCGCGAACTCGCGAACTCAGGGAGGATGAGCTCTTGCTTTTCCTTGCCGTAGGGTGATTGACGGGGTGTTCGCCGTATCGGCGACAATGGTTGGTTGGCTCAGATGGTTGGTTGGCTCATTTAGGAAAATCTCGCAATTTTCTGAGAGTGGAAGCAAAGGTTGATTGCTCGCTCAATCAAATGGAGCGGTGTGGCAGTAGTAGCCCATGATATTAAGTATGGCAAGACACACCGAACGTCGCGTTGACTCCAAAAATGTATGTATATGGCAAGTCACGATGATTGATCTCTGTTGATTGACCGCAGTGGGTAAAGCGTCGCCTCGAAGTCACGCCGGGCGGGCGGGCGGGCGGGCTTGGCGCGGTAGGTCCTGACACCCCGTAATCTCCGTGGTATTTTAGTAGGCTGTCCTGTCAAAGTACCCCCCCCCCCCTTTATTGCACGCACGTCACGTATAGCGTTACTAGCGTTACTATCAATAGCGGCACTAGCGTTACTATCAATAGCGGTACTAGCGGTTGGTCAGGGGAGGAGGGCGTAGACCGAGTTCAATAGGGCGTTCCACATTCGACAGTATTTACGTGACGGTTTGGGTTGGGTTGGGCTGGGTTGGGCTGGGTTGGGGTAGGTAGGTTTGGTTGGGCTGACCCGTTTGGTTCTATTTTGCTATTTTGGTAGGTTTGTTTTTGTTTTTGTTCGGTTTGTGTTTTGTGTCACTTCTACAAGCGGATACAGAAAAAGCGTCCGCCGGCGTGCTTTTTTTTTTTGGCACGCGAGTAAAGTAGTGCTTGAGGTTGTATGAGTTGGTGTGCGCCGGCCATAGCCGTAGCGAGAATTCAGGAGAGGACGGGGGAAAGGCACAATCGTAGTCTCGTGGAATTAAATTAGACCCAAAGCCAAGTTATGTCTATTTGTGAGCACCTCGATGTCGATCGACGTGCCTCTGGATTCATTTCCCTGTGTTTTTTTTTTGGTATTTTTGTAATTTGGGTGTTGGGCGTGCTGTTAGTTTTCATGCGATCGGGAGGGAGCTCGCTTAGCGAAGGCCTCTCTGGGTGTCTTGATGTAAAATATGCAGACGATGCCCACAGTGTTGACCTTGATGAGGCTGGTGCGATTTATTAATCTGTATTGCCTGATGTGTCTGATTGGTTATTTTGTGCTGGGGGCTTTAGATGATGCACGGGAGACGCGCGAGTGAGTGCACGCAGCGTCGCGGGACAAGATGTTCCCGTGGCTGGCGTGATGTGTTTATCTAGTAGTTTGGCGAGTAGTTCTGTTGAGCTTCATTCCATGGCGTTGCCCGAAATGGGCGCGGGCGGGCGCGGGCGGACAACGAGAGATATGACCATATCGTGGACCGGCTCGTGTTGTCGTGCTCGCCCTCCCTGCCTTGCCCTTGCCCGATGTGGGCGCAATGGCGCGCCATGTATTTTTATATTTTAACCGGGGCTGGCCGTTTTTCCGCTTGTTGAGTCTTGTACACAACTAGGTAGGGGTTTTGCGATGAGGAATGTGAAAATGGCCGGTAGCTGCGCTGTGTGGTGGGCGGCAAGAGGTTTGTTATCTTGTTCTGATATTAGGACAATAGGACAGCATGAGCAGCAACCAACCTCTGCGCCCGCCGCAATGATTAGATGGAACGGTACATGGGCAGGCAAGCTTTCGAGACGTCAAAGTCGTCAAGCCACGACTACTGGATGAGCGCTTGCTTTGCCAGATCCAAGGCAGTGAGTGTTTGGTACCACTAGGTTTCCCGTGTAGGGTAAGCTATGATATTCATTCGTCGCGCTCACGTCCAAACTTGATTGGACTGGTACCCTGCGAAGCTCAACTGGAGTTCCGTAACAAAAACACGTTGGTTGAGTTGGGTGGTTGGTTAGATAATGGTTGTTGGTTGTTCTTGCGTACATTAATTAGCCCGGACGCAAGCCGTATCACCTATCACCGCACGGATAGACTAATTACACCTCCGGAAAAATTACTACAACATTGGAGTATGAGGCACCACGGCCAGGAGCCTCCTGCAAAACGGCACAGGTAAACCGATTTAGGAAAAAGATGACAACCTCCAGTGCTTGCGAGGAATCTTGGCCGGAGGTCATCCGCAAGTTGAGGAGACTAGCATTCATCACAACATGGCGGAGGGCCTTTGTGAGGCACTACGGTCTGGAGGGACCTTCTGCACGAGGGCTGCATCGACCTTTTGCCCGGCTTCAACAAAGTGGTAAAAGTATGCTTGATTTTCATTTCACCTTCCCAGTGCCAAAATAAATCACACAAAAAAATTGTAATATATATGTACATTTTTTAGTTTGGGCCCCGAAACGTGAGCGCGTCTCCATTAGACTAATAGTTGAACGTTAACCCTACCGGTGAAGTAACCCCGACCGCCTGGGCAAATTATCGAAATATAGATGCACCTGGTATTGAATTAATGCGGACCATCAACCACTTACAGGTGAGTGTTCTCGACACCACCGGCGGATAAACCAAGAGTAGTTTCCGGGCAAGGAACAAATGACAGCGCCGCGCGCTGCGATACTAAACTGTAGAGGTACTATCAAGGTATTATTAGTGCATGAAGGTATATATATACCTCTTTTTGGCTAAACTACTTTCTGAACGACGAGGCGTTCTTTTGTTCCTTGACCCTCCATAACCCGAAATGGTCGGCGTGGTGCCATCCTTCGTTGGCAATACGAGCATTTTGTACGAGTATACCTAGGCCATGGGATGGTTTTTTGTTGATCACAATGGTTGCCCTTTCAGTTTACTCTATAATAAGTCACTTTTTGGGGTAGGTGCTCGTATGTAGCTCCTCATGATGTTAAGAACCTCAGTCTAGAGTATTATTGGTACTAGTAGCAGTAATTGTAGCATATATTCGTCACTGCCCTTCAGTTACAAGGAACCGTAGTTAGCCTAGCTTCAAGCCTCATCAAGCCTCTGCCACACTGATATTCCAGGAGCCTCATCATCACATACCCCATGACAGGACAAAAAACGGCACATGAAGGCGAAAAGTGGCCTCGACGCGCCCTATAAAGACCAACGCCTTCCGCACTGTAGCATAGCTGTGTACTGTAGGCAACGTCCGATCGGTGTCATCACTGCTATCATTGCTCGTTGACTGCCTCACCAATGGCCATCGACACGAAATGCACATTTTTTACAGTAGAATGTACCTGGGACTGTTCTTGTGCACGCGTACTGCCTGTCTCGCCGATGTTCATCACACATGAACGGGCGACATGTTTCAGTGTAATATAATACTCTCGTTGTGCACGCGTGTTGCCCGTCTTCCGAACGGTCTTCACATACTAACGCACGTGTTGTGCTGTAAGCCATATTGTTTTGGTGATGCGATGGGTTGACTACTGAACGTCGTCTTCGCCTGTTCTCGGGGTTTCCTTTGCTGCTCTCGCCGCCTGAGGAGGAATCAGAGCGACGAACAGAGCGACAAGCAACAAAAACAAGAAGCAAAACGGCGGAACGCCATGAACGAAATTAAAACACGCCAGGTACTTCGTATGATCAAGGGAGGCAAGGCAGCGCAAAATAGCACGAGGATGACTACCATCACTATTACTGCCGTGCTCTATTATACGGAGCAGGAATGTATATCAGCACAAACAGCATCCCATTTAATACGTTGTTGTTGCTGCTGCTGCTGCCGCTGCTGCTGCTGCTGCAGCTATTGCTGTGTTGGTGCTGGTGGTGCTGGTGATGGTGCTGCCTCAAAACCGCCATCGCGACATGACATGGCATGGCATGGCATGTTTCGGCGAGTTGCAATATCAGCGGGAAACAGTTGGCTTGAGTCCGCACTACGTCCGCTGCTGATGTTACTGTTGCGTTATAATACGATTATAAAAAGAAGGTTAACGTGTTACGCTTCCGTGAAATTAAAGAATATCTTCGCTACATATAATACGTCTACCATTACGGAAGACAAAAAAAGGCAAGAACTCTGCCCTGCCGGACTCGGCAGGACTCGGCAGGACTGCATGACTACTGGTAACAATTGCATGTCTAACATAGAACAAACGGTCGTGATAAAATAGGAGTACCGAGTCACACTGACACACACGGCTGGTCGACAATCCAGCACAATATTTGATCGCATTTTCTGAAGCATTTGGTTTGTTCTTGACCAGGAACCGTGTGCAAGACGAGGGATGCAGGAAGGTGCTTTACGACTTATTAGAGAACGTGGTGGACACACTGTGAATTTTATGCCACACGCCACACGCACCTCGTTTAACTCATCATAGTCGCTTGCAGGCCGTTGAAGAACGCCCCCATTTCCCACGTTCATGTTCGACTGCCAAAACCGCCCCCAGTTCTCCCATGGCAGGAACCCACCGCAGGCGTAGCATTTGATTGGCTGTTTCAGCGTCCTCCCGGAGCGTGACTGGGTGACCAATCCTGACCCCTCGCACACTTCGCAGGCCCGCTGCGTGACTATTCTCTGTTTTTTAAATAATCGAACACGACGAACAAGAAATGACGTAAAACAGCAGCACCGTGGGTGAAAATTGCACAGCAGGATGTACGCGAAGCTGTAATGGTCTACGATCTGCGACGTGATCTCTACCGATGCGATGCCAAAATATTATATACCAGAGGAACCACCGTACCGACGGCGGCATCACGTATATCATACATCACGTAATAATACGTTCGTGAGGACCCGCCCTATATATACCTGTCATTACCAGGTGTGCGTGTAAGAGTACCAGCTACGTAAGTACCGCAACTCAGCAGAATAGGGCACATCGCGCAGTCCGTCGGTTGAAAGCACAGTAGTACGCACCTTGGACAGATCACGATCTAGATCACGATCTAGAACACGATCTAGATGAGGTACAGATCATCTATCCTGTATCTGGCGTTATGAGATGCTGTGCATAGACTAACCCGTATACCGACAAAACCGATCCAACCCTTGGTACTTTTTGCTAGATCATGCACATCGAACGGATCCCACCCGGTAGCATGAGCCAGACCATGCAGATCTTCCCTGAATGATGTAGATCAGTGAGAATCGATCATCTATCCGACGGGTGAAAATTTGTAACGCTGTTCTCTTCGGGGATGGGGGATCGGCACCAGGCTTCAGGGAGAGGAAAGACCTGCCAACAAAACAAGACAGAAAACAAAGACGGGCAATGAGCATGCCCCACTTCCAACAAGCCCGGCCCCCGCCCTCGAACGAACAAGGCATCGTGTATACAAAACCAGAGAACACGAACATAATTTCGTAGGTGAGAGGGCTCAGGTACTACAGCCGTAGACTAGACCAGTTGTCGTGCCCGATTGCAACAACGCCGCAGACTGCAACGATGCGGACGGCAGCGAGGTATGCACACGGTACAGCAGTAGTCTACAGCAGAATACAGTGGGGATCCCACCTGAGTGCGGGCGTCGCTAGACGACGACACCCGCGCTAATCCGGTTGACTGCGCCACCGCAAAAAAATGTGACCGCACTTCGTTTTTATTTGCGTTCTTTTTGCTCGTCCCATCTATTATCTTCGCACATTTTTTCTTTTTCCTTCTCCCTCCCTGCCTAGACGTAACCCAGATTCGGGGTCACTATTGTAAGAAGGCTCTTCTCCCCCCTCCCCACTACTCGTATGTACGGTACGCGCCTATATTTTATAAAAACATTTCAAGGACGTCAGCCGTGAGTTCGACGAATTTCGGGTCAATACTCATCTTTGCAAGCTGCGTTGTTATTTTTATCGCGAAAAGCCTAGACTATATTTTTATCGGGAAAAACTTACGGCCCTTTCTTCCCTGGTCGACTATTAATATCAATATAATAGCATCGAATCAAAGTGGCGACGAAAGTGGGTTCTACTCTTGTACTTTATAGTGCGGTACCGTAGTAAAGCAGGATCAAGTTGTGACGAGACGTTTTCGCCGCACTTAAGGGACCCCGCAATCAAGCTCAAGTCAAGTCAAGGCAAGTCAAGCCAAAGCTAACTGCTGCCGCAACTAAGTGGAAACCCCGCTCCACCTGGTATGGCGAAAAGCATGACAAAACAAGTCGCTTACCAGTACATCACCTGCGGTACAGCAGTACCGGCAGGTGTGTTCTACGAGCGAGCGGTGTTGGGTTTCAAAAGCTTGGTATCTTCCACGCTGTACAAGATACGCAGATACCGGTAAACAGGAACAGGTAGACGCTTCTTGCGTGTCGTGATATTGTAAGAGCATCGCCATTAAATACCCCTGGTACAGGTTGCTGACACATCATGGACGATGACGACGACGTTAATTGTTGTCACCTTGCCAAATTCGTACGCCGCCCAGGCGTAAGCCGCGACACAAGCCGCGCTGCCGAGCAAGATCTTGTCGAAGTCCATCACTTCCGCCGCAGGAACATACGGAATCTGCTCCACTACTGCACCCCCTCGCGACGCACCGTCAGCCAGGATGTAAGCCGCCTGGCTCACAGCCTCGGCAAGAGCAGCCGTACCTTCGAACGACATGCTCTGACGAGGGTTTCTCTTGATACTAGAATAGCGACGGCACAGATGCGGTCTGACTGACTTTGCAGACGAAGTTGATGGTGAAAGCGACGCCAGGGTTCTTGATGTCTCGAGATTGAACGCCGAGCAACCACCCACAGCGAGGGCGGCAATCAAGTACTTGAGGGTCGGCATTCTCTCTGCTTGGTCTGCTGCCGGCGTAGCTCCCACTTCCCAAGCAAAGGGTAAAGGTAGAAGGTAGAAGCGGACGCTCGCATGAAAAATGCGGTGCAATTAAAAAAAGGTGTTCCACTCGAGGCTCGAGGCCGACTCGGGGTCAACGCGCCGCATTTACTCCTGGGGTACAGCAGTAGTATCCAGAAAATCTAAAAAATGTATCAACGGTGACGAGGACAAGGAAGAGATGCAAAGCTGAGAGAGCTAGCAAGCAGGCCCCTTGCGTGTTGTTTCTCGGACGCAACATGGCGTCGTTTTGGAAAGGCCTTGAAATGGCGGGCGGCTGCGTCAGCACTTTGAAAGTCACTGCTGGGGTGTCTTCGATCTTGGTCTTGGCGTGCAGGTACATGTTATCCACGAACCACGAACATACAATCAATACCGTACGTAGCGGTGCTGACTCTCCAGATGCATGGTCACGGCGTACATATTTCGAGGCTTGGAGGGAACCACCATGCCGTCAATCATCAATCAATGGCTTCAGGGTGGTTTTCCGGCTTGAACTCTTGGCTGCACTTACTTGCAACACCATCTCTTCTCGTCGACACAAAAACCAATGAAGAACTAAAAAAAATGTCCAATTTACGGTCGCCGGAGATAGACATCGCGGCTAGGACTCCCTGCACAGGCAATCTACAATCTTCTCCCAGCGTTAGGGTTAAATCTAGGGTCCGCTGCTAGACAGTCCCCGGATTGTGCTTTCGTAAAATGTGTACCATAACCACTGATCCATAGTCAGCGCTGACTATTATGGGTCGACCGTTTACTACACAAAATGAAACAACAACAACAACAACAACAACAACAACAACAACAACAACAACAACAACAACAACAACAACAAAAACAACAAAAACAACAACAACAACAACAACAACAAAAACAACGACAACAACGACAACAAACAGCCGTTTTACAGCCATGTCGTAAAATCGAATACCACTGTGTACTCCCAACCGACCTGCGTCATATAGGTCGGTAGTTGTGGTTCACATTCAACATTAAGCACGACACATCGTGCAGATTACGATCCAGTTCTGTTGAGAGTACTCGACTTACGAGGTGGCTAGAAGAAACGGTTGGTTGTTGTTGTAAGGCTATAGGTGGGGACACAGAGCGCCCCCTGCAGGTCTGTCAATTGAGCAGGTCCTCGGAGAGTACTCACTCTCCTTTCCTTCGTAGAGACGTTGCTTTATTCGATCCCACCAGAGCCCCGGATAGCTTCTGAGATCGGATGCACGTGCCTCCGACCTATTCCCTAACTTTCCCGAATATAAAACGCCAACCTTATCATATGAAACCCATCCAAATGATCTCAAATTCGGATAATTACAGGCCTTTCGAGGCCGTATCTTAACACTAGCCCACCCTGATGAGTCGCACATGCAGAAATATGGGAGATTCGGGGACACTCCGGTTCTACGAACTAGATCATGAGTAGAAGATGCGGCTCCTCAAAACCCACTTCCACACCTCTCACCGTCTGGCTATGGAGCCAGGAACACGCGAAGAAAAGCAGCTGAAAGAAACGCAGACCCTACAACAAGGAAAAATTCACCCATCAAAAACCTGCCGCGTGCCGCCGGTGTGGCGGGGGGGGGCAGAAAGGCTCTAGAACCTGCCGCATGCCGCCGGTGTGGCGGGGGGGGGAAGGAAAGGCTCTACGGCAAACCAACCACAGAAAAGGTACCATGGCGAGGCGAGTCGATATGGAGGAGAACGCAGGCGCTGACACAAGGGAGAAGTTATGCGAAGAACCTCCCGCGGGCCATCGGCATGGCGGGGGTTTAGACGAGGAAACGACAAATACCCGGGATGGAAGGTGGCAACACCTACAGCCCCGCTAGGGGGGGAAGTGTCTAGTCGAAAAAAACAAAGTAGAACAAATACAACACACGAAAAATAAAAGACGACACACAGACCCGTACATAGCCCTGTACCACGTTACACGCGAACAAGCTACCCTGGTCGCCCCCTCGGCTCTGGGCTGAGGAGGGCGTCGGCAGGGCGAAATTGAACAATGAAGAAAAAGCGACAGCCCTTCGCCTCAAATAGCGGCGTTTTACTCGAACCCTGGCCCGGCACTGAGCAGGGGGTTCGGCAGGACAAAAACGAAAAAATAATGGGAAGAACCGCCCCAAAACCCGACGAAGACTCTCAGGACACTACCAACAACCCAAAGACAAAGACTCAAACCTCTCATGACTCCAAAAAATGAAGAACTATCGAGGAGCGGTGGCGGCTTGAAAGTCAACTGGCCACGACCGCGCCTCGAGATTCATCCCGTTACGTTGGATTCCCCGAGGAAACGCACTGGCGATGTGAACTTGCAAGCACCAAGAGCCTCGTACGTCTCCCGTCGAAGTCGTGTAGCGCGCCGGGGGAAGAGGAAGTTTAATCGGTCCCGGGTCGTCCAGAAAGCGGACCAGGTATACCTTGTCCTTGGTAGTGCTCGCGCTGAATTTTCCAAGCCACCATAACCCATCGTTTACCTTGTACCAAAAGTGGGCTCCCTTGGGAAGTACTGTGTCGTGGTAGCGACGGGGCCAATCGGCGCGGGGAACACAGGCCCCGTCGTTGCGGGAGAGCTCGCGCTGTGCCGCCCCGATCCGCATTCGGCGGTAGAGGCGGTTGGTTCGGCGGTGCTGGTCCGAGGTTCCGGCCCAATAACGCAAGGTGTGGGGGCGGGAGAGGTGGAGGTCCATTTCCCGCTCCCAGGAAGGTTCGGAGAGTCCCGTCAAATGCGTCTTGTATAGCACCGCGATGACGCCACCTCGCCCCCGTACCGACTGATGACCGGTGATCTGCTCCACCTCCAGCCGTTGGAGGGGCGTGGAAACGTCGTCTTGAGTGACGTGGTACGGCGGGAACTTCTTTTGTTAAGCACGTACTGCGTCAGCCCCGCCGGTAGGTATTTGGGCGTGTCCCCGCTGTCGTGGAGGTTGGAGCAGGGTTTGCAGGGCGCTCGATGGCCACACGCCGACGAGCGTCCGGACCGGGCAGGTTGGAAGGGAGATCGAAATGGAGGAGGTTGCTCCCGAACGGCGAACCTTCCGGGGTCTCGGCGGCGGAGCAGGGACCGACTGCCAGGATCTTGTACGGGGCCATCCAGTTAAGCGCGAGTTTGGCGTTGAGTACCTTGGCGTCGGTGTTCGCCTTCACACCCTGGCGGATGGGGGAGGCAGAATTGTACATCCATGCCCAACCACCCGTAGCGAAGTTAAGTGCTGGACGCAGCGCGTCGGCGAGGGCGGAGCTTCTTCGGTTAACACTAGAAACAGTGAGGGCGTGGTGTGCGCGGACAACGTCGTTCGCGCAGTTTTGCCGGTCGGTGGCCAAGTCGCAATAGATCAGGTGGTCATGGGCCAGACTCTGGTGTCCCACGACGCCTGTGCGCGTCGAAAACCGTCAGGGGGAGCCGTGGGAGTCTGCCCATGCGGACCTCGTCGGGCGCCAAACCCGTCGCCGCGCTGACGGAATTGTTGTAAGCGAATTTGTCGTGGGGCAGATGCAAGTCCCAATTGTCTTGTCGCTCGTTGACAACCATAGTCAGCATTTGAGTCTCAGTGCTGTTTACCCGCTCAACGCCCCTGTTACAGTTGGGATGATAGGAGCTTGTACCAAACTTGTGCACACCCAGCAGCTGATATACACAGCTTGCGAAAGCTTGGAGCAGAACTGCAGTCCGTTGTCCGAGAGTATGGTGCGCGGGCACCCCCACAAAGGGATGTATTGGTTCACCAGGATATTGGCTGTACCCTCCGCGGTGAACTCAGCGGCAGTGACCGGGAACATGTCGGCCCGACGACTGAAGCGATCGGTGAACAGCGGGATGTAGGTGTTGCCTCGTGGTGTGACCGGGAGGGGGCCGAAGTAGTCAACACTGACGGCGACACCTGGACCTCCCGGTAGAGGCATTGAGATGATGGGCCAGCGGATAGTCAGCCGTGGGTTTTTCCGCGCTTGGCACTTCAAGTAGTGGCGAAGCCACCACCGGGTGCACACATTCATACCAATCCACCAAGAAAACCGCTCCAGCATGCGCAACGTGCACGTGGTGTCAAGGTGACAAGAGGGCGTCGAGTGACAAGCTTGCATGATCCAAGGGCGCATGAGCATGGGGACGTAGATGCGAACTGGCTTGTCGTTTAGCAAGCAAGCAGCTCGCCCCACAGAGTTGGGTTTGTCAGACCTTGTTGGCGGCAGTGCCGGGTTACGGACGAGTAGGACGATGTCGTCGTCGGTTGTATGTAGTCGACCCTTACCTGCCAGCTCCTGGACGTCTGAGAGGGAGGGATGCTTGTGCGAGGGGTAGCACGCCAAGAAGTCGGGCGGCAGGGCCGACGGCCGGCCGATAGAGATGTAACGCATCATGGCGTGGCACGTCACGTCGGCTCAGCGTGCTGCTCTCGCCTCCAATCGGCATGCGAATAACGCGCGACGGAATCAGCGAACCGCAATTCAACAGCGTCGCCGTGGGCGTCCGACCTTGTATGTGCAGTGTCGGCGAGTCACCATGAGAAGGCGTGAGCCGTAAGAGAGGAGTTCCAATAGGCTCTGCGTGGTCGCGGTCGGGCGGAAGTGGCACCGTGCGGACCGGCAAGTCGGCAAGAGTAGGGGTCGCGGCGACGGTCGGAGCCGACCGCGGCCGTATGACTCGCGGCGGGGTTGTACCTCGTCTGGAAGACGGTCGAGGGGCCCCGCCGGGTCCGAATCCATAATCTACAGTGGGGGTGCATTACCCGTTGCTGTCATTGTTTGTCGGTGCGTCGTCGACGACGGAGTGGCTGGAGTGCCAAGCAAGGGAGAGACGGACACAGTCGAACCGGCGG
Organism: Undaria pinnatifida; assembly: GCA_012845835.1. Taxonomy (NCBI): domain Eukaryota; class Phaeophyceae; order Laminariales; family Alariaceae; genus Undaria; species Undaria pinnatifida. The sequence goes on from JABAKD010000020.1 coordinate 19,884,131, forward strand.
TTGCGGCGGAGTCCGTCTCCTGTGTAGAACTCCTCGATAGAGGAGTCGACTGTGCGATGGGCGTCGCTGCAGCCAGGGCTTCTGCGGAGCCCGTGCCGCCCTCGATGGGTATGGCAGAAATCGAAGCTAACATGGTGTCAGCGGCAGGCGAAATCGACCCGCGGCCGGTACAGCCTTCGGTGGTGGCGACGGAGGCAGAAACACGAGCGACGAATCTCCCCGGGGGAGCAGAAAGGCCGTCATTCCTTATACGTGGCTCGTGTGTGCAAAAATCGTGAAATGTGGTAGAGGTAAGAGGGAGCCCACCCAAGGCAGCATGTTCAGTGCAGGGCACAAGCCCACCCAAGACAGTGCTTTCGGCGAGGGGCACGAGTCCACCCAAGACAGTGCGTTCGGTGCGGGGCACAAGTCCATCCAAAACAGTGCTTTCGGTGCGGGGCACGAGTCCACCCAAACCGACCCCTGAGATCGACGAAGAGGGAGCGCGCAGCTCGCGGGTCCGTAGGAGGTAGATACCGCTATCTCCAACGGGGTTGGGGCTTGTCAACCCCACGGGGTTGAAGTCTGTGGTTGTACTTCGTAGCAGGCTCTGGCAAGCGGGCCAGACAAATCGGCGACGCCGTTGGCGCTGCCTTTGCGGTGCTCGAGTGTGCAATCGAACGCGGTGAAGAACTCAAGCTACCGCTGGACTCGTGCATTGAGGGTCCCCACTTTGCCAATGCTCTCCTGTGTCTTGTGGCCGGAGGATATGCGGAACTTTGTTCCCCACAGTACCCTCGGAGGCGTTTAGGAGCCCAAACAATGCTGCCCGTCCCCAAATCTAGAGGAGTCCGGTGCCTCTCCGAGTCGAGCGCTGCTCGACTGATGTACGCGATTTTCATAGTGAACAAAACGTCATCCAGCGTCACAGTACCCCCGACGAAACAGGGGCCGTGTTCTGACAGCACAAGGTCAGGACCGACGCCAGAAGCTATCTCCACAACTTCGCGGCTTTTAGGTGGCCAACGCGCCCGAGAAATAGGTCGGAAACTCTGAAGGGGAAGCATTGCGAACGCTGGGCGCTGTTAACGGCCCGGCCGCGGCGCGGACGAGATTTATTGGTTCTTGCAGTCGCAGTGCAGGTGCGGAACCGACTAAGGGAGGCCGGGTGCGCCGACCCGGTCTCATTGTCGCGAACAGCTTCGTGAACGGCAGAAAGTGCCTCACCGAGCGATTTTTTTCTCTCCACTGGCATGGGTTGTTGACCCTGGGATCAGCCGCTCGGAAACCAATGCCCCACACTGGGTCCAGAGGGCTGGGTTTAGCCAGAAGCTTGTTGTCAGAGCTCAAAAGGTGATTTTTTATGGCTGGGTTCTGCTTGAATTTGGCGCAGGCGCCAGATAACACGGCGTTTTGCTTCTCCCTGTCCCCAACACCGGAGTCAACGTTGCGCACGCCTCGACCGATACATTTGCGTGTGCTTGGACTAGGCGACGACATGATGAGCCCCACTGCGCGATGGTCTTGGAAAGGCCTGGTCTTTTCGGCCATTATGTACTGCTCCGTGCAAGAATATGCCACGTCGTCCACGACAAACGACGAAGGAGACCACGGTGGGAAATAGGGTGGGGGCTGCCAGAACAACACCACTTTGTCTGTGGAGTATTCTAGAGAAGGGTCAAAAGCCGTGTTGGAATTTGGACCTGCAAAGTCTCCGTCCGTGAACACCAGGCTTCGGGAGCACGACGCGAATTCGAACCCGTGGTTTTTTCTTCGCTCGTTGGCGGAAAAACGCGGGAATCCGCACTAACTGCGCCCGAAAAATAGCAAAAACCGACGGTGCCAACCCGTCGGTAGCCTCGTTGGACATTTGGGTCTGCAATATTCCCTTCTGGGAACACCAATCCTCGGTTCTTTGGGGCTGTATAGTGTCCTCTTGCGGGAACACCAGGCCTCGGGAGCGTGATACGAGTCCGAATCTGCGGTTGCTCGCCCGGCGTCTTCCTCACACGCTGGCGGAAAATTGTAAGAAGCCGCCCTCACTGCACCCAAAAAAGAGCCCGACACAGTTGGTGCCAAACCGTCGATAGCCTCGTTGGGCATTTGGGTCTGCAATGTCCCCCTCTGGGAACACCAGTCCTCACTTGGCACTTTGGGCCTGTAGTGTCCCCTTCAGGAACACCAGGCCTCGGGAGCACGACGCGAGTCCAAACCCACGGTCTCTCGCTTCTTGGCCTCTTCGCTATTTGGCGTATAATCGCAAGAAAACTGCTCTAACTGCGCCCAAAAGGGCTGAGGCTATGAGCTGTTTCTGCTTGACGAGAGGCGCGATTCTCCCGTAAATTTACGGGAATAGCGTCCAGCTGATCAGGCCGGAGGCCGTGGCGTCACCACTGGCCCGTCGCGCAGTGTCGGATCTTCTTCCTGTGCCACTGGGGCAGACGTAGCCTGAAACACGTGGGTTGGCGTGTTAAAAGACGAAGCAGCGCCCGTAGACCCTGTGGGCGTCTTCTGGAGCGGGGCTCGGGCAGGTGTCAATAATGTTTTTACCCGAGGAGGCTCTCTTCCGTTAGGTCTGTTGGAGAAGGGAGACGAGGTAGCTAATATTGTCGACACCTTCTTGATAGAAAAAAGGACAGAGCGCCCGTTGTTATCGCGAGCAAAGACCGGATCGAGCCTCGCAAAAGATGTCGGTGTTTTAGTGTTGGCCTTCCCACACCTCAAAATCGACCGCCACCTTGTGGTCAGACAAAGAGTTTGAGGGTCGACCGTCCCACACCTCAAACCGACCGCCACCGCCTAGTCAGGGAGAGTGGGGGATGAAAACGTTCGCGTAAAAAGGCGACGCGCCGTCACCGCAACTATATTGTTGCGCGACGCGTGCCTGGGGGGGATGCGCAAAGTCCAGGCTCTTGTGCCATGGTTGGCGGGGGCGGCGTTTGAAGCGCGTACCCCCCTTGCCGAGTTGATGCCGCGGCTGAGGGAAACGGCGCTGGAAGCGCGGTTCCCTTCGCCGAACCCAGACCATGACCGAGGAGAACGTCGCTGGAAGCGCGCGTTCTCGCCGTCGGAAGAAACAAAAAAAGAATACATGGCTGGAGGAAACCACGCTCGAAGCGCTGGTTCCCGCCGCCGGTATTACGCCGTGAGAGTCGTCCCCAGACGGCGAAGGAGCCCGTGGCCTCTTGACAGAGGCAATCTGTGCTGCGTTATTGGACAGGCTAGCAACAGAACACGAGCATCTTCTGAAATCATAAGAAGGTGCCCCCCGGCAGTGTTGTTGACGGTGCCGGACCGCCTTCGAGCTGTCGACTGCCGTTACGGAATGTGCCACGCTGGCGCGCGAGAGTATTTACGCCCGGGTTGTGGGCGGCCCCAGAGCGCATTCGAGGAGCAGGAGCGGGGGCAGAAGAGGCGGGTGAATGCGGGATACCAGTATCGTGATCCGACGTGTATGTGCTGTCGTTGTGACAGTTTACCTGGCCCTGATCCTGGTGGTTACCTCGCGATTGACCTGAAAGGCGGCGACGATTTTTATTTTTGTCCTGCCGACGACGCCATAATGTAAGATTATTGGGCGGAGACACAGCGAGTGTCCCCTGCAGGTCTTTTGAGATCGGAGGCACGTGCCTCCGATCTATTTCCCAACTTTTCCGAATATAAAACGCCAACCTTATCATACAAAACCCATTCAAATGATCTCAATTCGGATAATGACAGGCCTTTCGAGGCCGTATTCATTGTTAAGATACGGCCTCGAAAGGCCTGTAAACGAGTCGTCCCACGCTGAAGATGGTGGCATTTACCTCATCCCCCACCTTTAATTTCACAGTATCATAACACTTGCCCGATGTGTGCAGTTTCCGAAAACGCTCACGGCGTCGCACCCGCGCCCTCCATGCTAATCTAGCCTTTGTCTATGGGTGCAGCAGTTCTCTATTGTATAATAATATAACAGGTTGCAACAGATAGTGTTGTGGATCGAGGAGAACATAATAATGACAATGCGAAGTACGTTTGTTGTAATGCCCATTTTCTCGCGGAAGGGATGAAGGAATGATCCTTGGATGAGCATTGCCATCGCCGCGGGGCTAAGGTGCGGCAAAATACATCGAGACCCATTACACTGACCTCGCGTCGACAAGTAGTTGCTACAGACATGGCGATGGGAGGGGGGTGGGGGGTCGAAACCGCTGCACAAAAAGGTGGGGCTCCACTACGCACACACAGCAAACGTGTATGTATGTGCGTGTGGGTCGTTACGCCATCAAGTAAGTGCGTAATGTGCTGTTCCCTGAGTCCGGGGGCTCGGCGCCGACTTTAAGGCAGCGAGCGGTGTGGACGTGACGTCCACGTTAGACGTCAAGTAATACTTTTTTTTAATCCCTTTTCGACGGAGATAATAGGGTGTTTGCGACGTGCCAGAGTATGGTATTATATACACCAACTTTGGTTGGGTAGGAGTTGGGGGTAGGAAAAATCATACCTAGTAGGTCTATACTATTAATAGTAGTAGTACTATAGACTATAGTCTATAATTGTAGACTTATGTGCATCAACTGTTACGAATGGTATTGGCCTATTAATAGGAACCAGGCAAAGCCTTAGGATCCAGGACGTAAGACATGTTTTGGATAAAAGTGCTTCACATGCCTCTGAGGCATGGGCGTAAAGGAACAAGGCGATGGGCCAAGTGCTTCCACGGATGTATTTGTATCGCGCATAGTCCGCATTCGGTTCTTCCCGTGACACAAGGAGTAGCACAACACTGTTTTATCTATTTCTTCAAAGATACAGTAACAAGTGAGTAAACATCGTGGGGCCTGCTTACTAGTACTAGATCTATACTTGCGAAGAGTTACCTGTGTCTGTATCAGGGCTTCTCATAAAGCAACGGTATACCAGGTATGCGTTACCTTGCTGTTCCTCAGCGCACGTTTTAGTCCCATGCATCAGCTACGACACGTCTGTCACGGGGTAATACAAAGTAAGTAATCAAAATGACTGATTTCACGTAATTACGCGTTTTCACTTGATCAACGTCCACGTGAATACCCACCCCTACGCCTCAAGCAGTCAGTGCAGCAGGCACAAACGAGACAGACATTTTTGTGGGACTCATGTGAGAAGGGGAAAGGGGAATATAGCAGAGTAGCACTCGTATAGTGCTCCAGGCAGTACTTTTAGGTACGGGCTGTGCGAGGAGTCACTGTCAGTACAGGGGCACAGCGGGCTCTGTCGCAGTCATCTCTAACTTTGGCATAAAAGTCATCTCTAACTTGGCATAAAACAGTCCGTAATAGCCAAGGTGTACGGTGTATGTGCAGCACCACAGGTGTTGCTGTGCCATACGTTCCTTGTTGGGCATTCTCGCATTTATTCCAATAATGTTTACTGACTGTAGAGTTTTCTCCAAATTGATGGGGGGGGGGGGGGGGGGGGGGGGGGGGATGCTCTATCTCTTAACGCCTCATCAATTCTGAACGGACGACGCGTCCCATCAAGCCAACAGACAGATCCATCACTTAACACTACAAGCAGCACAGCAGCACAGCAGCGCAGCAGCACAGCAGCAAAGTGGTTTCAGCAGAACAGGATCAATGCGTGAGTATGCCGCGGCTGTTGTTTACGTCGAGAAACGTCGAGAAACGTCGAGAAACGTCGAGAAACGTCGAGAAACGTCGAGAAACGTCGAGAAACGTCGAGAAACGAACGAAGCGCAGCGGTAGGGGTCCGACGGTAAGGCGGCGGTGTGCCGAAATAATATGACCATCTTTGTGGGGGAAGCTTCTTTATTGCTTTATTCGTCCCAGGATATTATACTAGTTAGTGCGAGTTTCCAGTCGCGCCAAGCGATTGTGACCGCCATTTTTTCCAACCTAACAGAGCTTGGAAATCGCAAGCACCCTAAGGACGAAAATAAATTACTCGACCACAGCATCGGCCACACGAAGCCACCGGGGTTGCTTGGGTACGGGGGATGTCCGCACCACAACCCGCAATGCAAAGACTTGTCTTGAACGCGCAGCGCTCATGCGAGTAGTGATATGGCGACACTGCCGCGCGCCCTCCCTAGTTGCTTGATTATATCGCACTCACTCGTCGCTTGCCGCTTGTTTGTTTGGTCACTATTAATCGATTCCAAAAGGGTGTATCGAGCTGACGGCTAACACACGTAAATCATCACTTGTTGGCTGCTATGTGATTCGGAAAATTACAGCCAACGTATGAAAAAAGATAAAACAGTTCACACCTAACGTTTGCTCGATAACAGGTATTGCTTTGCGCATTAGAGTAAACTTTTTTTTTCCCAAGCGGCCAACAAAACCCGAGCAAAGTTCCGACGGGTCAAACGACGACAACAGCGATTGTTGCGCGAGCTGCAGCACCTTTCTTCCTAGGTTCACGGCAACGCGCCATCCTTCCCTCCGGAAGCAGTCCCCCTCCTCAGTGTAACGCTAGTACCACGGGAAAGCTGCGCATTACGATTCCGCGAACGCACAGGGAAAGGAGGCACAAGTCGACATCAGGGAAGGCAAACGTACGTGTTGCATGCAGGGTCTCTTAGCGAGTTTGTTTCCATTGAGTGATGAAAGGCGCCATCATCGACGAGGTACACAGAGCACGTTACAGCCTCAGCGCGGTGTACACGCACAGTGATACGGCACATTCTGCAACAACGAGCGGCACAGTAACGCGCAGCATGACGACGTTCGGCTTAAAAATAAGCGGCATACCAACGTGCGGCATACTCGCGTGCAGAAAAACGACCGAAACCGTTGCGCCAAGCGGCATAATGACGTGCGGCATACCAACGTGCGGCATAATTGCGTGCAGAAAAACGAGCGAAACCGCTGCGCCAAGAGAACAAAAGTGGCACATTGAAAATACAAACTAAGCGCTGTTAGGGGCAAAAAGTATGGCAGTCACAATACTACAGCAGTACGGCAATATGACAATCACGCTCACCTCCTACAACCATCATATCAACCACCTTCCACCTCAGCTCCGCCTCGTTATCGTTGAACTCCCTCTGGAACGCTAGAATGTAGTACGTCGCGCGAATGTCATCTTCGGCTCCCTCGACAATTTCTCCCTTCCTGTGAGTTGACCGGAACGCGAGGTAATTTTGAAGTCATTTTGAAGTCATTTCAAAGCAGTTTTGAATAAATGTTGAAGCAATTTTGAAGTAACTTTGAAGCAATTTCAAAGTAACTTTGAAGAAATTTTGAAGTAACTTGAAGTAATTTTGTTCTGCCAAGCTACGGCAGAGGAGTTGCCATTTTTTTCCAGCTTCCTAAGATTAGGAACCAATAAAATAATTCAATAAATATATAAATTAAAGCTTTGGGAGTATAGCTGCGACCATCGGTATGACGTTGCCATCGTATGTTCCAGAGAGGGTCGTATGTTCCAGAGAGGGTGTGAAGTGCATTGGGCAATCTGACACAACGCCAAAAGTAAGCGCTTTAACACCCTCATACTCATAATCGATTTCTTCGTCTGACGGAGCACTTTAACCTATTAAGATCACACCTAGAAACCGATACCAGGTATTCAGAAATGTCATACGCGCTACTACACGATGGCCAATCCCATGAACTAGGCATAAATCGAAATACACTGTAAATCAATAACGAAGTCTGGAACCAACAAACGGTATACAAATAGCGGAATTTCATCTACGCTGTATTGCACGGCGCCCAAGGGGCGTGCCTGCAACCTAATCAAACTCAGTGATGAAAATAGTTTTAATCTAGAGGCCGCATCTGAGGCGGTTCGCCAGCAGGATTTCTGACGTAGGGTTAAGGATCCAGGGCACCAAGAGGCACGCTCTCCGCTCAACGGTGAAGGCTTGAGCAGTGCGAGGAGTGCAATGGTGTTGGGCCATCCGGGGTCTAGGTAATCCGGGAACGCGTAGAGTAGAACTCCAGATAATCAAAGGAGGGAGATATGTTTCAAGTCTCATGTACAAACAAGGCATGTGGGCATGTCACAAACATAGATCCTGCGGTAGACGTGTGTGTCAGCCAGCACCTCTCCCTTCCAGCCCACACAAAACGATACCGGGTACCTGGTCAAAAATAACCTTCTACATCGAATTTTTACCGAAATGAAATATGCACAGTACGTTGTCTGAACGCAAATGCATCAACACCCAAGCTTCGAATTGGCCTCAACCGTCCCAAACACAGTTGATAAGGCAAACGCAATAAATAACTCAGTCATGAAGTCGTTTTAGCTATGAATAGTCGGTGTTACTTGTCCGGTTACTTGCGCGGTGGCTAATTACTTTTTACTTTGTCTTCAAGAACGCTTTATAAGACACCCGTGTTCCCCCTTTTCAACTTAAGACACCCCCGGAGTTGAGGCTATGATGGACGATGATGGATGATGATGGATGATGATCGATGATGATCGATGACGATAGAGGATGATAGATGATGATAGAAGATGATAGATGATGATAGATGATGATAGATGATGATAGATGATAACCACGTCCCGAAGGGGAGGCTTGTCAAAGTTAACAATCCGACCCAAGCCTCACTTGTTCCTAACGCAGTTGATCTGCTGGCACATGAACTGTAACGCCACCGTGGGGTTTCCCTTTCCAGCGTCCGCCTTGATCGCCAGCACCTCGCCTTGCCGAATATCCAGCACGTGCGGGTCCTGAAGCACCAAAACAAAGTCGTGGGGTGGCGTGCGGCGAAAGACAGACAAAGGCGCACCGCGTGAGAGGCACATTGCAAGACATCAAAAATGCTACCTGGTACACCATTAAACTTCCATGGAAGCTTCCGGAAACGCGGGGCGGCTTGGAATGGCCGGTTTCCATCACACTGTTACCCACACCTGCCGACAGATTATACGCGTGTAAAGGTCACAGACAACGCCTGATAGCACACTCTGGCGTGAAATTCTTATCCGCTAGTAAGGTAGACGTTCGGCACACCCTCTGCCGTATAGCAGAAGATGGCAGACATGGCGTGGCCGCGTCAGATTCCCAACCACTGCTGCGGGAAGATGTATCTAGAACACTCATGTTTTGCTCTCTGCTTGCCATGCAGGACGCAGCCTCCGAAACTCGCCTGACAGGCGTGATATGATAAGCATCAATAAAACGAGAGATACAATCGTACCGCTGACTCTCGCGCTGACTCGCGCTGATCGTTCGCCAAAGGTACCATTCCCATGTCAAAGATAAGACAGAGACCGCTGCGATTGGTTCCCAAGCGCAACCTCGGGCTGGGGGCGGGTGCCGATGCGAAGGAGACGAGTCGGTACTTCAAACGAAGGGACGATTCGCATGCATGTATGCCCTCGCCAACACAGTGCTGCTCTTACCAACACCAAGACCATGCTCACCAAGACCATGCCGTCGGCCTTTCTTTGCTTAGCCTCTGACGAGAGCTTGTTGAAGCACGCCTCGCCCGTCCACTGCTGCAACTGTTCAACGTCGCCCTGTAAGAAAAAAATTACGGCGGGAACAAAAAAAAAGCCGAAAGGGGTCACACAGCACATGTTACATAACATTCTAAAAATACTATCAAGAAGGACTGACCATCTTGAAAACGCCATCAACTCAACGTCCGAAGGCACAAGCAACCTTCCTACAGGTGTGCAACCTGTCCACAAGAGACGCGCGCCCAGTGCCACTGCGATCCTACTCAGGAAACACGCACGGGTTGCCATTAACGCGAGCACTGCCTGACGGAAGGGTATACCTCATGGAAGGGTCGATCCGGTGACACACCTTATTTTGACTGAGTTACGGGGTTTCAGAGGGAAAAGTTAGCGCCAACAGCAAGGAATGCCATAGCGCGCACTCATATTTCCCCTCACCTTAAAAAACGGCGACATCAACCACGCCAAAATCAGGTATAAATTTTGCAGCCCGCGGCAAAAGGATGAAAGTGCTTGGCACAACAACACGCATACCATAGCTCGCACCCATGTTTGCAGCACACAGCACAGACGGGTAAAATGTTGGACAAAACAGTACCTGGTAGGCATCAACCGCAGTACGCATATCGCATATCGCGCACCCATGTCTTCCTCTCACCCTCAAAAACGCCGACATGAACTCCGGCAAAAACAGTTCCTGGATGTCTCCTTTCCAGTCTTCTACGCTGAAGGAAGGGTCCAGTCGCCGCAATTCCCTGACCCCTATCCCCTCATCGCTCTCCGCCGTCAAGCTGTCCCACGCCGACGACAGTTTGTACACCAGAGGGTGCTGTATAATGACGATGTTTGACATGAAGAGTTCCGACGAAAAGCACCGAGAGACAGAAGGGTCACCGAAACGAATCTATTAAACATATACCAAGTACCAAGCATACGATACGACCTCGTTGAATTTCATCTCATCTGCCCGACGTTTGAACCATTGTCAAGCTGTCCTTGAGAGTACTTTGTCCCCAAACGCATGAGTGCAGCAGGAAAACGGATACGGCGGGATCGGGTATATATTTCTGGAGACGTGCAATTCGGCTCCCACACATACCAACCATTGGTAATAATGATTCGCCACTGAATTGTGACGGCAAGGTGTCAACGGACAAGGTTGAAAAAAAAAACAGTTCCATATCGTTACATATCGTTACATATCGTTATATATCGTTATATATCGTGTTACATATATCGTTAGATATTGTCCGCGACCCGTGTTACGATAAGGGTATCACTTTTGGGCCAAACTGCTTGTGCTCGATCCATATCGTTACATATCGTTATATATCGTTACGAATATATCGTTATATATCGTTATATATTGTTATATCGTTATATATCGTCCGCGTTACGATAATGGGAGCACTTTTTGGCCAAGGTGCTTCTGCTCGACACCGTTCTTCAATTCAGCAGCTACCCAATAGCGCTGGAATATCATACACATTTGACTATTTTTTTGTTAGGCATCTATTAAAAGGCCACGGGGTTGTTGATCGGGCTGCACTGAATTTTTTCTCAAAAACAATCTTTTGGTGAGCAAGAGAGCTGCTCACGTCGGGAGCATCACATTTTTTAGACGCCACCTCCATCTTAGCATGCGCCCACCTTACATTACACCTTACACTACACCTTACAACTACACCTTACACCACACCTTACACCTTACACCTTACACCGCTGTTACATTACCGCGCTGTTACATAATGTGCTATTACATAATGTGCTATTAATGTGCTATTACCGCGCTATTATATAATGTGCTATCAATACCAGGCAACAGAGGAGCCCGCGAAGATTTCACCACGTATCTCGGATAACTAACACGTCAACAGCGCAGAGTATCCCTAACATCACGGATAAAACCACCATAGGGACGCTCGTACAGGAAGGAGGAAGGTGCCGTGCTTGGTCCAGTGGACATACAACATACAACACAGGAAAGTAACACACGTTCTTCTTCTTCCGGTTGGCATAAAGGCGGAAGGCAGTGATTCTTGGGCTACAAAATGTACAGAAATATCTATTTTTTGGGCTACAAAATGTACAGAAATATCGATTTTTGGAGCTGCACAACGTAAAAAAGAAAGTGATTTTTGAGCTACCTGGTACAAGGTGTAAACAAAAGGAGTCCCGTCCCTAAGAAGGCCGGCAAGTTCATAGTTAGTGTTGACTAAACCGGAGGGGCGAGGTTGACACAAAGTCTGCGTTCTGCAGATGGACGAAAACTGGTACACAAACGAAAGTGTATGGAGCTTAAGCTTTTTTTACCCGGATCCCCAGGAGGATCAAAAAAAAAAAAAAAAAAAAAAGTCCCTAGGGCAGAGATCGGTCAAGACAAAAAAAAAGAGCCCACCGCCGTAAATGGTCACCTGGCTGGTTTCCCAGGCTTCTTGTACATCTTCCACCTTGTCCTTGACAGTGTCCTTAGCTGCCTTCGCGCCTTGCCCCAATGAACCGGACGAAACCACCCTTGTTGCTCCTAGCAACTCCTGGAAAAGAAAAAAAGCGGCAAAAACGGCCAGATATGCTTTCCATTTCCATGTTTGAAGTAGGTAATCCTCCGGTGGATGGATAAAATTGGAGCTCAAGCTTACCAGACTCGCACGTATGTGTCGTGTGGCAATTTAACTCGGTTGCCGAGCCAATGGCGGCAAAACGGCATTCATAGTTATCTAAAACCCAAGTTCTATCAACATTAGAAGGTGGTACACACGGTTTCTTCATCGAATATGTATAATGCTAGATACCCTGGTATTGTTTTCCTTCTTGCCTGTATGATGGGTGACTCCTTGAGCCGCTCCTGTAGTCTCTCCCATGCCTCCCCCGCTGTTTTAACGATCATCAAGCCCCTCACCCCCCCCTTCTCCTCCTCCTCCTCTCCCTCCTCTCCCTCCTCCTCCTCCCCCTCCTTTTCGCTTTCTACAGAATCAACTCCCTTCTTTTTGTCCTTTTTCTCGCCCTCTTTCTTCTTTTTCGACTTCTTCGGCTGCTTGAGCTTTTTGACTACCGCGCTTTCCGCTTCTTTTCCTTCGGGCGTGAAAAGCTCAGACGAGGCTCCCGATACTGCTTCTCGGAAACCCTGAGCACCACCCCTGCAAGATCGGTGGTCATGACAGAGGTGACAGATGAACACAATACATTCGTTAGCATCGGTCAACGGCTCTTTATGCAGAAACGGTTATCTTCAGGTGGAGTAGTGGTGGAGTAGTGGTGGAGTAGTGGTGGAGTAGTGGTGGAGTAGTGGTGGAGTAGTGGTGGAGTAGTGGTGGAGTAGTGGTGGAGTAGTGGTGGAGTAGTGGTGGAGTAGTGGTGGAGTAGACTACTGCCGTCCAATAGGGGGTTAGCGAGGTACGATACCGCACTTGGTTGTGTAGAAAAACATAAGAAACCAACCAATGCCATACCCCAACGCCAACCCAACCCAACAAAAAAGAACTAGGGCTGCTGGCAAAAAAGGCAAAAATGTCACTTCTAACCTGTTTTTTGTTTGATTGCGTTGGTCTTGGGTCATGCGCCGTTTGCTGCCTTCTTTCTCATGCTGTTAACCCAACCAAATTGTTGTATGTAATATATGTACGGTACCTCGCAAACACCCATACGTTTTCATAGTTTGTTCAGCGAAGCGCACGTGCCTGTTGCATACGTCAGCATCGGCCGACCGCTCTTTTTGTTTCTGTTTCTGTTTCTGCACAGACGGTTATGCTAAGTTGGGGCTTCGGCGAAGCGAATGTGTTGGGCACCTGCTCTTTCTACAGAAGCCGTTTTGCACAAGTAGGGGACACTCCTATCAATAGATCAATAGTCGTATACTGCCGTAAAGGTTTACCATTTTTTTCCGGCGGTCTTCACTTGACGAGGTCCATCCACACACCATCCACACACAATGATTATGAGTATAAGTAAAGTGAAAGTGCGATCCGAGGAAGAAAAAGAAGAAGCACAAGCAACAAACTATCCCATGGCCTCTACCTGTGTAAAACATATTCATATTCAAGTTTACGAGTTTTGAAAAAACAAATCGCATTCCGACGATTTTGGGTCAAGGAGGCCCGTCACCCCGTCATCCTCGTCACCCCGTCATCCTCGTCATCCCGTCATCCTCGTCACCCCGTCATTCTCGTCACCCCGTCATCCTCGTCACCCCGTCATCCTCGTCACCCCGTCATCCTTGTCATCCTCGTCACCCCGTCATCCTCGTCACCCCGTCATCCTCGTCACCCCGTCATCCTCGTCACCCCGTCATCCTCGTCACCCCGTCATTCACAAAACAAATTATCCAAAAAGTGGTGTACCTTCACAGTACCTTAAATATACCTTAATAATACCTCCATTAATGGCGTATCACGCGTCCCTATCGTTGCCCATTTTGCTGGGCGAAGCGCATGTGTTCGTCAGAGACCGTACCGCAAGCACACGAGACAATGCATGTGCCGTATACTCGAGGATCGTGATCGGCTAGAGGTGAGCGGGTGGTGTCTCGTAGAGGGAGGGAGGTGGTGCGCTCCAACAGATCCACGACGAAGAAACGGGATATATCACAATATCTTACAATGTATGAAAATACGCGGAAGTGTGGTGAGCTAAAGCTTTATTTTTCCCCATCCGCCGGAGGATAAAAAAAAAAAAAAAAAAAAAAACTTACAATGTATCACAATATCCCGTCAAGGGGCATCTTCAAGCCAGCTCGAAGCATGCCTCCTTAACCGCCTCAGAACTGTACGCTCGTTTCCGGGGATAAACTACTGGTACTAAGCGTAGGACGATTTCCGTAGTGGCGCAAGGGTTACAGGCGAAAAAGCATCCCCGTCGCCACCGTCAAGCCTATTCGTGCCCACAAAACCGCAGGCAGCCACGTTTTTACGTCGTGATTGGCTTCACCTGAGCTTGTTGAACACAGAGTTTTTTTCGGCGGCTTGTTGCGCGTCAGAGAATTTCTCCTTGGAGGCACGCACGAACTCATTCTCTGCTCCGCCTTTCCCCTCGGAATCGCCACCGCCAGCTGCCCCACTGGATTTGGCCAGAGCCTCCTTCAGCCTAAACGTCACCAGTCAAAAACGACAGACAGAGATGGCGCGTTGACAACCATAGCCACTTAGACCTTATGCCTGTGATAGCCCATTTACTGCCGCGAAAAGGAGCCCACGCCAATTCCAGACAGATATGATGGCCCGACCGGCTGTAAATTACTATAAATGACAGACATAAACGACGGCAACCTTAAACACTTGGACTTTAGGATTGTGCTAAAAAATACTTGAACATTGTCATGGTGTTAAAAACCACTTGGACCAAACTCGTGGAGTTGTGTTAAAGTTGCAGTTGTGGCAAAGGCTCTGTAAACTCGCAAGGTACAAAAAATATCCCGTGAGCATTTTATCAATAAGCGATTTTCTCCAGCTTTGAAGCGGAGCCACGATCGATGAAAGGCGGTTTATTCATCCACGAAGGCATACTGAACCTCGCTTGCTTGTATGGCGCATTGCTGGATGGCCAGGGTGTAGAGAGCCCATTGGACGGATAAATCAACAGCACCAATAAATGAGCTACAGTGCTTATCAGGTCCCTACCAGTTTCCTACCAACTTCTCACCAGATTTCTACCAGGTTCCTCGTACGAATTTCAAGTTCTCTTGTGTGTGAAAACGTCGAAAACACCCACACCTTTTGGTGCTGTGAGCTACTGTACTGTATTGCACTGTACCGCTGTGAGCGTACTCCACATTTTTCTGTTTGTGCGCTATCAATGGATATTACCAGCTGTTGCTTACGTTTTTTTCAGCTCTTGGAACTTCTCCTGAAACACGCCACTGCTCTTCTGCGCCCTTTCCCTCGCTTTCTCCGCCTGCTCAACGAATTCGCCCTGGCCGCCAAAAGCGTGCAATAGAATGGAACATTCGACCGATCAGGTAAGATATCATACGACAAGAGCACTAGTAGGGCCAGGGCTAGGGCTGAAATACGAGCGCTGTTATGCTAGATACCTGGTATCAAGCAACTTTGCAGCGCGGTGGTCAGCAGGAGAAACCGAGCATCGTGTGGGGTGTAGCGGTCTATCGCGTCAGTCGAGGTCAGCACCGACACCAGGCAGCTGCGAATACTTACGGCTATGTACACGGACAGCAGACAGCTTGATGAACGGCAGGGCTACGGTACATGATACTCTTATGACTTGCTTCGCGACCGTTGCACACACCATAGCCAATTGTGCCGAATAGGTGCTGCTGTACTCTTGTCTGAGATGGCGAATACGACAAAAAATGCGCTCGCACTGTCATTGATGACTCTTTCATGTGGTTTCCACTCTACCCATTATGCCTGGGTCTGCAACCGCTGCAAACACCATGTCCTCATCCCCGCAGTCACGTCATCTCGCCCAACGCACATGACTGCCTACGTTCAGGCGCTGTCATTGACGACTCGTTGTTGCTGCTTCCACTCCGTCCATGGTCACGCAGGTTGCAGCATAATTCAGTTTGTACACGTCAACCCGTAAGCTGGACGGGGAGCGTACAGCAGCGTCCTAATGTAACAACGTGTTCACATAATGTATTAACCCTTATGATCCCTTTTGGGCAGCATGGATAGCGACGAAACCTACTTCGAAGTACGTCAGGTGATGCCTCATCAGCCGTCCATAGAAAAACGAAGCGCGCAGGCGTGCGACTGTCGACAGCTTACGAATGCCGCTGTGCGCATGTCGGAGAGGTCCTCACATTGTGCTCGCTGCTCTGGTGCATCCTCTATCATATCATGCCTCAGCAACCCGGGCTTCCTCGTGCGTGTGCGTTGCAATCGTCATTATTTTTCGACGCATTCCCCCCTACAACTCCCAAATGGGTGCCAAATAGTAGCATAGCATTATGATTTAATGTGATATTTGCATACCTGCTTGTTCTTGGCGTCCTCCCTGAACTTTTTCTCTGCCTCCTTGAGCTTGGACAACTTCGCCTTCACGTTGGGGTTGGCACGGAATTTCTG
This sequence comes from Undaria pinnatifida, assembly GCA_012845835.1. Taxonomy (NCBI): domain Eukaryota; class Phaeophyceae; order Laminariales; family Alariaceae; genus Undaria; species Undaria pinnatifida. The sequence continues at coordinate 19,900,540 of JABAKD010000020.1, forward strand.
CTCGGCCTCCTTAAGCTTTGTCAGGTTCTCTTTTACGTCAGGGTTTTCTCGAAGCTTTTGCTCCATCTCCTTCAGCTTCGATAGGTTCTCCTTCAACGTCGGATTCTGCAAAAAAACGGGACGCCGGTAACGAGAACGTGCTGTTGGTCGGGAACCCGGTAACGGCAACTTGTTGGTTGTTGTTGTTGAAGCTACCTATTTTTTCTCGCATTAACACCCTTGCGCTCATTTGAATACACCTCGTAAGTGGTCCAGCTGCTGCAGTACGTATATGTAATACTTGTCAAACCGTCGCCATCTGATATCCATACGAATTCTGAACCTTTACCTGTACTCGAATTGATAGCGATGGCCCATAATTAATGGGCATGCTAAAATGGTACTGGTATACTCCAAAGTCTGGCGTTATTTTTCGTCGAGAGCATATAATAGAGCCGGTACGAGCCTGCATATGCATGCAATTTGTGATACAGCAGAGTACTGGAATGTTTGTGCGAGTCATTGCCATTGAAAGCCGGCACCCCCTTGCTTGGTCAACACCCCCTAATCGAATACGAACTAACCGAGGATGGTCTATCGCGTCATTGCTCACGGCGGTACTGCTGCTGCTGTATAACGGCACTGCTGCATCTTGTGGTCGGCAGCAGAGTGCAGCTCCACGCAAGGGGTATTTCCCACTCTATGCCCAAAATGCCAAGCGTCGGTTTGAGTCATGCCCACAACCGGGCGCGCCGCAGTTTCGAACCCGATGCAATACTCGACCACACGTCGCATGTTGGATGATACTGCTGCCTTGTATTGCGCGCGCAAACGCATGCTGCTTCAGAAGGAGCGTCCAGTTGTTGCACTCATGGAGCACCGCAGCAAGCAAGACTTCACAGCAGTGGAGCTCTACGGGTACGTAATGCTGAAATACGGGCACCTTATCAACTTCCTCTTCGAAGGTCTTCTTGAGTCGATCAAACATCCCGTCGTCTTTACCATCCGTGCCACCCTTTCCACTCTTGCCACCGCCTTTAGAAGACAGTCTTCTCCGCTGCCCCAATGCCGAACTAATCGGAGGACATACCAGCGGCCTTGCCAGTCCTCCTGCATCTATGGCATGTCTTCGACCGGCTTGGAGCAGCCATCGTGTGCTGGCAGTGCTGTCGTTGCTTGTCTCTCCAAGTGCGTGCGGTCCCAAGGAAGCCACGTTTCGTACCAAAAGCGAGGATAGCCTGTCGGTCGCATTTAGCGTCTCCGAGGCGAGATTTCTCTGTCGAAGCGGTGCACGTACTAGACGCACAGAGCTGTGACGAGAAAGACGCAGCATCATGCACACGGGACGAGCCTCTCGGCGCTAAGTGCACACGTATTTTGGGGCGTCTTTTCAAGGGGAGGTTAATAAGAGCAAGAAGGCTTATCAAAGCGGGGCAACCTTACATACCGCTTTGTTCACAGGAATCGAACAGCGACAACAGAAAATGCTAAAAATTGTTTGAAGTTTAGTTTGAAGCCCATCGGGCACTTTGGCATTCATTGGGCGCTTTGTCTGGTTGTTCGATACCGGCGGGTTCTTTAGAACACGCCACAGGCCGACCACCGGGGCCACCGTCCCTGTCCCGCCGCAATATGTGGATCAGAGACTTCAGCAGCTCTACTGCTCCACTACGCCACAATACTTTCCGGTGCTGCGCTTCCAGGCTGGGTGGTAAAACCATGCCTTCGGCACTGCACAAGCAGAACAAAGGTACGGATTCACGAGTATCACGGAATCAAAGGGAGTCCTCCTATTGTTCTGGCTCGATGGTGCTTGGCTCAAGGAGAAGGACGGCTGGCGCTCGGGTTGCTGGGAGCGGCGGCAAGATGCTCTTGATCCTGGCGATGATGCTAGCTTCCACGGAAGCTTTCCTCTTCAAGCGATGGGCCAAGGGTGGGCTGTCTGCTGCTTTGAGCAAACGTGGCACCGGAGGGAGAGAGAAGGTGCGATTTGGTATGTGTTGGGTTGTGCAAACAGATGCAAGATACCAGTAGACGTAAGAAATAGCTTCACTCATATGAGACGATCTCGTCGTCCTATGCTGATGAGAAGCTAGCGCGAGCAAGCCTTCGTGTCGCATGGCATCGCCCGACTTGTTGGTTCTGTGAATGAGTTGATCGCTGATCCTCGCGGTGCAGGTGAAGGAGGACGTAGAATGGCTGCTCGAAGACCCAAGCGACGGGGGGTGGAAGCCTGTCCGAGACGACGGCCATGTCAAGGTGCGAAGGTCCGCTGCCTATCGTATGTAGCCTATATCATTAGTGCCTACCAGGTACCTACTAATAATACTAAATACCTTTAGAACATGGAGCGACACACGCCCGTTGCAGTATGCAGTACGACCAGCCTTTTGCTAACGGCTGAGCTACCGGGAGTGCGATCTCTATCTCACGTATACTTCAGTATGCAGTATACGCATGTATGACTTCACTTCAATGTACGATACCTACACACGATAGGTACACAAGTAGATACCCATCATTAGACTACACTATTAATAGAACCCTTGATTGTTCTGCTGCTGCTGCTGCTGCTGCTGCTGCTGCTCCTGCTGTGTTCGGTCGTAGGTAGAACGGAGTGCCGGTGTACCGGTATCGCTCGTCATGGCCCAGAAGAGGTCGGTGACTTGTGTACTGCTCTGTACTGCAGGTTCTTAAAACGAGTGGAATACGCGAAAAATGATATGATACTCGTGGCCTGGGACAGCTGCTGCTGCACCAGTGGAAGCAGGCGGGCTACATGTGGAGCCGGTTTTGAATTTGGGAGACGGAATGACGTTGACAACCGCCCGTCTACCTACCAGTATGCAAAATCCGTCTGCAATCACAGCTGCTGGTGTCTGCTGGTGTCGTCGTTGTCGTCGTCGTCGTTGTCGTCGTCGTCGTTGTCGTCGTCGTCGTCGTCGTTGTTGTTGTTGTTGTTGTTGTTGTTGTTGTTGTTGTTGTTGTTGTTGTTGTTGTTGTCCTCCCATTACAACTCGCATGTTATTAAATCCGTGGTCCAGGCTCCAGTCACTCTGGAGTGGAGGAATACCCCAGAGGGAAAAACCCACAAATCCAAAGTGGTACACGCATACAGCATATACATAATACCTAACCCTACGCCGGTCGCCCCGGTGGCGTATCAGGTTATAATATCCTCGAGCCTGGTATTATAGGTCAGTTTCGCGAGTTCGAGTCCCGCCGAGTGCATACTCGTATAAATTCGTGGGGACTTTTTCTTGTGCACAAATTGACTTGCGGAAAGCGCGAGAGCGTGAGTTAGCAACACTCGATGAAAAATCGACGAGCAGTGGGATTGCTCAACCCTATGCGCGATAAAAATTGAAGGCAAGAACCGGGGGGAAAAAGGGACGACACCTGTGACCACGGCTTGTCCAGAAGCTCGAAAGTAGATGCGTGTGAAATATAAATAGATAAATAAATAAATGTCATAGTCTGACGCACTGCATGTCTCCGCCAGAAAAACATAAAAAAAGTGAAATCGGGAATCAGCGTACGATGTGCCAGGTTCATACTATAGTCTACAAGTATTAATAACGGATATTTGCTTGTGGTGATTTGCAGGTGTGGAAGAGATCTATTCCGGGAAGTGATTTCGTGGCGATTAAGTCCAGCGCCACTCTCAAGGTTTCGCCGCAAGCTTTGTTCGAGATCCTCGCCCCAGGAGACATCGAGGTTGTGAGACAGGTATGAAATAAATAGCTGTACCGTACCGCATTATATTTACCAGCATAGACTCCACCGGCGGGTTTGTACCTACAACAGCAGTATGATATTGGTAGTCTGATAGAAATGCAGCAGTGCAGTGGTTGGCTTGTGTTTGTGTGTCGGTGATGATGCCATGCTGGGCTGAGGAAAAAACGGACATGCTGAGGTGTCGAAAGTCGAGAAGTTCTCTATTAAAGCGAGCAAACAAGAGGTAGGCATCATATTATACAATAGTTGCAGTCTCCACTGCCGTTGGAGGTGCTGCACGGCGGTAAGTGACTGTAAGTGACGGTGAGAACGTTAGCCTCTCCCAAATGAAGCGGTGCTGCAGCCGCACGGCAGTCTTAGCCTGAGAATGCTGTGCAGCCACGAAAAGCAGGCGATTTATCGAGGAGAGGATGACTCGCCAAATAATGCTTACTACTACTACTACTACTACTACTACTACTACTGCTGCTACCACTACCATTACCACTACCACTACCACCACCACTACCACTACCACTACCACTACCACTACCACTACCACTACCACTACCACTACCACTACCACTACTACTACTACTACTACTACTACTACTACCACTACCACCACTACCACCACTACCACCACTACCACCACTACCACCACTACGACTACTACTACTACTACTACTACTACTACTACTACCACTACCACTACTACTACCACTACTACTACCACTACCACTACCACTACCCCTACCACTACCACTACCACTACCACCTTGTTTTTCACTGCGGTACTGCGCGTGGCCGAGAAACGCTTCCTCGCTGATGCAGCCATCACGGACAACATGGTGCAGCTTCAACGAAAGAAGGAAGGCGAGAAGGGCACTTCACGCACAGGCAAAGTCGACGGACGGAGGGGGAAGGAGGGGGAGGGGGTGCAGAGATTGTGGGGTATGCTGTACGCAGACGATGCGGGCATCGTATCGCGATCATCAGAAGGTCTGGAGAGGATGATGACGACGATCGTGACTGCGTGTTCGTCGTTCGGGCTTACAGTATCCGAGGCAAAAACAGAGATAATGTGCCTGGAAACCAAAAGCGGGGGGTAGGTGTCCTTCACGATCAATGCAGCCGGCCAGGTTTACAAACAAACAATCCACTTTGTATACTTGGGCGGAGCTATCACCGCAGACAGAAACCTTAGCACTGAAATAACGCGGCGTCTTCAGAGGGCCTGGGCGTGTTTCCAGCGGTACAAGATGGAAATCTATGATCGCCCGGGTGTGCGTTTACGGTTGAAGGTGCGGTTGCTGAAAGCTGAGGTGGTCGAGACACTGCTGTACGGTGGCATGACGTGGAGCCCGAAGAAGCCTGACTATGACAGGCTACGTCGGGTTCACCGCTCCATGCTCCTCCGATGCCTTGGATGGCGGAAACGGAAGCGCGACGACCACACCCTATCGTACGCCGACGCGCTTGCCCAGACAGATTCCGAGAGCGTTGAGGTGATAGTGCGCAAACGGAGGATTTTGTTTGCGGGATTCGTGGCACGCATGGGGGAGGAGCGTCTGCCACAGAGGGTGATGTTTGGGGAGTTTGTTGGGGGTAAAGACTACTCAGGGGGGCAAGAGAAAGACTGGATGGATCATCTGAAGGAGGATATGTCGGTTTTTGAAATGAAATTCGAAGGATGGCGAAAGGCTGCTCTGAAGGCTGGCAGATGGTTTCGAAGAGTAGAGGAGGGAGCCGAGTTGTTCATGCGGAATTGGCATGAAACGGAGAGACGCAAAGCTGCAGAGCGACGCGCAAAGGCTGCGGCAGCGTCATCCACCGTTGGCATCTCTAAGCGGCCGGGGGGAGGGGGAAGGGGGGGGGGCGGGGAGGGGATTGGGGGAGGGGGGGAGGGGGGAGGGGGAAAGGGAGGAAGGGGGGAGGGGCGGAAGGGGGAGCGTCATGCCCAAGAGACTGAAGTCTGGGTTTGGCCATCATCGTATTGAAAGTTGTGGGCTTTCTAATGGCCATCACAAGATAGCATAAGACCGCCCTGACTTCTTCGCCATGTTGCGTTCTCTCCCAGGTGCCATTGATGATGGACGTGATACCCTCTGTTAGTCCAATGCCATCCTTAGCCAGTTCCTACGAGGGTCTGCTAGTATGACATTTTTCTTTCTTTTCTTTTTCTATTTCTCTTTTTCTTTTTTTTCTCTTCTTTCCTTGCTTTCCTGTCTTGTCTTTTCTTGCTTTCCTTGTCTTTTTCTTCTCTTTGCTTGCCTTTTTCGTCTTGTTTCGTTTTTTCTTCTCTTTTCTTTCCTTTCCTTTATCTTCTTTTCTTTTCTTTGTTTCTTTTTCTCCAATTGACTTATGCCTGTCGTGCGTATGCGTAGTGATAGATACTACGTGTAATATATACGTGGTAGTCTTCCTTGGGTGGCAATCGGAATATTTGGTTTCTCCAGGCGTGAGTAGTGAGACGTATGCACCGACCTGGCACATCGTAGACTGACTCCCGATTTCACTTTTATATGTTTCTGGTGGAGGCATGGATTGCGTCAGCTGTGATATATGCGTGTACCACCTTGGGTTGTGTGTGTTTTTCCCTGGGGTATTCCTCAGCTCCAGAGTGACTGGAGCCTGTCCTGTGACCACGGACTTGATTATGCGAGTTAATGTGAGAACAACAACAACAACAACAACAACCACCACCACCACTACCACTACCCCTACCACTACCACTACCACTACCACTACCACTACCACTACCACTACCACTACCACTACCACTACCACTACCACTACTGCTACTACTACTACTACTGCTGCTACTACTACTACTGCTACTGCTACTGCTACTGCTACTGCTACTACTACCGCTGTGGTCGTATCATTGGGCATTTTAACTTGACATAGAATGCTTGGATACATTTTGTCAGCGAGTTAAATTGTCATCATCGGCGTTTCTTGTGAGCTCTTGAGATCTTGAGGTACGAACGGGAACGTCCATGGCCGATGGCATGGCACTTTCCCGTGTGATAACGAACGAACTATTGCATTGTGGACAAACGCACTCCGAGCCTACGAGGGGAAGTCCTCGGAGCTGATACCACCGGGCCCGCGGTCGCGCGAGTCGGTACAAATCAATTGAATTGGGTAAGATCTGCTTACTGCCCAAAACGTGACCAATTTGCTTTTCGGAGGGCGGAAAGCACTGTTTTGCGTGCCGGTGTCGGACACCAGCCGAACGCAATGGAAGACCCTACAGCAGCAAGGGGAGCACGAGCGCAGGGCGCTGACGGAGTCCATTCTGCAAGCTTGGGCAACCCGAGAGGTGGAGGCCAAGCCGGCGGCCGGCTGAAGCCGGAAATCAAGGTGACGATCGAGGGTGATAGACCGCCTAGGTTGGGTGGTGATGTTGTTACCTTCGAAGGTATGCGTGAGTTTCTTGTTGCCTACTCGGAGTATGAGCAGCAGATGCATATCACAAACCAAGATGGAGAAGACCGGGTACTCGCGAGGAGGCGAAAGCTGGTGAATTCGGCGACCCAAATGACGGTGGCTAACGAGTTCTACGATGGCAAGCCCTGGGTCGACCTCTCCGAGAAGGAGCTAATGCAAGAGCTCAAGAGGTTTGCTGGCATTGATATACAGCAGACGAGTGATGAGGATTTTTGCCGCCAGATATTCCATGTGCTGAAGATGGATGCGAGCGTGCCGGTAGATATCAGGGTGTTTATGCAAAAACGTGCCTTGCGGAAATACCTTGCTGACAACGGGCTCACGGAGGTGGTGAGGCCCGACGGTCGGCAGTACACGCTGAAGCATGGCGAGGCGCTGGTAGAGGCAATAGCGGCGGGAATCGAGCCACTCGAGTTCCGCCGCAAGGTGGAAAAAGTCCACGCTTCGATTTCGTAACGCATGACCCTGACGCGTTGTTCAACATTATGCCAAGCAGCAACGGGACCAAGCTGTAATTGATGCCAATGATGCTGAACGTCGGCAAACAGCAAAACGGCGTGACGCTAGGTCGATGGCTGCTGCGGGGACCAAGCCGCAGGGGCGTGCTGTTGACGAGCACGACTCACGCGAGAATGCCAAGGCCGCTGGTGTGAAAACAGTGCGGAGTCGTCGGTACGACGACAACGAGTGTTTCGTATGAGACAAACAGGGACACAAGCAGTGGGACTGCCCCCAAAGCCAGCAGGGCAAGACGGGGAAAAGGTGTCGATGGCCAGACCCACGGCCAGACCCCTGCACAGCAGCAGCAGTTCCCAAGCGGTCCCGCTCAGCATACCGGAGCAAGACAACCGGGATGCCCCCTACGTCTGCCACGCCTCGAGCTAATGCGTACAAGACCGCCTCAAAGGCGGTGGTTACGGAGACCGAGCCTGCTGCGCCTGAATCATCTAGGCAGAATGACGACGACTGCATGTACATTCGCGTGCCGCGGGAAAGGATGCGCCAGTGGATTATGGGCTCACCGAGACGGTGCAGCACCAGGTGTCTCAGAAAGCTGGGCCGCAGAATGCAGCGCCAGTTCTTCACTCCGTTCCGGTGCAGCTGCTGGCACCGGCGTCGCAGCAGTCATGTGGTGATACCAGCACCATTTCATACGCGCGTGTCTCGGTCTTACAGCCGGGTGGAATTGGTGATACGAGGGTGGATACGGTGGAGACCGAACCGCACTTGGAGGCCCTGACGCAGCATGTCGCAGGGCGTCTCGCGGTTCCCGGTGCTTCCGGGGCTGCTGAGGCTAAGGTGCTGATGGATTCTGGTTCAGGCACTACAGCTATATCGGAGGAGCTGGTAGAGGCCCTGCAGGGACAGCCGGGGATGATGCAAACCGCGTTAACGCAGACGTTTGTTGGGCATGTGCGTGTGGTGACGTCGTTGGGCCAGGAGTGTGATATTGAGACGCAATCGTGTCCACTCCACTTAACGATCGATACAGCATGGGGACCAGTCCGATTTACCATGCCGGTTATCGTGCTCCCTGGGGGAGGCGATGAGGTTATCATCGGGCAGAAGACGCTGAGAGAGAAACTGGGCATCGACGGATGGCGCAGGGTTGGAGCTTGCAGCTCGTTCTGTGGGCGAGCCCAACGATGGTGCTGTGCTGCGAGCGGCGATGGCTGTCACAGTGTTCGTGCCGGGCGGTGACGCGCCAGGCGGCGTGGACGATGAGGTCGCACTGACGCTGCCGTCTCAACGACCCATGATATTCCAGGATTCCGAGGTGGAAATGCGGAATCGTGTGGGCGTGTTGGAGACGGCTGTCGATAACGCTGTTGACCATGGCTCCCCGCCCTAATGTGCCAAGATGCTGCGCGATATCGTTTTTCGCACGCACTTTGATGTGTTATGTCGGGCGTTGTCTGGTGGCCCAAACCCACCTGCACGCAAGAAGTCAGGGGCGGTCCGTTTCATTCAGGGGCAAGGGTGGTGCGGGCGCAGCCCCCACCTGAACGTAATCGCCTGCGGTGGAGTGCGGCAGAGTCGTGCCCCGACTGCCGCTCGTTAGTGACGATGAGTTTGTCGTCAAGGTGGCCTGGGAAGGGCCGGAGGAGGCGGAGAGCACCTGGGAGCCGGTGTCGCGCGTGTTTGATGGCGCGACAGCCGTGCTGCGAAAAGAGCTCTAAGCGCTGCGGCTGAAGATGGATCAGAAGCGGGGACACGTACAGCGGTATGGGCTGCGTTTTTGATCATACCTGGTATTGTGGTTTGGGGGGGATCCCGAATTTTGAATTGCTGATATTCGGTTTTATCGAAATTTCGAATTCCGAGTTTTTTTTTGTCACTGAGCCTTTCTGCGCCGGGCGCTGATAGCACCTGACGCAGCCACAGCTGGCGGTTCATCGCCGAGGCTTGTGTGTGGACAGAGCATGTCCGGGGTTGATGCTTCCGTTTTACGGGTGACTTTTGTTCTGAAATACACGTTCCATGTGTGGTCTGGGTTTCGGCAAGTTGCATGCGCAATTGGAGGGGTGACGCTTGGTGCGCGTGGTTTGCTTGAAGATGCATTGGTGATGACGCGGCTGCTGAGCAATCGTTGTTCAGGTCAGTAAATGTGGTAGATATTAGGTCGTGGTGAAAATGACCGGGATGTGTTGGACTTGACCATTGCCCAACGTACGGACAGCTATGTTTATCAAAGCTACTCGGTCTGAGCCAACTTGTGGTTGGTAGCCCGAGATGGGCTTTTGGAGGGTGCTGTACCGCTGTGGTCGTATCATTGGGCATTTTAACGTACATAGAATGCTTGGATACATTTTGTCAGGGAGTTCAATTGTCATTATTGGCGTTTCTTGTGAGCTCTTGAGATCTTGATATACGAACGGGAAGGTCCATGGCCGATAGCATGGCACTTCCCCGTGTGATAACGAACGAACTATTGCATTGTGGACAAACGCACTCCGAGCCTACGAGGGGAAGTCCTCGGAGCTGATACCACCAGGCCCGCGGTCGCGCGAGTCGGCACATACTACTACTACTACTACTACTACTACTACTACTACTACTACTACTACTACTACTACTACGACTACGACTACTACTACGACTACGACTACTACTACTACTACTACTACTACCTGCTACGACTACGACTACGACTACGACTACGACTACGATTGCTATTTTTACTATTTAGCAAGGATGTGTACCGAGTAAGAACCGCACCACGGAGCGTTTTTTTTAATTTTATCTCACGGAGCGGATGTCCGCCTGTGAGAAAAGTCACGGATTAGTACGGAGCGGAGCGGATATTCGCCCTTGAACATGTTACGGAGCGGAGCGGATTTCTTCGAGTGTATTACGGAGCGGATTTTCGCTTGCGGGGAAAGTCACCGATTTTCACGGAGCGGATATCCGCCGCTACAAATGTCATGGATTGTTGCGGAGCGGATATCGGTCGCACGTTTATTTTCACGGAGCGGTTTATCTCACCCCCTCTAGCAAACCGTACAAAACTGCGGCATTTCCCCGCGCGCACCGTAGCAATCATCCGTTTAAATGATACGGTTAACCGTGAAAATGATACGGATATCCGCTGTAAATACCAGTAAGTACGAAAGGATACGTTGTGCTGGCGGATAAAATGGACATTTTTATTTGCGCAACCTTGTGACGCCCAACGCCCATCACAAAAGGAGAAAGGTGCACATGTAAATGCTGCGTCCCTCGCGAAACCAAACAAAAACAAGAATGTTGAAAATTGACTACTTGAACATTTGGTGATCATACAGCACAGAGTGACGGGGGCCGGGGCAGCAAACGCGCAACAGCAGCAGCGTCTGACCCAGGACCACGGCTCTCCACCATGGAATAACACCGTGAAATAACACCATGAAAAAAGTCAACAAAAAAGTGAAACGTGAAACCAACCAAAACAACAGGGAAAAACAACAAAACGACCACCTGTTCATATTACGTTGTTTACGCGGGGCGCGGGATGGATGCCGTCGCCATGGGCGCCATACAAGGAATACACTATTGCTGTATCAAGTGGTTCTACGGTAGGTTGTCCGGCATTCCGAACAATTTCGACCGTGGAAAAACCGTGACTTTCAGCGGTTTGATGCGTGAGATATGCCACGGAGTGAGTCGAACCGCTCCGTAGAAAAAACGCTTTTCACGGTTTCAACCGCGCAGGTATAATCCGTCGGAGCGGATCGTTTTTTTTTATAATGTCATGGAGCGGAGCGGATATCCGCACGTCGGGAAACCCACCGATTACTGCGGAGTGGATATCCGCCCCTGAGAATGTCACGGAGCGGATCGGATCGTTTTAGTGCGCTACGGCGCGGAGCGGATCAGATATCCGCTTGTGGGAAAAGTCATGGAGTGTCACGGAGCGGACATCCGCCGCTACAAATCTCACGGAGCGGTGCGGTTTGATCGAACCGCTCCGTAAAAAGCCGCTCCGCGGATATATTCTCACTCCGTACACATCCCTGCCTATTTATCCCATTGGGACTTCAGCACCAAAAATACCACAAAAAATTGACGATTAGGCCACTGCTGGTCTTAGCGATGATAAATTTGAGTCCGAACTGCAACGATGCAAAGGCTCGTACGGACGGGTGCATGGTGAGACCACGATCCTACTCGTACTGCTGCGCACTAGCACGCCACTCCGAGACGCTTGGAAATATCGCAATCGTCGTTTTTTTTTTGTCGCTATACTATGATCAAGATATAATCAAGTCCCAAAACGGCTACAAGGTACACTACCAATATTAATACGACTACCACTACTGCTACTGCTACTGCTACTGCTACCGCTACTGCTACTGCTACTGCTACTGCTACTGCTACTGCTACTGCTACTGCTACTGCTGCTGCTACTGTTGCCGTTATCCGCCAAGGTCATACAATAACTTCCGATGCCATTTTTTTTCGTGGCAGATGTACGACCTGCTTCAGCTGCGTATGATATAAACGTGTACCACTTTTGTGTCGTTTTATGATGTTCCTTGGGTATTTTTCCGCTCCAGAGTGACTGGAGCCTGTCCTGTGACCACGAACTTGATTATGCGAGTAAATGTGACAAAAACAACATTTATTTTTGCAAAACACAATCGGAGGAAGAAACGACAAAAATAAGCACCCCGCCGCCACTTACCGCTGTGCAGCTGCTGTTGCTGTGTTGTTTTCTTGTGTCTACCGTCTGTCTCCCTGCTTTGTGTTCCAATATGTAGGCACCAGGTAGGCACCAGGTAGGTACCATATTTGCGACGTACAACTGACGTTTTGAGAAGTTGGAAAAACACCAAAGGCTCGCCAGCAGTTGAAATGTTTGCAGTCTATAGCTCAAAAGATCGAAAGGCCCAGCAACAGGGAGCACATGCAATTTAGAGCGTCTGTACAACCCCAAAGGCGAAATTTGTAACGCCCACAGCAACGAGCGCAGGAATGAATCGGTCAATCGGTATCATAGGTATGTTAGGTATGTTAGGGATGAATCGGTAGGTATGTTAGGGATGAATCGGTATCATAGGTATGTTAGGTATGTTAGGGATGAATCGGTAGGTATGTTAGGTATGTTATGGATGAATCGGTAGGTATGTTAGGTATGTTATGGATGAATCGGTAGGTATGTTAGGTATGTCATGGATGAATCGGTGGGTATGTTAGGTATGTTGGTAATGAATCGGTGAATCGGTAGGTATGTTAGGGATGATTCGGTAGGTATGTTGGGCATGTTAGGGATGTATCGGTCAATCGGTAGGTATGTTAGGGATGAATCGGTAGGTATGTTTTTACCCGTACCTGTAGTAAAATCTCTCTATATATAGGTAGTGGCGGTAACTCGTAGTGAATGTCCGTTGGTTATTGGTTAGCCGAGGTTGAAACTCTTCGGTCACCTATCCCAAAAAAATACTCCGTCGAACGAGGTATGCGTAGTCTAGACTCACGATCATGTGACATGATCTGAACAGTGAAGGATAAAGGGCTCTCGTTGACGAGTTGGCTCTTTTTCAGGGTCTAGCGTATCTGATCATACACGGATAACGATATATTGGGACAGAACGGATCTCTGACAGCAACTAATCTATACCGCAAGCAACTGCTGGATTACAGAGTACTATTAATAATTGGCACCATCCGCATCAACCTTTTTTTCGATCGATCTATGATATGTATCATGCTATAGTAGGTATAGACTCTACAGGGCCTAGTACGCCAGATGCTCGTGTTTTTTGCTGGTCTTGCCTTGTGACCTTGTGACCTTGTGACCTTGCTTCTACGACGACCCCTGTAACCGCAGTGGCTATTCCTCGCCTTAAGGTTAGGCTCGTAGCATTTTGTGCTGCTTGGAAACCGCCTCTGTCTCTCTAACCATCTTCCGTCAGGCAGTCAGTTGGCGCATCGTCGTCGTCATGTCATACGCCGTGCCCACCTTTGGCGCAGGTCTAACGCAACACGCTCCTCCCATTCCCAGTACAATCCCATGATCGAGCACAGCGGAGACCTGGAAGTGATGGACAGGGATAACAAGGTTACCTGGAGCGCTACGATGGGGATATGGCCTTGCCGTGCGAGGGATTTTGTGACGCACGTTCGACGTGCCACTCTAGCGGACGGCAGCGTGGCAATAATCAACTTTGCTACAACGCATCCTAAGGTTCGTTTTTCTTAGACCGAGTTGTAATCTCAGCTGAAAAGCTTCACCAAGCTCAAGGTTGTTGATAGGCCGGTCGCGTGTTAAAATTCTGAAATTGACCAATTATCTTGTTATATAACGTCCTGTTGTCAGCCGCTACCCTCCTCGGTAGCTTGGTAGTATGCATACCCCAGCACCTAGACCACGGACGAACGTACGCATACGTGGGCTTGAGCTTGTGTTCAGTTTACAGTGTTTAACTAAGGTATTACAGCCACTATTTTTTTATTGTTGAATACCTGAGTTCCGAAACTGCAAAATGTTTTAGGTCAGACTGCTCGTTCGGTGCGCTCGTTGTTGCAGTTTGCATGTTTTTGGCCCGCTGACCGTATGAAACCACCCGTGCCTGGTCGATTGAATGGTGAATGGTGGACTGCTGTGTCTCTCTTCTTGCGCTCTGCGTTCGAGTTGGAGCTTAGACCAAGGGCACCGTATTGTAGTACTACACATAGTATTGTTGTATACAGTATGCACCGTATTGTAGTACTATACATAGTATTGTTGTATACAGTATGCACCGTATTGTAGTACTATGCATAGTATTGTTGCATACAGTATGCACCGTATTGTAGTACTATGCATAGACTAGTATTGTTATATACAGTATGCACCGTATTGTAGTACTATGCATAGACTAGTATTGTTATATACAGTATGCACCGTATTGTAGTACTATGCATACTATTGTTACATTTAGTATTGCTTCCAAGGTTCCCGTTCGGGTTGGGGTTGACTTGATACATCGGGAGCGTCGCAAGTCGGAACGGGGAAACACAGGCATTCCAATGATATGTACAGGTATGAGCTAGACAAGAGTGCTTTTGCTGCTGTACAATAGTCTTCGTGTATCTGGCATGAGGTTCGACGATGTGCTTTCGAGTGTTGCGTTGGACGTGTTAATGTTGTCGTGGTTCGATCTCCTGCTGCTGTGCACCAGCCACACGCACATCACCGTGACCACTGGCAAAAAGGCGAGAGTTGGCAGCGGCTGCCGTTGTACCGCTGCTGCGATGCTGCTTTATACTGCTTTTGTGGCTGCTAGGCTGAACGGCTGCTCTTGCCAAAAAGAATCTACCGCTCTTCTTCGTCGTTTGTGTGCCTATAACAGCACACACCCCACCCACACATATACAAAAACGCACACGCATGCACGCAGAAGCACCCTCCGTGGCTGTTACAGAGGGATGCTGCTGCTGTTGCTGCTGTTGCTGCTGTTGCTGCTGTTGCTGATGCTGCTGTTGCTGTTGCTGCTGCGGCGTAGCAGACAGCAGAGAGGGTAACACAATTGGATTGATGATGCTGTACGGCGGGTGGGAAACCGGAGCGAATACAAAAATGCGGGAGGAGAGCGGGCTATTTAATATACGTTGTGGGGTCTTCCACGCACGTGCTCGGCTTGAGCAGCGACGCGGAACGCAACCCCTTGAAGAAAAAGAGCTACAAATAGCTCAGCGACGTTGGATGCTCAGAACATCGCCACGGCCGGGATCGAGACACGAGTCGAAATGTACCCATGGCAGGCTTGCTTGCCCCGCAGCCGAAAGCGCGAGAAAAAAAAACCTACCGCCGGAGAACAGCAAGCCAGAAAACAAGGGCATTTTTTACATAGACAGCCTCCGAATCATATATAATATATACTAGTGTTATACCCCAATTTGACGAGCCTCTTTAAACTAGTCGCTTTGACGCTGAAGAGCAATGTCCCAAAAAGTGCCAGCCTTACTGTAGCCAAGATAATCCAAGATAACCCAATAGCCGTAGGAAGCAGATAACATAAGTTTTTATTTGTAATATAATATCTGGTATATGGAAGAGCTGAGAAGTACTGATCGCCCAAATATTGGAGGTGTGTCTTATGAGAAGTAGGAACGGTGCTCCGTCTCGAACGGATGCGTAGTCAATGGTCAAATGACTAAGGCATGCAACAAATGAGTACCCCCCCCTCCCCCCCCCTCACCAGGCGCCGAATAAAGCGCGCTTCGTTCGGGGAGAGATTTTACGCGGGGTGTTCCACATTAAGGCGGCCAAAAACAAGAAGCACTCAGAGTTTACTATGGTAAGTGGTGGCACAGAGGACAGATGGTGGTTTTTTGTTCGTGGCGTTTTTTTTTTTTTTTCACGGCGGCCGAGCAAAGGTTAAGCAAGGCGATGGGATTCTTAACTCTTAACCTATATACCAGGTGTGTGACTATTGCAACGCTGCTTGAGAAACTACTTACCAGTGGGGATTGGAGTGAGATATTTGTTTGCAAGGTCATGGGGCTCTTTCTTGATCCCGTTGACAAATGCAAATCATTTCCACACTATTTTCAAGTGATTTTTGTCCTAAAAATGTTGGTGCAGTTGACCCCTTAACAGCTGCACGCATGGTTGGGAAAACTACTTGGTATTAGAGTGGGACATTACTTGCCAGGTCAACGGGACTCCTAACGCGTTTAGAAGTACTCGTAGCTATAGCATTAATAGTATTAATACTACTAATACTGTTGATACTACTAATACTGTTGATACTACTAATACTATTAATACTATTACTGGTATTACTACGAGTGTTACAAAGGTCGTCAGAGTACCAGTACCAGTTCTCGGGACGCAAGTCAATGACTCGCCAGTATCTTTTCGGAGGACCCAGTTCCCAGGGTACTTGGAGGCTAAAATGACTGAGTCCCGCCAGTCCCAAGGGTACCTGGGGGCTAATATGACTGATCTCGCCGGTCTCAAGGGTACTTGGGGGCTGAAATGACTGGGACCCGGCAGTCATTTAACCAACGGTGCCCCGCCGCCGAAATGACTGGTAATAGTCGAAATGACTAGTACCCGGAGGACTGGTACTCTGACAGCCTTAGGAGTGTTACTATTAATACTGTATTGCTGCTGTTGTAGCCTGTTGTACTACTACTGTTGTTGGAAAATAACTACTTGGGGTTAGAGTTCGAAGCGAGTCGACGAGGGAAGAAAGTATTGTACTGTTCTCGCGATAATGATGAAGGCGCTTACCGTAGATACGAGTAGTGGAGAAGTGGGGAGGTGGGACAAGAGCCTGCTAATAATAGTCACCCTGGGTCTGAGTGTCTGAGTTACTCACGTCTAGGGAGGGAGAAGGAGAAGGAGAAGGAGAAAGAGAAATAAAAAGGGCGAAGATAATTCGTAGATGGGATGAGAAACAAGAAGAAGAAAAATAGTGGAATGTTGTACGAATTGCAAGGTGATTAACCCGTGTATTAGCGCACAACTGCACTATTTTTTTTCATGACGTAATGACGTTTTCCTAGGTAAAGTAGTCGGTGGCGGGACTGTTGACCCTTTCCGAACATCGCTCGCGCTTTGGGGAGAGAATAACCTTCTGTTATGTATATATAGGGAACACCAGGGTATGGTATGGTATGAATTGAAAGGTGAGGGGGTACTAAGGGAACAAGATTCAATCAGAGAGGGGCGTTGGTGCAAGGTGTAGAGCTGCACACACGTTTTGGCAGCAAGCTACTTGGAATTGGATTGAGACACTAGTTGCAATGCAAGGTGAAAGGGTGGGAGGGTGAAATGGTTAATTAACTCTTTTCGACCGCTTCAAATAGTGTCCTTAGTCTAACTAAAATACTGTATTTATAAGGATGCTGTTCTAAAGGGGTTAAGGGTCTGGCGTTCAATGTCGTGATGATATTGTGATGATGTCGTATTGATATCGTGTTGATATCGGAATGATATCGGAATGATGTCGGAATGATGTCGGAATGATATCGGAATGATATACGAAATATAACCCTAGCCCTAATAATGTCAATCAATGACGATGTATAGTATTACGGAGTCTTCGTAAGACCCCATTAGGATAAATTTTGCTGAGCTCGGGTTGTTCATTACTCAGGCGCGTTGGCGCTATTGGTGTATTAGTAGCTAGTAGTAGCCAGTAGTAGCTAGTAGTAGCTAGTAGTAGCTAGTAGTAGCTAGTAGTAGCTACCTGGTACTAGCTAGTAGTAGTAGCTACCTGGTAGTAGTAGCTAGTGGTAGCTAGTAGTAGGTATTGGTAGGTATTGGTAGGAACCTCTCCCGATAGTGCTATCAAGGCACGGGCATACACCCAACCCACCTCCTAACCCCTCGTATCCCTGACCGTAACGTAACCTATTCATACCTTACGGTTACGGTTACGGTTATGGTTAGCCCAAAACAGCCCACAAACACGCCGAAAACTTGGCTGTGTCGCCTTCACAGTTTTGATTTTTTCCAAGCTGTGGACCTTGAGAAGTGCGGACCACGACGACGATTACTAGCGATTTCGTTGTTTCCTGAAGGAGGAAAGTTCCTTGAAATTGGTAGCTACCATAGCACTACAGAGTAGTCAGTCGTTTCCAGGACTACTAGTAGACTATTAATAGTAGGATTGTGTATGTTATGGATTGTGTTAATCGGCCGGCTTTGTGGTGCAGCAGAGCTAGCAATGGGACCGTGCGGATCTTGGAGGGTACCTGGTATTGGTAGTGTCCACGCTCTCTCGCGGGCGGAGGGCTATATGGTGGCCCGCAGATCGTAACAATATCACAAAATCGAAGGGCGCTGTTTCTGGCCCGTTTTGGGTCCGGGTTGGGGTCGGGGTCGGGGTCAGGGTTGGGGTCAGGGTGAGGGTTATAGGGTTAGGGTTAGGGGTTGGGTTGGGTCTACACCCGTACCTTGATCCTACCAGGGAGTGGTTCCTGACGAGCCGACTCGCAAACGCAAATAGCCTACCGCCCCGAAGATCCGCGCGACGAGATCGTTAGGCGAGCTCTTGTGGTGTGATTAATTATGTATTACCCCGCAGGGGAAGGAGCGAGGCGCATGTGCGGCGTACCGAAGCTAATCGGGTTAGCCTGATTGATCTTGGACGCGCTATCCTACCCAGGTGCACCATTTCAACCCTGGAGGAAGCGTGCCCGCCTGGCTAATAAACAGGCTGGCGGAGGGTAAGCCCATGACGTTCGTGCAGCGGCTGGAGAAGGTAGCTGCAACGTGGGACGGCCAGGCGGACATGACGGAGGGCGTGCCATCTGAAAGCAGGGGGTTCGGTGAGCCTTGGAGGTTGATCGCAGTTCTGCAAATCTAATAAAAAAGCAGAAATACTGCTTGTTGGGTGTGAGAGGGTGCGTTTTATGCCAGCTTCAGTATGGCGGCTTGTGTATACCCAAGTCCCAAGAGAGTTGACATTACACTCTGTACTCTGCACGGGGCAAGCAGCGCTTAACGGACAGTAACGGCAAAAATCACCATGGAATGCTCGTGTAATGCGTTTATTCCTGCACATGTCAGCTTGCCTGCCCTAGTTACCTTGTTGCCTTGCTTCTTATATCGGTGAGCCTTGAAGATTGATTGTTTCGTCGCCCTTCCCACAAAGTAGACATAGATGCACATCATAGTGCACTATTCATCCCAATAAATGTAAAGGAAAACTATCAACATTACTCGTAGTATCCTTTTACCATCACTGCGTGTCAGCATGAAGGATGCGAGTGAACAATTCTTTGATAGTGAGCCAGCCGGTTGAATGACGGGGGAGCGTTTAATGTGGACGCCGCGATAGCTTTTTTCCATGACTGTACGACACGTGATTTGTGCTTTTTTTTTGTGTGCAACCTCTCGACTCGACCTAGACTGGACACGCTTATTTTTTTCGCGGTGCTAGGACGCAACACAGTCTTCAGAGGATGCACTATTGCTGCATTCTCATGAGCAAATTATTGTTATTTTCGGTGCAATCGAACGTTGTACACCCGTTACCACAGCAATATATCATAGGTACCAGATAGCAATACGTATACCATAGATACAATTATATCGTAGATACTGCTGTAGTAGTCGGAAAACTGAAGCTGAGGCGACTTCGACGCCCCTCCTGACAAGGTGAAAACGACGCTTTTATGCTTTGCAGGGGAGATTTGGAGTTATGGACGTTGGGGGTGCTTCTTCTCGCCCAAAACATTCCAGCCAAAAAGCTAAAGCCGAGAAAAAGCTGAAGGATAACTGCTGTATTCCTCGGTGCATGTTAGGACTTCGAACACCCTGGAGCTTTGGCACAAGCGCTACTAAGAAGACCCAATCGTTGGACACAGGCCTGGTCCCTCAATGTAATAGAGCGGTGCCTTGGCAGATGACAACATCCGCACTAAAGCGAGATCCCGACCTATCCTGGGACAGTTGAGTTCAGCAGTAACTCTGTAGGGTGAGGTCGTGATAAGCGACTTTCACCGCTCTAAACTGGGATCCCGGGTGGAGGGGTATCATACCGCACAAATGCGGGACCACGATGGTAAGCTTGTGTATCTCTTGCCGCCAGTGGGATTGCGTTGACACAGGAAGGTTGCCAGGGGGGGGGGGGGGGGGGGGCGGTTGTCGGAGTTATCCATCTCCGAGGTAATGGTGGCTGCATTTCAGCCCTTTACCGTGCTCTTTTTCTCTTTGGCGCTCGATGTTACCCTTTTTGGACCTGTAAGAGAAAAACTTGACGAAAACGGTGATTACAGCCTTTATTGCGGTCTTTATTGCGGCCTTTTTCAGCCCTGAAACGGAAAAGTTGACAACAACATACCAGGGCTTTTCACGGGTCTTGACCCGACCCGCGGGTCGGGTCAAGGGGGTTTCAAAATCCCGCGGGTCGGGTGTCAGGTCAATAGGCTTCAAAAATCTCGCGGGTCGGGTCGGGTCGGGTCAAGGGGGTTTCAAAATCTCGCGGGTCGGGTCGGGTTGGGTCAATAGGCTTCAAAACTCTCGCGGGTCAGGTCGGGTCGGGTCAAGAGGTTTCAAAATCTCGCGGGTCGGGTCGGGTCGATTTATGACCCGCGAGTTGTTTTCGGCTGACCCGCGGGTCAAACCCGCGCATCTGGCCCTCGGATCCGCCTTTTTCAAACTTTGCAGCTGAGGGCCATTGCCGTGCAGGCGCCCCGCGAGTCTGACCCGTGGATCCATCCGTAAATCATACAAAACTCACCGCTTCCTGCCTCTCTCGTGCCGATGCTCCGATCATTTATTTGTCATCACAGCGTGTAGAACAATCACCAGGCAGTACCCCTAGCTACACGTACGTACCATGGCATACAGTGTGACGCGAATCCCGTGCCGGCTGAAGCCGTAAACACTAATAATACGGTCATACCAGTACCAAATGTGACCAAATGTGACCAATTGTAAAAAGGCAAGGGCAGTCGTCGTCGAAGCAGCAGCAGCAATGGCAGCAGCAGCACTGGCACCAGCAAGCACCAGCAGCAGACTCCGGATTCTCGTGGGTCGCAGCCCCTGCTGACAGATCCACCGTCCCAGTTGTGGGCTTGCTGCCGGAGGTGGCTTAGCTAATAAGTAAGCTGCTTACCAGGGCTGGAGACTGCATAGGTAGAAGATAGATACCAAGTACAGTAGTAGCAGTAGTAGCTAGCTCGAGAATTATCATACCACCAGTACGAAATATGAGCAAACGTAAAAAAGCAAGAGCTGCTTTTTTTTTTAGCAGTCGTCGTCGAAGCAGCAGCAGTAGCAGCACTCTGGTAGCAGCACCACAGCAGCAGACAACGCATCCTCGCGGATCGCAGCCCCTCTGCTTGACAGATCCACCGCCCCAGTTGTGGGCTTGCTGCCGGAGGCGGCTCGACTAGGCTGCTTGCCGGGGCCGGAGACTGCATAGATACTATTAATAACTCGCTCGTCAGGTCGCTCGTCGGGTCGACCCGGTGGTCTAGCGCTTCGAGCGCGTGGCTAATTGCCCATGCGTGTGGGTTGCGGTTTCTTTCTCATTTTTCGCGCGCACACCACCAATGCTGCTGCAAACAATACTTGTACCGGTTGGAAAGAACCGCCATAGAACACGACATCCTGGGAAAAGTACGAGGGACCAAGGACCAACCAATCGACCGAGGTATACGACATGCTTTGACCCGTGACTTTTCGACTTTGACCCGTGAGAAATACCACGGGTCAAGTCGACCTGACCCGCATGAAACCCGCATCTCGCGGGTCACCAGGATTATGGCGGGTCGGGTCGGGTCAGGAGGATTTTAAAATCTCGCGGGTCGGGTCGGGTCGGGTCAGGAGGTTTTCAAAATCTCTCGGGTCGGGTAGGGTCGGGTCAGGGGGTTTTCAAAATCTCGCAGGTCGGGTCGGGTCGTGTCAAGACGTCTCGAAATTATCACGGAGACCCGACCAGACCCGACCCGACCCGCGAAATTTGACCCGACCCGTGAAAAGCCCTGCAAAATACCTGGTATGGCAGTTACAGCATTGGCCTCTGCCGGTTTGGGGCATGATTTGTGTTGGTGTCTGAACTACAATACAGTGCAAGGAATCTTTCGGCGGGGGCGAAGCATAACCGTAGTCGTGGTGGTATTAATATACTATAGTAGTAGTTTAACTGTTAATGTACTATTAATACGCGCTCATACTAGTCGTAGATGGTTATTAAGACCAAAAATGATAGATTTTTGTTTGCCATCTGAGTATTCCTAAAGGGTGAACAGGTCATCTTACCGCAACAGTCCGGTACAGAAGTTGGCCGCGTTGGTTATAGTATCTTCCTTTTACGATAAAACAGATAGGGGAGGCTCCTGAGAGAGCTTCTCGGGTACCCTGCACACAACCCCATTGGCTTGACCGAACAGTCGTGAGAAACGGACCACGGGGCGACTACCGACATTTTTGCGTCGGCCAATGGCTTTCTCTCTCTGTGCCGAAGCATCTATGCTTGTGGGGAGCGCTACCCTGTGGAATCAGTTGCTATGTTGGCGTCGGTCTTCATGTGCAGACGTAGAATAGGACGTATGGGACCGCCGTTGCTCGGCAAAGCGTCGCGCAATACCTTTAGTTAAGAGACTGTACGGTATATGTACGGCATGCACACGTGTCGAGATTTGGCGTGTACGTTTGTGTTCCGAAAGAAGAGTTGCGCTTCGTCCAGGGGAAGGAGACGGGGGAGAATCGCGCAATCTTGCTCTGTTGGACGCGTGGCAGAAAATACCACAAGTAAGTGTGCAGCACCTAGTGCTAGGTTTCTTGGTGCATATGGAGAACACCCGGGGGTGGACCGCGGATATCCCTTGTTGACGGCATTTGGTCGTGTATCCCTGACTTTGTTGCGCGAGCGTTGAGGGTGCGTCCTGAATGATTATGGTGATGCGGCGTGTACTCGCGGTAGCCGTAGTACTAGATCGTCGAAAAGCGAGGCCTCGTGTAGTTGGAGTTCGAACCCTAATTGTAGAGATGGTCAAGCCGCGGCGGTTGTATTGTATTAATATTGATAATGGCACTATCTGATCAGAACCGTTCGTATGAACTTGTCTCGTACATCGTGTTCAAAACCGAGTTTCCACGATACACGCCGCGCTGTCGTTGTTTGCTTATTTGCGGCAAGTGTTTCTTGCCATTGGAATTATTCCGTGTAGTCCGCCAACGACTTGCTAGGTTTGTTACGGTTGGACCGCGAACCAGCGAAATGGCCGTTGCAAACGGCCATGTTTGTTTAAGCATGGCGTTACGCGAGACTCTGAAGTGGTTGACGACCCTCCTGCTCAACCGTATTGGCGCTGTTAGCAACGACGACAGAAAATAATCCGAATACTGGGGAGGTCTCGTTCACATCTAGAATAGATTCGCGTGTTGTAATCGCGTACGTAATAGTACTCTCTTTTCAGGCTCTAGGAACCACCACCTCGGCAGCTGTATGTTAAGGTACTAGTGGGGTATTAGTCCGTTTGACCACTTGCAAAAGGTTAACCAATAGCTTACCCAAACTAAGCCTTATGACACTCTTCCCCCCTGAAACGGCGGGATAGCAGGTCGGCCGGATATACGGGCAGACCTGTCCATTATCCAAGCCGTTTCATTCCCTGGGGATACCAGGAAGAGTATTTTTCAAGTTCGACATGGGAAAATCTGCTTACCCAAACTAAGCCTTATGACATGTACTCTTGATGCAAGTAACAAGTAACAACTGCGTCTGCAAACGAGGTAGCCAAACGAGGATCGATAAAACATCACGGAGTTTCTCCATCCGAGATCGATGCCTCATTCGCTTTAGAGTACACAACTGGGCTGTATGACGGCATCCCTATCTGCACGGGTGGATATACATGCATACGGGCACAGGCCTTTCGTATGGCGGGGGTTCGCGTTCTCGATTTGGCGCTACTAACAACTGTCATAACATGACTCCAAGTACCGATCGAACTGTATCCCATGTTTTTCCCGCCAGAAAACAGTGCGATGACGGCGCGAGCTTGGTACTCAAATCTAGCTACCGTAATACGTCGATGGCACTCGCTATTGACACATCATTGGAGGAGGGGGTAAGCAACACCTGAATACGCATGCATGTGCCCGTTCCTCCGGTTCGGTGGGGCACGTCCTCCTGCGCGCAAACACCCGAGAACGCCGTATTCACATTCTTCGAAGTTCATGTGTCCGATCCTCCTGCATTATGGATGTGCCCTGCGCGAAAACGTACAACCTCTCGGTGAGGCGTCGCACACTGATGCCGCGAAATGATAGGCGCTCCCGCCACGCTACAAACCTTCCAGGGCCACCGGCACCGACATCATGGACACCGTCAAGTTTCCATCACAATTTACAAAGTTTTCAGACACACGGCGAAATGACAGGACCACCATGCGTATAAGCCAGTCTTGAAATGTATCTGTGTCCTACTGCCGCCGTTCCTTCGACGAAACGCTGGACACCCCGCACGTCGCGTCATTATATATTCAAATTGAAAACGTTAGCTGTGAGTACGACCGGTTTTCTACTGTCAGTGCCCCTTTCGACGATGGCCCGGAAACTGCGAGCTACTCGCACGTGGCAGATGTTATTGTTGTTTATTATGGACGGATGCGGGCGTTGGGCCCTCCTCCAAACGCGCGCAAAAGCACCGAGGGATAATCAAAACCAACGAGGGGGGGGGGGGGGGCTGAGCTCGTGAGGCAATCTCGGTTGCTGCATACACTACGTTCTACCAGGTTCGATCGATCACTCTAACGGGGGTAAACATATTCTTATTGTTAACCCCTCTGGGACTAGGCTCTTCGCAGCCCACTAGCCGAGCAGCCCCCGCGCGCGCCGAGACTGTCACAAAAAAGTTGGGTCCGCACAGCAGACGCGGCGCGTTTCTTCACTCCAAAAAAGACTTCTTCGTGTGGAAGTGCAGCCCTCAGCTGAACTCGCACCGCGGCCGTGTCGCCTCCCAGTGACACGCTGGGGACGTCTGTCCTTACACGAGAAAGGTCCGAGGGCCTCAGAGCATCACCGCTATTGTTCACTGGATGCAATTTTCACCCTGGTCGGGTGGTCCCATGCCCTGAGAGCCGTCAAAATTCAGTATGTAAAAATGATCACAAAAAATGATTATTAAATCAGCGTCGAAGTGCCCTGCGGGAATCGCGTACTTCTGCACTTATCTGAAAACGCCCCAGACAGCCGCGGGCTTGGGAAGGCGTTAGATCTCACAGCTGAGGACCCCAGGCGGCGTGCAGGCTTCATGCACCTACCGGCGTACCCCTGAGGGCCTGTAGGCCGAGTCCAGGGGTGTTGCCAGGTGTGCGTGTGATTGTGCGTGGCCGTGCTATACAACGCCCTGCGTTCAAGTTCGGGCATGTCTTTTTTCATCCCCGGGCTGAACAGGTCGGTCTGTCCGGTGAAAAATACGAGACTTGACTATTTTTACGATCACAAAACCCCCCTTGGAGTCACAGAAGTGCCGCACCAAACTTTCAGGGAGAAAATCTCCGCTCTCGTGGAACGGGCCCAATAAGTCGCCACCGTCATCGCGAACGATGGCCTAAATATTATTATTGGCGATTCGCCACTCTTTACTGCAGTGTCGGCGTCCTTGCATTCTACACTGTCTACCGCGTCATCAGAGCTCCAGTATACCAGGACTTTTAACGGGTCATGAGGCATTCATCATCTCACGGGTCGAGATGGGTCGGCTCCGGAGGTATTTGAAACATAACGGATCTGGTTGGATCGGATCGGGTCGAGTCGGATCGAGCCTGGGCACCCTGACCCGATCTGACCCGCGAGAAGTGACCCGACCTGCGAAAACCCTGATATATACGAGTATGTAAGGAACGGCCCTAAATAAATGTTAGTGTGTACCCATCACCGGCGTACCACCCCAAGGCATGCATTTCTGGGATCGACGAGATGCCCACATGGGTGGTGTGTTGGATAGTCTTGGCGTTGAAAACGGGAGATATATGTAATCAGACAAACATCCCGGTGTTACGATGTATCGAAAACGCTAAATAAATAATGTTAGTGTGTAACCACCACCCGTGTGCCACCCCATGGCATGCATTTCTGGGATCGACGAGATGCCCACATGGGTGGTGTGTTGGGTGGTCTCGGCGTTGAAAACGGGAATGATACGAGTATGTCATCAGACAAACAGCACGTTGCCATCATAGTGCCATTCGTCAGCAACAGGATTGCCCAACGCACTGCCCATCTCGGCGATTTAAAACAAAGATGTTACGGGGTGGTACACGGGGTCCCCCCCCCCCCCCCCCCTGCTCAAAACCTCCGAGAGAACCTCCCGTTCCATTCGTTTTTTTCTGGCCGACTTGATGCGACAAGTGGGCAAGAACCCCTTCTCGATTGGCGCCTAATCAACACACTGCCCCATCGACTCCAGCCATTGTTATGACCACCCTGGCCACCTCCTCTATCCCTCTATGGGCTCCTACCTAACCGAGATACATTCGAATAATACCTCGTTCATATCTGATACGGCGGTTACCGTACAAAAATATCGACAAAATCGTCGTTTGTCGCAGATCGAAGATCGAACGGACGGTTTCGTGTTCGTGTTGGGGATACATAAAGAGAGAGAAGGCCTTATGTGAGAGGTAACGAATATTTGTCCCTGTCTTGCCTTTGTTTCAGTGTGTACCTTGTGCTTGAACGCGCTTCACCCCACCAGGCCAGCCTACCTCGCATTCTCTTCGACCGATTGGACTCGCTAGCGGCGGCCGCCTTTCGCACGGTATTTTCGGTTGCCTCACGAAACCCCAGCTACAAGACTGCACCTCTGTTGTTTGCATATCGCCAGCAGCAGCAGTGTCTACGACAAGGTACCACCTGCAGTACTGCTTGGGGTCACCATGCCTCATGCACAGGCACTGCAACCTTCTAGCACGACACCGGTAGCTGGGCTTCGAGAGAAGGGTTGTCCTAGGCCAGCAGGGTATGGTTCGAGGAGACGGAGGGCTAGTCGTCGGTCTGCTGGGTGCGGGACACTTCTTTTCTTGGCGATGATGCTCGCTTCAACAGGTGCCTTGCCTTTCAAGTCACCTTTCAAGCGGTGGGGGAAGCGCAAGGGGGGCAAAGGGGGGAAGGTGGGGCAGCAGCAGCAGCAGTCTGGCTCGAGCAGACGCAGCACGGGGAAGAGAGACAAGGTGCAGTGCGAGATGCGAGTAGGCTTCGAGCAAGGTTTGGTAGTGCGCGCAGATGGGATGCTACGATTCGGCACCTCGTACTGCTGCTGTTACTTGTACGATGAAATGATCATGTTTGTGGGTTGTGGTTTATTTGAGCAAGAGTCTAGTCTAATGCACGTCAGTCGTATAACATCAGCCGTTTATGTGTGCAGGTAAAAGAAGATGTGGCGTGGCTGCTTGAGGACGCAAGCGACGGAGGGTGGAAGCCGGTTCGCGATGACGGGCACGTAAAGGTACGAGGTACAGCAGTGCCTTACTGCAGTATAGGTAGTTTCGTGCCTGGTAGTGTGTTAGCTACTCGTATGTAGCAGATTGAGTTTACCTCAGTGTCCGAGTTCATGTCTGCCGCTGACGTTGCTTGCAGCCAACGGCATACTATAAGATAGCACTATTGTACGACGTACGGTGGTACCAGGTACAGTACCAGGTACCAGGTATATGTTACCGTGGTATGATAGAAATATCACTTCTGTCCAAATTTAACGCGGTCGGCCACCCTACTGCTGTACGTAAAACTGCTATATCGAATCGAAAATGCGAGTATGTTGTTCTTGGGACCGACCGTGTCTCACATATACCATACTGCTGTATGATGTATGTACTCTTATCTGTATTTGCGATTTGTACCATAGTTTGGCACAAAGCCTGGCTCTTTCTAGGATGAGGCATCGGCACGGCACGGACACTGGCTGTGTTGGGTGTTGGGTGTTGGGTGTACATGGATGGGTGCAAGTAACAGTTTAACCTTAAAAAAACGTCCCACACTGTTTTCAAGCACTTTGTCCCCAATCCGTAACTGCACTTCTACAGGAGAAAACACGCACTAACTGTCACTGCTCTTCTGTACTGCGTTACTGCTGTTGTACAAGCAGTTGTTGTTGTTGTTCTCACATTAACTCGCATAATCAAGTCCGTGGTCACAGGACAGGCTCCAGTCACTCTGGAGCTGAGGAATACCCCAGGGAAAAACACACACAACCCAAGGTGGTACACGCATATATCACAGCTGACGCAATTCATGCCTCCACCAGAAATATATAAAAGTGAAATCGCAGTATTGCCATGCGGGTGAGTTTCTGACGGGGAAAAAAAAAACTACTCGTCCACAAGACTTGCGCGTTGAGCGTTGAACCGTTGATATAAAACGACGAGGTTGGTCTGTACCAGGTACGTCTGTAGGCTATCGCAACGGCACGTATTACTGATTCAGAGTAAGACTCGTGCTGTACTAAATATAGTAGGCAGTTTAGGCCCGCAATGTGGCGTGGAGGCTCAGTGCCTTGTTTGTGTGCGCGCACGAGTTGTATTTCTTTGGGTCCTCTTCGGCCGTCGCTTGGACAAACCATGGCAGAGGGTTTCCACTGTCATCGGGAAGGCAACCCTTGCACAAACAGATTGCAGATACGAGTAGAACGGTGAAGTTAATTTTTGGCACTGGGCCAGCGGATAGGGAAAACGCCTGGATTTTTCTCTTCTAAATTGTGAGGGGCTTGCATGTCAAAGGACCGATCGAATTCGTGTTATGACTGGCATTCCGACTTGCACGTTGGCCGTGATTGGTCAACAGTTTCGCCGCCCGCTGCTCGCTGTGGCGAGAGCTCTCACAGTCCATTCACAGGAGGGAGCAAGGACAAGCATCCCTGCAGCTCCGCAGCACGCAACATCATGCACTTGTGGCGGTACATCTGCGCTGTACTATGGCTAGTTGTGTGTGTCGGAACCTGTGATCTGGCACCGCGAGGATGGACCGAGGATGGAGCCATCGGCCCCGCCCAGTTTGTAGTTTTTTGTTCCGGCCGACCGCACCGCCAGCAACAAGCCCTCCCCGAGCCTAAACAGCAACAAACAGCTGTGGCAGCAGATTGTGCGTGCCCCAGAGATACTCTGGCGCGTGGATACCACCATCATCCATCATCCATTATCGATGATCGATTAGGTTGTTGCGGTACATCCACGCCGTCTTGTGCCTACCGCCGCATGTCGCCGCGGGTGTGTCGCCAAGGGTTGAGCTTTGCTTGCCGGCAATTTTGGTGTATTGCTTCCCTGTCGCCTTTCTGTTATTTTTCGACGTGGAAGCGGTGCTGGCTCCAGTGCGGAACCCATACCCTCTCCCCATCGAGACCGGCGGCTCGTTACGAAACAACACGAAAAAGAAGGGACCCGCGCAGAAAAGACATCGGCAGAAGAAAATGAATGGTCTTCTTCTTGTTGTCCTCACAATTAATTGTTTTGAATCGTTGGTTGTGGACAACAGAGTTTGGTTCAGGTTCAACAAGTACACATATATACATGCCAGGGTGGTAGTATGGTTAGGGTTGGGTCCTGAGCCAGTACGTACTGCCAGTAGTACTAGTACTGGCAGTATCCTGAAACTGGTAAACGGACTTGCCAGTACGCCAGTACATCAGTATCTACGAAGATCCCCACATACGCCTCGAAAACCAGCGGAAACCCATGCATTCAGGCTGCCGCAGAGAACGCAGAGAGACACACAGCCTCACAGCACACCCCACACAACCACACAGCGGTGGAGACCATACGACCATGCACAGATTTGTCTCCCCTGGCAGCTCGCCATCTACTGCAGACCCCGGCGGTGGTGCTGGTGGTTCAAGGGCTGCTGCGTCAGCAGCAGCCGCGACGCCTGGAGGGTCAGCAGAGCAGCAGCAGCAGCCCGCTGCGCCAGCCGCACATAGTGCAGACGACGACGTGGAAGTGGTAGACACGACTAGCGCCGAGCTCAAACAAAGTCTGAAGGAGACTCAGCGCCTCGCGAAAGTTCATAGGGTGCAGACCGAGACCCGGAGGTCCAAACCGACTGGGGCCTCTGCGTACTGCTGGAAATACTTTGAGTGCTACGCCAAACCGCAACTCAAAGCGTATGCCGTTTGCAAGCTGTGCGTGGATCAGCAGGAGTTGGAACGAGCAGAGATCAAGTACGCCCAGTCGCCATCTAGCTTTGGCACCGTTGTCGTCTCCTTGTAATCTGTCGCTACCGTTGCTTTTCTAGCTACTGTTCTCCTCGGTACACCAACTGAATTGCATTCGTGTTCATTTTTTTTTTCTCAATTGGCAATTGACTCGTGGCGGGGGGTTGGGGTTTGGTGGAAGATATTCCATAGTAGTTTCTACTAGTTTCTACGGAGTACAATACGCTATGGAATGATCTTATGATTCTTAGGTGATGCTACTATCCATTTCAACTCATGTGAATGGATAGAGTGTATCTCCCACGATCATGGAATTCGTAGGCATTGCAAAGTTGAAAAAAAATGGTCGACAATTGATCCTTTCTCCCATGTCAAAAACAAAAGAAAAAGTGAGTTTTCCCCACGACAGTGCCTCTGTCAAATGAGCCAAAATCGCTCATTTTTCATGCTCTAGTGAAGCCAAATCGCGTAGAAACGCGCCAGTACCCAACCCTAAGTATGGTAGTATGATGCGCATGATACCACGGTAGGTAGGTACTGTTTGTGCGTATTTACCTGGTGTGATCGACAGGCACAATGAAAGAAAGGCCAAACATATACCACTGGATACGTACTATACGAAAGAGCGCAACAATGTGACAAAAACAAACATCGACACGGAAATGAGAGAAAGACGAATGCCATTCATTTTAATTCATGTGTGTGAAAACAAGACAACCAAGTAACCGCTGCGGTGCAGAGCCAACAACAACAGTTCATTCAAGAGACGGCCTTGTCACCCCTTCGTTGACGTCCTTGACGTCCAAAAACCGGGGACATGAAATATAATCCCCGCTTTTGTGAAACGCCTGATCACATAGTTGAAAATAGCGCGTTTTACAGTTGTTTTGTTTAAAATTGTTTTGTTACAAGAACACACAAACTACGTGAAAAAAAAAAAATTGCGCTGCGCGCTCGTAATCTTTTAACTGGCAAAAAGTTACTCCTATCCCCGGGAGGTGAGCCGAACTTTCTTAGTCTTTCCTGGGTTTCGCCAAGTTACGGCTGGCTGTGATACCTCTGGTACACGCTTCGCCAGCATGGGTCAGCCTGGGAACAAAAAACGACTTGAAGTGAACACGAAAGCCGGACGAGGATTTCGGCTCAAAATAAAGCAGCCGGCAATTTCGGGGATCCCGTTGGAACATATTTGGCCAATTTTAAGCGAAAAGCAACTGCTGTCAGGGACCTCTACATGTCCACTTGTCCACGCTGGGCATTCTGGGGGTGTGTGGATGTCGTAGCCCGCCTCTCTGCCTTCGTTCCTCCTATCCGTAGCGACCCTTTTTCTTATCTCGTATTGACGCCGATCGCTGCTTCTTCTCATCTTCCTTTTTTTCTTTTTGTTTGCCCGTTTGAGCCGTATATCTTGCACTGGATTTCTTGTTTTTTCGCGAAGGGCCGAGGGGCTCAACTAGTTACCGAAAATTTTCGTAGTGGCGGGCCTTAAAACCATCGTACTGTATTTACGTGTAAGAGAGAGGGTGTTCGATTTTCTCTGAATTTTATGTTGCATTTGAGAAATCGGTTACGGCAAGCAGTATCCGGAGTCTCCACGTAGCAGTATCAGTACTACCGCTGCGTGACATTCCATGACATTATCCACCGGCTTACGCGACGTACCTGTTGTCTGTTCGGCACCGGTGGTATTGCCGCTGGTATTGGGTATCATACTGGTATTGGATGTTGGTTGGTTGTGATTTTGCAGGTGTGGAAGAGATCTATCCCGGGAAGCGATTTCGTGGCGATCAAGTCCAGCGCCACGCTCAACGTTTCGTCGCAAGCTTTGTTCGAGGTCTTGACGCCAGGAGACATCGAGATTGTTCAACAGGTGGGGTGCCTGGGTTGTGCGAGCGCAAGGAACGCAATATTTTTGTATCGCTTATTCTCCTGTTTTCTGCACAGCAACATTAATTGCCTGGGTGGTGTTGAGTACCTGGTATATTTTATGGCGCGGTACACGACAGCGCTTTCTTTGTTAATTCGTTATTTGGCGGTTAAGAATTTCATGCTCGAGTTTTGGATGCTAATAAGAACATGGCCTCTTTTGTGCTGAAAATAGTGTAGGACATCCTGCCTCACGTAAGAATTAATTCCAGCCTGGCCAGAAATAAGAGATGTCTCTCAACTGGTGTCGCACACTGTACTGTAGTTGCTAACCTTTAGGTGACTTTGATTATTGTATGGGGTCTATTATGGGGTCTATTGGGTCTATTGGGTCTATTGGGTGTAGTGGGAAAATGTGTCAACAAACGTGACGATCACACCTCGACCACACGAAGCAGTCGTGTCCGACCTGCCTTTAATTGGCAGGTATGATTAGGGTATGAATAGGGTATCATATGAATAGGGAAGGATTGTGTCCGAGGTGCAGCGTAGGGAGTTGTACGACGCGCGCGCGGCATGTTGATACTTGTTCTGCTGCACACTCTTGATATTTATATTAATATTATTGCTATTAGTAGACGCTTCATATTATTGCTGTATATTAATAGACGCTTCACAAAACCGTACTTGTCATTTTTGTTTGTCGCTGTATCCGGGTCCCATCAACAACGTCTACCATTAATACCAGGTACTGTTCATACTATTAATATTACTATTACTACTATTAATATATAACGCAAACAACCAACCGCCAACACCAGCATCATTGCTCCGTTTTATTTTTTCCTATAGACTACCTGGTATATCAGAGCCGTCACGATAAGCTCGTCGCAGTGCCCTCCCTCTCTCGAGCATCCTCCATACCTACAGTTATCTTGTCTTTGGGAATGCGATCTTGTCACATCTTGTCACATCTTGTCACATCTTGAAATGGATAACTACTCAATGTGACGCGAAAACATCCCTCCCCCCAGTACAACGCCTTGGTCGAGAATGGCAGAGACCTGGAGGTTATGGACAGGGACAACAAAGTGAGCTGGAGCGCTACGATGGCGATTTGGCCTTGCCGCCCACGGGATTTCGTGACGCACATTCGACGGGCCACGCTAGCAGACGGCAGCGTGGCTATCGTTAACTCCGCCACAACGCATCCCAAGGTGGGGCACCCTACAACAACTCTACAACAAGTCTACAACAAGTCTACACCAAGTTTACAACAAGTCTACACGAAGTCTGCCGCCTATGCTATAATAGAAGCACGTTATCCTGTTTGGTGCTTCGAGTATTTCACGTGCCTTTTTTTTCCTTCTCGTGTGTGTTTTTAATATTTTTGCGCTATTACTGCTGTATTTGTACGTACATACTTTTCGTACGAGTACTTTAGGTGGCATTATTCAAGTACGGATGAGTTATTAGTCCTTAACCGTACCTAGGGGGTCGGGAAAGTGTTGGTGGCTTCTCGGTGCTTCGAACGTTGAAATATTGGTCTGTAACCCAACCCACCGCTTGTAGCCTCCCCTCCCAACAGTGTTCGGGACACCCACGGTGGTTCGATCTCATGTGCACCAACGACGTGAACAATACCCACCCCCTACCCTTATCTCACCCGGACGTGGTTCTATTTCTTAACGGTGCAGAAATATTATCAGCCCTCCGTAGGAGAGGCGGCGGCCGTGAGCGCCACGTGCGAGCCGTCATCACACGTGACGTCGTGCTGGTCGGGTTGGTCCATGTATTGTTTTTTTTGTTGGTCCGCATCTATCTTAAACTTCATGTGTTGGTGCACTCAAGGTCGCACCAACGTACCGAAGAGGCCGTACCGGATGCCGTCGATGACGTGGCCGTTCTCGCATCGCAGATTGATTGTGGATGGCGTCGACGCGGGATGACGCAAGGCGTGCTTGCCGAGCTTTACGCTCTACGTTTGATAATAAGCCTTTTTTGTCCTCTCCTGCGGCTGCAAGGACCTTTGTTACGACACTCGTAGTATTTTCGACTTGCCCAAAATTTATCAGGCTCGTGCGTGCCTTGTCGAGCGTCTTGTCGGTTGACTCTTGATCTTGTGTTGCGTTCTGCGTTTGGGTACACGCTTGCCTTTATCGCTTCGTCGATTCCGCCGTTCCACCCCTCGCTAGGCACCGGTTAGCAGCCGGTATGTGCGCGGAGAAATTTCTCGCGGAGTTTTCCACATAAAGGCGGCGAGAAACAAGAAACAATCGGACTTGACCATGGTGAGTGGTGAGCGGGCATAGCTTGCTTGGCGGCGGGCAAGCGGTGGAAACTGATTTGGTTTGTGTCACCGCAACTGCCGAGACGTGATGTGACTCTTCTATGAGACATGCAACACCGCTCTTGATGTCTTGATTCCCTTGAGCTCATAAAGGATATGACACCAGTAACCTTACTGACACCAGTAACCTTACTGTCGCACCATTAGCACTACTGTAGTTTATCTTAACGTCATAGCCCACAGCTGAGCAAATACGTGAGGAGACGGTCTGTCAACAAAAATGTCCCGCGGTCAAGGGTGTCAAACCGATCGTTCCACACTAAAACCTAGTAGTTTGGCATCAGTCAAGGTAAATTGTTGGATAATTGCCGTCTGTCAAGGTCTGGAACTTCCGTTTCCTGACGTCTTCGAAATGTCTTCCCAAAAGGGTCTGACGCATTACTGCTGTCACATACGAACCGTATTCACAGCACATATATCGTAGCTCTTGGGGCTGTGACTCATGGTGACTTCATTTTTTTTTTAATAGCGCCGTAAGCATTGCGAGAGGCATCATACGGGCTATCACGATATCACGACACTAATCTTGCTGTCGTACGAGGTATGTACGAAGTAGGCCGTCCATATACGTAGCTATTGGGCGTCTGACGCATTACTGCTGCCATGTACTATTAATCAGGGGTGTACATAACTTGAGATTGAACACATTACGCACCCGTAATTACGGCAAATCGGGGATTGACATTACGCACGCGTAATTACGGCTACCGTGCGGGGACAAAAGACCCCCATCCCCGGGGGTTCCGTGTACAGCTGTGTTACCCTGTACCCAGGGGTTCCGTACGCAGCATTTGCTCTCTTGCTTCGCGTTCTCGCCGAGATGTATGTGGTGTCTGGTAGTATGTTTGTATGTTTGATGTATGATACCCTACCGCCACAGCTGCAGCCCTGCAGCAACCGTTGGAGAGCATGTTGTATGTTGTATGTTGTATGGTATATAGCGCAGAGTACAGACTTCAGAAAAGTCAAAAAGAAAAAAGATCATGCTCATTCTCCATTCTCCATGTCCTTACTCGGAGCGATCAAACCTCAACCCAGCTGCTTCAAACTTCAACCTTCTAAAGAACCAAGTAGCACAAGAGACGCACCGCAGAAATACGGAACATCACCGCGCAATATCCACATTACGCACGGCCCATCCACATTACCCGTAATTACCCGTAATGCGTAATGTACATCCCTGCTATTAATAGCACATACTGGTATAGATCTTGGGGATCTGACGCATTACTGCTGTCAAATCACATGTAGCTCTTGGAGGTCGGACGCACGACGGCTTGAACCAGTGTCGTCAGCATTGCAAGAGGTATGCTATTAATCAATGCTATTAATACCGTCGCAGGCCGTAGGAATCTTTTGAAGAATCTTTTGAAGGCTTCACGCGTTGTTTTCATGATGCATCACACCCGTCGTAAATCGTAAAGCTCTTCAGGGGTCTGACATACGAACCCGGTTTTCAAGTTGGTGTCGTTAGTATTGCGAAAGACGCTGCAATGCTCATGCCGAGGAGGCAAGGGTTTATAGATCTTGACACGCGTTCCACAGCACAGTGTGG
Organism: Undaria pinnatifida; assembly: GCA_012845835.1. NCBI lineage: Eukaryota > Phaeophyceae > Laminariales > Alariaceae > Undaria > Undaria pinnatifida. The sequence continues at coordinate 19,936,544 of JABAKD010000020.1, forward strand.
TTGAACTAGACCTATATTTAAACCCCTACCCCTAACAGTATGTACCCCTATACCCTCACAGGCCTGTAATGTATGATGATGCATGGTACATATTTTATTATGAAATACACTCCAGCTGTGAGATCGAAGATTTCGTCGAAACTCATCTTTGCAAGCTGTGTGTGATACTCCGATCGCGCGTATTACGAGTTGTGTGTCCTCATCAAGGATATAGGTCGGCGATTCCCTTACAACTACAGCAGTGTAGCTATCATATTTTACCACAGCTACTTGTTTTTTAGCCCTACTTCGTATTAGTCCGTGTCCCTGACCTCCTGGGAAAATTTTCTGTAAGGAGGAGCTGCTCCGTGACCATTACCACCTGGGAAATTACTCTGCGTTAAGATGTAATGAGGAATTACCCTGAGACCCTGACCACCTAGGAAAAATCTCGCCATTCATATAATATGCATGGAGTGTTATAGTGTTGATAGTGCGGACGATGAACCCATTTTTTTTTAAGTTGGACCGAGTTGCATGCACTAGTATTATTGTCGAGGAGGATCCTGGTACGTCAGTCACCATGCGTGACTGTTTCGGGCCGCGACGAAGTGATACGGACTAGCGGCGCGCTGGTCGAACCTGTCCACTTGTCACTAATTTCACCCCGGTGCTGGTGCTTTTACGGGCCGACTTTGGACTGTTGGTCTTGTTTGTCTTCGTCTCGTGGTTTACTCTTCTTCGTTTTTATTTACAAAACGCCTGTTTTTATTAGACTGCTCGATAACGGAGGACATGTGAACTATCTGGTCAGCTTTAGGAATGTTGGTGTAGAAGCGACGCTCTTTCTTGTACCTGGTACTCGGCCGAAATATCTCCGTTTCGTGCAGAAAAGAGTCTGTCTTGCCGAGAGATTGTCACAGCAAACGGAATGACTTATGCCACCTTCCATACTTGACACCAGCGAAGGACTATGTCAAATCCCCTCCAAACTTTGGCAAGCAACTTGCCGGAAAAAAATATTATTTTGCGATCATTTGCTATTTTCGTGTGGTCACATGCGAAAAGGCTATTGAATATCAATAGTGTAGTTCATTATACGCGAGACCGGGCGGGGAAAGGGGCCTTAGCTATCCCTAACGGGAGGGAGTCTTTGAAGAAGCCATGTACCATGTATCATGTACCACTCTTCGCTACGAGTCGTACGACACAAAAGCTGTTTTATCTTGTTCAGCTTCAGCTGTTGTATTATACTGGCAATTGATGGTACGCAGTAGCGTCAACCACGCTGTACAACCTGTTTACGTTGTCAAGCGCTGAGAGAAAGAGAGGTACCACCATCGAGAGTGGAGACTTAGACATGACGCGCGGCCAACGCGGCAATACGAAGACTGGGCAGAAGAAGAATAGCAAGAAGCAAGCGGCCGAGGGCACGCCGCCGACGCAGCCATCGCCGACACAACCCGACACCGACCAGCAGCCCACCTATACACACCGACAGCGACGAGGAGAAGGACGAAGTGGACCACGAGAGCGATGACACGCTGTGATGACCACCACCGTCACGAGGACGAGGACCCCAACCAGGAACCGTCTGGTTTTCCCGAGGGCATGATTTGTATGCCGCCTAACGAGTCCAATCCGACCGGCGACACAAGTTATCGTGATCCACTTGGTAGTTACTCCTTATGCGACATGTGTGCTTGTCGGTGTTGCGGTGTGTGTCGTCGTGTGTCGTCGATGCTGTGTGTCGTCGACGCTGTGTCGCCGGCGTGCGCCTGGTTCATGCTTGTTATTCTCGCTCCTGGTCGCATTGTGGCGTTGCCTGGCCGCTATGTCTAAGTCTTCATTCTCCATCGTGATATCTCTTTCAATGCTTGCAAACGTAAAATACGTTGGGTTCGAATCCAACTACCTTTCCATGATTCGGTATCATTCCCTGCCTGAGTCGTCTGTGATCGCCAGGGGCCATCCTGGGCTACATGCCCGGGAGTCCTACGTCCTGGGTACTCCCCCGGGTTTCCTACTGACAAATGTATTTTGATTATTTTGCTGCGTGTACAATTGATACTGCTGCGGGCTGGTGTGAACTCTCCCTCAATGGAGCAGTACAGTCGGTTGTTCAATGGTCTAGCTCAATACCTCCTGCCTGATACATGGTGTATATTGTGTCGCCGGGGGTGATCACTTCGCTCGGGTGCTACATCGATGCTGGCCTTGAGCTGCGAGGTCAATCACGCCTTTCGACCAAAATTTTCTGCAATTGTGCAGAGTTGCCGGGTCGGGGGATGATGCATGCTCATCGGAAGTGGCTCAAAGTATATGAGAGACAAGCCTGCGCTTCGACGTACCTATTATACGTACTGTACCTACTGTAACTATTGTACCTACTGTACCTATTGTACCTACTGTACCTATTGTACCTACTGTACATTTTGTACCTACTGTACCTGCTGTACTTTCTGTACCTACTGTACTTACTGTACCTACTGTACCTGACAACCGTACTTAACCCCAGCGAAACATAGCGAAACATGTGCGGCTCAATTCCCACATCTCGCCCACTGTTTTTCTGTAAACAAAATCCGTGAAGATCGGTGAGCATAAAAGGTTGACGCAACAGTGGGAATGCCGAACCCAAACGAGCGATAAAAATAAAAGCATTTACCGGGGGGAGGGAACAGAAGAAACCTGTGCCCATGACCTTGTGCCTTGTCCTCTTGTCGAGAAGGCCGCTGAGGGTAAAGCCTCCAACGGATCCTGCTGGAAAGTAGAAGTGATGATAAAAAAGAAATAAAAAAAAGAGTGACTGGAGCATGTCCTGTGACGATGGACTAGATTGTGCGAGTTAATGTGAGAAGAGCATTCTGAATGCACGCCCCGACCCACTGACCAGGTGCATCACTTCAACCCCGGAGGCAACGTGCCTGCCTGGCTCATGAACTGGCTGGCGGAGGGCAAGCCCCTGACTTTCGTGCGGCAGCTAGAGGAAGTGGCTGCCAAGTGGGATGAGCAGGCGAATTCATCGAGGAGTATGCCGTGCAAAGGCAGGGGATTCGGTGAGTCTTGCAGCGCTTGAATTGGGTTTAGCCTGGCGTTGGGTGTTGCTTATTGCGGCGCTCGAAACGATTACGGAGTTTGGTCTGCACGATTTGGTAGGGCCGCAATGCGTGCGTAGGTTACTCTGGCTCTACGGCTGGTTAGCTTGATCACTTGTCTTGACGTTTGTACTCCGTAATAGGTGTGTAGCGTGGTGAGCGGTTTTTGTTGAATCGTCTCGGTCCGGCTGGTTGCGCTACCAGAGCTCTTTTTTTTGTCCTTAGTTTTGGTCCAAAGCAGTCCCAAGCAAGTAGCTTAGGTAATGAGATGGTAACTGGCGTATAAAAAACACAGTGAAAGATTGATTGTAGGAATTCTGGAGTTTGTGAAGCGGTATTGAATCTTAATATCCAGAAGGCGTGTTTGGTGAGGGGGCATATTTGGATAGCGTGAGTATGGTTGAGGTTGGAGTCGCGCTGAGGAAATAATCAACTACCTGGAAAAGTAATTCCTGCCCGATGCATATATTGCATGCAGGGGATGTAGCGATCGATGGGCCTCGGGAGTGTTCCCTCTCGATACGAAATTCGTCCAGATCACCAGATAGCCTTAAATTCGATGGGTTGATGTGTACTGGTGCGGAGAACACTCTGGGGTGCTGCTCGGGGACTTGGTCCATACCGGGTAGAGTTGTCGACAAATATGCCAGTTAAACTTTTTTGGCGCATGCGGGGTAGTGGCGTAGTCTGGTCGACAGGGGGTGTCATTGATCCGTCCCTGGTTTTCCCAAGTCCGTGACTCATGGTACGCTCGAGGTGCGCATAGTATTTTCAGAGGTTGGCGACTTGAGGAGCTTTGAGGAGCTTTGAGGAGCTTTGAGGAGCTTTATACCCCACCGAAACCATGGTTTGGAGTAAGCTGAAAGTGCTACCATTGTGATCAACAAACCATCCCATGGCCTAGGTATGCAAAACATGCAGAAGAAAAATGACGGTGATTTTGAGAGCTTGGCTGAGAATTTGGAATTTGTTGGTATTAGTTGGCTGATACTTTCGCTGAGAAGTTGGGTTTAAGGTCGTCGGTCGTTCACAAGTACCTGGTAGCTATTCACAAGTTAAATTAGGCATAGGCTAATGTCATGTGCTACAGTTGGTATTTATAGCGCTTTTCATACCTATATCGTAGCATGCTTTCCGTGTGGATCCTATCATAGTGTGGATCTTATCATATCCTTGGATGATCACAGTAGTCGTGACTTATGAGGTCTGTCAGCCTTGAGGTGGTGATGGCCGCATTTCATCCATTCTTATCTTGCTGCGTCTCGGGAAGGTAGTATTTGACGAATGTGCCGAGGCATGACTTAACAGAAATGTAGGTTGCGATGGTAGATAGTTGGACCGGTAAAACATAGAACCACAGGTAACTCCTCTCCCTTGTTTAGTCGCGGCCTTCAACTCCAGCTCTCTGGTGCCATTTTGACGCGATGCCGGGGCCAGCATCCCGCTCATGTTCCAAACGTATTACGAGGACGAAAATCTCATAGCGTGCTTGTCCTCGGGCCCCAGCCAGACATTAAGAGTTTCCTTTGACCCCGTGTGTTTTTGCTTTGCCTGTGGGCTTCTTTCATCCCCGATGCGATTGTTTCATTGTCCGCATTTTATGCTCCATGCAGCCGATAAGCCGTGCCAGTTTCTTCTTTCTTCAAAGGACGACGGCGGAAAGCCCGAAGCGGGCTACTTGGGCAGAAGCGGTGGAGGATGGGTTGCGCTAGCTGCTGTACTGGTGACCACCGCATTGGCCTTGTACGGCCGCAACATCTGCCGCGATAGCCCTCTGGATGGGGCGGAGAAAGAAGAACCTTCTCCTTCTCCGGCAGTGAATGGCCAGCAGCCAAAGGAGAAGGTGATAGGCCAGAAGCAAGAGCAGGATATTGCGATTGGCGAGAAGCGAAAGGAGGAGAATGGCTCTCATGAGGAGGAGAATGGCTCTCATGAGGAGGAAAATGGCTCTCATGCTCTGGCGGGGGGGGGATCCATCGAAAGCGTCTCTGAGGGATCCGTTGAACACGCCGTCTCCGGGGTATCCGTAGACAATGTCCCCGAGGCACCTTTTGGGAGGGTTTCTACTGGACGGGTAGGGGTGGAGAGAGTCTCCATTCAAGGAGTAGGCGAAGGAGAGACGGTCCATGGTGAGATAACTGCTGGAGACGCCGCTGATGGGGTTGTAAATGGAGATTTGTCGAGTGTAGAAGCCAACGATGTGAAGATATCCTGTCAAGAAGCGACGGTTGAGAATTCACCCGGTGGGCAGGAAGTATCCACGGACAAGCCGGTTGTGGATAGTGAAGACACGCCAACCGGTGAAGTAATGACGTCAGATGTATCCAGCGAGGAGGTTCGCGACGGAGAAGGGTTAGGGTTACATGGGGTTGAGGAGGGCAGGGTGGCAAGCGACGACATACGAACTGACGGCAAGATGGATGAGGAGTTGTTATTGGAGAGGCATCCCACGATAGGGGTTTCGCTTTTTGGGTTAAGTACTGTTTCTGCCCGGTCTGGCCGCTCGAGCTACTCAAGCGAGTAAGTACCGGTTGGTTTGATATTTTTACGATTATATTTGTTTTAGGACTATTACTATTAATATGGCTAGTAGTATTAGTAGTATTAGTGGTATTAGCTACTGCGCATAGCGGTGTTGGTTGGATTGCGCGATTGAATGCCTCCGAATTCATGTTTCGGGTGGTGATGATGGATGGTGATGGATGATGTTGGATGATGATGGGTCATGATGGATGATGATGTTCATATTCAGCTACCTCCTCATGTCAGGTGCTCCAAAAGTTGTGCTCTGACGCATCGTTGCCGTGGTATGTCTCTCGAACATATGGCCGCCTACACAATGGGCAATCAAGCCATGCCAGACGGCGCAACTCCAGGCATTGGTGGTGTTAGTGCGGGAGAGGGAGGCAATGGGCATGGACGCAATGGGGATCTCGGTGACGAGGTAGCAACGAGCGAATGTGTAGCCGGCGTTGGATGTGTGTCGAAGGATGAGGTAGCCGGCCCTAAGGCTGATGGATACCGAGAAGGGTTCCATTGTGGTTGTGAACTCTGTTACTCCGGTTAATTTATTTCCAGTACTTTGGAAGTAGTGTAGTTTGTCCCCAGAGCAAGTATTCTAGCTGGTATCATAGTGCACTTTGTTGCGAAGGTTAAGGTTTACTTTGTTGTATTTAGTATTAGTGGTGGAGGACGAGAGTTGGTTAACAGGTTAAGAGGTTACGATCGCCGTATTTCGTATTTGTCGGGTGATCTTGGACAGAGAAATATACAGCCCTGAAAAGCATGTACGCGGGAGGTATTATTATTGTATGGTTTGCAGCCTGACTGCCATGGTCCCTTAACCGTTTTTTTTAGTCACAATGTCACGCCCCATACATTTATGAAGCCAGTTGTAAAGAAAGTACGAATAATAAACATCGCTCGTACGAGTGTGCACACGGACCGCGCAAGAAGAATCGTGCGCAGGATAAGTTTATTTTAGTCTCGGCGCGAGACGCACGTTTCGTGTTGATGGATATTCCATGCCAGATTGGAGACGCTGGCCAAGGAACGCCTTTTTGAACCGCCGAACAAGTTAAACACTACTTCCTAGTAGTAGTTTGTCTCCAAAAAAGTTACTGCAGTTCTGAGGGAATTAAGCTGTTGCTAGTATTGCGCTACTATTAATTTTGTCTCACGAAGAGCAAACATCCACGAATCTGTATTTTTCGCTCTCAGGTGTCTTCTCAGGCAGACAGATTCACTGCGGAATCGACAACCGTTAACGGTGACGTTTCCAAGATCTTGAGAAACAATCGTCTTGTTTGCAGAATAATGCATGCCAAGTTTTCGGGATCCTGAAAAACAATCGTCAGTGTTTGCAGAACATTATTGCGACGTGTCCAGAATCTTGACAATTGTCACGTTTGCGTAAGACTGCAACGTTTCCAGGATCTTGACAAACAATCGTCATGTTGTTGTAATGTGCACAAGATTAATAATGCAATGTAGACTCTAATCGGTAAGCAGTGAAACTGGTCGCATCACGGGCACTTGCAATATATACGTAGAACATGGCTCAAGAGGTAGCCCCTGCGGGCGCGAGAGCGTGACTTGCTTGGAGAATGTATTTTCCTGATGCTGTTATTTGTTGTTGCCCACGTGCACTTGCAGTATCATACATAGACTACATGTATAGTCTATATCAAATGGTTGGTTGAGGTTGCAGGTAGGCCTCTTTGGGCGCGTGAGCGCGAATTTCTTGGAGAGAACGTATTTTTTTATGCTGTACTCTACTGCACCTGGAATGCTCTCTTGTGACGCTTTGTTGTGACTCAACAACAGCAGTAGTGAAGAACGTTCTTCGACTCCACTGACTGGAGCCTGGCCTGTGACCACGGACTCGATTTTTTAAATAGGAAAGAAACGGACTATTATTAGGTTATGGCGAACAACGACACATACATACACATATGCGACGGCCAACACTTTTGCCCCACCCCGCCACAATCAATAGCATTCAATATCATTCGAGGGGTGCAAAACGAAGCTGTTACCTATTGACGTACATTAGTCGGCTACGCTGGCAGGCGCTATTATCTACCAAGTAAAGAAAGAGCATCCCCGTCAACATCCCAAGCAGTAATGACCGAGACCACTCCTCCACCATCACAAGGTCATCACAAAAATAATCTCTTCTTGTCAAAAACCCTTTTTACAGCTATTGTATCAGTATATTTTGTATCAGTTTCTCGCTCGCCGTATATATGTCTGACAGAAGTGGCGAGTACCCCCTCATCAAGGCAGGCCACAAACGCCTGCCAGGTATGATGAGGGGACACTTGCTAAAAACCATAATGCTACGGGGGAGAGGGGATACCATAACTCCAACCTCTAAAAACTCCGACAAATCGCAATATTACCTCTTGTCAATCCACCCGTTTTGCCCTTATCGAGGCCGTGGCGTGATGCACACGCCACTCGGACGGACACAGCTATTAGTGATTAAATACTGAGCGATTGACACCCACTCAGAGTAACTTGAGACTCCACTTCGTTCTACTCATGATGCTATCGTAACGCTTGTCGCTGGATAGTACGACTGACTTCTTTCACCCACCAGGTACAAACCAAAAAGTACGGAAAAATGCAAAAATGAAATATCAATACCAGTATCCTATTGGACTTTCAGCCGCGGAATGACATCCACAGGATAACAAGCCCACTACCTGGTACTGAATTTTCCAACATCCAAGGACCTGGCACTTAACTCAACTCAGGGAAGCTACACACATTAAAAGGCAAAATAGATACTTTTACCGACCCCCCCCTCTGTAACAAACCCTCCACTAGCCTCTAAATATACTCGTTTCAGAGTCAAAACAAAAAGTGGACGCAGCAGCGGCGAAAATGCTGAGCGGTGCTTATGAAAGACCAATCTCGATTGCGAGTTAACAATAAAAAGGTCGCCAACACCAACCGTTTTTGGCTCATGCAGCAAGTCTAAGGAACTCCGATCACTTGCACAAAAACAGTTCATCTCAATCCCAAGGAAACCTTGACCGCTCCGTATTTAATAGGAATCAAACAAAAAATGGCCTTGCTGGCATCAACAACGTGCTATCACGTGGACCTATTTGGACACGAAACCGCCGTGAGGTGGTAGGTTGTGCAACACTCCCCTTGCCCGCCCCGCGCTGCCCCTTGTCTCGCACTTCAATTCAATCCCACCCACGAAAAATATCAAAACATCTGGCAGAACAGCCCAATATTATTCCAAACCGAAGACCTATTGCTTCAAGACAACCTTGAATATTCCTATGCACAGAGCGTTCATATTACACACCGCCCTGTATATACGGCAAGGCCACCCCTCCCCCCCCCCCCTCCATACTACGTACATACTCCTACCGTGTGTCACTTGGGCGCGACATGCCGGTATCGTACTGACCATTACCAGTAGATTGTAACGACAATGCTATCTTGGAGAATACTTGCAGACATTTTACTCCATGTAAAATTCGCAACAATGCTCGAGAGCAGCCATCAGTACGTGAAGCGTTGGCCGCTACCAACGCAGTGCTAGGTATTATTACTAGCATATACCCTGCTCTTTTATACATCCTTACAAGAGCTTCCACAAACACTGACTGTACCAGCCAGGATTATTACAGTAGCGCACCTCTCGGCGCAAAACAAACCTCTACACACGCCCGTCCTGAGCGCAAAAAAAACTGGTAACGCAGCTTTCAACATCGATTACGGGGCGAACTACTTGAAAATAGGGTACGAAGGGAGACTCGCCGTGACTGCCGCTAATACTTTTTAATAGTTTATTCTTCAGTACGCTGCCTGGCGCTCCATGAGAATTGCGTCGAGATCTCTGGAAGCTTGGGTGATGAAAAGGCCCTGACGTGCCAGTTCTTCGAGGCGCCGCTCCACCTCTTTCCTCGCCTGAGGGTCTTTCACAGCCGCAGACTTCGGCTGCAATCCGCTGGTATATCGAAGAAGGTTAGAATACGCCAACAGACAGACAGACAGACATAGAGACAAGGCAGACGGACAGACGGACAGACAAACGAACAGACACGGAGAGTCAAGAGACGAACACACACAGGCAGATGGCCAGATAGAAAGAAAAAAAAGAGATTGAGGATAAGGCAGGGTAGAGTTTCAACAACCACAAAGTTTTGACGGTTGTTATTCAGGAAGACAAGATCCATGATCCCATGATCGATGCAGATCCATGATCGATGCCGGCATGATACTGTCAGGCAGCACAGTCACAGCGTCACAGTAGCACAGCAGCACTTCGACCTTTTACAGCCCACTGACTGGAATGTAAACACGGCCGAATGATACGATGCGGTATGGTAAGAGTATGATAGGCGATGATGTCATCATGTGGAGTCGTGGAGTTTTCTTTGTTCTTTTTATCCCATTTTAATATCTTGGCATTTTGCTTTTCCTTTCTCTTTCTCCGTCCCTATGAATACATAACTCAGATCCAGCGTCACCAAGCAGGTCCTCTACGCCCTCACCACTACTTTCGTACCGCACGCCGGTACGCGTTTTCATTTTTATCGCGAGAAGACATCAGCCCTTTCTTCCCTCGTCCATTCGCATCGAATTATCAGTTATAGCAATGGTTATAGCAGCAGTAACGCTTTCTTCCCTCGTTTTCGACTCGCATCGAATTAGCAGGTATAGCAATGGTTATAGCAGCAGCTTTGACCGAACAACAGCAGTAACGCTTTCTCCCCTCGTCGACCCCGCATCGAATTACATTATTAGCAGTATAATTTTACAAACAAATTTCAAGGACGTAGGCCGAGAGTTTGACGAATTTGAGGTCAATACTCATCTTTGCAAGCTGCGTTGTTGGTACTTGTAACATACAATATAGATGAGTTTTTATTTGGAGGGTCGTATTTTTGGTCCACTATAATTGGTACAACAACCCCTCTGGGACCAGGCTCTTCGCAGCCCACTAGTCGAGCAGCCCGCGCGCGCGCCGAGCCGCACAGCAGACGAGGCGCGTTTCTTCGCCCAAAAAGCACCGCGGCCGTGTCGCCTCCCGGTAACACGCTGGGGACGTCTGTCCTCACACTAGAAAGGTCCGAGGGCCTCAGAGCATCACCGCTATTGTTCGCTCGATGCAATTTTCACCCTGGTCGGGTGGTCCCATGCCCTGAGAGCAGTCAAAATTCAGTATGTAAAAATGATCACAAGAAATGATCACTAAATCAGCGTCGAAGTGCCCTGCGGGAATAGCGTACGTCTGTACTTCTCTGAAAACGCCCCAGACAGCCGCGGGCTTGGGAAGGCGTAAGATCTCACAGCTGAGGACCCCAGGCGGCGTGCAGGCTTCATGCACCTACCGGCGTACCCCTGTAGGCCGAGTCCAGGGGTGTTGCCAGGTGTGCGTGTGTGCGTGCGTGGCTGTGCTATACAACGCCCTGCGTTCAAGTTCGGGCATGTCTTTTTTCATCCCCGGGCTGAACAGACCGGTCTGTCCGGTGAAAAATATGATAATTGATCATTTTGTATGATCACAAACCCCCCCTTGGAGTCACAGAAGGGATAACAGCAGTTTTGACCTGACAACAGCAGCAGTAGCGATGTACTCGTAGTGCGTGCATGTGGGAGTCAAGTCGGGAGATTCAACCACTCTGATCCCGTAGACAGAGTACCAGGTATATCATAATGGCGGTAAAGAACATGTAACAATTGGACCGAATGGCAGAATGATTCTTTTCGCGCAAAATCGACCGGGAAAAAATCAATGATGCCCCCCCGCTCGCCAGAGGATCCGTTCTGCCGAGCAAAGAGCAAGACAGAATAGGGGGGGGTACAACAACAAAACATATATCGAAATCCGCCAGAGTAATAAACACGTCCACGCCCTGGATATCGCCTCGTTATCTTTTTAGAGCCGTCCATGCCGCTGCTGCAATTCCCACCCACCCCCGCCCCCAACGCCTCCTCCTGCACCGCCACCCGCACCATCGCCTAGACCTAGCACCACGCGTATAGCAAACCCCTACATCTATGCGATCTAAAACCCTCCCCCCCCCCCCCCGCCCCCCCCGCCACATTCCCCCCCCCCTCCCCCACAAGAAAGATTTATAGTTTCCATGCACAAATTGACCAGCCCCACCCGTCCCCTTCCCCCCCCACCCCCCCTCCCGCCCCCCTTTTGATCAAAATCAGGCCCCCACGTCCTAAAAAACTCCGCCCTCCCCTCACCGGTTTTTCGACTTACAAGATTCACTTAATAAACTCATGCATTTCCTTCCACAGCTGTCAGATTTTGTCCCCCTCAGAAACGGGTTTTATAGTTTCCGCGCACAGACTGCCTAACATCACCCTGTTGACCCTGATAGCTACACTGTAGTTGCAAGGGGAGTCGCCGACCTATATCCTTGATGAGGACACACAACCCGTAATACGCGCGATCGGAGTATCACACAGCTTGCATAGATGAATTTCGACAAAATATTCGATCTCAGCTGGAGTGTATTTTAATTTTTATAATATATACAGTTAGTAGGTCTAGTCTATATATACTCCGGAGTATTTGTTAAATAGGACTCCTCCCAGTAAAAAATCGCACACATAATATATTAGACTACAAGCAGTACAGCAGTACCAACAACGCAGCTTGTAAAGGTGAGTTTGACCCGAAATTCGTCAAACTCACAGCTGACGTCCTGAAAATAAATATATTTCAAATCATTCCTTGGTGTCATGGACTTTTGGTCAGGAGTTTTTTGTCTCGGCCTAAGTATGCGATTCGCGGAACTGGAATTCTCGGTCGAATATGGCTTGGTTCGAGCGCCGCCTTCCGGGGGCGGCTCCAACGCCCCTCGCCCTGCCGTGTCCGTTCCGCACATCGACGCGAACGCGGACGGGTGCCGAGCGAGACGAGCGAGTGTCGAGGAGGAATTTTGGAAAAATTGTTGAATCTTAATGGCTGCAACGCCTGAATGATTTACAAAAATGGCATCATTTCCAAACGGTACGTGATAATGTTTGGAATTTTGCGATGGCATACTCTCGAGCGTTAGTTTCTTTGCTGTACTTTTTTACTAGTTCGTTTGGTTTCTTGCTCGGCATTTTATTGCTTTTGTTCTGCTCGTTTTGCCAGCTGGGAATTCAATTTTTTAGTGTGGGTTCACCTAAAACGTGACACAACTTACCGACGATATCCAACAACTTTGTGACACAAATTACCGACGGCAAGACGTTTCGTGACAAAATAACTCCCAAATCATGATACTTCCACGTAACAGAATTTCGAGACAAAACCAAGCAGGTAGAGCCGTCCCTTCGGCCTTTGGCCCTGGCTTTAGCACGGCCGCTGACACTCCAGCCAGCCTCTGCTGTAGGCATGAACGAATGCGGTTGATTCGTAGCGAACTATCCCGCTGTGCTCGCTTCTATGTGGTCATTGTCCATGCCATTTCATGTCACCTCCCTTCTGTTTTGATATCGTCGTCGTACGGTTGAGGTACGAGGAAACCCGTACGTACTCGGTGAGAACAGCAGTATGTACGACGAGTATGAACGCCAATTGACGACATTGGCAAGCACAATACAGCAGGTGTAGCAGCAGTAGCCGAAGGGCGAAACGTCTAGCACATAATGCAGCAACTAGTAGCAACCAGAGCTACAGCAGATAGCTCAAAGTGCAGTGCGAGTGCCGTTGGCAAGTTTAGTCGTACACGCATCACTCTGTTCAATATATAACAGAATTTCGAGACAAAACTAAGCAGGTAGAGCCGTCTCTTCGGCCTTTGGCCCTGGCTCTAGCACGGCCGCTGACACTCCAGCCAGCCTCTGCTGTAGGCATGAACGAGTGTGGTTGATTCGCAGCGAACTATCCCGCTGTGCTCGCTTCTATGTGGTCATTGTCCATGCCATTTCATGTCACCTCCCTTCTGTTTTGAGCTCGTCGTCGTACGGTTGAGGTACGAGGAAACCCGCACGTACTCGGTGAGAACAGCAGTATGGACGACGAGCATGAACGCCAACTGACGACATTGGCAAACAAACAACAGCAGGTGTAGCAGCAGTAGCTGAAGGGCGAAACGTCTAGCACATAATGCCTTAATGAGGACACACAACTCGTAATGCGCGCGATCGGAGTATCACACACAGCTTGCAAAGATGAGTTTCGACGAAATCTTCGATCTCACAGCTGGAGTGTATTTTCATTTCTTATAATAATGCAGCAACAAGTAGCAACCAGAACTACAGCAGATAGCTCAAAGTGCAGTGCGAGTGCCGTTGGCAAGTTTAGTCGTACACCCATCACTCTCAAGAGCCAACAAGAGGCAGGGCAGGGGCCCCCAACACAGGGACACGTGACAACCACGGCCAGCTGTCGATCGCGTAATTGGCCGGTAGTCCGTGCTTCGGTGGGTGTATCGGAAGTCGTTCGTAGTACTACTGCTGTAGACCGTCGAAAGACCACGTGACATGTGACATCCCGTTCTGGTGGCAGCCTCGCCAGTAGACCCCTCAAATTTATTTTTCTTTTCTTTTTCTTGGCCCCATGCACCCATTTCCTTTCCTTTCTCTTCTTTGTTCTTTGTTTCTTTTTTCCATTTGACTTGCGTCTGTTGTGCGTATGCGTAGTGATAGATACTACGTGTGATATATACGTGGTACTGTAGTCTTTCTTGGGTGGCAAGCGGTATAGTCGGTTTTCCCAGGCGCGAGTAATGAGACGTATGCACCGGTATGGACCTGGCACATACATCGTATACTGACTCCCGATTTCACTTTTATATGTTTCTGGTGGAGGCATGAATTGCGTCCGCTGTGATTTATGCGTGTACCACCTTGGGTTGTTTGTGTTTTTCCCTAGGGTATTCCTCTGCTCCAGAGTGACTGGAACCAGTCCTGTGACCACGGACTGGATTGTGCGAGTTAATGTGAGAACAATAACAACTGAAATATTGCCTGTTTCTCGACCTTTCAGCTGCTTCCTGCAAATTTGGTTTTTCTGCCAACACGATTTTGAAACCTTTTCACGATTTTTTCTTGTTTCTTGTCTAGTGAGTTGAACTTCCTACCATTTGCCGCTGATTTGCCGCCTGTGCATTAGTTGCGGAACGGTCCAGCTTTAGCTTTTCTTTGATTACCACCATTTGTTTTGTAGTTGGCGAAGCTTCATCGGCTGAGATCTGGGCTTGGCTCATCAGCTCCACACCGCCCAGCACCCCATCGCAGCGCTATAGCTCACAGCAACGAAGCGCCGTGCAGTGCCCTGCGGCTCAGCTCAGCAGCGCACCGCAGCGCAGCGCTAGCTCAGCAGAGCGAAGCGCTATGCTTTGCCGTGCTCTGCCGTCGCGATCGTTCGTTGTTCATGATATCTAAAACTCCGCGTAGGCTGATATTTAGGTGTATTTGGCGCATTATTCTATATCGCGTCAACCATCGTAATATCATACAATATGGAGGAGGGAATGTAATCTCTATGCAAAGATCCTGTTTTGTTTTAATCAATTGTCAGCCGGCCGCCCCGGTGGTCTAGTGGTTTTAACCTCGAATACCTCCAACGTTTGGTTGTCCTTGAGTTCGACACCCACCACGATGAAATATGACTTAATTTGCAAAAATGCAATCAAAATAGGAGATCAACTGCTGAGAGCGCCTGCTAGGGACAATTCGACGCGAGTCGACGAGGGAAGAAAATGCTCGATTCTCCTCGCGGTAAAAATGAAGGCACGTGCCGAAGTGGGGAGGGAGGAGGAGGGCCCGCTATGTGACCTCGGATCTGAGCTACTACTGGGAGGGAGCGCGAGAATGGTGCGGGGATGATAAATGGGATGAAGAAAAAAAAATGTAGCAAAGAAAGGTACTTCGAAGTATATGATTATTTCTACTAGTAAATAATACTTCGCCGTATGTCAGTGTGGGAAATACGCACGGCACCATCAGCAGTCGTCATGGTAGAGACACTCCGGATATTATGTATTGAGGGGACGCGTCCGATTTTGACAACGTGAAAGCACCCACGAGGCAAAGATAGCAGACACACATATCCCGCCTTCTCGAGAAAAAACAGAGAAGAAGCGCTACGCCAACCTCCCGTACAAGCAAAGCCACCCCCGCACCTATCGTAGACAACGCCGACGCAACGAGAGATCGCCCTCCTCTTCTTCGTTTTTCTCCTCGCCCGCAACCACGCAGACCAATCAATGCGACAGCCTTCACGTAACAAACAAAGCAATCTTCTTCCAAAACCTCGCCGGCTGACATGGCCGCATGTCGACGTTTGATGCAAACCAACTTTACATCCTGTCGACTTCGAACCTCCATTGCCACCGGGACAGCAGTGCAGTCTCTTCATTAATGCCAAGTCCTCTTTCGTTTCGCCTAGAGGCGACGCAGGTTCTCAATAATACTATTTTCGGTATTTTTTTTTATAGACGCCAACTTTTACTTGACGGCGCATTTAACAGTGTGTTTCGCCTATCCTTGCCTTCTTTGTTGTATAATATTACGTTTTTTTCTGTCAAATCATGATTCTCATAATCCCATGTTCCTATTAAACTCTTGGCATTACTTTAAAGTTCAATGCATGCCAAATCGGACAGCTACACCTTAAGTTGTCGAAGTGCTGCCCTGCCCTACCCGAAGCATGCCGGCGCCCATGCGGAGCCCTTGTATTTTTATAAAATACTGCTGTTGTTGTTGTGGTCCGGCAAAACGCGTACCCCGAATCATGACCAACAAGGAAATGCTGCTGCTGCCGTAATGATGATGGCAATATATTATCATGAAATAGATTGAGACTGAGACTCGTTATTATGTTGAAGGTTCGAAGTTCGAACATTGACGAGCACGTCGACCGGTCGGTGTGGAAGGCGTTGTTTATTGATACGTATGTTCAAAACTGTGTACAGGCAAACATGGCAACCAAACCCTTCGACAAAAATACCGTCTCGTATTATTAGTCTGATTTTGACAGCGTTATCGCGCACTTCTGGAGTCCTAGACTACAAATTCAACGATAATCAATAACAAAAAGGTAGTTGTTCTCACATTAACTCGCATAATCACGTCCGTGGTCACAGGACAGGCTTCCAGTCACTCTGGAGCTGAGGAATACCCCGAGAGAAAAACACAAAACAAACCGAAGGTGGTACACGCACATATCACAGCTGGCGCAATTCATACCTCCGCCAAAAACATTCAAAAAGTATTCGTATCGCAGCCACGCACTGCAGCAGTGCTGCTGCCGAAAATGTTCCGTTGCGAATACCTCAATTGTGCACGGGTACATCTGACATACATAGCGCGCGCATACCTTGCCGGCAGCAGCAAAGCAGCAAAGGCTACATCACCAAGTCAGAAGCAAGAAGCTAGCATTAAACGTCAATGTTAATTTTTTTTTTTTTTTTATCCTCCGGCGGATGGGGAAAAATAAAGCTTTAGCTCACCACACTTCCACGTATTTTCATTCGCGTCTTGTGTCGATATTGCTTTCGCAGCCCCGTTTCCAGGTCCGACTATTTAACAGCCAAAAGATATCTTTGATATCTGTGAAACAGAACGCATGCGACATGCGACATGGGGTGCATTCGGCAGAATATTTCTTCTTTGATCAACCTGGATCAACCAAACTTTAGCAGCAGCAGCACCAGAATCACACGTGGCAGCCTTTGGTCATGCATATTAGGCGTGCTGCACCAACTCTATTACGCCAACGCCAACGCGCTATTCGAAGGAACCAGCCTCAGGTTCGTCAGGTTCGTGCCAAAGCACTTTTCGGGTCCAAGCAAGACAACAAGGTCTCAAAATCACGCCTGAAATCATCATCACCATAGCATGTCATCACTCATGTTTGTCAAAATAATGTCAAATTCTCGTAATATCTTTCATCACTATGTTTGCTGCTCGGTACAATTTGGCCGCGCCGCGATAATTTATCACACTCGATGACACACATATATCGCACACACCTGATGGTCGCGTTTATGTGCTGGACTCTTGTCGCGAGAGATGCTTGTAGCAACATGCTGCTCTTGATTGCCTCATAGTCCGGTTGCTGATCAAGCTGCAAGGCCAAAACGATACCACCACCATCATCACTCTGTTGACCTTTGTTCTCAAGGTGGCCAGCTGCTGGGTACCCTGTGGTGTGCAGTGCTGTGCGGCGATTCCGGCCGAGCTGAGCACCAATGCGCCACGCAGTCATCTTGGTAGTCGTGGTGCTTACTCTTTGCATCATACTTGAGATAGCCGTTGTTCTGGTGGGTACTTTGCTTGCTGTTGTCTGCGCTATCACGAGACACGAGACACGAGACAGAAGAAAGATGGAGGAGTAGGGAGAGTGCCAAGTGGGAACCCCAGCGATCAGCGACCAGCGACCTGTTCAGGCTTGTTTCAGAATGACGGGTCGATGACGTGGATTTATTTGGAGTTTGTGTAGATTCGTTTTTTTGTAAAAGTCATAGTTTTTCCCAGAGGGTCATGCGAAATAACGGGAACCACATCGAGGACATACGACATTCCGCAATCGCATTCCACAAAAACCCTGTAATTTTACGGGAACACAGGCGAAGATGTCGGTTGCCGGTCCTCTTGCCTCTTGCCAGGCATCCGTCAACGACGTCTAAATAGTGGAGATATTCTAATATTTCTAAAGAATTTGACGAGTCAACACTTGACCGTCAAGCACTTGACCGTCAAACACT
Organism: Undaria pinnatifida; assembly: GCA_012845835.1. Taxonomy (NCBI): domain Eukaryota; class Phaeophyceae; order Laminariales; family Alariaceae; genus Undaria; species Undaria pinnatifida. Next base: position 19,954,815 of record JABAKD010000020.1, read on the forward strand.
TGATCACAGGTTATTTTGTTTATTTTATGAATAGTATCTTGATTGGTCAAAGCCAATAGCCTATTTTGATTTCATTGATCAAGCTAGAGAACCAACCAGCCAGCTGTCTCTTTCTTGGGAAAATACGGGGCACGCTGATTGGTCGAAGTGTTGGTCGACCTGTGCCCGACGCGACGCGTCAAAGGGCGACCAAACCTCGATACACTTTTTTACGTTGATAGCACTACCACCCACACTCACTTGCGCGACGCTAACTAGACTGGTGCACAACGGGAGCAAGGCCAGCAACCACCCTACCCTACCACTGTATCCGAGGCGGGCACATAAGGTTGGTGCAGCGTTGGTTTCATGTTTTGTGTTGTTTTTATTTCCGATGTAGCGCAGCTCATTTTGTTCCGGGCCCGGGCTTCATTGGGTGCGCAACGTACCCCGTCAGGATATATATATTCGCTGTCTCGATTCATCGCAGCGCTCGCAGATGGGCCAAGAGTATCGCTCGCTCTCGTCTGTCACGTCTTGCCATCGTGCTATCCCTGTTTCCCGTGGTGCTCCTCTGGCCACACGTTCGTTCACCGTGCAACATGCAGTGCCTTGCTTGCGGTGTGGCCTTTGTTTGTCGGCACAGCAGCAGAGCTTTATCGACAGACATATTCGAGTTCAGTGAGGCGAATATTGGCCAACAACGACCTCCTCACCACTCTGTATCTGGTATAAGATATGATACCCTTGACTACGTTGCAACCTATACATGTACACCTGGTGTGTGGTGTATGTGACGATAGCCCATTACCTGAATGTTCAGTGGTGCTGCTGCTGTAGTATTAGTAGCAGTAGTAGTCCAGAAGTTAGATCGTTCCCCTGCTCCAAATTCCTGCAGAGTCAGCATTCCGACGCCTGACATTTTCCTGTCCCATCCCTGTCCGCAATGCAGCTATCCAGCGGAGGCGCGCCAGATCGAGCAAGGCCACAGCAGCAGCTGCAAGCTTTTTTTTTGGCGCAAAAAGATGCTGCGACACCTTCATCAGATGGTGCCCGCAACTGCGACTGGGCCTGTCAAGCGAAAGCGCAAAGCCGAGAACCATCACCACAGCAGCTGCACCTCCCTCTGCAAGAAGCCTGCCCCTCCCCGTCACGACCTCAACGTGACCTTCGACCGCGCTTGCTCCATTCACGAGCAAGCCTCACCGACCGGCATGGCCGCCACAGCCGCTGGCGACAGTCGAAGGCAGGGAGATGTTAACGGGTCAAATTTTCACCCAGCAGGTGACCACCTCTGTTTTGTCGCAGTCGGAGAAGAGACTACGAGCACGGACGATGAGAGCGAACTATCCTCCACGGACGGTCGATCATCCCCCTCCCACCCCCACCCGGCTCTCTCCTGGGGTCCGGCCAGCAACCAAGGCGCAACGGGATTTGTCTCGGACTGTTTTCAGGCGCCGCTGGGGATAGGCTACACGACCCCGAGAGCGATTGGTGTTGCCATGGAGACCCCGAGAGGCCCAGCAGTAGCACTTTCCACTCGAGGTCGAAAGGTCTGCGGCAGCGTTGGAGAATCGACAGGAGCCAGTTGCGTCTACTCAGTGGGAACACCGATTAACCAGTCTCAGCAGCAGCAGCCGCTGGAGCAGATTTATGAGGAAGAGCAGCATCATCAGGGTCATGGGAAAAGGCAGCAGCAGGTGGTGCGCGATGGAGGGCGGGCCGACGCGGACGTGTGGGGGTGGTTCGTCGACGCTGGGGAAGAGCTGCAGCCATCGCGAGCCAACGATGTACGTGGCGGGGGGGTGGGGGTGCGGTACTACTGATGGATTGATTGAGCAATTTAACCAGGGCGTGGCGTTCGCAGGGATCCATCCACGATTGATGACTGGCCAGTTTTCGGAGGAGGGCACCGAGCGAGGCCGGCACGGGAGTGGAGTGCAGCAGGTGGACCGGACCTCGTTTACTGCTGTATTGGTGAATGTGAAACCGAAAATATCCAATCTGTTGTCGTTGGTTATGGGTTGATGGGCTGTTCGTTGGGTGTGGGGGGTGGATGGGTGCAGCGCATGTTGGCGGAGGGGCGCTCAAGGGTTAGTTCGGGCTTTAGACTGGGCGGCTCTTATTTTGCCCCCCCGAACTACGGTATTAATAGTTGATTTTGTTCACGTGGTTTTCTTGATTAGACTATTGATTCTTCATGTTTTCTTTTACCTTTTCTTGCTTGTTTCGTACCGTCCGAATTATTACGAGTATTGATTGGAGTATTGCTGTGATCCCCCCCCCCCCCCGCCACTATGATACCTGTACGAGTGACCATACACATGTATGTATCGTGGATGTGTGTGAGGCCCTTATAAGCCAATAGATTTCCCCCTAGTAGGCGTTCTAGCAATTTTTGTAGTCTGTTGCTCGCCAGGGGCCGTGTGTTTAGTGCGCCTTGTTTTTGTGTTGCCTTCTTCTTGCACCACACCGCTTTCTATTGATGCCTGGTATTTTACAATGAGTAGTACCAGTGTGATCCTGTAGATTTTTTTTCGCCTGTGCTGCCTCCCTTGCTCGTACTCGTTTTGACTCTGGTGGTACTGCTGGTACTCGTATTGACTGCGTGCGGGGTAAGGCAGGCTCATTGTTTTGCTACGCAGTATACAGCAGTATACGTGCGCGAAGCGGATTAGTTATCGTGTACCAGGAGCGTTGATAAATTTAGGAAACGAGCATTTCCACTAACGAGATGATTAAGAATATGACTAGATTACGTTTTGCTTTGTTTTGGTGGGGAGGACGGGCGGCAAAGAGTTTGGGTTTTCTGCTGCTGTACCTGGTTGCTGGTACTCCGCAGCCCCGACAGGCAAGTATATGACATTGAACATTCATGACAAGATTCATGACAAGATTCATGATAAGATTGATGACAAGAGTGATGACAAGATTGATGACAAGATTGATCACAAGGGCCCTTGCTTGTCCTCGTAACCGTTTTGTTTTTGTTGTCGCGACTCGCGACTAAACTTGAATCGCGTGGTGGTCAGAATTGTTTTTCCAACTTATATTGTACTATTTTGCTTTTTATTTACCCGTCGAAGTTGAACGTGTCTAAACCAAGAGACGAATAAAAAAGCAGCAACTTGTGAGTTTTTTTTTTCGCTTTTTCGACGATGCAAAGCGCGAGAGCACGCGGCTGGGAAGAGCATGTCGGGTTGTGATATCGTCATATCATATAGATCATATGATACCAGCATATCATAAAACATGCTATCAAGTCGGGTTCTATGAGGTGTTGGACCGATTCACTTGTGGAATGGAATGATGGACTACTTTGTCCCCCCCCCCACGGCGGTGCAGTTCAAACCATAGCCGATGCTGCTGATACATACTGGTAGTAAATTAGGATTTTCATTGGATGTTTTGCTCCGGGGGGGGGGGGGGTATATAGAAATGGTCAACAACGTTGTACATACATCTCTGTGACCGTGCGCGCGCGAAGTCTCAGCTTTGGGCGAGCACTGCATTGTAAACAACCTCTACTACTTTACACGCTTTTTTGACGAGCTCAGCTCTCGCGGCGTTAATGGGAAAACCATTGCGGGAGAGGTATGAGGCATAGCAAAATCATAGCAGAAAGGGCGGCCGGTTGAGCCCTTCCTCGCTGCACAGGAGGAATTATTGAATGGAACATAGAACGGGACTTGATTGTCGGTTTACGGTTATACACAAGCTATGGAGAGCTTGGTGCTGTAGTTTTGGGAAGAGGCGTGTTTGTGGGGTCGAGGAAATGCCGGTAGGGGTGGGAGGTGATCGTAAATACGGCGGGTCTGGGTTGGGATATGATATTAGTATGTAAAGGAGACACATGAAAGGACAAGGGACGGAGTGTGAAGCCACGGTGGGAGGAAGGGGCGGGGGGGGGGGGGGGGGGGTGGTTCGGTGAGCCAGATGCAAATTGAATTTGATTGGGTGGGTGGGATTGCGTTGTGCTGTCTTTTTGAGGCCCTGATTGGGAGACGGGGTGTGGGTCTTGAGCCGCCTCGGCCGCCGGGTGGGATGGGCGGCTTTTTGAGGAAATTAACTAATGAACAATGATTTCTCCACTTGAAAATGAACTTCGTCTCTTGCAGCTGATGTGCGGGCATTCGCAACATTGGACAAGTACGTATAGTATCGTATAGTATGCATGGTCAACATTATTCCGGGTACATTTCATATGTACCTGGGTATGGTATTTTTTTTTGCCGGCGCCTTCTGCTGCTACGGTATCGCGCGACGGGCAATATGTAAACTTGATACCTTGATGCCTTCATGATGAGGCAGGGGCCATGCGGCACATTTGGGGCGCGGACTGGTATCCCATCTTTTACCTTCGCAGTTTTTGTTTCTCTTCCTCCCTCTCTAGGCGTAACTCAGATACAGGGTCACTACGCAGGCTCTTCTCCCCCTTCCCCGCTTTGTTACGTGCCTTCAGTTTTGTCGCGAGAAGACTTTAGCCGAATCATCCCTCGTCGACTCGCATCGAATTGCATCGAATTGCGTTGTACCTTTAGTCTAAACGTATACCCACGCTGCTAGGTCCTGTCAGCACTTGGTTTAGTTGATTGAGCTTCTCTTTTATTTTTTATTTTGCAAATATGTCCAAAAGTCCGACCCACGTGAAATCGTCATGTCCAAATCCCAAAACCAACTCTACTCTTCAGTAGCATTCGAGTGTAACCATTAGACCACCGGGGCGACCGCCCCCAAGATTGATAAAATGCGTTGATGTGGACATGCGGACATGTGTACGTAGTGTCATCTTATTTACATCTGTGCTGGATGTCGACGAGTAGAAGAACGGTTTAATGTGAAGAACACACACACACACATCACTTTGTGCTTTGCTATCGTGGTTCATCCCGAGCGGGGTATCGACGGCGGTTGATACGGTTGATTGATAACACCTTGCCCTTCTTTTTTTTTTTTTTACCACAACAGTTAGCTCTCGCTCCCGAACCGTAGGCGGAGATAACCGAAAGCCGCTGCAGCCCTTTTCTTTGGGAGATGGGCTTTTTTTATTTACGGCGGCACTGCATTTATTACCCTATCCCGTCCTATCCTATCCTATGCTATTATGCCAATGTGCTAATTCCGAGTAGCGTGTCTCGAAAGGCGCGAGTGCAGGTGCTTTCTTTCATCGTGAAGTAATTTGTCACCTCGGTATGATATTGATAGTATAATATTATTTGTATGATATTTTTAGTACGTATGGTATTGATAGTACTTCGAAGTATAATATTTGTAGTATGAGAGTGTGATAGTACCGTGGTTCTGAGGGTAAATGCGTATAATATATCTCGAGTTTCTGCCTCGCACTAGCCTGAGTTTCTAGCCTGAGTTTCTTGGGTGAGGGGGTTATGACTATGACAATAAGTAGCAGGTATTGCACCGGGAAGGAGATGGCCGAGATGTATATCCCGGGTTCCCGAGGCCTCAGTGTAGTGCGTCGACCAAGGCAAAGGGAAACCAGGCACCCAGCAGGCCATACATGTCATGCGTAAGGCAACCTCTGAGAACTGGGCGTTAACTAATGAACATATGGACATATGAACATATGAACATACTGTATGTTCATACTGCTGTATGAACATAGTCAGAGACTTCAGGGGGTAAAGGGGTAAACACATAAACACATAAACACATGAACACATAAACACTCTGCTTGTATTGATGGCCAAATGACAATTACGGCACCGGCCGCATGACGCAGGACAGTCCGGGCTACAGGGATAGGTGACGTGTCCGCAGTGCAACTGCAAACTGCAACTAACTGCAAAGGAACGAGCTGTACCACCATGTTGTTGTGTATCATACCTCAAACGTGGTGATGAATACAATGGGTGACAATGGGATAGACCATTAGCTAGACAGCCGAATTAGTAATAAGCTGATGCTCGATACCTGGTACACACACGTAATGATACTCTGTACTGCGTTCTGCTGCATGCTCGCCCTATTATATTCGGTCTGTATAATATTATTAGACGCTTGGTAATGTGCTGCTAAGTCAGTAGCTCTACTCTCATTTCTATGTATGTTGTTGTCGTATGCACGCGTCCCCAAGCAATTTGAAGGAATAGAGCAATTAGACTAGTCTAGACTAGTCTAGGCTACACTCGTAACCATTCCAACTAACTCCGAACTAACTACTTAGACTAGACTAGTCTAATACCAGGTGGTTGTGTTCCGCTAAATAATAAATGAAGTAATTGAAACGACAGCGCTCTCAGCACCTACCTGGACACCAAATGCACGGCCGACAGATTATTGTCGTTCCATGTCCGAAACTTGACTCGATATGATAGCATGCAGCCAGACTCTATGATACGCTACACAACAATGAACGGTGCAATTGCAACTTGCTTGTTGGTAGTGTTTGCTAGACGTCGGCCTTGCGCAAGCAGCACGCGTTTCATTTTACCATGCAGCATGAAGTAAGTAGTATACCAGGTATAGTATATAGTCTATAGTCTATAGTGTATAGTGTATAGTGTACCCCCCCCCCCCAACCCATCCCAACCCCACCCCCTCGAACACTCCACCCTCTCTTTACTCACTGATTGTACGACTTACCCCAGGATATACATGATAAACTGATGCATTATTTCCCAAACCGTCACATTTATCCCCTCAAAATAATGTATAGTTTCCACGCACATATTGAGCTGCCCCCCCCGCCCCCCCCCCCCCAATAATAAACTGGTGCCAAAACCGTCAGATTTATCCCCTTGAAAGGATGTATAGCTTACATGCACAAATTGCCCCCCCTTTCCCCCCCCCCCCCCCCCCCCCCCCTCCAAACCCGCTCGCTTTTGATCAAAACCAGGCCCCCACGTCCTTCAAAACTCCGCCCCCCCCCCCTCACCAGTTATTCGATTTACAGGATTCACTTGATACTCTGATGCATTTCCTTCCACAGCTAGCTGTCAGATTTTGTCCCCCTCAGAAACGGGTATTACAGTTTCCGCGCACAGACTGACTAAAATCACCCTGTTGACCCTGATAGCTACACTGTAGTTGTAAGGGGAGTCGCCGACCTATATCCTTAATGAGGACACACAACTCGTAATGCGCGCGATCGGAGTATCACACACAGCTTGCAAAGATGAGTTTCGACGAAATCTTCGATCTCACAGCTGGAGTGTATTTTCATTTTTTATAATAGTGTATAGTGTATAGTGTATATAGGCATCTCGTACCCTGGTATTATGGTAGTGCACGTGGTACGGTACGTTTGCTGGTGAAGAAGCTTGAGGCTCTTACTATAATATTATATTACTGTAATAATTACTTCCAGGTATAGGCCTAATCCCCCCGGCCACGTGGTAGTACTACTAATTACTACTAAGTAATAAGTACTACTAATACACTACACTATAGTAACTGCTACTGCAGTCAGTAACTGCTACAGTTAGTAACTGCTGCCGCATGTTGACTCTCCAATGGGATGAAAGTGCCAATTTTGACGGTTGCACTAGTAGTTACTGCTCTGTGAGCCCAATCGATGATGTCATGGAGTGCTCTTCTTGAAAGCTACAGCAGTACATAGCTCCAAACCATCCAAATATCTAACAATAAATCAACCAAATCAACCAACCGCTTTAATTACTACGAATAATTACTACAAGTAATTACTACAAATAGTTACTGCAAATAAATTACCTGGTACTAAGTGCATGCATGCTGCAGCCTCGCTCGTACAGCAGTATTTTTATTTCTACTTAGAATTTGAGTCGGATCAAAAGTGCAGTCAGTCGTGAACATGGAAATAGTTACAGGTTTCGGCATAGATTATAGATTATAGTCTATGCTTCATCTATTAATACCACTTTATGTACATCATTGTTTAGACCTTACACCTGAGTCCCACGTTTTTATGGGAGAACTACTTGGGCTCAATGTGCGTTCGTTCGTCGTAGCAGACTATTGATTATCTATTACGACATTACTATTAATAGTCTATAGTATAAGTAGTCTACAAGTAGTCTAAAAGTAGTCTATAAGTATTCTATAAGTAGTGTATTAAGTAGTGTATTAAGTAGTGTATTAAGTAGTGTATTAAGTAGTCTACGTATAAGTAGTGTATTAAGTAGTGTATTAAGTAGTGTATTAAGTAGTACCAACATGTTTCCAGGGGTAGACTATTAACATGTTAATACTCAGTATTAATTATTTAATACACTAACCATTGAACATCCAACATTAAACAAGGTTACCCTCGGTTTCTTGGGGCGTGCAGTCTACCATGCAACAGGTCTACCATGCATGCTATATTTCTGGCAGAAAGCCGATGGTACCAGCAACAACAACAACAACAACAACAACAACAACAGAAAACGCGTTCGATCTACGCATTGCAACAAATTGGAATAAGATTCCCACATATTAATAGTACTATTTGTAGTAAGTGAATTAATACGTGACCTCACCTGCAGGGGGGGGGGCTTAGTATGTGCATGGCCGTAGTCGCATGACCATAGACCCCCGCATCCCCACTATGCCGGGACGGAGCACGTCGGGTTTTCACCAACCAGGCAGACATTGCTTGCACCACGCGCGAAGCGAAGCGCTCAAGGCTCGTTGATGATCGATCTGTTCGCCGACTCGCATGAAGGGTACGGGGAGGAAACGAATCTCAACCTGGACGTATATATTGCACGTATCATAGGCAGTAACCGCACGTATATGTTTCACGTATCCTAGTAAGTGAATACATTCAGGGGAAGGGGGCAAACAATACTTTAATAACAGCCAGCCAACCAGCCAATCAATGCTATCAATACGCACGCGTACGGAAGCCCCAAGCCAACTGGAAAATAAAATCGGAGTAAAAGAAAAGAAAATAAATGAAAGCTACGAAAGGGAAAAATACTATTAATACTGCTGTACCAGGTACCTACCTAATAATAATAGCAGATCCTAGAAACTGACTGAAAACGGAATGGGGCACATAGAGGGCTTCATCTGCATAGAGGGCACTGAGGGGACAAACGAGCAAGGAGAAGTCCGGGCGGCCTTACGCTACGAAGCTACGTACTGCCAATGGGAAGGCACACATACGTCAGGACGATGGTGGCCAGACCCAGACTTCGGTCTTTTGGGCAGGGTGTCCCCCCCCCTCCCCCCTCCCCCCCTCCCCTCGCCCCCTCCCCCCAAGCGCGTGTGGATGCCGACGGTGGGGGGCGCTGCCACGGCCTTCGCGTGTCGCTCTGCAGCTCTACAGCTCTCCGCATTGTATCATTTCCGCATGAATGCCTCTGCCCCCTCCTCGACCCGTCGAAACCATCTGCCGGCCTTCTTTTGTGCAGCCTTTCGCCACTCTTCCAACTTCATGCCAAATCCCATAACATGTTTCTCCAGGCGCACCGCCCAGTCCTTCTCTTTGCCCCCCTGAGCAGCCCTTACCTTCAACCAGCTCCCCAAACATCACCTTCCCATAATCAGCGCTGACTACGAGTACGTGTGTGGCAGATTGACTATGTGTGGCAAATTGGTTATGGTGCGCATTAAACATTAAACTAAACTAAATTAAACTAAACCCAATTAAGATGAAGATATCCGGGGTCCGTCTGGCTTCTATTAAATATAGATTGCACTAGTGTATTAAACTAAACATTTGACTAACCCAAAGGGTGCATCCCCTTTACCTTAGTCATCGATGTCTGCCCTTCTACGTCTGCCCTTCTACGTCTGTCCTTCTACGTCTGCCCTTCTACGTCTGCCCTTCTACGCCTGCCCTTCTACGTCTGCCTTTCTACTCGGACGAACCAATGTACGCTACCTATTTCTAGCTGGTGTGTTTGTTACAATCGTCAACTGCTGTGTGCGTTATTAAAATAGTGGAAGGAACACAAATAGTAATGGTTCAAAAGGGGGTGTACCCCTCCGCGCCTTTCCAGCCAAATAGGGGGGGGTAAGTAAAACGGGCCCACGTGACGTGCCCGTGCGCGCTCCAATCTGCCTTTAACTCATTTCTGACGCGCGTACAAGATGCCCGCAGCGGATGCCAAACATGCACACCTTTATCTTTTTTCCGGGCACAATATTGGGGCTGACGGCATCGTAGCGCAGGAGGGGGCATAACATTCTCCCTATTGACTAGGGTCTGCCCTAGCAAGTCTACTCTACTTTTGTATCAGGTACCAGGTATGTACTAATCCGTTGTGGCCATCAAGTGCCACCCACTTGACCGAAAATATCCCCCCTGTACGTACGTATGACCACTCCGAAAATATAGCCCCAAAAGTACGTATATAGTCTAGTCTATAACTACAGACAGTTGTACAGCTGTCAGTAGATGGGTAATGGTCGAAAGGGGGCATCGTTAGAAATAGATACTCAAGTGATCTTTCGTGTCGATAGTCTGAAGCAATGACCTTCTCAGTGTTGGTATGTTGATACCCAATCGACGTGCAGATCGAGCGGTATAGCTTGTACCGTTTCGTACATGAATGCTTTGGCGTTACATTTCGGATGGTATCGTACGGGTCCTAACTTGCGATACGAGTAATGAATTATTATTATTATTTCATTTGCCATCTGACAATGTTATTGAGAAAGCGAAACAGAGCGCATGCTTGATTGAGGAGTTGCGCGGAAGACACCTTGGAATCTAGGAGCCCGGCGGTTTCGCTTGATGTATTTCCTAATGTTGCTTTTTACATTATTGGTACGGTATGGTATGATATGGTATGGGATTGCCGAGGGTTGGAGGGAACTACCTGACATCATTCGACTAATTTCCATGCCGCGGAACAAAATTTAACTGAACTGAATCCCCCACGCTATTTCCTCAGTCGCCAGGTATTTCGACGAATTATTTCAGAGTACGACAAGAAGAGTGCGTGACAGGTGACAGGCAACATTCCCGTCGAACGCTGCGCCGTTTTCAGGTTCAAGGATTTGACGGAGGGAGGAGGGGATACGACATAAATAGTGGTGGTTCCCACCCTGCGTGTAATGACCTCCGACGTATGTAGGTGTGTTTCCACCATCGAAACCGTTGCTGCCGGCATAGACTATGTGCCAACACATCGTCAAAAATCGCGGCCGTCCATTTTGCTCCGGGGACACTATGGTCGTAGGAGAAGAGTGACGCCATCGCTCGCCCTGCACCGGCCTTAAGCGACGAATATGCCCTCTAAAATAGACCAACCTTGCCCCCCTAAAATAAGCTCAGGCAACGCTGCATTTTATTTTGCTGGTGTGCGCAGTGCTCCCCTCCGTTTAGCCAACAACCGGGACGCGACGTGGCAGGGCGACAAACACGGCAAAATCTCACAACACTTCTTGAAGGGGACACAAAATCAGCCGCCAAGTTTCAAAACGTCCTACACGTCCACCATGAGCTCGTCACAGACGACAAAAAAAAACGCGGCTTCGTAGCTACGGTGCGCCCTACGCAGGTTTGATGGAGATGAAGCAGCAGGAGGCTTTGCCCCTACGCCAAGAAGAAGACGTAATCTTGCAACAACAAATAGCAAAATTAAGGAGTGAGAGCAGGAGGGGGGGGCGGGCAAACGCCCCCAACAAGCTCAGCCCCGGCACGGCCCAATGCACTCACAACAGCTGCACTGCGCACACCAGCCAGGGGTTTTACTCCCGGCGCGGTGCAGCGGACATATCATACAACAGCTGCACTACACACACCAGGCAGGAGTTTAGTGTATCCGTGCATTCTAGAGACGCAGCAGGTACGATGCTCTTATGTAGCAAGGCCCCTGCTTATGAAGCAGCGCCAGCCTCCAACTGAAGCATCAAATAAGGGCAGGCATCTTACAAAGGTCCCGAAAATGGCGAACGCGCCGTCCTGGGACGGTGTAACGCACGTACACACTACGCACACCAACCTGGACAAAGCGCTTTGCACGACGACTACCCCAACGCCCAACACACACCTTCCCCGAATCGCACTCCAATCCCAACATGCGACATGCTCTTTACCCTGGTACGGTTTTCACGACCGTGCAGTGCGCACACGAGCCCGGACGACAGAACACACCGCCTGGTCAACCCCTTCCCTACGACGTCGACGCTGCGCCACATACACTACACTTACACGGAAAAATTCCTTGAACAAATTGACGCGCAGCTCCCGTCGTATTGCTACTGCTATACCGCATCAGGTGGGCGAAAAATTCACCGTGACGAAATCGAACGGATTTTTACCTCACTCAAATATACCAATAATCATTACCAATAATCATGCCTATAATCATACCAATAATCATACCATCCATAACCGTGCTGGAATACCATAACCGCGCTAGCGTGACAACTACAGTATTGCACCTAGAAATAAAAACTGTACTATACGTGGTGTGGTGTGGCACAACCCGGCTAACATGCAGTAGCTCATTACATGTAGCCTTTACCGGTAATGATCGGTGTATCCCGCAATGACCTCCTATTAATAGTAGCTCCAGGCTACGGCCCGCTGATCTGTCCTAATTGTGTGAAGTGTTCGCACGAGTCTACCTAAAGACACGCTAACCTCTATTTACTAACCCTGACCCGTATCCGCCACGTGAAGCGTGATTCTTGAAGTACAACCAAAACTAGTGTGTTTGAATGCTCACATCAGCTGCAAGCAGGTACATCTCTCTCGGGCGAAGCAGCCATTGCGCTCACGTCCGTCCATCCAGTCGCAAAAATGTCACTCCCGAAAGGGTTCTATTGCTCATATCTCCCGGCCTACATTTATTTGCATTGACAACGGATATATCTGCAGTATTAATACTAATACTAATACTACTAATACTACTCTGGTTACACTCTTTGCAAAAACTAAAGTATCACACAGCCGAAGGCGGTAAACATCCTTACCGCTCCACGAAGAACACCAAGAACGCCAACTGTAAACGTATTGGAGCTCTCTATCTAATGGTGCCTACGTAAATTGCTCAAGCGACGCCTGCTTTAAAGTTGTCCCAGTCTGGATGATTCCATACAACCCTTATCTTACTTGCTCCTGGCGGTAAATCACTAGTAAAAAACAAAAAAACACTAAAAAAAAAACACTAAAAAAAATCCCTCAAAAAAATCCCTCAATACAATGCGCCTGGGGCGTTCAGATAGCGGGGTAGAATGAAATTAGGCATTGTCCACGCCTCCAGCTTCTTTCATTGCCACTATTAATAGTAGTAGGGTGAATCCCCCAACAGATTCCAACCCACGTCCACAAGGCGACACTACCGCCACTGATGGACGTAGAGCAAGGCCCACCCGCAAGCAGAACGTTGGTACCCCCTCGCAGAAGAAACAAGCTCGTCAAATATAGCGACGAGTCAGTCAGTCTCATGTCGCGGTCGTCGAGGTGCGCTTCTATGTACACTATATCCCGGGAAATACACACATCGGGGCCGGATCGTGAAGGACAGGTGAATGAAGCGACAGAGTAAGATGGGTGCGTGGGTTCAGTGATCAGGTCACCGTTTACGAAAACGCAACGTCCGAGACAGTCCAGGCGGCGCTTCCGAGTGCCAACCGCACAAGGAATCAAGAACAACACGGCACGCCAGCATGTTGTTTAATCTGCGACGATCAATAGCAGTGTCCACCATGGCAAACGCAAATTTCGAACACTTATCAGTAGAGTACAGGCGTTCCTACCGCTTCCTGCATGGTTGTACCATAGTTTAGGCTGTCGTGCATGCGTCACACCTGGCGAGAAACGGAAAATAAGACGCACCTCGAGCTCTTCCCCCCGTCGGGGTTGCTGGAATCGACATCCATGGTGTCTGCTCTCCGCGCTCTGACGTTTCTTGACCCTAACCCTGGAGTTGCTGGTGCCGCGTTGGGTGCAGTCCCTACATTGCCGCCTGTAGGGACCGCCGTTGTCGCATTAGCGCCCATCACCGGCGCCGTTGGCAGCATCAAGATGGCAGGAGGAATGGTCCCTCGGGCCGCGGCAGGCGTTGGAGTAGAACCGTTGGCGGGCACCAATGCCGGGATCGCGGCTGTGTAGCATCAAGAGCTATCCCAGGAGGAGAAAGTGCCGCAGCCTAGGTTGGAGTTGGTGAAGCAGCTGGTCCGGCAGTATATACTTGTAGAACCTGCGGAGGCGCTTCCCCTGCTTCGTCTGAGGTGTGAGCAAACGTCGGTCTCAAGTGGTGACATATTGGGTGCTAGATATAGAAACCACAATTCCAGCCTGAGTGGTGTTTGATGTCATTAATAGTACACAACGGTATTTCAACGTTGTCTTCCCCCTGCCTCAAGTATACCTGCGCTATGAATCAACAATGTTTTTCGTGGTCGCTGCTGCTGTTTTCGTAACCAAAGTGTGGTGGCGACAAGTGCAACACATTGATGCGCCAAGAATCACGCCCTCCAATCCAATGGACTCTAGAAATCGCCCAATAGTATTACTAACAAACTCGGAGTTGCAACAAGATTGCCCACCCCCTTTACCCCGTCTGCAAGCAAGGCTTGCCGTCGTCATGGGGTGCGTTTAACTTCAAAGGAGAACACCAGGGCGTGTCTCACTAAACCTCGCTACGATTGCAGGGCGGACGTCTTAACTCTTCCTTTCCTGTTCCTGACCTGCTGATTATCTGCCGCACACAGTTGCCATTTTTCTTCGGGGGTGGTGCAGTGACAACTGCCGCGGCGTCGCCTGTTTTCTGACGTGTGCTGCCGCTTCCCTACCGATGTCAGAGGAAGCGCGACATTAGCACCCCCGTTGTCATATCTGCCACCCCTACCACCACCGCTTCAGACACTAAAGACACTAACACCGCGTCTCCTCCATGCTCTGGCACCACCTCCTCCCCCTCCTCCGGCACCACAGCCGTCTGTGCTTACGGCACCACGGCTACCTTTTCCCCCCCGCCCCCCAGTACCGCCTCCCCCTCCCGTCCTCTTTCACCACCTCCTCCCCTGCACCTCCCCCCCCCCCCCCCCCGTCCAGCGCCACCCTTCTTCCCCCCCCCCCTCCTCCCCCCCCTCCTCCCTCCCGTCTCCCAGCACCACCTCCTCCCCCTTCTCCTCCTCCTCCCTCCTGCTCCTCCTCCTTCTCCTTCAGCATCAGCTCCTCCCCCTCTTGTACCACTGCCGTTTGTACCTCCGACACCACCGCCTCCGGCACGGCTACCTCCACCACTAGCATTGCCGCTACCCCCGCCTCGGATGGCATCCCTAATTCCAACCCCTCTTCCCCCTCTTCTTCCTAGCACACTACCACCAACATTACCGCTATCGCCGCCAATGCCACCTTCGATAACGATAACGATAACGATAACGATAACGCTTAGCACCGTCTTCTTGGTCAATATCAAGGAGGTGCAGCAGTCGGACGAAAACGATAAGGGGCGACGGGTGGGGATTTCTCAGCGGTTATTTGATCGTAAATATTGCGGGGTGTTTGGAGTGTTGCCTTGAATTACCCCAGCTAGGCGTGCTACGGAACGTCCGAGGTTGGGGAAGCTTTGGATTTTTGTTTTTGTTGCCGTCATGGCACTGTCCTGGACACACAAAATTCAGGCGTCCGAAACTATTTTTGGTTGTGACGTCGCTTTCAACGCAGGCCACCACAGCGACAAATTAGTTGAACTTTTTTTGAATATTTAATATTATTGTGCCGGGTGAAAGGTTCCAGAGGAATGGCATTGTATTGTATTGGGAGACGATGAGGATGACATTGGGGACAATGATCCCCACGCTCATCACACTGCCGTACGTCAACTACCAGTCGGGAAGTCATGAACGTTCAACCGTACGCGTTCCTCAGGAGGCGGAGACTTCCTGCAACTGAGAAGAGGTGGGGACATGGGTGACGTTCGCAACCTAAAAAATCAGCGGGGATTGTATGCAGCTGTCTTGACTTAAGGGGTGTATCTGCAGAGTTGACTAACATATCTCACTTTTGTGGCGGCGAGGCGCTACCCACAGGTGTTCCCGCCGACGTCCCCGAGCCGTTCGAGCTCCAGTCCATGTTGGATACGCCTCAGGAGGCCACAAACCCCTTCCAGCGCGTTGGGTTGATCCATATTGTGGGTTGCCGCGACAGTTCCATCATACAACACATTAGATCCACCATCCAGCCAGACCATTCCGTGGAAGCGAGGAGATTCCGATGCTCCATGCGTGGGAGGTAGCCGTGTTGCCAACACCTGCTCGAGCTGGTCCAGAAGACCTTGACACCGACCCGGGAATTTGTCGAGGAGGTGGAGGTGCCGTCATCTTGCGGCACTGCGAGCGAAGCGCTGTGTCTGATGCCATAGTGTTGGTCTCAAACCCAATCACCCCGTCCGCTGCTCCCGTTATTAATAGCGTCGATCAAGCGACGGAGTTGCTATCGGTGGTTCCGGTGCCATGAAGCCCACTGCCGTGTGTTGCGATGCGCGCACTTCGACATGGAGTTAGACCAGGACGTTGCTGGGGGGACTGCACTTCTTGCTCTAACCGGCGCTGCACCTGTCGCTATCGCTGGCTGCCCGGATATCACACCTGCACCTACACCTTGAGCGGAACCGGTTGCTTGGCTGCAATCCATGGGTGTCGGGGCGTACGGCATCCGGTGCGCCACGGCCCGACTGAGTGGTTGGGGGGGCGGTCGCAACGGTATGCCATACATTCCCGCCGCCGCTTGGCCGAGTTGGCCCTCCCGTCAGCATGCCACGCTCTTCCATGGCATCAGCAGCGTCAGGCCTGGGCAGCAACGTTTATCGCCAGCCCCTGCGTACGGGTAAACCTCGTCGTGCCCACCGCCCCGACCGCAAGCGATGTTCCCGCCTTGGCTAGGCCGATGTGTACACTTCCTGCGGATAAACCCCCGGCCGGCAAAAATCGCCTCCTCCTTTATCGTCGTCGGGGGTGTCTACGTCCATTGCCGACCGCGGCTACGTCCATTGCCGACGCCAGCGTACGTTGAAGACCCGTCACGCGATTTGCCGCCACCCCGCCCACGCCGACACTCCTCAGGGCCTCCACTGGCCCAGTAAGCGCCGTGGCATTCATCGGTATGGATGGGGCAGGGGTTACTGGTGCGGCTCCAGTAGCGAACGCTGGCGGTAGCACACCTCCCGAGGAATGCCGTTTTTCGTCATCAAACGCAGTAGTAGCACCTGCGCCGGCAAAAGTAGAGCCACGGCCACCAGCAGCAGAGCTGGCAGCAGCAACAGCAGCAGCAGCAGCAGTAACCCCAGAGGCAGCAGGCGAAGCAACGGCGGCAACTGCGGGAGCAGGAGAAGGAGAAGCACCACCAACAAGAGCAACAGCAGCGCCACCACTACCAACACGACCTCCGATACCACCGACACGTCCATCATCGACAGCGCCAAAAACACCGCCACGGGGGGGTTGCACACCATGCGGCCTAGCCCCCAAAGACGCCAGTGTAGCTATCAACTTGGAGACGGCTCGTCCCGGCGCTTGAGGACCCCCTCGAAAGCAACTGTCACTGCTCTATTACATCGCGTGGGAACGGTTTCATGCCCGCTGTCCACCTTCGGGGTCATTTCGAGAGCGATGGAGGCGCCAGGTTCCCTACTTTTCACTCGCACGCGAGGTTTAAAAGGTGTTGCCGAGCCCTCTACCTCCTCCACTCCCCTTGTCGGTGCCCCGCTGACCTCTGCCACGGGCTATGGGGTAACATCGCGGGGAATGGATCACGGGAGACGGGAGGAAGGCGACAGGAGACTGCTGGTCAGCGACGGTGAAACGAGCACGCTACAAAAGTGCGATAGTAGACTCGTGAGTAGCGAGCATGCGTTGTCGCCATTATCGGCACCATATCGAATGAATCGTTTGCGCGAGACACCAACTCGACGTGAGCACCTCACGATCGCAAGGTCGAATACCTACCAGATGAAAACGAACCGGAGTAAAAACTGCATGTGATTGCGTACGGGTGGCTAAGGCATGATGTCATCCAAAGGGGAACACGCCCCCATTCCTGTAAATGCTCAATGCTACTGTATGAGCCAAGAAGTTGGCTACCGCCAGCCCTACGCGTCGCCAGCGAGACCGTGTCAAATGGTGGCTGTGCTGTTCGCTCACTCCCAGGCGTCATTGCACGAGTACAACCAGCATCAGTAGGTCAATGGTGACTATAATAATAAAAAACCCTGTAAATGGATGAAGTGAATAAACCGTGGTTGCTATAGTCTGGCGTCATCAGAGGCAGGTTGCCCGCGCGCATGTACACTAATGTCATGTACCGTAGTGGCGCTTTACATTTGAACATGGTCGACTCGAGCAGAACCGCAGCACCGCAAAACCCGCTCAAGGTTTAATGCGCTATTACTATAGAGGAATTTGACGATAGTCAGACAGCTATACCCATACCAATCCGATACATGGCCTCGTCCCATCAAGGAATCAGGCATCTGACGCGAGGGCCCGGTAAGGACGATACTTACTTACCGACACTTGGCCTAGAAAAAAACTTTAAGTCGTGTCTCTTTCAATCAGACATCTCAATGTTAAGATCTCGATGTTAAGATCTCAATCCTGTTTCCAATTTTCCCTCTGCCGCTGAGTCTGTTTCCTTGTAACGTTCTAACGCGTCAAGTACAATTGTCTCTACCAAAGCACGCCTAGCCCGATCATCTGCAGAAAAAAAATAGAGAACGAAAAAAAATGAGGACTTACCGTGCGTCGTCATCGCCATCCACATTGCATCCACCGTTTTCACAGCCCTTCCCGCTCCCCCCGCCTCCATAGCCTCCACCACCCCCGCCGCATCTCGCGTCAACCTCAACCCCACAGCTTCCTCCACCACCCCCATCGTCTCCCCTGCATCCACCGCCTCCCCCGCTCCCACCGCCCCCCCCACCTCCACCGCCTCCGCCGCTTCCGCCACCTCCCCTACCTCCACCGCCCCCACCACCTACACCGTCTCCCCTGTCTTTTCCATTTCCCCCGCTTCCCCTAACACCCCTGCCGTCTCCCTCGTCCCCCCCACCGCCTTCCCCACCTCCACCGTCTCCCTTGCCTTCCCCATCTCCCCCGCCTTCTCCAGCTCCCCCACCCCCCCCCCGTCATCCCCATCCCCGCCATCCCCCTGGTTCTCGCCTCCCCTCCCCCCCCGCCCCCGCCTCCCCCGCCTTCCCCTCCCATGCCCAAGTCGTTTTGCTCCACGCGCCGCATGCCATCACGCAAACCTGGGCGCACGCTAGGGCCAGTGAGGCGGGCGAAGGTGTTCCCGTACCGTACCGTACCGCCGTGTCGACTGATATGGGGCACCACCACTGGCACCAACCGGAACCTATCTTGGGTCGCCATGATCTCTCACGGTGAAGTCAAGCGCAAGGTGCTCGATGTCTTGACCCTCAAGGTAGCGAGCGTGGCCAACTTCCCGCGCCATTCCACGTTTCTCAGCAGCACTAAGAGTGCCTCGAAGCTGGGGTGTTCGTCGGCAACATCATCGAGGGAAGCTCGATCTCCAGAATACGAGTGAGGAAGGAGCTCGTCGCGGGGATTGCCGCACCCTTGACCCTCGACCCTTGACCTTTGACCCTTTCGAAACCAGCCAAGGTGTTCTTCTCTTCCACCAACGCGGCGCGAAGCGTCTCCCTCAATCGCTAGCACGTCAGCGGTTGGTTCGTATAATCCCTCGAAGGTCGCGGGGATGGTGAGCTGACGACGCCGGGAGTGGGCAGCCTCAAAGCCACAGACAACCGGGTCGACCCCGGGCTGGATGCCCCCAAGAATCAGAATCAGAATCATGTGGGGTTCACCCTCCAGGAAAAGTGGCACGTCCGAGTCTCGGTGCCTCTGGATGGACGCGCCTAAGAATGGGGCGGGGAGAGAGCAGTGAAACCGTCTAAAAGTAACACGTGTTAGACCAATGTCGCGGGAACGTTTAGAGGGAATGCGCTCGAAAGAGGACGGCCCTACTCCATGTTCGCGTCGGTCGGGAAGTGTGTAAACCCTGGTGAATTATAGGCTTCGCTGCGGCTTCAAAAATTTGCCAGATAAATGCTATGCGGTGACTCAATCAACTCTTTTGTGACAGGAGCGCGAAAACACGTGCGAGTTGAAGGGCGGCATGTCGGCATTAAGAAACGCCGCACACGGGCGCCTGCGGTATGCGTAGTATTAACAGCATGCAAACTTAATCAGTCTCCCTCCGACTAAGGCAACATGCAGTACCTTCATCTTCACTCCTCGAAGCCGTGTCACATTCAGCCCGAAGGAAGAGGGACAATGTTATGTCCACTCTTCCACTCTTCCAATGCCGTCGACCCCAGGTTGACATAAAAACTACGGCACAAATGCCTTCGCCGCAATCACCCTACATACACAACGCATATACCGCAAGGTATTTTTGCCTCACGAGCGATCACGGTTGCTGTTAGCATGCGTCTACCCGTGAAGCAACTATCAATAACCCGCCGGATGCGTATTTTACTCCGGACACACCAAGTAAGTATGCATGCCTACACGTGCGTATTCCACTCACAATGGCTGTTTACGTGTACTAAAAAAGCTAAAAGAAAGCCCCTGGAAAACCAAAAGTGCAGAGAGAGGCAGCCTCCAAGCAAGGGCGCACCCCATCCACTCTATTCCATCTATTCCACAGGCACGAATATCAACGTAGAAAAAAAGAGGGAGGTGCAAACGAAGAGCGCCCGATAATTTTCGAATTAAGGCGCCTTCAGCGTCACGGCGAACAGGCTGACGAACGGTGACACGTGTGGCTAGGAGGGGGGAGAGGGGCAAGGGGCAAAAGGGCAAGTGCTACGATACATTCGTGACTATAGAGGAACTCCTCAATTAGACTAACCAATGACACACCGTTAAAAAACTAAACATGTTTTACACTATGTACCTATGTATACATATTAATAGGTATTCATACCTATTAATCGGCCATGGGATTGCTCATCGGCTTGCACTTTCGTTTTGGCTCAAAGTCGGCTTGTGGGTGACGCACACATCTCCACAAGTAATCAAGTGACTATCCTCACAAAAAAATCGGTACGCCCCTGACGTCGCGCACGTCGAAACGCATCATCATAATCACTATTATCATCATTATCATCATTATCATCATCATTATCATCATTATCACCATCATTATCATCATCATCATCATCATTATCATCATTATCATCATTATCATCATTATCATCATCATTATCATCAATATCATCATTATCAAAATCGTAATTTGCATAATGTCATTGTCATGAGCAGCCATGCTTGAACTGCAGGGCTAAGGCCAGAGATGTGACCACCGCATCTACGACACGTTTCCGTCGTAGAACCGGCCTCACCTGCTGGGTGGCCAAAGAAAAGTCATGCTGTACGCGCTGGGCATCAGCAGTCCCAGGGCCGACAACCGCTCGACAAGCTTGCCGTGAGCGGCGCTACCTGTGGTCGCCAATACCTTCTAGTAGAAGCGCTAAAACACAGAAAACTGCTGCACTCGTGACTGGTGTGGACATCCAGCCTTCTTCTGGACAGAATGAAAAAAAAAGAAAGGCTACGGATGCTCTCGATCTTAATTTTGCAGTGCAAAGCGCACGGTGTGTGGGAGGCTGGCCGGCGAACCTACTGCATTTAATTTATCGAGACAAGACACAAAACGCTGGCATGGGTGCCAATCGACGCCGACAGATGGGCCAAATCGATTTTTCGGTTCGCCTGTCCCAGAAGTGAAGCACGCGTGTATTTCAACCCAGAAAAAAAAACGCACCACTTGAGAAAATTCCAGGCCTTTGGGTTGGAGGCATAGCATGTTACACTACAGAACTGTTAGGGGCGAGAGTGAACGTCAAAATTTCCCAAACAATGGCGGGTCCATTCGATATACCCCTCCCCCAAATAAATGGACAAAAGGAAAAACCAGAAACAAAAATGAGAAAAACTTTCATGCCGCCGCCCTAGAGGTGTGTAGAAAAGCACATATTACTTGACACAAGACACGAGGTAATAAATGCTGGGATTCGACACGGGTCGTGTCGTGTCGTGTCGTGTCGTGTCGTGTCGTGTCGTGTCGTGTCGTGTCGTGTCGTGTCGTGTCGTGTCGTGTCGTGTCGTGTCGTGTCGTGTCGTGTCGTGTCGTGTCGTGTCGTGTCATGTCGTGTCGTGTCGTGTCGTGTCGTGTCGTGTCATGTTGTGTGGTCAGTGTACACAACTAACTGCGGCTCCCGTGCGCGTCTGCGTTATGACCAGAGATGCGGGAACGCCGCCATTGCTACAGATAAATCAGGCAATCTTCGGCAACGGCATCTCTTGGGTGCATCCTGTTCTCGGAGCGCTGCCAGTGTGGCAGTTTTTGAGAGGTGGCTGGCCAGCGGACGGGGGCATTGGGGACACTCGTTCTTGTTCCGGTCTTACTCCGGTCTTATTCCGGAAGGATGTCGTCCAAGAGACAGACGCACATCAATTCCAAGCACCTATCGACATGATGAGACGTTCGCGCAAAATGCAAGCACGTTTCACCAACATTCCACAAAATTGTGACGAATCTACAAAACAGCGTGGGGGTAATATACTTGGAGACTAAAAACGCGCATACTTTTCAAGCTGATAGAGCGGAACAGCGTCGGCTTTGCCGAGAACAAAACGCGCCTTTCTATTTTATTTTTGATGCCACCTTTAATTCACGAGCTGAACTCGTACGATGTTTTACCCTCAGCGATCTTCCGAACACATGCAATAATACAATACAGTATGTTTTACAATACAATATGTTTTACAAGACAGTATGTCTTACAAGACAATACGTTTGACAACACAATATGGTTTACAATACAATATATTTTACAATAAAATACAACACATTGTACGTAGGTGTTTACGGTGTATGTGCCGTCATTTTTATCGCGCATAGGGTTGGGCGTTTTCCATTACTCGTCTGCTTGTATGGAATTTGTCCAACTCGCGCTCTCGCACTCTCGGGCTATGAGTTACTACTGTAATGACAATACTAATATTACCAATAATACTAGCAAGATGATATTAATACTACTAATAGTATGAATATAATTATTAATAATGATAGTATTAATACTGTACCAAAAGTCCCTTGCGCGATTCGAAATCACGGCATGGACCTCAGTCCATATGTGCAGCTCACTAATAATAGTTACGCGGCTTGTACTATAAAAACACCGGGGGCGTGATTTGGTTATGTACACATCGCACTGTTGTTTCCCCAACCTGGTACTAATCGGATGGTCTTCTGAACCGTGGTGGTGCTAGCAGGGGGTGCCACTACTACCGTATTAATAGCATTACCGTAGCATTACCGTAGCATTACCGTAGCATTACCGTAGCACTACCGTAGCATTACCGTAGCATTACCGTAGCATTACCGTAGCATTACCGTAGGATTACCGTAGCATTGCCGTAGCATTACCGTAGCATTACTGTATGTAGTATTACCGTAGCATGTTTACCGTAGTATCCATCTTTACCGTAGCATTACCGTAGCATTATTACCGTAGTAGTAGTATAACCGTAGCAAGGTGAAGGTTGCACCTTTTATTCTTGGGTAGTCCAAACGCTTCCGATAATGGTATTTCCGATAATGATATTTCCGATAATGATATTTCCGATAATGATATTTCCGACAACAGTACCGCTTGAATTCCTCAAGTAAGTAACTAGCGGTTAGTCTGATACTTCTACGATTATATTAGTATTAGTAGTATCAGTAGGACTAGCGCATAGCAGGTGGGTCGGGTTGCGCGATTGAATGCCTCCGAAGTGATGTTTCGGGCGATGATGGATCATGATGTTGATGATGTTGATGATGTTGATGTTGATATTGATGATATTCAGCTAGCTCCTCATGTTAGAAGCTCAGAAAATTCTTAGAATATGCTGCACCCCTATCATACCGTGGGAAGGCTCTACGGTATCTACGGTATCTACGGTATATTAGGGGAGTCGTAGGATCAATAAAAAAGGCATTGGACAAAACGGTTGAAAGTATTTAATTTACGGAAGGGAAAAAGGAAGGAACTGTTGATGGTGCCTTGGAAAACCCCTCCGTGTTTACTTCCACAGTAGACGAAGAACTTAACTTACAGACAAGCACTAAAAGAAAAAATAAGGCATACTGAATGCCCTCAATCCACTAATGACATGTACTTTCATGGTACGCAGAACTTACACTAGCGACATTCTTCACACAATTCCCATTGTTTGTTTTCCTCTTCATTTTATTTCATGGAATTGTTGTCCGCCTTATCACGTCTTGGTCGCTTATGCCACCCCGAAATAAAAGAGGCTGAAAATCCCGATTTCATTCGCCTATTGGGTCAAACCCTAACTAAACGCACGCAATTGTTTCGCGGTTTTTGGCATGCTACTCGCTCGCATAGGGCAACAATTCAATTCGCATTTTTTTTTTTTTTTTTTTTGAGCCTATATCAGGTTGACGTGCAGAGCAAGCACGTCCAAATTGAGAACCACTCGAACAACACCAAACGCAATATCAAAGGACGAATTGGAGCGATGCAGAAATTTTTGCTTGTTGTTTGTGCCTGGGAGAGAAGTTGCAAATTATGTCATTTAAAAACTTTTTTCCCGTGGTTTATTCGGTCAAGCTCAGCAGACGTCAAGATAAACAAACGCTCGACAGTAAACCACCCCAGAATTCAAATATTTTGCAACTAGCTTCGTAGCTAGCTTCGTTTGGAAATGATGTCCATTTTGGTAATTATCACGCTCTGCAGACGTCAAGATACAACCGAAGGCTCGAGAGTACCTCATGAAAAAACAGCATTTTAGCAACTTTTCGCTTGTCTCGCTCAGTCCATATCCGCGTTCACGTCGAGATGCGGAACGGATAAGGCAGGGCGAGGGACGTTGGAGCCGCCCCCCGAATACAACGCTCGAACGAAAAGATTTGACCGAGAATTTCCACTGATTGTCGAAAATGACAGTCGAAAATCCCATACCGAGGCCGAGACGGAAGAAAATACTGACCAAAAAAATCCTTGTCCCCTGAAAAAAAAGAATTATTGTGTATAATAGAATCTAGATATAAGCGCCGAGCCGAGCACTGCTTGTCTTTCGATACATACATGCGGTGTGTGTGAGGCATCCATCCTTATCCTCCGACCAAGGGTTTATACTCGTGTGTACAAGATGCGCAGCAGTCGACTGCCCGTGCAAACACAAACGAATATATATATATATATGCTCGTACTTGCATCCGTTCGAACAAACACGTTACGTGGGAGCAGCTACTACATTAGTAGTAGTAGCTGTGTTCGTAAACATATATGCTGTTTGTTTACTACGCGAACAGACAGCTTGCTTGCTAGGTCGTATGCATGGCATTGTTTGGCCTTTGACTATCATTTCCAAGCTTGGCTCCAGGGTTCTGGATGGGACGCGCATGCATTAATTTATAAAAAAATATTCAAAGGACGTCAGCCGTGAGTTCGACGAATTTCAGGTCGAAACTTATCTTTATAGTATGCAAGCTGCGTTGTTGGTACTAGTAATATACTACCGGAATATGGGGGAGTTTTTTATTGGGAGAGGTCCTATTTTTTGTTCATTTATTTTTTGAATAGCCGTTTCTCCCTGCCTGGATTTATTCGTAATAACGAGGCGCGCGAGCGGAGCGTGAGGCTTTTTTTCTTGTTATTCCAAGCAAAAAAACGGTAGCTCTGGTGCATTTTTTTTGTTGTATAGGCTCTTCGCTTCAAGAGCTTTCTTTTTTATACCTATATGCCAGGTATATATATCTCAAGCCAAAAACTGTGAGCTTTTATTTTTCATACCTATATGCCAGGTATATCTCAAGCCAAAAACTGATTTATTATTAAGAGTACGTACCGTGAAAGTGTTTTATACACGATGAACAAACCCATGACTTCGACGAGGGGAAGAAAAAACTCATATTGTAAAACAACAATGAATGACACTCGGACGATTTTAGGATATTAACGCCTCTACAACTGGAAACCTGTTTTGGGGACAAATCGCTTGGAAATAATATGGAGAGGGGTTTTGGGGTTCTAAAGGGGTTAAGGAGTTTCGCCATTCGGGAAAAAAAATACCCCAAAAGTAAGTGCTACGACCTCTATCGTGTACCGCTCGTCCTAAGACTGAACTAACTGCTACCTAACTGCCTAACTACCTACTTCGAAGTAACTACCTAAGGGTTGCTCGGCGATTTGTGCAGTCGCCATTGTTGTCCTTTGTCCTTTATCCTTTAGAGACTTGTTTTGGTTGGGGCGGTCGTCGAAAAAAGTGGAGGTGGAGGTGATTATTGCAACAATAATCAGGACTACTAGGGCAAAAAAACTAAACGATACGACGGATACGTCGAGGTATTATTGAAGTTAACGCAAAACAAAACGCAGGAAATAAACGAAGATAAAAAACAACCGTAAGGATAGGACGCTCGGCGTCCATACGCGCTTTTCATTCGTCGCGTGCCCTGTTGCCCATGAAGTAATATTAAATGTTGTGGACACCTCCCACATAAAACGACCAAAAAATGGCAAGACCTTAAGTGTGGTGGTTAGAGCAAACGGTCTAGGTAGGAAGGGCGTAGGGCGTACAGCAATACAACTACCTGTGATCACGCCGCACCGCGCGCGTGACGCACATCTCCTTACTTTTAAGTTGCCCTTCGGACACATCTCGCATCATCCCATCATTGGCCATGGGTGCTTGCTTTGGCGGATATGTACTCCAGTCATTTGATCGATACCCGGTTACAGGTACTTTTTCCAGAGCTCTTCACGGGGCGTGCCACTTCTCGCGGGTCGGGTCGGACTAGGGCGACCCCACCCGACCCGACCCGTGAGGTCTGAAACGACCCAACCCGACCCTTGGGATTTGGAACGATCCGATCCGACCCGAGAGATTTCAAATACCTCCTGACCCGACCCGAAAGATTTTGCGACCTTGGGGTCATGCATGAGCCGTGAAAAGCCCCCTGCTTTTTTGGACGTTTTCCCCTCTGCCTCCCCAAAGCGGGTACGAACATCCCAAGAGAGCACATGCCCACGACACAACACGATACGGCGTGTCAGATGACAACCGTGCGGCGCGTCACCAATCATCGTAAGTTTTTTTAGTTTCACGTGATTTCCCCTCCCCAACGCGGCAACGTCAAAAGCAACACCAAGCAAAACAACATTTTCTACAAGATACCCACGACTTCAACTCCTGGACTACCACCAACCCAAAAACCTGTAAGGACAGCATTAAACAGCATTCAAACTAAGGCAATGGAAGCCGTCCCTGTACCCCGGCTCTCCTATACAAGGGGTCTACAAAAATATAATCCCGACACTCTGCCGCTGTTGTACGTATTTCCTACCTGGTACGTAACTCGGGCACAAGACACTGCTGCTGGTATACAGCACAAATCGCACAAAGCTATCAATCACACTCGGTGTCCCCCGCTCCAAAATGCTGCTTGATCGTCGTTTACCAAATGTTCTCGCACTCTCGAGCATGGAAGAACAATATAAATACAAGAACAAAAATCGCAGCTAACCCATACGCCGCCTGGAAAAAAACCCCACACTATATTCAAGTAATATATCTCCCAGAACGTGGGCGCCGGCAGACAGAGTTTGCAAGTTTATACGATGAACGGGTATGTTAAAAAAAACGAAAAAATTCTAGCACGACAAAAAATATTGCGTACTACTTCCAAGCAGTTCCGAAAAAACACCGCTGCGGGAGCGTTAAAACGGCATCTGCCCCCACTGTGACACCCACTGTGACACGAGCTATTAATAGGACATCGCTTTTGCCTACTCGTAAGGCGTCATCTGTTTGAACAGGTGCCCATGGTGTTGCCCTCCGTCTCCTTATGCCATCGCTGCAACTCGACAAGCTTTAGGTAGTTATAGCACATGGTGCTAGCTGCGGCACGCATGGTCTCATCGCTTCCATCTTGTTTGATCTGCAGGTCCATTCCCTGCTTGTACTCCTGCACGAAGGAGGGACGCATCACTGAATTAGAATTGTCAATTGGATTGTCAATTAGAATTTTCACTCAACTAGCACTGCGATCACTGAATTAGAATTGCAACCACTAAATTAGAATCGTCATCACTCATTAGATTTGTAATGACTCAATTCGCATCGTTATCACTCCACTAGAACAGTAATCGATGAGTTAGAACTGTCACCATTCATCTAAAAGTGTGACCACTCAACTAGAATTGTACTTGGTCAATTAGAGTCACTCCATGGTATCAGGGTGCCAGATTGGAGTATATCATACATCGTCCCCGGTGGTCTCATCGGCAAAGCATGTACCAACAACTACTTACTACTAAGGTCGATTTCGCGAACTCGAGCTCCGCAAGAGACCATCCTCTCTTGCCCTCTTTTGTAGCACAAAATGATATGCAGATGCAGAGAGCGCCTAGTAATAGCGTGTGTATTTGTGTCTGCACAAATCGGCGCGATTCGAAGGATTCCAAGAGGGAAGCAAACCCCCAAACCCTCTCGAGATAGAAAAGAGGGCATACGCCATGGTGCGGAGTGCGGAGGAGCGTCTGCTGTGTGACCCCCGATGTGAGCTACAACAAAGGGAGGGAGAAAGGGAGGAAGTGAGGGAGCTCGAGGAAAAATGGAAGAATAAAGTAAGACATCGAAAAAAACGAAAAAAAAGGCGTGAAGGACGTGGCCGCTGTGATTTTGTTTCCTTCTCAACCCATCTAATATCTTGACACATTTTCTTTCTCCTTCCTCACCAAACGGGTTACGGGTTACCAAACGGGTTATAGATTACCAAAACGGGTTACGGGTTACCCCATATGTCAAGATACCTGCGAGCAATGGCGACTTATTTACGCCATTATGGTGCACCATAGTAATACTATATCATAGTAATCAGACTCCACCGTGGTAATTATTACTTGGTAGTAAATAATCAGGGAGGCGTGTTTCTTCGGCCTGAACCAAGACATTTCCTGGAAACAGCCGTTCTCAGTCTTTTCAAATACAAAGTCCCCAACTTTCTAAGAAGGTACCATTCCGAGGCGGGGACAAGAAAAAACGTCCCCGGTGACCCATGTACAGCATGAAGCATGAATATACGAAAAAGCGCCCTCAACTAATAGTATTTCGTAGTATTTTTCTGATACATTTTAGGGCTCGAAAAGAAACTTTATATACACACACAGCAGCTACAGCGTTTTAGTGGTTCCATATAACTTGGGGGGCATTTTGCACAAAGGGGGGATAAGGGATATGTCGAATTTCCTCCGAAAAATATTATTTCCTTGAGCTCAATAATTTTCTGGTAATTATCGACACCGGAAATATGCATCCCTTGAAAAAATTAGAGGTATGTACCTCAGAACCTCCAGTTTGGTGTGTAGTGTGGCGTAGTGTGGTGTGGTGTGGTGTAGTGTGTATCGTTGGTTCTCATCACTAAGAGTGTAGTCATAATAAATTGATAAATGGCAACGACACGCGGCTCGCGAAGCCATTAGTAGCTGCGCATTAGACCTTCTGGAACTCCTGCATGGTCCTATTCCCATTCCAAGAGGTGTGTCCTCATCATCGGAGTTCAGTGCTAAACGAAGGCAGAGCAGAGCAGAGAGCTGTGGAGCCAGCAGAGAGGCCAAGAGACGCCGGAAAGCTGCTTCCGTCCTCTCCGCACAGGTTATAATTCCGCCTAGCTGTACCATGTTGGTGGTGCTGTGCTTGGTGCGAGGACGGGGCGAAGGGTGTTAATTTATGATGATTCAATTCTGTGTCCGGATGACGGGAATTCAGTGCTATTCATTTAATACGGTCATAGCCACAACAAGTGGTTGCAGATATCTACGGTGCGACGCTGAATTGTCACCTCGCCCTGACAGCGCTCGTAGCCAGGCCTGGAACAAAAAAACACGCATAAAAAATCCGTCGAATCACAGACTCGCCTTTGATACCGCTGGCTCCTGCGGTGTAGCCATGCCCTTCGAGTACACGTGTGTTACGGGCTCCATCCAGCTTTTGAACTCCGTCCGCTCCGCCTCGGTAGACGCCATGCCGAAATGATTAGGATAAACGTACTCGGTAATGACCTTTCCGTATCATACCACCACACCGAGAACAGCACCGAGGACGCACGGTGAAGTTCATCATGCGCACGTCGGGGGGGGGGTCAGGAATGAAAATAATAATATCATACCGACGGGTATCCTGTTTAAGAGCGTCGCTAATATAGGAATGAGAGAAAGCGGCGTCAAGAGCGGTCAAATGGGCTTGTCATTTATAACGCCTTGTGATTCCTATACTAAAAGCCGTCCATTTGCGGATTCACATCACATAATTTAAACAGTACGGACGCTTGAGACTGCACAGAAACCGGGGTGATTCACTACTCGCGTCACTCGCGCCAGTTACCCCGAGCCACTACTACTGCAAAAGCAAAACAAAACAAAACAAAACCCCCACCGTAACCTTTAGTAACCACCATACATAACCATCACACATAACCACCACACATAACCATCACACATAACCATCAGACACAACCATCAGACATGATCATCAGACACAACCATCACACCTAACCATCGGACCTAACCATCGGGCCTAATCGGAGATAAGAGCGCTAACAGTGGCCTGTTCCGAGAGGCTCTTAATTCGGGCACCCTACGTAGCGTAGCCAACAAGCATATAATAGTAGCGCACATGATTTTCCATCATGCAACACGCAACCTGAGCCGGCTACCGCCGTGACGAAATATGAAAAGAACGAGCGGCTTACGTTACCACACTGAGCAGTGTCACTCGTGAAAAAAAAAGGAGCGAAAAACCGCGAGGTGACGAAGGGTCGCGGACGCATAATAACTGCAAACAAATTTGATTATGTAGTCAAGGACGCTTTCCCCACGCCTCTGTCCCATGCATCGTTCTACGCAACGTTCTACGCATCGTTCTACGCACCGTTCCACGCAAACGCACGGAAAAATTTCGACTGAGGTAAGCTTGTGCTTCAGAATCAACACCACGGCTAAAAGGTTGACAGAGTGGTTAGTGTTTACAATTCGCCGCAATAACGCTCGCCACCGATGGGCACAGAAAGTGCTTTCTACTGTATACATGAAAATGTGAAGCATGTGCTGACGTGCAGCATGTGCTGACGTGCAGCATGTGCTTTCTACTGTATAGCATGTGCTGAACATGTGCCCGTTGCGGACTGGACGCGGCCACACACACCACGGGCATAACACATCGCTACAAGAAAAATGAACACAAGGTAACGCTGCTTCCCTAAAAAAAGATAGAGAAAAACGACCACGGCAGTACTAACACCTCGTAGCGGCTTCTCGTCGAACGTACGAAACTATAATAATTCGAACACAATGTAAAGTTGATCTAAAAAACACAGTACTTGAAATAACGAGCAAAAACGGCATGCAACTACCCGTTACCTCGTTGCATTTACAGACAGAACCCAACCTGCCTCACAAACTGTGCCAATGAACATCTGCACCTTTTACACAGAACACGTGGTATGATATTAATAGTGTAATGAGCACGAGCTTCATGCTGACCAATCCGCCGGAGAACATGCACATATGCTTCGTTCTAAGGGCCATTTTTACCTCTGCTTTCGGGACATATCTCTTCGTGCCCGCACCTTTGTCCGAAATGTCCGAGGGGGTGGGCACAACTCGGACCTTGGGGTCAGTGCTCGAGGTTTGGGCGCCATCCGTGCAGTGCGTCGCGCGTGGCAAGCGTTTTTTCAACTTTCTGGCCGTGGGCATGGATAGGGCAAATCCCCGGGTTTCCGCAACATCCTCCAAATAGCGCTGGTACGTGCTATTAATGGCCCAATCTACCGACACCATACAGGACACCGATATATACAAAACATAATTACTGTAATTGAGAGTTCCAGCCGTTCCTAGCGATTTTACCGGCATTGTAGATGGCAGTGGCACTATTGAACCGGCACTATGGAGAACCCTCTGATCCTGCACTTTTTGGCGGGTCCAAAACTGCAGCGCTTTTGGCGGGTCGGGTGAGTTGTTCACTTACAAACAGTCAGTGACCCGACCCGATATATTCCAAAACCTTCTGACCCGATCCGACCCGACCTTTTCACGGGTGTGGTAACTTGTTCACTTCTAAAGGGTCAGGTCGCGTCAGGTCAGGGTGACCCGGCCCGACCCGATCTATCCGAAAACCCCCTGACCTGACCCGACCGGACCCGACCCGTGATAATGTGATAATGTAACACCTTCTGACACGACCTGTCGAAAACCCTGAAAAGTCTTCGAGAGAAATTTTGGGAAAATGGATGGCCCCATGGTCTACCTCAGGAAGTTGTCGGTACTCCACCGCCAGCCCGTTGAGAGAGCCATTCTCGATCTGCTCCAAAGCCACCTCATTCAACGACTCTAGCTGCTTAGCGCAAGTGTTCACCATGAGCTGAGCGCTTGGCGCCCGCTGCTTCCCTCCCGGCGTCTTGGGGCGCCCCTTGAGTCCCCGCACGCATGGCCCGCCCATATTGTAGAGGGGGAGAGTGCCATTGCGCGAAGCGTTGGGGGCAACCTTTCGCCAAGCTCCCTATCAATAGCAGAGTTGATCGGGTTGGGTTGGATATGGTTGGGCAGGGCAGGGTAGGACAGGGCAGGGCTGGGCCGGGTTGGGCTGGGTAGGGTAGGGTAGGGTAGGGTAGGGTAGGGTAGGGTAGGGTAGGGTAAGGTAGGGTAGGGTAGGGTAGGGTAGGGTAGGGTAGGGTAGGGTAGGGTAGGGAAGGGTAGGGTAGGGTAGGGTAGGGTAGGGTAGGGCAGGGTTGGGTGTGTGTGGGTGTGTGTGGGGGGTGCTGGCGCGCAGATGAGGTTGAGGCAACACCGTAACGACAATGAAGAAGTTGACCCGTCAGAACCTGCACCCCAGTTCAAGAGAACAAACTACAACAGTTAGAGTGAGTGTGGGGTGATTTTGCGGTGGCAGTTTTTGAGAACAAACCACAACAGTTAGAGTGAGTGTGGGGTGATTTTGCGATGGCCTAAGGGTGAACATACCGGTATGCCATTAGAGGGGGTAAGTATCAACCGAGAGAAATAAGTCGGGTGGGCGGAAAGGGCAGGCACAGAAGCACCCACGCCTTGTCAAACCCGAAAACCGGGAGCACAAAATATACCTTGAGGTTGGAGGCCATGACTTCCAGCGGGTCCCGGAATAGATAAATCCACTTCACAGACGGCCACGCTTTCTCCACGGCCGTAACAAACTTGGAACTTTGGAATTTGAAGAACATGTGGGTGTGGCCGTCCTGGATTGGCCCCATGAGTCGGAACACCGTGCGCACCAATTCTTCGCGCATGCCGTCCGGACATTTTCCCTCTCCCGCGCACAAGTTGAGAGCCGCGATTGGCGGCGGCGTTTCACTGTTGTTGATGGAGGCGGTAGGGGTGGGGGGTGGGGCGGGGGGCGGACTACCACTTATTCGACAGCACAAGATGGTTGACGGCAAGATATGAGGAAGATAAAAGGTTTGGTCAGCAACCAGTGTACTGGACCTACTATTATTAGTATATCAGGATACAAGCCAGCTAGCTCCCCGCTCTCCTCCTGCAACTCACTTGTAGGAGTTTCCGCGATGAAATACGGCGTGCTTTTTCTTAGACGTACGAGTAACATCAAATATACCGCCAACATATCGGCAGGCTCAATCAGTAGACATACTGCCCGTGGAAATCCACTGGCAGTATATACTTCGTGCTAAAATAGCCCTAACGAATGGTGAAGGATGGAGACCGGTCGACGTCACGGGCGCAATGATATTCAAAGTGCAGCACCTCCATGCGAACAAGACCTGTTCAATAGACACAGACGCCATACTGTTTGTACTGCTGTTGTACCGTTGACAAAGCTCATGCGACCCACATCGAAGGAAAAATCTTCAAGGGTGATATGATCCACACCATCTTGAAGGGTGATATGATCCACACCATGATCCACACCATGATCCACACCATGATCCACACCATGATCCACACCATGATCCACACCATGATCCACACCGAAGCAAAAATCTCGAGTGGTGTCTGGTGTCTTTGGTAGCGTAGGCAACATCAGTAGTACCAATAGACATACTTTCACGTTTTGGGGTACCCGGGCAACCCCTCGGGGTACAACCTACGAAGGGATCACTTCGCCTACTATACCGCCATGAACACGATATCCGATATCCGATACACTACACATCGGAATCACCAAGAACCCTAGGATCGAGATACTCTCAGTACATTTGGGTAGTCGAGTAGCTCTAGCATAGCGCCAAATACCGTCCATCCCGAGTTTACCCGGGTTTCTGCAAGAGTAAAACCGGGTAGGACTATCAACGGGTATACTTACCCCTATTGCCACACCATCCCCGTCAATAATCCCACATACCCTGGAATCGAGATACTGAACCCGGATAGTCGGATAGTCGGATAGTCCGGTAGCTTTAGCGTTTGCCCCAATAGAACTACCCTTAGAACTACTTATGATACATACGCCATACCCTACTATCAGTAAGCACTACTAAACCTGTTGCAAACATATCACACGCGCATCATGGGTACGTGTAGAACCACGGTTCTAAGTGCAGGGGATACACAAGAGACTGCTTCCCCCCATGAAACGCCCTCCTGACCTGTGCACGATGTTCGAGGGGACGGCCGCCATCATGTTCGCCGAGAGAGTAGATCCACAACGCGTTTCGTGGTAGATGAAGCCCGTCGGGTCCATGAATTCGTCAGGGTTTTCTTCCAAAAGCCTCTGCAGCATTCACAAGCAATCACAAAGCAATCACAGCAAATTACGGAAGGGACGAGGAGCGAGGCAGGATGATCAAGCCTGTAGCGTATATACGTGCATGGACAGATTAGACGCGTACGCTTTTGCCGAGTAGCTGTTATATAAAAATAAAAATACAATCCAGCTGCGAGATCGAAGATTTTGTCTTAGCTCATACTTGCAAGCCGTGTGTGATACTCCGATCGCGCGTATTGCGGGTTGTGTGTCCTCATTAAGGATATAGGTCGGCGACTCCCCTTGCAACTACAGTGTAGCTATCAGGGTCAACAGGGTGATGTTAGTCAGTCTGTGCGCGGAAACTATAAAACCCGCTTTTGAGGGGGACAAAATCTGACAGCTGTGGAAAGAAACGCATCAGTTTATCAAGTGAATCCTGTAAGTCGAATAACCGGTGAGGGGAGGGCGGAGTTTTTAAGGACGTGGGGGCCTGGGTTTGATCAAGAGGGAGCAAGGGGGGGGGGGGGGCGGGGGGGGGAGGGGGACGGGCGGGGCAGCCTAATCTGTGCGTGGAAACTATAAATCCTATCCTGTAAGTCGTACAACCAGTGAGGAGAGGGCGGAGCGTTCCAGGGGGTGGGGGTGGGGCTGGGAGGGGCGAAAGGATTTTTTAAACATCAGGTCGCATAGATGTAGGGGTTTGCTTTACGCGTGGTGCTAGGTCAAGGCGATGGTGCGGGTGGTGGGGAAGGAGGGGGCGTTGGGGAGGGGCGGGGGGGGGGGGGTGCTATTTTCTGCTATTTTAGTCCCCAGGGCTTGTTCGCAAAAATATCAATCTAAATGTATACCTGGTACCTGATACAAAGTCTTTAACAGGTACCAGATACCTGGTACAAAGTCTTTTAACAGGTACCAAGGTACCTGGTATCCATTTTTGTGCATTTTTGTAATTGAACTCCAGTTGCAAAAAAATGTCAGCCGTGAGTTCTGCAGATCTGCTAGAAACTCGATATTCGATACAGCCGCAGCAGCAGTATATCCTTGTAATGCCCATGTTTTCAAGCTGCGTGATGAAATACCGGAAACCAAGTCGAGCGCATGTCTTTGCAGACCTTGCTTCCCGTTCGTAGATACATGATTTCTAGATTGCCGTCCCTGTGCACCAACTACTGCTAGCACTGCTTTTTTAGACTGCTGCGGGCTACGTACAATCATAGGTATAATATGATATGCTCGTATGATATGAGTAGCCGACCGCGAACATTATTGTGTTGTTGTTCTCACATTAAGTCGCATAATAAAGTCCGTGGTCAAAGGACATGCTCCAGTCACTCTGGAGCTGAGGAATACCCCAGGGAAAAAACACAAACCGAAGGTGGTACACGCATATATCCTAGCTGACGCAATTCATGCCTCCACCAGAAAATATGAAAAGTGAAATCGGGAGTCAGCCTACGATGTGCCAGGTCCATACTGGTGCACACGTCTCGCTACTCGCGCCTGGAAAAACCGACTATAATACCGCTTGCCACCCAAGAAAGACTACCACGTATATATTGCACGTCGAACCTATCGCTAGGCAAACGCACGACAGACGCAACTCAGTTGGAAAAAAGAAACAAAGAAAAGATAAGATGAAGAAAAGAAACGAAAAGAAAGCGAAGAACGACACTACATATAAACCAAGTACGACTACGACTACATCTATGCGACCTAAAGATGTTAAAAAACCCTTTCACCCCCCCCAACCCCACCCCCACCCCCTCGAACACTCCGCCCGCTTCTCACTGGCTGTACGACTTACAGGATATACATGATAAACTGATGCATTCTTTCCAGAACCGTCAGATTTATCCCCTTGAAGGATTTATAGTTTCCACGCACAGATTGAGTTGCCCCGCCCGTCCCCCTACCCCCCCCCGGCTCCCTCTTGATCAAACCCAGGCCCCCACGTCCTTGAAAACTCCGCCCTCCCCTCACCGGTTATACGACTTACAGGATTCACTTGATAAACTGATGCGTTTCTTTCCACAGCTGTCAGATTTTGTCTCCC
This sequence comes from Undaria pinnatifida, assembly GCA_012845835.1. NCBI lineage: Eukaryota > Phaeophyceae > Laminariales > Alariaceae > Undaria > Undaria pinnatifida. The sequence continues at coordinate 19,991,521 of JABAKD010000020.1, forward strand.
TCAAAAACGGGTTTTACAGTTTCCGCGCACAGACTGACTAACATCACCCTGTTGACCCCTTTTAGCTACACTGTAGTTGCAAGGGGAGTCGCCGACCTATCACAACCCGTAATACGCGCGATCGGAGTATCACACGCAGCTTGCAAAAATAAGTTTCGACCAAATCTTCGATCTCACAACTGGAGTGTATTTTTATTTTTATAATAAACCAACGTACCGAGGAAATCGGGACATGGCCGCTAAAGTTGACTCTGTCATCACAACACACTGGCGAAGAACTGGATACTGGCATGATATATACTAGGTCAGCCGGTCGCCCCGGTGGCGTATCAGGTATTATTGTCCTCGAGCCCGGTAGGTCAGTTCCGTGAGTTCGAATCCCGCCGAGTGCATACTCGTATTAATTCGTGGGGACTTTTTCTTGTGCACAAATTGATTTGCGGAAAGCGCGAGAGCGTGAGTTAGCAACACTCGATGAAAAATCCACGAGCAGTGGGATTGCTGAACCCTATGCGCAATAAAAAGTGAAGGCAAGAAACGGGGGGCGAGATGGGACACACCTGTGACCACGGCTTGTCCAGAAGCTGGAAAGTAGAAGTGTGACAAAAAAAATGTAACAAAAATACCAATGAGCGAAAGCTTCGGACGAGCCTACCAAGTACTAATAATAGGTGCCCATGTACGTTGATTTCAACTTTAACTACCAAGTGTACAACCGCAGCAATCATTCGGACGAAACGCTGGTAAAATACGCTAAAACTGCTGTGATCTGCGATTGACAGCTATCAATGCATATGAAGAGTGCTCAACCTGTCCACAGCAGCCCGAATACGATCCACAATCTCCTACTGTATTAATAGACACTCGATGACATCGCACACGTTGCCTTTTCGGTGGGTGTACAGTAGTGTACAGCAGTGTACTGACATTACTGTGTTTTCTTGCGACACCTCGTGGGACATGTCATGGCATGTCATGGCATTCCATGGCATGTACTCATACCATGGCATGCCGCGGCATCCCGTGGGACATGCCGCGAAATCTCACGATATACCGCGACATGCCATGGCATGTGCCACGCGATGCCGCGACATGCCACAATAACTCGTGAAAAGCGGCGGCGGTTGTGGCGTCTGCCGCGAACGGTAGTGTGCGGCATTTTCTATGGTTGAAAATCCTGCAGCATTCCGCGGCATCGCACGGCATTGCCGCGGCATCCCATTGATGTCGTACCGAACTTATCGAAGTGTCCGGTACCGGTATTGATGTCGTACCAAACTTACCGAAGTTTCCGGCACCGGTATTGATAACGTACCGAACATACCGAAATGTCCGGTACCGGTATTGACGTCGTACCGAACTTACCAAGGTGTACGGTACCGGTATTGATGCCGTACCGAACTTATCGAAGTGTCCGGTACCGGTGTTGATGTTGTACCGAACTCACCGAAGTTTCCGGTACCGGTATTGATCTCGTACCGAATTTACCGAAGTTGCCGGTACCGGTATTGATGCCTGTACACACGCCCAAGCTAGGCAAGGTCTACTGACCAGAAAGTATCCCCCCTTGGCCTGAGGGGGGCTGGTCAGCACCATTCAGGTGCTAAGAAAGGAAAGAGAAGTTGTTGTATTAGCTCCGAACACAAGAAAACAAGCGATCTTAACTTCATCCCCGAATCCCTATATCAGAATCCAGCAGAGGATAAGTAGAAACCCCTACTATAGTAGTTGTCTTCAGATCTAGATAACGTTCACACACCACATCAGATCCTCAACAGTCAATCACCACCAAGAAGATCAACTGTCGTGTCTTACCAACAACACTACACACTCTCTGGTGCTGCTCCACTGTCCACAATGCCCCCAAAAGCGCATGCCGTACCGAACTTACCGAAGTGTCCGGTACCGGTAATACCGGCGGTATTACTCGGTGCGTACCGTACCGATCACACGCTTGCTAAATACTGCTGTAAAACAGTGCCCAAAAGGGGTAGATTGCTACTACGAGTGTAATATCGTACGATTTTTGTATCGGCACGACACAGACAGCAGCAGCTGCATCTTGATTTGGCCAGCCGCAGCTTGAAACATGCACAGCAGCACAGAATATTAAATACATGTAGAAGTGTGAGGGACCACGCACAAGCATGCGGCATGCAAATGTTACCGTGATACCCTCATGGTTTAACACAAACGCTGGCAGCTGGAACAACGGCCTCTCGCAGAGAACAGAACCATTGAGAACCATTTCTGCTCGCGATGTCGTACGAATAATATAATAAATCACCTGTCACCAGGTATCGCAGCAATAAACTCCGCAATACGGAATGCCTGGTACTGCTGTAATTCATGGATCAACCTCAAACCAATGAGCGGCCGTCGCAGGGTTTACAGCGCCCTGTGTTGTGGCATATTATAGAAAATGTAACTTTACGTAGTAACTTAGTGTTTGTGGAGGTGTGGAAGAGATTCTGGTTTTAACGGCGATTTTTGATCGATCGTCTCGAGACGAAAAAATTAGGATAGCCCAGACAGCAGCGACAGAAGAGCTGTCGCGCTTGCCAGAGACGGCCGCCTGGGGTACAGGGGAGCGAGAGCGCGTAGCACCGAAGGATTGAAAGGAGTCAAGCAGCGTGCCCATTAGAATTAATCGACTTTCCCACCCGCCCGCCCTGTCGCTCAAGACAGGGGAATCAGGTTGCAACAAGTCGGTGTAATTGTTGGGGAGGGCTGTGAGAGGTAGACAGCCCGCAGAAAAAGGGAGCGGGGTTATCAGAGTCCGGGTTGGCCTGATTCATAAAAACTTTGGAGGGGTTTCATCAGAGGTAGGTGGGGAGTTTGAGACGCCACCGTCACGCGGTCGGGAGCCGCTTGTGACAAACTTGTAGTTTATTGTTATTTTCTGCACAATAGGGAAGAGGTCTACACGCGACAAATTAACCACGGGTGGGTTCTGTAGGGTACTCACAGACCTATACCGGGGGTAAATACCCTCTGTGATTACCCTACAGAGAGGCACAGAACGTTCTGTAGATCCCCCGTACCCTACAGAATTATTCTGTGCATTTGTATCATCCCCAGTACCCTACAGAATTATTCTGTGCATTTTGTACATCCCCCGTACCCTACAGAATAGTTCTGTGTGATGCTGTGATGCCTCCGTACCCTACAGAATTATTCTGTGACGTCCATTCACAATACCGTATCTGCACAGAAAGTTCTGTATCATCCCCCGTACCCTACAGAATAGTTCTGTGTGGTTCTGTGATGCCTCTGTACCCTACAGAATGTGTGTACCCGGAACAATTACCCGCAGCACGGGTGATCTGTGCATTACCCCGTGTGACGTCACGTCCGCTAAGGCCGCCTTCGACGTGATTGACAACACCAAAACCGGGGACGTCGGCCTGTGAAGGTCGCGAGCGTTGGATGAGTAGTCTATGTTTCTTGGCCTACGGGAGTACGTCGTGGCAGTCAACGTAGATTGAATCGGAGTGGGATGGGAAGGATTTTGCTCCGGGTGGGGGGTAGCTGTGTCCTTGCGGGTATGGTGTTGATTTTGATGCAGAGGGCCATTGTGTTGTGCGTTTAGCGCCCTTGACTCTGCCTTTTCGTCATGTTGTGCAGGATAATACAGGGGTGAATCGGGTAAGTACCGGGGGTACTCTGTACGCACAGAGTTCTGTAACACCCGCCTGTACTCTACATAATAGTTCTGTGTCGTCCACTCACAATACCCTATATTCACAGAAAGTTCTGTATCATCCCCCATACCCTACATAATTATTCTGTGCATTTTGTATATCCCCCGTACCCTACAGAATAGTTCTGTGTGATGCTGTGATGCCTCCGTACCCTACAGAATAGTTCTGTGATGTCCATCACAATACCCTATCTGCACAGAAAGTTCTGTATCATCCCCCGTACCCTACAGGATTATTCTGTGCGTTCTGTAACAGCCCCCGTACCCTACAGAATTATTCTGTGCGTTTTGTACATCCCCCGTACCCTACAGAGAGTACCCGTACCCTACAGAACCCACCCGTGAAATTAACCAGAATTCTTGAGCCACAGCAAAGGATCTGGTTCAACCGTGCCCGTTTGAGGCCGTCAAGTGTTGGGCTAAAAATTGGGCAAAAGAGGGCGAAAAAACTCTGGATTATTCAAATTCGCATCAGTTTTTTTTACTTACTTGCTTAAACTATTAACTCTATTCACAAGTTGTGTGTATTTTCTGGCGAAACGCCTACCGTATACGACCGAAGATAACGCGCCCACGTAAGATAGCACACCCCCCACAGTATACAGCACCCGGTGATGAGTTTTTTTAATCTCAAACAGACAGGAGAATTATCACCGGGGTTGAATAAGATAACACCCCCCCTGAGGTTGCGCAGCATGTATTCACGGGGCCCCTAATACTATCACCGGGGTGATACAGCATCTGTCCTGTGATCCCGCACAAATCACCCCTGTGTGCGGGGAACCACCCCGTATAAAGACCTCCAACAACATGGGCGTGGAGGGAGAACAGAATCCCGTAGCGTACTCCGCTCCTTCGACCGCAGCAGCGCAGGCTCGACCGATTATCTCGTTCTTTCAACGCGAGGAGGAATCTTCTTCTACGGCTGTTACTGCTGCTGCCGCGGCTGCTGCAGCTGGCCCAGCAACAGGCGCCAATGCGGCAGCCACCGCAGTGGCTGAGCAAACCACAACTCTGAAAGTGTGGGGCAGCAGCAGGTATCTGTAATTTTTGCAGGCAGTGTTATCGCCCGCCCGCAATACAACACCCCTGCAAGTGTGCGGCAGTGTTACCACACCCCCTGGTTTACACCCCCTCCCTGGGCCGTGCGACCAGTACTTTATCACTCGTGTTGCATAACATAGCACACCCCCCACAGAATACCACACCCTGTGATACTTTTTTTCAACTCCATGTTATCAGCGGGGTGTGTTATCTTCTGTCGTATACGGCGCAAGTACTGGAACCTACTTGACAAAATATTCGTAGTATTTTGGGATTCCCGATATAGCCCCTGGCTGTAATGTAATGTGATGTAACTGCTGTGCGGAAAATATGTCAAGGAGACGGCCAGCCAAGGGCAAACAAACGTCCAGCAGTCAAGGGTGCAAAACGCAAAACCGATTGTTGCTAAAACCGTACCAGTAGTGTTGGCGTCAGTCGAGGTAAATTATTGGGATTGCCGTCGGCCATGAGCTGAATGAAAATGTCGCTTCCTGACATCTGTCTAAGAGATTTGCTGTGCGTGGTCATGTCGCCGCAGCCACAAGAACCAGAAACCGCACATACAAATCATGTTTATGAAACACAGCAGACACTGGACGTGAAACATCAATGAAAACTGAGGCTGCATTGCAAGACACATCACCAACACAAGACGGGACGACAGCGCACATGCTGCCAATATACCAACATGAGGCATGGCGCCGGGGGCACAACAGCAGCAGCCCCGTAGCTCGGAACGCGTGTTATACCTACGCGTACACTGGGCTGTTTTCGGCTCAGTTCCTGGCCCAACGGTCTATTGGGAGCGGCAAAACAACGAAATCAGAACTAAAAAAAAAAAAGTCAAAAACGTCAGCTGTGAGTTTCTTTTCACTGGACTTTGTTGGTAGCAGTCATTTTTCCAGTCATTTTCTCGGTGCGAGTTTCATATTAATAGTTATGCCGACAATTTCGCGGATGATAGAACCACGGACAAGGACTGCCGTAGGCAGATTGCAGCCGCAGCTGTGCCCCGACACATCATGGAGTTTTGACCGAGAGAGTGCTAGATGTATGATATCAAGCGTGTAGTTGCCTATAGCGCGCAAGCGATGGTATGGGCACTGTTGGGCAGCCTCGCTAGCAGGTAGAGTACAAAGCGGAGTGAGCTTGGAAGCCGTAAGAAATTCGACATGAACCTAGAAAACTAGAGCAAATTATTGAAAATCTACGGCGCGCAATCACACTTGATCACTTTTGGAACAACACACTTGCAAACCAGACGCGATATGCCCCCGAGCTCGACAGCTGGACGGACTGGCACAGCACAGCAGCTATAGCGGGGAGAACTCACCTTCAGGGAGGAGAGTCGGAAGGTCCTGACCAAGCTCTTGTCATCGAGACACCCCGATGTGCGCTGGTGGAAAGTGCCCATCGCAAACAACCACGGACTCTCGTGGTACGATACCATATCGAGCTGGCAGTACGCCACCAAGACATTGAAAATAGGGTTCGACGCCTTGAGATCAATCGGGCCGGACACAGCCGCAGGTATCCACAACCGCCCCTCCGGCGCCCGCAAATCGTCCATGGTGACGGTCTCTATGATGTGGGATCGATCCACTGAGATCCCCCTTGCTGCTTGCTTTCTCTTCGGTGGCGGCGCCGGTATGCCCCGAGAGTTCAATCGGAGCCCTCCTGCCCCCCGTGAGTTAAAAAGGTCCCTGTTTGCAGAAGCAGCAGGTTCGAGATGCCTCCCATTCTTGACTGCAGCATCGGGTCGTCTTTCGGTCACGCCCGAGAGTTGCACGGGAACACGAGGGCGGCCAGCCTCTTGGTTAGCCAACAGCAGCCAACCGGCCACGAGGAACACGGAGCATCCCGACACGAGGACCGTCAAGCGAGGCATATCGTTGATGAATATGTGGCGCAACAATTGAGAGAAAATTTCACAAATTTTCGTGGAGTTCCACATTCCTGGAAGGCGTACTATAAAATTTCCCAAAAAATTATCCGACTTTTTAAATTCAATTTTTTCGAAACCGTCGTTACTAATACAACTTGACAAGTCCTTCGTTTTTCTACGACAGCAGTAGTACACATAATGTACCAAGCAACGCAGCGCACACCACGTCCTGCTACCTCTACGAGGCACTCATGTATGTGTACCGTTCGTCGTGTTGGTGTGAATAGAGAGTCACATGGACATTCCCAGCGGCGCGTCCAAGCGAGAGCGACGCAAATCGCCGCACGGAACTCCTATCACAGCGGATCGGACACCGCTAAAGCTGAGCCGAGATCACCTTCCAACCCCGACTACAACCGCTAAAGACGATGCGTGCTGTTTGTGCTGGGACCTGCACGAGGCTGCTGCCACACACGGGGGTGGCGAGGCAGTGCGACGCTACCTCGTCGGCGGTGGAGACCCCGAGTCAGACCAGTGGGGAAACTCTGCTCTCCACGTGAGGTTTGCCCAATTCATACATGCATGTTCTCTACCTGAAAGCTCTTTCAAAGCTCCTCTTCAGGCACCGGTACAACAAGTACTGGTACATGTTTTCTGTGTTCTACTTCGAACTACGTACTATAACAGCGCCTTGTGTACGGTGTGGAGCAATGGAGCATGGAGAAAGACAACAGGCGGGCCTCACGAGTACTGTCGGCTGTGTGCCGCGCTGACCTCCTAAACTTTTTTTTCTTTTCTTTCTTCATCCTCCGGCGGACGCAAAGGATCGTTCATTCAGCTACTTGCGCACGGTCAGCTAGTTGCACACTTCTCGGTCCTTTCCACATGTACACGAGCACCTGAATCGGTGTTATAGTCGTGAGCCTGTGTTCTGCCCTGGTTTGTGACCACATGCCCGAGAAATCGCCACACGAACGGGACCGAATAAGGTGGATGGACATCTGATGTCGTTAGAACTCTACGACTCGTGCTAGTACCAACGAACGATGCAGATGCTATCAGGCAGTCGAGCTTCGTATTCGGACGTACGTGTGAGTATCATGGAGTGAGTATGCATTTGTGTACGTAATGCAGAAGATATCTACTGGTACGGTATATCGCAGTCTTTGAGAGAACGTCGGAACGAACGCAGAAAATTGTAGGCCATACGACTCGTAATACAGTATCAACGGACGATACTACGCATGGGAACCATGAAAAACTTGTCCCACCAAGTACTACCTGAAGCCCCCGTCTCTCTCTCCTCTCCTCTCCTCTCCTACTCGCTACCTGGTATTCTTTATTTCGGCATTTGAATACCGGGACGATGCCATGTTCGAGACGCACGAACCGCACTCGTACCTCGTGCACACCAGGCGCACATAAGAACGTGCGTAACATGGGGGACTCTTATGCACGAGTAGCCAATGTGCTTTCATGGAGGACGAGCTCTCCTCTGCGTATATTGATCTAAAAGTACTTACGTTGGTGCCCGCTGTGCCATTTGCCATGAGCTGGTTCCTTCAAACTGTCGACGAACGAGGAGTCAATTGCATCTGACCAAGCGGAGTCTTTGTTGGTTTATGCCACCTCTTAGCGTTGACAGGTCTTAGATGGACGGACGTGGGGCAAGCTATATTGCCAGATGTACAACGCAAAGCTCATGCATATTATCAAACGTCGGAGAACCATCGAGTGAGGCAAGGGGCATCGCATGGCAAAGCGTCATACGCCAGCAAATTAAACCCGAACGATCCCAAACCGCAACACAGGGGGTTATATAAATCCTGCGAGGGGGGCTCTTTGGTTGAAGTTGATCCTTAATCCTACAAGCAGCAAGCCAGTTTTCATTGATTGCCTCACAAACCCCACCCGCCCCACACACCGATATCACCTCCCCCTCCAAACGCTCTACATAATCACCACCCAGCCCTGTTGTAGGGCACGGACACGAGGTAGATGCGGCTGCGCCACCATAGCTAGGCCGGGAGGGCCCTCTCTCGGCTGTGCTGTGGTGGGCTACTACTACTACATACAGCTGCTGCTGCTGCTGCTGTGTCTTCGCGTTTGTCGCCATACACATCCGTGCTCTTGTCTTCGGTTGTGTGTGTCGCCACACGCCCGCCCTTCCTTGTTTTACTCATATGACATCATCATGTTTGTGTCTCGCGTTTTCCGTTACAATCGTGTGCTGCCGCGTCCTAGCGGCAGATGGCAACCACGTGTGAAAGGCTGCCGGACAGCAGCACAGGTGAAGTTCCGTGAGGGGGCGCGCACGTGCGTGCGCACACGGTGACACTATTCCAATGCATCTCGAGGATTGCCCGCACAAGATGAATGCCGTCTGTCCCTCAGTTTTTAGGACACAACATCCCGATCTACGAAGAAGGCGCATTGATAACTGCTCACAGCAGTTATGCAAGAATGTTGCCGGAAATTTCTGCCAAGAATTTTCTGAGAAATTCGTGGTGGGCATACTTTTAAAGTTACAGTAGCGGCTACGGTTTAAGAGAACTTTTTTAAGAGAAAGTACGGATTTAAGAGAGAGGAATTGGCTTGTACCAATCAAAATCGATTTAAGAGAGAATTCCTATTGCTTCCGAGATTTTCTCTTATATCGAACCATTTGGAAACCACGTGGACACACACATCACACACAGATTGTGTTCAGGCTGACAGGTCGCGAGGGTAGCGTTAGTTTCTTGGGTTTGTGTTAATTGTAGGGCGAGTGATGTCTTGATAATGTGAAGTTTTTTTTTTTCGTTGACTCGCGTTTTGTCGGGGGTTTAAATCGATGGGATGAGAGGTTGAGGGTGTTGTGTTGAGGGTACGGTGGGAGGAAGGGGTGCAGTGTGTAAACGGGTGCGTCTTTCTTGAGTGCTGGTGCATTCGTAGCCTCGTGTTGTCCTTCTAGAAGAGGTGCGAGCATGAAACACACCTATAAAACAACAACAAAACCACTACTGTACCGACTTTGCATGTCCACGTGCAAAATGTGCATCGCATGACACGACGATTTATTTTCCAAGCGCAGATCCACTAAAAGCGCACCACGTACTTGGGTCCACGTGCTCGCCAACCAAGAGAATGAGCGGTGTTTGGAGGTAGCCCGACGTGGTAACGCTTGCTGCGTTACGCGACATTGAATGATACACTCTCTACGACCTCTACGCCATATAGTTCGGACAAGAGCGTCTCTCTCTGGCGCGCTTTCGATTTGGCTACGGTATAAGAGAATATTCTCTTATACCGTAGCGGAGACGGTATAAGAGAAAGCCGGATTTAAGAGAGAGAAATTGGCTTGTACCGACCCTCTCTTAAACCGTAGCCGCTACTGTATGGAAAAAAAAGGTTTCCAATTACATCGCAGGCATTGTTCCTATCGGACCTGGAAGGCGTTATACACTCTCGATTTACTCTACAACCACTATATTATAAAAATTAAAATACACTCCAGCTGTGAGATCGAAGATTTCGTCGAAACTCATCTTTGCAAGCTGTGTGTGATACTCCGATCGCGCGCATTACGAGTTGTGTGTCCTCATTAAGGATATAGGTCGGCGACTCCCCTTACAGCTACAGTGTAGCTATCAGGGTCAACAGGATGATTTTAGTCAGTCTGTGCGCGGAAACTATAAAACCCGTTTCTGAGGGGGACAAAATCTGACAGCTGTGAAGGGAAAGGGGGGGCCTGGTTTTGATCAAAAGCGAGCGGGTTTGGAGGGGGGCGGGGGGGGGGGGGGGGGGGGGGGGGGGGGGGGGGGGGGGGGGCAGCTCGATATGTGCCTGGAAACTATACATTATTTCGAGGGGATAAATGTGACATTTTTGGAAATAATACATCAGTTTATCGTGTATATCCTGGGTAAGTCGTACAATCAGTGAGTAAAGAGAGGGTGGAGTGTTCGAGGGGGCGGGGTTGGGATGGGTTGGGGGGGAGGGTGGGGGGGTGGGGGCGGGGGAGGGGGGCGGGGGGGGGGGGGGGGGGGGGAGGGCTTCAGATGAGGGGTTGTATATATATGTGGTGCTAGGTCTAGGCGAAGGTGCGGGTGATGGGGAAGAAGGGGGCGTTCGAGGCGGGGGGGGGGGGGGGGGGGGGGGGGGAAAGCGGCATGGATGGCTCTCGAAAGATAATGAGGTGATATCCTGTGCGTGAAGTGTTTATTAATGTATAGTAATTCTTATCCAGTACATCCAACTGCTCGTACCAGGTAGTTTTTTCCTTTACCCGCCTCCTATTTCATACAGGAGCACAGCGTCGTATCCCTGCTACATACAGGACTCCCTCCTCGAGTATGGAACTCCATAATCTCCGATGAAACATCTCTGTTGTAAACCAGAGGACAACCAACATTTGTTCTCCCCTGTCTCTGTTCAATATAGCCCGTGTCACGCAGAACAGTATATATAGTCCACAGCAGTAAGTCACGCGACTAAAATCCGACAGGTATGTAGTCTAGTTCCTGCTAACGTGAACACCCCCCTCCGGCTCGACTTACGCTAACAACGTCGACGAAAAAAAATATGGCGACTTACAGGTGGCAGCGCACGCGGGGCGTGAAGATATCGCGAGGGTGTTGCTGAGCTACAAGGCACATGTACATCAACGGAATAGGAGCAACGAAACCCCTCTTCACATCGCTTGTAGGCAAGGTCACACAAACGTCGTGCGCTTCCTGCTGGAGAACGGATCTGACCCAAGGTACATACATACAAGGGCTCCGCATGGGTGCCGGCATACACCGGCACCCATGCTTCGGGTAGGGCAGGGCAGCACTCCGAATTGTTCGATTCAATACTTGGTTAAAATAAAAAAAGTCACCACACACAATCATAGCAATCATAGTCTGCGCGTACTGTATGTAAGGTAATGCCAAGGGTTCTATATAGACTAACAATCATAACAATGTAATACTATTAGTCTAATAGCTACCGGTTTTTAAGTGAATCCGATTCCGAGCTTCATTCATCAGATTTCGATCGGATAAATCCTAGCACACGCCGACTGACCTTTTAGTTTGGCGACGAAACGTGTCGAGTGCGTTTCTTATGACAGTTTTACTCGATCAAGCATCCGGGGCCAGTAAGGTGACTGACCATGTCCGCTGCGTGTGATTAGAGAAGTTGTACCTGGACCAATTGCGTAATACAGCAGTCAGTCCAGATCGAGTCGATCGGTGCAACTTGCTTGGGTATCGTATTAATCCAGCAGCAATAATAATACACTTCACTTGTTTTCTTTTTCCCATCCCATTATAGTTACTTGCATAATAGGTCGCGCAAAAATCCTTGGGCTATTAGGTGAAAGCCTACTAACTAAGCTCGCAATTAGTTACGCAGTCGAAATTCGGCTGGTCATTTGCATCATGTATGTTATCTAGCGATTTTTTTTTGTTTATGAAGGATGTCCATCTAGAATTTTGCTTCCTAAATAAACTTGTATCCCCGCCTTCGTTCCCGGCCGTAGGGAACCTTTCGCAAATGTCGTACGAGAGTATATACGTGTACGAAAAGCACGTCATCGCTCACGCGTTGTTTGTTTATTTCTCTTTGTAGGTTGTCCATCGTTGTTGTGCGTTGTTGTTGGCGCGTACCCAATAGTTATTTCATCATACATTATTTTTTGTCATGTGCGCATTCACCCGAAGTTATACACATTCTTCACAACTCCTCCATGCAGACGTTATTTGCGGAATACGGTCGCGCAAAAAACGACCTTGAGCCTACATCAGGTTGACGTGCAGACCAAGCACGCTAGAAATGAGAAACACTTCAACAGCGCCAAACGCAATAATATAAAAAGACGAATTAGAGTCATCTACTACTGGTTGTATTATAACACGCGCTCAAGCCCTGCAGAGGTCAAACAAAACAAACGCTCGAGAGAATACCACCGCAAAATTCAAAACTTTGGCAACTACCTACCGTTTGGAAATGATGACTCTTTTGGAAATTATCCAGACGCTGCAGACGTTATTATAAGATACAACCGAAGTCGCAAGATTATCTCCTCAAAATACAATATGTCTGCAACTTCTCCCTTGTCTCGCTCAGCATCCATCCGCGTTTACGTCGAGATGCCCAACGGATAAGGAAGGGCAAGGGGCGTTGGAGCCGCCCCCCGAAGACTTTTACGTGTTCCATTCGTTCAAGCCCGGCAGACGTCAAGCAAAACAAACAAACGCTCAAGCCCTGCAGACGTCAAGCAAAACAAACGCTCGAGAGTATGCCACCGCAAAATTCAAAACATTACAATATCAACTAACTACCGTTTGGAAATTATGCCAATTTTGTAAATCACCCAGGCGCTGCAGACGTGAAGATACAACCAAAATCTCAGGGATTCCTCCTCGACATGTGATATTTTTGCAACTTCTCGCTTGTCTCGCTCGGCATCCGTCCGCGTTCACGTCGAGGTGCGGAACGGATACGGCAGGTCAAGGGGCGTTTGAGCCGCCCCCCGAACACGGCGCTCGAACGAAGATATTTGACCGAGAATTCCAGTTCCGCGAATTGCATGCTGAGGCCGAGACGAAAAAAAACTCCTGACCGAATTCCCGAAAAAAAGAATGATCGCATATATATCCCCCCCCCCCCCCCCCCCCCCCCCGCCCCCCCCGCCCCCCCCCCCCCACCTCTCCCCCCCCCCCACCTTCCCCCCCCCCCCCCCCCCCCCAACCCATCCCAACCCCACCCCCTCGAACACTCCACCCTCTCTTTACTCACTGATTGTACGACTTACCCCAGGATATACATGATAAACTGATGCATTATTTCCAAAACCGTCACATGTATCCCCTCACAATAATGTATAGTTTCCACGCACATATTGAGCTGCCCCCCCCGCCCCCCCCCCCCCCGCCCCAACCCCCCCCCCCCCCCCCCCCCAATAATAAACTGGTGCCAAAACCGTCAGATTTATCCCCTTGAAAGGATTTATAGCTTACATGCACAAATTGCCCCCCCTTCCCCCCCCCCCCCCCCCCCCCCCTCCAAACCCGCTCGCTTTTGATCAAACCCAGGCCCCCACGCCCTTCACAACTCCGCCCCCCCCCCTCACCGGTTATTCGATTTACAAGATTCACTTGATAAAAGGATACATTTCCCTCCACAGCTGTCAGATTTTGTCCCCCTCAGAAACGGGTTTTATAGTTTCCGCGCACAGACTGACTAAAATCACCATGTTGACCCTGATAGCTACACTGCAGTTGCAAGGGGAGTCGCCGACCTATATCCTTAATGAGGACACACAACTCGTAATGCGCGCGATCGGAGTATCACACACAGCTTGCAAAGATGAGTTTCGACAAAATCTTCGATCTCACAGCTGGAATGTACTTTCATTTTTTATAATATATTTATTGCGAGGTGTGCACCCGTCTGCTTTCGCGAGATATCATACTTGTATGCGTGAAAGCTGTTATGCAATTTTGCTCGGAAACTATCGAGTTTTGCAGGAGCCGAAGGCAGACTTGAACTTGGTCTTTGAGAATTTAATAATTAACCGACCGCTGCTATACGTACTCGTAAGTGTAGGGAGTTACTATTAATAGATATCCGTTTAAACATCCTGCTCGAAAACCGCTGAAATATTGGCAACATATACTATTATATGAAAAACCTACCAGTGTATTATACCACAAGTACCAACAACCCTGATAAAACCATCCACCCACGAGCCATCCACCATGTACATGCTACAGCAGCAATATATAGTAGAAGGTGCAACAAGAAAATTATATGTTGGGTTTTGCTCAAAATTTACCACCTGTAGTACACAAATACCCTATTACTAGAGTACTTTAATGAGGTAGACCAAACCGGTACCCTACTATTACGTACCTATTATAACATCAATTATTGAGAGGTTACTAGTACATCAAAGTGTTCAGATAGTTATTGGTATGTTAATTTATTGACATGATAGGTAATATAATACAATGTTATCTTATACCTGGTACTAGGTTTGATGAAACTTACTAAAGACGGGCGATCGGTATAATAGCACGCAGCTTGCAAAGATGAATATCGACCCTAAATTCGTCGAACTCACAGCTGACGCGGTTACTGTAATTTCATATAATAGGATTACTGAGTCACAGGGTCAAAGGCGCATTGTAGCACCCGAAACCAGGTCGCGTCCACAGACGCCCACTAACTGTCGATATTTTGAACCTGATCATGTGATGATTACCACAGGAGTGCGGATATTTGCGGGAGAGTCCCGCTCAATCTATGCAGTGACCAAGAATCAGGAAGCGAAATCGCTGAACTACTCGGCCGGAGCGAAGAGCTCAGAGGTAGGGGCTGGGGACACATTATATTAGATCCTTATTGATGGGATGTGTCTTTCAGAGCGGACAGGTCTCTGCTTTGTGTGATCTACAGGGTCTAGATCATGTTGCGGTGTGGGGGCGGTATGATCTGAATAATCTAGCACATGTTTCCAGGGCGGGATTTGCACTACACTCATTCTGCACAACACATCATTGCGACATACATGATCTGTATGATCTATATGATCTATACGTGTTAGCTATGCTACTTGTCAGTAACCATCATGTCGTTACTTGACAACACTTAAAAGTCATCTGGTATGCATTGCGAGTTGTTCGTACGACAGACAGTTATGATAGGTCTGTTAGATGTCGTTTATCGATGCGGTATTTGGCATGCAAAAGTCTCAGCAGTAATAACTTGGATATACGATGCACAGCAGTTTACTGGTTATCCATATCCAAAAGCTGGTACATGTAGTACGTACGAGCAATGCGGCGTAATTAGTACGAAGCATAACGCGGCGGAATAACGTACGTTTAGCAACATTCATGGAATACCAGTATGGTTTTAGGTCAACTGTCGGGACGTTGACGTAGCTAAGCTTCCAGAAGCACACCTCAGGAAACGTTGCCATCAGCACGGTAGACCACGAGCAAGCCTCAGGAAACGTTGCTGTAGGTAGATCAGACAACTACCTGTAGAGTACACCTGTCCGTAGCATGGGCATTGCACCGTCTCGATCAGGTGATGGTAAGCTACCTCGATCACTCCTCTTTGCTTACCATCAGCTCTCATCTGCTGAGCAAATTAATCAATCAATCAAGATCGGCCGGGAGTCGCCAACCATTTTCTTCTCTTCTTTGAAGCTCTTCTACAGGTTCACCTGACGGTGACCTGAGTTTGCCTCAAACCATACAGGCTGTGTCTTCATCGGGTCATCCGAAAGCGAACCTACGAGCGTACACCAGCTACGAGCTGATGCACGTCACGTGCCATCTCATATATATGAGGTTATAAGAGGTAACGAGCCTTGCACGAGCAACCGCGTCAAGCAGCTGGCATATCTGTTCCCGACCATCGTCACCACTACTGGTTAGGAGGGGGTCAAGATTCCTGCTACTGCTGCTTATTGAGGAGCTTCTTAATCTCTACCAGTGCGACAAGAAGAATCCAGCATCGAAGAGTGCTTTGTTGAAAAGGGAGTGATATACGGTTCGTTTGGGTACCGCGTGTATCGAAGAGGGTCCTGCGTAAAGCAACTACTGCTGTAGTCTAACTGCTATAATACGACAAGTGACGCCCACCGAGCACCGTCACGACCGTGTCATCTCACCTTCGTCTAGATTTACAGCGATATCTCGACGAATCGAACGAAACTGCTGTACGTGGCAACTCAGCAACTCCATCTCACAACCCCAGCATCGCTGTAGGTTAGGGGCTCTGCTCAAGCGTAATCTATATCCGTGGATAGTAGGCCTCAATTACATTAAGCAATAGCAGTATAGAAGTCAGCCACTCCCGATACGCCTGACCGCTATCTGCCAAAGGAGCATCGTACTTCTCACTTTTCAAGAGGGACAGAGTGACAGAGCTGTCACACCCTCGGAAATTTTTTTTAGTTACCAGATTTATCGTAGTTTTGAGGACCCCAAAAGACTGTTCAATCGAGAACAAATTTGAATAGCTTCCCCGGCGCGAGAACTAATTGGAACAGTCACAGCAGTACATTTGCTGCATTCATCCGGTACAACAGCAGTACTACAACTGTTGTATACAAGATTGCTTGGCTGCCTACAGTGCTTCCTACCACCGTGGAGGATTTCACCAACAACAAAAACAGCGGAAACGTGGCTAACGCCATCAGAGGCCTTAAAAAATTGGACGGACGTAAGCCAAGTGAATTCCGCGACTGGCACAAAAAGCTCGCCGTGATCCTCGGGGTCACGCGTCGCGATATCGCGCGCTTGATCAAGGGACAGACTCGTCCAACGCAAGTGCACTTTCGGGTGAAGCTCGGGCTACCTCCGATAAGGCCATTGCAGAATTAGACAAGGCCAACGAAGATCTTTACGCTATCCTCTACCTACTCACCGGCAAACCAGCAGCGCTTCTTGTGGCCAAACATGAGGACATAACTGGTACGAGTGGGAATGGCCAACAAGCTCTACTCGAGCTCGTCAGCAAATACAAGAAGGTGACGGACGAGGTCATTCGTTCTACCATGGATAAACTGGTGAACACCACGATGAAACAAGGAAGATATCCGGATGATTATTCCATGGAGAAAACCCTCACCCGTGCAGAGCTTGAGAAGATGGGCGAACCCATCTCCGACCGAAGAGTTAAGGACTTCTGTGTACAAGGGTTTACTTCGGAGTATAAGGATGCCAAGATGATGTACCGAGACCCGACTTTCGACATTGATCAGATTCAAAGCACGATGCGCCATATTTACTTGGATGATCTTTCGCGCAACGGCGACTCCAAGATCGCTGGTCGTGGCGTAGCCATGACTGCGGCCGCGACTTGCAGCCATTGCGGAAAGCAAGAGCATGACGCCCGCAACTGCTGGAAAAAGGAAGGACGACAACGACAACAAGTCTACTGGCAGCCACGGCAAGCAGAAAAACAAGGAATCTGCAAGAGGCAAGGCAGCATCCAACGTTGGAGCTGAGCACAAGTGGTGTTCTGTACACAAGACTACCTCCCACGACGACAAGGATTTCTACAGCCAAGGAGCGCCACGCCTACCGCAGAGTGGACGCACGCGCTCACACTGCCTCTGATGTACAAGGCGTGAGCTCACGCCCCTCCAAGGACGACGAGAAGCCGTCCCTCAACTTCGATGACGATGTTGACGAGGAATTCGCATTACAGGACTGCTCGCTGGTAGCGGCAAAAGGGTTTTTCACCCAACAGCGACAGGTTCACGATGATTGTGGGCAGCGGCGCGTCGGACCACCTGATAGACGAGGAGCTGATTCTAAAACTGCGGGAAAGCATAAGGGATTACAAGAAGCTAAAGGAGCCGAAAATCATCGCGACCAACGGAAACAAGAAGGTATTCGCAACAGCAACAGGCATCAGCTGGGGATACATCATCGACTAGGCTGGCAAGCGTGTTCCTGTTCGCATCTCGGCCATGTTCGCACCTGGACTAAGACGCAATGCCTTCTCCTCCATCAAAGCAATGCAATCAGGGGTAGCGCTATCCTCGAGACGGGAAACCCTCATCTGCATTTCGACAGCAGCACTTCGCTCCCGCTCATCCAACACCCAGAAGACAAGGGCGTATGCTCTTGCGACGTATTCCTTCGCACCCTGGGCAGCACAACTGATGCGTCATCAACGCCTGCTGTAGTTTCTGCAGCACAGGCAAGTAACGGCGCCAATCGAGGCAATTGCACCTTTAAACAGATTGACGAATTCTGCGACAACTTCGGCATCGCCATGGAGCACACCACGACGGTAACACTCCAACGGCAGAGGGTATCCGCGCGGTATGGACAGAATATTGCGACCCAAAAGGAGTGCTCACCAACAGGCGGAAACAACATACCTAAAGAGGCTACTGTCCCGGAGACTGAGCGCCAACATTCGCAAATTCCGGACATCACGCCCGAGGAAGCCATTCTCACCGAGACGGAGCGCTTTTGTGCGCTAGTCCAGGTAATGCTACATTACTACGCGAACAACCTTATGGAAGAGGAAAAGTCACCGACAACAACCGGAGCATCATCGACGGGAGCTGGAGCATCCTCATCAGAAGAAGAAGCGTCATCATCACCAGAGATTGGAGAATCGTCATCAAGGGCTGGCGCGCTACCGCAAAAAGTTGGGGTGTCCTTTGTTAGGAGTTACACCTGCTATTTCGCCCGAGGACGCACATTCTACAACGGATGGGGACGCACCGGATGTACCGCATCGCGAGACCGCCAGTACAAGACCCAATCCGAGAGCCGAGGATACCTTCGACAACGCGCACGCGACAGGAGCATCAGGGACAAACCTCCCGACCGCTTGTGTGGAGTTCGCCTACGCCGAGAGAGACCCGTGTCGGATCTCGGAGGAGGAAAACAGGGTGATTAAAATCCCCAACGACATACTAAGGCTATCCACTTCACGGATCAGCATCGCCTGGATTCACCGGAACCAGAATTACCGGAGCTGGGATCATCGAAGCATCTTCGCTGGGATATTCGGAGCAACGTCATCTGGATCACCATCACGCATCAAAGCAACTGCATTCGAGATCACTGGATCAACTTCATCTTGGACCACCGGAGCATCAGCTGGACCAACAGCATCACATGGGGCCATTGGAGTCGCTGGACCATCGCCACCTGGAACCACCGGACCATCAGCTGAGCCAAGGGTCGACGGATCGGCAATGTTCGCTTTACCCGGGATTGCACCAGCTACGTTTTAGCCAAGCCTTGGAGCCAAGCTTAACAAGACCGACCGTCAGGAGGAGGTTCACACGCTCACGACAGCAAAAGGACAGCCGCGAGAAAGCCCCGAGACAAGATCTGCGGAATCAACACAGGACGATCAGGAGCCAGTGGCGACATATCCGGCCTTCGCGTACACCCGCAAGCCAACCTCAGTCTTTCTTTCCATCCTGAACGAAGAGTCCATAAACATCGAGGCCAAGACGCAGAAACTGGCTGCATAATTAACAATCGAGGCGGAGCTGATGACGGCAATCAGTTTTGAGAGAAAGGCAGCCACCTACCTCTCCAACTTCAAGATGAAGTTAAGCCTCTAGTTCCAAGCGACGGATATCGGACCAAGCACAACTAACGACGTCTACATCAACAACGTCTACATGAGCCATCCCACAATAGGGTTGGAGCAGAAAGTCCCTGAGCTCCTCACATGAGGAACCCAAAATCTCACCCGAAATATGACTTGGAAAGCATTCGTTCGCCCAACCCGACCAAGCTTCTATGCCTTAGTCCAAATATATAGTGTACTCACTCGTGAAATATAATTCATTAACCGGCAGATCCTCACATGAGGAACTCAATCGCCCAGGGACTTTTTGGCGCAAAAACTGCAACCCCTACCGTGGGATGACTCACATCAACAATGTCTACACCGACAACGTCTACACCATCAAGGTCGAGCCACTGGAGGTGGGAAATGCGTTATCTCTTTACCAAAGCTGTACATAGAGCGTCGCATGTTCTCTTTGTACGGGGCGAGCAGAGATAACGACCGGTGTTGCCCATGGTTTGGAGATTGCGAAATATCGCAGTTAATACCAAGTAAGAGTATAATTCGAATAGGTATTTCGACTGGATTGTTGAACGTTATATTCGACTGCGCCATCTCCGGTACTTCAGGATATACGGCCGGAAAACCCGCCACCAGGACAAGTACACACGGAAGATTAAGATACACGAGAGGTCATGTCTCTCTAGCATAAATGGTCTTACACCCTGTAAATCTCTGGCAGTGCCCCTTTGTTCCTTTGGTTGAGGGTGGCAGGAACACTGGTAGGCTGTTCATTCACTCCTATGCTTGTTGCGGAATGATGAACAGATTCACTGTTCTAGACTACTGCAAACATATTCTAATCCTTGCTTGATTGACCGACCGGAATAGAGTTCACGTCTGATGATTCTAGTATTGCGAGCTAGTTAGTTAACTTGCATAAATATGCAGAAGCACGTATAGTGTCAGAGCAGGATTTTTCGTGTTCGCTTATTTTGTGTTCACCCCTTGGGTATTTTTGCAAGATGAGTTTGCTCTACGCAATACATTTTCCCCAATTTTTTTATAATTGTTGCTGAATGCATTTCTGTTTTGGAGTGTTTTAGCATGTAACGCAGATTGAGAAAGTGTTAACTTAACGAGAGAAGGTATTAGAGATGCTACTTGTCAGTAACCATCATGTCGTTACTCGATAACACTTAAAAGTCATCTGGTATACATTGCGAGTTGTTCGTACACCAGACAGTTATGATAGGTCTGTTAGATGTCGTTTACCGATGCGGTATTTGGCATGCAAAAGCCTCAGCAGTAATAACTTGGATATACGATGCACAACAGTTTACTGGTTATCCATATCCAAAAGCTGGTACATGTAGTACGTACGAGCAATGCGGCGTAACTAGTACGAAGCATAATGCGGCGGAATAACGTACGTTTAGCAACATTCATGGAATATGATTTTAGGTCAACTGTCGGGACGTTGACGTAGCTAAGCTTCCAGAAGCACACCTCAGGAAACGTTGCCATAAGCACGGTAGACCACGAGCAAGCCTCAGGAAACGTTGCTGTAGGTAGATCAGACAACTACCTGTAGAGTACACCTGTCCGTAGCATGGGCATTGCACCGTCTTGATCAGGTGATGGTCAGGCCACCTCGATCACTCCTCTTTGCTCACCATCAGCTCTCATCTGCTGAGCAAATTAATCAATCAATCAAGATCGGCCGGGAGTCGCCAACCATTTTCTTCTCTTCTTTGAAGCTCTTCTACAGGTTCACCTGACGGTGACCTGAGTTTGCCTCAAACCATACAGGCTGTGTCTTCATCGGGTCATCCGAAAGCGAACCTACGAGCGTACACCAGCTACGAGCTGGTACACGCGACGTGCCATCTCATATATATGAGGTTATAAGAATATGATCTATATGATCTATACGATCTATATGATCTACATGATCTATAATATCTACAAGGGGCTTCGCCGGCGGCCTGAACGGCCGCCGGTTGCAGACTGGCGTGATGCCCACAATGTTAGTAACACCTATGGATGTCGCGAAATATGGAAGTTAGACTTAATGCCAAGAGTTGAAAGTGCTCTCTATAGGTGGCGAGTTTATTTGGTATGAAGCTCGCCAGAAATTGTAGATCGCAATCTAAAAAACTACACACTCCGTAGTACGCGTGATCGAGGTACCACACACAGTTTGCAAATATGACTTTCAGGAGATTAAATACGCTCACAGCTCATGTTTTCCATGACCTCGGCTGCCATCGACCTCTTGGCCGGAGACCGAATCAGCGGGTCCAAAAGGAAAGCTTGGTAGTCGAAAGATGCGAGAGACTAGGGAAGTGATACTGTTGTTGTAGTGCGCAGCAGTGTGCTGGCGATGGTCGTGGCAGCTGGTGGGCGGTGGGCGACAACATCGCAAAAAAACCGCCGATATGTCCCGCACCGCGAAGCACAACATCACACAGCTGAATTTTTTCACCAACAGGCACACATATTGAGGCGTGAAAGGATACACGATACGTACGCGTGAACCACTCCATTCAGGACAACCTGCACGCACCAAGCAAACACCAAGCCAACACCAAGCCAACACCAAGCCAACACCAAGCCAACACAAAGCCAACACCAAGCAAACACCAAGCAAACACCAAGCAAACACCAAGCAAACAGCAACAAAACACAACCCCGCATACAAAAATATTGTTTCTGTGGAATCAGTGGAATCGTCACTTTTCTCGATTGACCGCTGGATTGTCGATTGTCAATCGACTGATGCCTGGAACACAGCACTGCAGTTGTTGTGAAAAAGGACGTTGAGCTTGCACCCATGCAGATGTCTGCCAGGATCTTAGGCGCCATGTACCATGCCTCAACATCCCCGTTGGTATTACCCGCTGTAGTGGCCCATGCCCCGAGCCCTCGACCCAGTTGTCGCGAGTTGCAGGCTATACGCCTTGTCCAAAAAAAATAAGGAACCTCGCAGAGGTCTCCCATGTTAGCTGACACATAACATATGCAAGACATCACTACATACGTCATCGCCATGAAACGTGGAAGGCGTGTTTGTGCTGGGCGGGCGAAGCATGTCGTAGATCTCGACCTTGCCGTCGCCCGCACAGGCTCCCACGAGGTCGGCGCCGGCAGGGCGGGCGACCCTCCAGGGGGACCGGATGTCGGAGAGCACGCCCCCGAAGAAACCGCGACAAAATGCAGTTCCTGCAACGAGCGGTGTGGGTCAAAACGCTGAGCGCAAGGCTAAGAAAAGAGATTTATATGGTATACCTTTAGTCTATGATATATGTATGATCTATATGATTTCTATCGTGATCGGTCCGATGCGTGCAACTATTAATATTAGCGGTTGTGAGCGCCCAACATAAGACTACTCAATTCGCCCACATGGAGCTGGTGACAGTTTTGTATGGTGTTGCACATCCAGTTAGTTGTTGTCCTTCTGTAGCACCGGTATGTGCCAGCCGGAAATACCTGCACCATAGCGGCAACCAGCACTACTCTACAGTACATACTGCCGCTTGTTCCCATGTGTGCCGAGCGGTTTCACAGGCACTATAGCGGACCGAAGATACTGCTACTAGCACTCAATCGGCACTATAGAGGGACCTCTATTGTACACGCATAAAAAAATCGGA
Organism: Undaria pinnatifida; assembly: GCA_012845835.1. Lineage (NCBI taxonomy): Eukaryota > Phaeophyceae > Laminariales > Alariaceae > Undaria > Undaria pinnatifida. The sequence continues at coordinate 20,014,850 of JABAKD010000020.1, forward strand.
AATTTGGCTTTATCCTCGATTTTATCCGTCGTCGCCAGCAATGAGCACAGACTGCCATTGGCTGTTATACAGCACTGTGTGTGTGTTCTTCACACACACACACATTAAACCGTTCTTCTACTCGTCGACATCCAGCACACCCAGTGTCCGTACTGATTCTTCACCCTAGAAAGATCAGCTCTGTGGTCACAAGCTACGACACAGAGATAATGCATCGTAATGCATTCGACAACGCAATGTCATGCCCTAGTACTGGGTACGACAGGCACAACATACATACGTCAGCAACAGAAATACATTGGAAGAGAGAAATACGAAATAAACAAAAACAAAAACAAAAACAAAAACAAAATAATAATAAGAAAACAAATAAAAACAAAGATAAAAATAAAACAAAAAAATGAAACAAACAAAATGAAGGGGAAATCGAAGAAACAACCCAACCGGAAAGGAGAGCCAAAGCTCGGAAAAGAAACATAATAAAATAAAATAAAATAAAGTAAAGTAAAACCAAAATAAGATAATCCGAACACGAGCCAAAAACCTGGACACGCAAGGAGGGAACAAAGGGGAAAAAAATCACTAAGTACGTATGGCACCGTTCACTTGATCAAGTTTCGTATTTCTAGTGATGAAACGAGCTTTTCGTTTCTTGCGCGACTGAAAGTGCTAATGAGGGTGGCCGCCCCGCGCACCCGAATGCACCCTTCCCAGCCCTAAACGGATCGTATCGCTCACCTCAACGCACCCGCTCTCTCCTCGACTACACTACCGGCCCTGCTGTAAGACACGGCCCCACAAGGAACCCCGCCTAGTAACTACTACTACTACCTGGTGGTAATTACTGAGAACTAATAAAGTGCTCAGGTGTTGTATCATGCTGTACTGAAGGTAATGTAGGCCACGCTCTTCCTCAAATCATGCCAGTAAATCACTATTAATAGACGCTTGCTACGGTATGATAAAGAAAGGTGCTCCGACTTGTTTCTGAGGCTGCTTGGTGACTTGAGGAGTAAACTACTCTTATGTATCACCCGAACAGCGATTTATGAATACAGTTGACCTAATTGCAACCCGATCGATGACGAACAAACTAAACCCATCGCCTAGGCACACAACGAACAAATAATTTATTTTGTTCAAGAAGGCTGTTCATAGCTTTCCGACGGTCCGACGGTTTTGGGCTAACCTCTTTAGAGCCCCAAAATCCCTCCCTATACTTACTTGGAGCAGATTTGCCCCCCCAAAGAGTTTCCGACAGTGAGGGCGTTGATGGGCCTCATGGTTCAGAAACTTTTATTACTGCCAAAAAGTGTAACTCCTACCGCTGCACGACATGACATTGTGTCTTCAACTGCTCCAACTCACAGCTGACTTCCTTGAAATGATTCTGCTGCTGCATATACTTCGAAGCACCTGGTAGAGGATATATGAAACCTCGACTACAACTAACTATTAATAAGATACAATAGCTGTCGCTAAAACGAGCGACATATATATGATAGATGTAACTGTCGTCAGACGTGTGCGTCCACGGGCCATTGGTTCGTGTGATTGCGAGGGGCACCACAGGTGGAATAGAGCCGATGTGACGTTTGTTGTATTGCAATTGATGTGGTCATTAGTTGGCCGCGACGGCGTTGAAGACGCCCATGCCTGTGTACTTACCCCGCGTGCTTTGTGCTAAGTCCACCAGCCTAACCTCTTCCCGCAACCTAGCCTTCATGGTGTCGGAGTTTCCAAGCTTGCCTATCCTGTCGAAACTCATTGGCTCTACCATGAGGTCCGCTAGTCTTTTAGCCCTACTGAGACAGACGAACGTAAGCCCCGTGCAGGCCTCCTTCGGCCCCAAGTCTATGACGGCCTTCTCTAACGTCTGCCCCTGTGATTTGTGCATAGTGATGGCCCAGCAGAGCCTCAACGGCAGTTGCGTCCTGACCTGCGTTCCCCATCCTGCCAAGTAGTGTCTACGGGAGAAATCGGCACACACCCTCTATATCTCTCCTGAGACGACCATTCCCCTCTTGAGTACCCTCTGAACTTGATGACAACGTAAAGGGGGAGGTTCGGCGGGGGCGTGTCGTCTGCAAACACCAACTCGACGACTTGGCCTCGAATGCCGTTCACGAGTCCAACTAAAATCGAGTTTAGTCGAAGACACGCACGTGCAATTTTTTTTTTTTTCATGGGAGCCTATATTGCGAGGCCCAGGTGTAGAGAGCATGCAGGCTCCCTTAGCTAGGTAGAGGTCCCTCTCAAGCCCCTCCGCCGTGTCTGCTGTCGCCCTTCTGGCGTTGGCGCACGGACCGAGTTTGGGTCAATCGCCCCCAACGGACGTCTCTCCATGATGACCTACTCTCACCACGAGACAGCAGTAGATACACTCAGCGGACACACCCCTAGCGGGCACACACTCTCCATGCCCGCTCTCCGCTGGCCACTATTGTCGCCCGCTGCGCCGGTTGTCTCGCTGCGCCCGTTGTCTGTGTGCTGCCCGCTGTGTGAGCGCTGTGTGCCGGCTGTGTGAGCGGTGTGTGCTGCTGTTTTTGCCCGTGTGGTCTGCTGAGTGTGTTTGTGTGTGTTTTGTTGCTCCGTGGTGGTCTGCCTACACCTGCAGTCTGAAATAAAATGATCCCATACTAAAATCAAGTTTAGTCGAAGACACGCACGCAAACATTTTTTTTTTTCAAGGGAGCCTATATTGCGAGGCCCATGTGTAGATTAGAAACTCGCTTCGCTCGAATTAATGGTACATGTAACAGCAGTTACTTAGTAGGGGATCACCCGGTAAGGCGGCCGGTGGTGTCGTATGGTATAGATGCTGTAGATGGTGTGCCAGACCAAGGTGACCGCCTTATTCACGTTATTCATCTTATTCACCTTATTCCTTCCAGGTTATGAGTACTTTAGTGCAGTTCCTCGGTCGTGCCAAGCGATTTTAACCGCCTTATATCGGGATACCGCCTGATTGAGACCTGAACCCTTCCGGTTTCTTATCAGAGGGCCCGTACCGTATTTTCCGGCCCAACGCTCCCTTTCAGATCTAGGTTATCTGAAAAGGCGAGTGCATACACAGATTAGCCACAGCAACATGCAAGGCGTGGAAAAGCTGCTGGAACTCGGCGGGTCGATTGATTTTAGGGACACCGCGGAACGAACGATTCTGCACCGAGCCTGCGAAGACGTGAGCACTACTAACATTGTAGTACTCTTGTATTGAATACTCTATTAATGGTTGCAAGCAAACCTGCAAGGTAAGAGTTTTACTACACGTTATCCACTCAGCGAACAGCGAAAGCGGCCATCTTCTTGGGTGGTAGCGGAATGATCGAAAACATGCCCGTAAACATGGATCAACGTGCCGAAGCTCAACTTCGAAGTCCCCCAATGGTCTCTTAATCATCATATCTCGATGATGTTTTAACTACACCTCTAAGCGATCTCATAATGGTCTGGGAATGCCACCCTTGGAGCTACGACAGTCAGCACTCTTTGGCAAACATAGTTTCCAAATGACGGGACGCCTTAAGCCTCCTTAAGCCTCCTTAAGCCTCCTTAAGCCTCCTTAAGCCTCCTTAAGCCTCCTTAAGCCTCCTTGAGCCTCCTTACCCCTCCTTAACCCTTCTTAACCCTCCTTAACCCTCCTTAACCCTCCTTAACCCTCCTTAACCCTCCTTAACCCTTCTTAACCCTCCTTGACCCTCCTTAACCCTCCTTAACCCTCCTTAACCCTCCTTAACCCTCCTTAACCCTCCTTAACCCTCCTTAACCCTCCTTAACCCTCCTTAACCCTTCTTAACCCTCCTTAACCCTTCTTAACCCTCCTTAAGCCTCCTTAACCCTTCTTAACCCTTCTTAACCCTCCTTAACCCTCCTTAACCCTCCTTAAGCCTCCTTAAGCCTCCTTAACCCTCCTTAACCCTTCTTAACCCTCCTTAACCCTTCTTAACCCTCCTTAAGCCTCCTTAACCCTTCTTAACCCTTCTTAACCCTCCTTAACCCTCCTTAACCCTCCTTAAGCCTCCTTAAGCCTCCTTAACCCTCCTTAACCCTCCTTAACCCTTCTTAACCCTCCTTAACCCTCCTTAACCCTTCTTAACCCTCCTTAACCCTTCTTAACCCTCCTTAAGCCTCCTTAACCCTTCTTAACCCTTCTTAACCCTTCTTAACCCTCCTTAACCCTCCTTAACCCTCCTTAACCCTCCTTAACCCTCCTTAACCCTCCTTAACCCTTCTTAACCCTCCTTGACCCTCCTTAACCCTCCTTAACCCTCCTTAACCCTCCTTAACCCTCCTTAACCCTCCTTAACCCTCCTTAACCCTCCTTAACCCTCCTTAACCCTTCTTAACCCTCCTTAACCCTTCTTAACCCTCCTTAAGCCTCCTTAACCCTTCTTAACCCTTCTTAACCCTCCTTAACCCTTCTTAACCCTCCTTAACCCTCCTTAACCCTTCTTAACCCTTCTTAACCCTTCTTAACCCTTCTTAACCCTCCTTAACCCTCCTTAACCCTCCTTAACCCTTCTTAACCCTCCTTGACCCTCCTTAACCCTCCTTAACCCTTCTTAACCCTCCTTAACCCTCCTTAACCCTCCTTAACCCTCCTTAACCCTCCTTAACCCTCCTTAACCCTCCTTAACCCTCCTTAACCCTCCTTAAGCCTCCTTAACCCTTCTTAACCCTTCTTAACCCTCCTTAACCCTTCTTAACCCTCCTTAAGCCTCCTTAACCCTTCTTAACCCTTCTTAACCCTTCTTAACCCTTCTTAACCCTCCTTAACCCTCCTTAACCCTCCTTAACCCTCCTTAACCCTTCTTAACCCTTCTTAACCCTCCTTGACCCTCCTTAACCCTCCTTAACCCTCCTTAACCCTCCTTAACCCTCCTTAACCCTCCTTAACCCTTCCTAACCCTCCTTAACCATCCTTAACCCTTCTTAACCCTCTTTAACCCTTCTTAACCCTCCTTAAGCCTCCTTAACCCTTCCTAACCCTTCTTAACCCTCCTTAACCCTCCTTAACCCTCCTTAAGCCTCCTTAAGCCTCCTTAACCCTCCTTAACCCTCCTTAACCCTCCTTAACCCTTCTTAACCCTCCTTAACCCTCCTTAACCCTTCTTAACCCTTCTTAACCCTCCTTAACCCTCCTTAACCCTCCTTAAGCCTCCTTAAGCCTCCTTAACCCTCCTTAACCCTTCTTAACCCTCCTTAACCCTTCTCAACCCTCCTTAAGCCTCCTTAACCCTCCTTAACCCTTCTTAACCCTCCTTAACCCTCCTTAACCCTCCTTAAGCCTCCTTAAGCCTCCTTAACCCTCCTTAACCCTTCTTAACCCTCCTTAACCCTTCTTAACCCTCCTTAAGCCTCCTTAACCCTTCTTAACCCTTCTTAACCCTCCTTAACCCTCCTTAACCCTCCTTAAGCCTCCTTAAGCCTCCTTAAGCCTCCTTAACCCTTCTTAACCCTCCTTAACCCTTCTTAACCCTCCTTAAGCCTCCTTAACCCTTCTTAACCCTCCTTAAGCCTCCTTAACCCTTCTTAACCCTTCTTAACCCTCCTTAACCCTCCTTAACCCTCCTTAAGCCTCCTTAAGCCTCCTTAACCCTCCTTAACCCTTCTTAACCATCCTTAACCCTTCTTAACCCTCCTTAAGCCTCCTTAACCCTTCCTAACCCTCCTTAACCCTCCTTAACCCTTCTTAACCCTCCTTAAGCCTCCTTAAGCCTCCTTAACCCTCCTTAACCCTTCTTAACCCTCCTTAACCCTTCTTAACCCTCCTTAAGCCTCCTTAACCCTTCCTAACCCTTCTTAACCCTCCTTAACCCTCCTTAACCCTCCTTAACCCTCCTTAAGCCTCCTTAACCCTCCTTAAGCCTCCTTAAGCCTCCTTAACCCTCCTTAACCCTTCTTAACCCTCCTTAACCCTTCTTAACCCTCCTTAAGCCTCCTTAACCCTTCTTAACCCTTCTCAACCCTCCTTAACCCTCCTTAACCCTCCTTAACCCTTCTTAACCCTCCTTAAGCCTCCTTAACCCTTCTTAACCCTCCTTAACCCTTCTTAACCCTCCTTAAGCCTCCTTAACCCTTCTTAACCCTTCTTAACCCTCCTTAACCCTTCTTAACCCTCCTTAAGCCTCCTTAACCCTCCTTAAGCCTCCTTAAGCCTCCTTAACCCTCCTAAACCCGAAATGGTCGGAATGCCACTCTCGTTTTGTAATATGCTTTAGTTGCTAGGCCATGGGATGGTTTAGTCACCGGGTTGCACTTTTGGTGTTACTCCAAATCAGGTTTTGGATCAGAAGGCAAAAGAGCTCCTCAACTGAGCAAATGGTCATGTGTGATGTCGCCTCTACCGTGTCGTGTGTCTTGGATCACTACTATTAATGATATTACTATTACTATTACTATTACTATTGCTATTACTATTACTATTACTATCACTATTACTATTACTATTACTATAACTTTAGCTATTACTATTACAATTACTATTAATATTACTATCACTACTACTTACTATTGCTTCTTTGTATTACTATTACTATTACTATTTCTACTGCAGAAGGGCAGAAAAGAGGCTCATAAACATGCTTCGTAGTGCCGAAACCCAATTTGGAAGTATGTGAGCGGTCTCTTAATGCCTCTACAGCTGGAAATCCGTTTTTGTTTACAAAATTACTTGGAGATAGTCTAGGGAGGAATGTTGGGGCTCTAAAGGGGTTAACTCCTTGGAGACTTTCAGAGGGAAAATTTGAGCAATAAAAGTGACGATCCAACGTTTCCAGCATCGATCGGCCATTGGCAGCAACGCGGGCTGCTTGGAAATGGTGATAGATACACTTCGTGCCCGAACTGCGATAGTACAGTAACAATACAATAATAGTCCAACAACAAGATGCACGCCATGATCCCTTTCGTACCGTTGTGCGCTAACGGACATGGTGGATAACGCGATAACATCGCACTTGTCATGTGTTCGGTCGCTATACCCTGCCTCTAAAAGGGTTAGTGCTAGTGTTAGTGTTAGTGGCATGTTAGTGTCATGTTACTGATCGTGATCTCTTAACGGTTTCGGAATGTCAACCTTGGAGCTGTTCATGCGATATGCTGTATTGTCATGCCAAGTAGAACAGCACTAAAATAGTAACAGCTGACAATGATAACAGCTGTTGCGCTGGACGAAAAAAAACTCCGCAGCTCACGGACTGCTCTGTGTTTGCGCTTCACGCCGACGGTGCAGGCGGCCATGACTGGATCGAACCCTTGGTTTGTTGGTTGGAAGTCACTGAGTGCATCATCGGGCATTGCTCGAGCTCCACACGAAACGCCCCCCGGGAGAAAAATTACTGTTGTCTGTGCAAACCCCCAGACGGTGACACAATTGGCTCTGACACCTCGTACCCTCAAGAGTAATTACCTGTTATGCCTGACATGTCTGACATGCCTCGTTATGCCTGACGCGTGCTACGATAGAGGTGCACCAACCATTGTTGTCTTTTTCTGCAAAATTTCCTCAAATTTTCGGAGCTTAAGACCTTTCTTAACCCAAAAATCGATTTGGACAAAAAGAAAACTGCGACCGGATCAACAGATCCCATGGCCTAGCCAGGCATTCAACGAGAATCGCGCAAAAAAAAAACAGCAATCCGAATACTTTGTGTTAAGGAAGCCCCGTTGTTCAGAAACCGTTTCAGCTAAAAATAGGTATATCTTAACACCTCTATCGTCTCTTCAATCGTCTCTTCAATGATCGTCTCTTCAGTCGTCTCTTCAATGATCGTCTCTTCAGTCGTCTCTTCGATGATCGTCTCTTCAATCGTCTCTTCAATCGTTTCTTCAACCGTCTCTTCGATGATCGTCTCTTTAATCGTCTCTTCAATCGTCTCTTCAATTGTCTCTTCAATCGCGGCAGGCAAGCGTGGATGTCGTGGCCAAACTGTTGGCGCTTGGGGCGAGCGTAAATGCCACCGAAAAAAGACGGCAGACGCCACTCCATCGAGCTTGTGAGAGGGGCCGTTTGGATGTCGTCAGGTGGGCAAAACACCTCTAAGATTCGTGTTATTTCTCTCCTCGGTCTGCCTATCCATTCAACCGTTCAACCGTTCAAACACGCAACCATTCAAACACGCAACCATTCAATTATAGAACCGTTCGTGCATCCAAACGTTCAACCATTCAATTATTCGATCATTGAAGCATCCAAACATTCCACCGTTGAAACCAGTCAACCATTGCTATTATATGGCCACTCAGCCATTCTGCTATTCAATATTTCCACCGTTCAACCGATTGGCATTGAACATTTCTACAATGCAACCACTTCGAACATTAAGATATTCAACCATTCAACCATTCAACCACTCAGCCACCCAACCATTCCACCAAACAAACCATTCAAACCGTTCAAATATCCTACAATTAATACTACGTCATTTAACAATTCGACCATCCAAGCATTCAACCATTCTACTGTTCAACCATTCAACACAATCCAACCATACAACCACCGTTCAATCATTCGACCATTCCAATGGTGCAAAATTCAACCATTCTAATATCCAGCCATCCAACAATCTAACCACCGGTCTATCATTCGAACCATCCAACCATGCACCCAGTACGATTTTTCCGCGACCCTTAAAACCCTGAATTAAATCCAGGCTTCTGGTGGACGTTGGAGCAGCGGACACGCGAGCCAAAGCAAAGCTACAGCACGAACCCTTGCACGTCGCCTGCCTCGGAAACTGGGGAGAGGTGGTTAAGTTTTTGCTGCAGGAAGGAAACGCAGACGCCGAGGCGCGCGACAAAAACGGCATGAACTGCCTGCATCTCGCCATTGAAAGGAACAAGTTGGAGTCAATTCTCGAACTCACCAAGCACGGGTGAGCACCGCGAATGCTAGACTACCAGAGGGGCACGGAGATAATAAATTCGATCGTGACGCATTCAGCCTCGTTTTTGTTGCGATAATACAGACAACAAATTTGGCCGAGACCACGGCTACGGGGGTGTAGGGAAGTCGTTTTTTGAGTCGTATTTACAGTCGTCTTTAGAGTCATTTTTAGAGTCATTTTTTGGAGTCATCTTTAGAGTCATTTTTAGAAATTTTTTTTTGCTTAGAGACCCTCGCACTAGTAGCCACCCCGTCCCCTCCCCCCCCCCACTGGTTTTGCTGAACATTCGCGGCAACGGAATAGTGTGCTACGCTGCGCAGTACAAAAGAAAAAGAAGCTCGGTTTTCGATGGGGCAGAGAGCCACTCTAGATATCGAGTAGCCCCCCCTAACGTAGCGAAACGGTGCTCACGGTTGGGTGCCGCACTGAAAATATCTATATACTGCATACCTAGTAGCCAATAGTAGCCTGCGCTTAATGAATAGTGGCATCAAAGTAAGAAATTGGGCCTCGAAGCCGAACTGACGTTTCTTACCGCCTGTACTCCATTTCGCTCGGATCGATCGCACGAAATTCGCACCGCTCATGAACGACCTTTCGTCGGCACGCAAGATGAGAGGGCGTTGATGAGATAGCGTTAATGATGCGGGGTTGATGATACGGTGTTGATCAAATGGAATAACGCTGTTGGTGAGACATGAGGCCATGGTGTTGATGAAACATGAGACCATGTTGTTGATGAATTATGAGACCATGGTGTTGATGAGATGTGACACCGTGGTGTCGATGAGACGGTGGTGTCGTTGGGACCCACTATCAAAAGGATGGATTCGGGCCACGCCTGCGCCAATTGTCAGTATCGACTAGTCCTGCTATATTCGACTACGAGTTAAACTCTTGTTTGTCCTCTTTGTCTCGGAGGTACGGTCGCGCAGTCGAAGCCGGCGACCATGACGTTGAATACCGACATTGTGTGTCTGTTTTTTTTTGTCGGCAGCGACGACGACGCACGCGGAGCAATTCGCTCGTTCTCAGGTTTGTGTGCTGGCAGTGGAACACCTGCTGGCGTTGTTTTGGGGTCATTCCCAATGAACGCAAAAAAAAATCACGATGGCTGACATAGTTAATTTCTGAAATGTCAAGTTTTCAAAAACATTTTTTTTTTCGTGGTCAGCAATCCCGACATCAATTTTTATGGAAAATATCAAAATTATTCAAAAGTCCGTATCCCTGACAAATATCACGATTCGAGAAAATATCACGTTTTTTTGTCACGATTCCTGACATTTTTGTCTACTTGTATTAATAGGGCCGTTCCTAACGAACACAAAACATGTCAGGAACCGTGGCAAAATAATCGTGACATTTTTGCGAACCGTGATATTTTGTCACGAATAATGCGGACTTTGAATAGTTTTGACATTTTCCATAAAAATTGATGTCAGGATTCTTCACATTTCTTTTCTTTTTGAACGTGATATTTTGGAATTTAAATTGGCCAGAAATCGTGACAATTTTGGTGAGGTCATCAGAGATCGTACTGCGAGGAAGCCTGTACACTAGTTCACACTAGTTAACGATGGCCATTATATTGGAACCGTGCCCGGGGAGGTGAACACGCTGGACCGGGGCTGACTCAAAACACTTTTTTCCCGGGATGCTTCAGAAGTGATTTTTCTTCGTCATCGACCTCCACCCTACACGACAGTGACGGAACGCGCATGTAAACCAGCAGCAACTGAGAGCAAGGCGATCGAGACGCAGCCTGAGACAACCAGATACAGGAAGAGGCGGAGCAGTCAGGGATGGGCAGCGTGAGCCAGAAGAGCCACAGTCCTTCACCTGCTAGCGAGACCTTCTTGTACGTGCTTGCATTGAGCGAGCGATTTCGGGGCTGATTTTTGAGCTGCAGCTACGAGCAATTCTGCGCGGTGATGAGTGGGAGGGGGAATGTTGGTTTATGCCTGCGCACAAGTCTGATGTATGATGTTTATGACTGCATAGAATCTACGGAGATGGTAGAGTAGAACTATTGGTATGATTGGCGGTCCCAATCTTCGATATGTTGGAGTTGAGCCCCCTTTGGCGCAGTGTACTAGTACTACTGCTGTTACTCAAGTTACTATTTTGTTATCTTCGGGTGTGCATGTTCGGAGTGGCCTCCGGGACTCCGGTACTTTAATATATGTTCTATCTTGTTATCTTCTCCTCCGCCTGATGGTCCCCCGTCGGGTACCGAGAGCAATCTCCCCGTGAGCCACCCTACGCCGGGCATATAGCTAGTCGACTATGCTAGCATAATCGTACGGCAAGACAACTTGTGCCTTTGGACGTAGAGTGCTCTGAGGAGCTCGAAACGAGGATGATTGTCGACCGCAGCGGCTTTTGCGGAGGCTACAGTCGAAATGGAGGGGAACCAATTTGCTGGGAAGGCTACTCAGTCTCCGAGGGCCACAAGGTCGAGACCCAACGATTAACTGACAAGCGCATGGCTTGGTTGGCTGCATTTCAAGTACATAATCTTGCCAAGACAATCCTCCGTGGAGAGGAGCCAGTCGCGGAATGGGCAGACGCCCAGGGGAACGCTGCATTCCCGACGACTCGAGAATTCCTGGAGGGAATTATCCTAGAGATCGTCGGCCAGTTGAAATGGCAACGAAGGCAAGGAGTCCATGAGCAGCAGCAAGAGGTATATAAAATAATAGCTTCAGCAATGACGTGGATACCGGAGGAAAAGCGACTGGAAGAAATTAACGCTAACCAACCCGAGTGGGGAAGGTTGGAGGAGGACGCAGAAGCGGGAGAGCCAGAAACGCCCCCGCAACCGCCCGAGCCACTGCCGCCGCAGCAGTCGCTGGCTCTGCAGTTGCTACCGGATGAAGTTGGCGGAGATGAGCACGAAGAGGTGGTGGTATCTAAGAACATGGTGGTTGAGGTTGGAGGAGTGATGGCGTGTGATGGGGAAAAGGGATGATGGAGTCTATGCAGATGGAGAAAGAGCTGCTACAGCAGCACCCGCACCAACAGCAGCCACCGCTACCTGGTGTTACCGCCCCGGACCCGTGGCCACCCCCAATGTCAGCCGAACATGAGAGGCAGGAGAGCGATTTGGAAGCGAGAAGGCATTGGCACTGGTTGGTCCTTCACCATCTTCGGGGCTTGGGGGCACGAGACGCCTGGTCGGCGCCTTGCCCGTCCGCGGCGAACGCGTGTACGCAAAAAGAGGTGACCTGCTACGAGCTTCGAGATCGAAAAGGCACGTATTATTTTCACGTACTACAGCAGTAGTACCAAAAAGGCTTTTTAGTCGAATTATAGTACCTGGTATACAACAACTGGTATATTCAGCGGTTTATAGCGATTACGATTTTTTAGTTGACATAGCACTTACTCGAGGTAGGGTCAGTCGAATGATGCTATACTACAACTGGTGTTATCATCTCTGCTGATCAAGCTCAAATACCAAAATGCTGGATATTTTTTGTTTGTCGCTTTTAGAGGGATGAGCGATTTTTATTAATTGTGATGCTTGCCATTGCCGAGCAAAATGATAGGGCTCAATTTAGCGATAGCCGAATTTTCTGTCGTATATGATATGAGTTGGCACTTTGGTTCATTTTCATTCAACCATTTTCCCTCAGTTCCAACGAGTTAAAAAAAAAAAATGGTTACTGCCGAAAGCATGGCTTTTGATCCTGGCCGTTGGAAAAGGTCATGGTATTGTTTGGTGTATTAACGGTCTATACTATTGATATATGGTACCTGGCGAGTGGTCGTGGTGGTATTTTTTTTGGTTGGCCGGGAAAAGTTCACATATGATATATGCATCCGTGCTTCATTTTTTTGTTGCAACAACGAGAGGTGATGGATAGGGGGTTGCGTTTTAACACACAACTGAATTTTCGACCTTGCCTGGTGTTATGTCGAACTCGGGTCTGGGTTGATATTAATAGTTATACTATTTTTCATTTTGCCTGAGGCATGTTGAGAACGAGAGTATCTACCACCAGAATTTGCTTGATCGAAGATAAAGTTTGGGGAAACAATATTGGTCGTTTTTGAGTATTGTATAAGGAAACTTGAAACCTGGCATTTTCATCTTGATTTCAGCATTAAATTGTGCTTGACCAAAGGCTTGGGAGTAAAATAATTTGAGCAAATAATTTGAGGTGAAATATAGGTGGTTTCGTGGTAATCTTAGGCTTGATTCAAATCACAATCGAGAGTTTTTCTTTCTGATCTTACACGGACTAATCCTACTGCACTCTTGATCGCCCATATTCTTATCAGCGATTTCCGTTACGATTACGGCGGTTCAATTCCGCTAGCTACGGCATTGGATATCAATATTCGGGTTTTTGGAGCAGAGGCAGTATTCGTTTGAAGTTGACATTGAATATTTGAGGCATGCACGTTGCTTGAATAAGCAAGGATCCGTATGGTGCGCTTAGGTTGAACGTTATCATGACGTGCACACAGACAGGGGGGATGTTGGTTTATGCCTGCGCACAAGTCTTATGTATGATGTGTATGACTGCATGGAACCTACGGAGATGGTAGAGTAGAACAATTGATATGATTGGCGATCTCAATCTTCGATATGTTCGATTTGAGCCCCCTTTGGCTCAGGGTACTATTACTGCTCTTGTAGTTGTCTTTGGGTGTGCATGTTCAGAGTGCCCTTCCTTCCTTGGCAGAGACAACGATAATATATTATATATACTTGTACCTGTTTTATGACTTCATCCGAGGGCCCATCGACGGTTCCCACCTTGATATGCTCTACCACATGATGACCTAGGCAACCCCGTGCACGATGTACTCCAATAAATTTGTCAGGGTTCGTGTTTTTTTTTGCGTTCGTTAGGAACGACCCTCAACAATGGCCCTTAGCTGCAAGGCCGCATTGCGAAATCACGTGGCATAGCCGCGAGTGAACTTCTTTAGACCTGCCCTCTCATTTCGGAGGCAAATTCCTCGGAATACGAGTGAGATGGTACCTGTATTCGCACAGCACAGTACAGCAGTTCGTGGTCCCTCGTTACTGCCTTGCCATGGACGACAATGGTGACAATGATGACACTAGAATGCGACCGCGCACTCTCACGGTATCTCGGAATACTCTCGATCTCTAGTACGAGGTCGTGGCAAGATATTTTCAGCGCCCAAAACAGGGTCTCCGCCCCGCACAACTGTAAATACAGCAAAGAAAGGGTACCGCACTACGGCGGGGACCTGTTGTAATAAGCAGTACAGTAGTACAGTAGTGGTAAATAAGCAGTACAGTAGTAGCAAAGTCGTATAGAAAGGTGTTACGTCTTGTCGTTGTCCGAATCGTCTTCTCCCTGTCCGGGTTGTCCTGGTCCGTTTGTAGTCTCCGTCGAAGCCTTACCACAAGGCCTGTGAGTCGGCTGACGATACGACCAAGATTAAAATATACTTGGAAGTATTAAAATAGCATATACTAATAGCAGCAGATACTAATAGCATACTAACAGTAAGTCGGCGACAATTCGCGTGACACATGGTTGTTACAAGGCTTAGTTTGGGTAAGCTATTGGCTATCCTTTTGCAAGTGGTCAAACGGACTACGAAATACCTCACAAGTTCCTCAACAAAAAAATGGCGTCGTGGGCAGACCATGGGTTTTGGCGTCATGGGTTCGAATCCGACCATCCACCATAATAAACTTCTTCAGACTTTCCCCATGAACATGGTACTAATAGTAGTAATAGTAGCAGCAATAGCAGCAGCAATAGTAGCAGTAATACTACTGATAGTACGGTAGAGGTGCAGCAATTCCGCAATTATTTTGGGAGACCCTTCAGTTGAGGAGGTCTAAAAACAAATAAAAATAAATGTGGGTCACAATGCTCTGAACCCAACCTGCCTACTTACGTCTGAATACAAATCCTAGAACCTTTGGGAATGTTCCGCACGTTCTCCTAGAAAGATCGCCTCTCGGAGAGATGTCGTTATCGCCAACGCTCCGAGCCACAAGGAAGGGTACAACATCCCGAGGAACCTCAAGACGTCTTCCCGGATGCTTCCTCAGCTCGTTGCCCGTTGCTTTTATCCCAGAGGAGTGCGAGGGCGCGCCCTCGCACACCTCTCACTCTTCCTTCTGTCCCCATCTCAATCTGAGATTCTGTCTCTTTACCGAGCACTTCAATTCGTCCGGTGATCGTCAACATCGCCCACATTCTGCGACCGTTGCCTGAGAGGGACGCTTGTACACACAGCGTTGGAGATTCATACCTCCCTGGACTGCCTACACCAATATTTTGAAAAACTAGTCTATAGGAATGAGAATAGAAGTTTGTAATTCCGCCGCGCCTTTGCGGAGGTGTTGTGGAATCTTCCCGACCTAGCCGGCTAGCCTAGTAGCAAGCAGTCGCATCGGAGTGCGAACAGGCAACAGTCCCACCCTAACCCTAACCCTAACCCTAACCCAGAGATTTCTAGGACTAGCAGGGCAACCCCAACCCTAACCCTAACCCTAACCCAGAGATTTCTCGGTTTTCCCTCTTCATTTCATATAATAATGGGAAAAAATGCTCGCGTACACTACCGACCTCCCTGCGGTGTTCTCGAGAACCAACCCTTATAAATCATGACGAAAATCCCATGGTGTATATAGGTGTAACACAACAATCATGTCGCAAAAGAAAGAATGGCGAAATTTGGACGATTTTTGGGTTAAGGAACTCTCCTTCAGTCAGAACAAGAAAATTGTCATAAACTGCCTCCCCGTCGTCGCGTGATATTGTCATCCTTTCATCCTTTCATCCTCAAGCACGTCGTCACGGAGGAGGTGGGTGGCAATATGACATATCTCCAGTGGTGCCATCATTTCTTACCTTAGGGCTGTAAGTTGGATGGTTTTACTAATAGTAAGTCATGAACTATTAATATTTATTTACCTGGTAGTTAGCTAGTACTCCGTACCTGGTACTGGTAGGTATTACAGTTTGTTCTTTGTATGTGACTGGTGCATTTCTGACTCGACGTCTCTTCTATTAAAAAATAACTTGTATCTGGTAGTAATAAATCAGTTGTTGATAGACGCTCAAGTCGCCACTCAACCATATCAATTATATCAACCATATCAACTGTTACGGTAAAGGCTTAGGATCCAGGATATACGGCTTACGGATATGGTATGAATGGGTTTCACACACCTTGGAAGACACGTGTATGTAGGGGTGCAATAGAGGTATTTTTTATTAAACAGTTCTACTAACCACGCTTCGCGATTGTCACACCCAACGAGCAGATGTGACGCCGACCACGCTTAGCTACCCGTTCACACCCGACGGACAGATGCAAAACGTCGAAGCTATGCTTGCTTAACGGTGTCCACACTCAGCGTGTAGATGCGACGTTAAGGCCTCATCATTCTCTAGCGATGTTCCCATCCAACAAGCAGATGTATCACCGACCACGCCTGCTTGCTTGCTTAACGATGTTCACACGAAACAAGCAGATGTGACGTGGAAGCCACTCTGTCGGATGGGCTGACGAGGCCGCTGCACGTCGCTTGCCGCCGGGGGCTCCAAAAGGCCGCAACGCTATTGCTCGACAACAACGCCGATCACACCGCGCGGGGGCCTGGGGGGCAGACCGCATTACACATGGCCGCAAAGGAGGGGAAATTGCTCATCGTCGAGGTTCGCTATGGAATTTCGCACTGGATTGAGTAGATACAACAGATACAATAGATACAATAGATACAATAGATACGGTAGATGTGCACCAACCATTGTTTTCTGAGGCTGCGTGCTAACTTGGAGGAGGTCTACACGCACGCAAACTCCTAGGTCAAGAACAAGACAAGTGCTCCCCGATGAGCAATACCACGGCCTAGGTATTATATACTCGAACAAGGAAACTTACTGCAAAGAAAAAAAGAATGTCCGACGATTCGGGGTTAAGTTAAGGGTTAGGGTCAGGGTTAAGGAGCGCCGCCATTCAGAAACAAACTCAGCCAAAAAGAGGTATAGTCCCTCTATCCCAGTACCCATCGATTGACAAATCTACCATCTGTATTTACGATGTATATATCTGCCTGTAAGCTTGTGAGTAAATAACTTGGATCAGTATCTCTCTAGTACAGTAGTGTCTAGGTGATTCGATGCGATTCGACGAGGAAAGAAAGGGCTGAAGTCTTCTCGCGATAAAATCGAAGGCGCGTACCGTAATGGAGATGGGGGAGAAGAATCTGCTTGGTGACCGTGGGTCTGTGTTATGTATAGGAAGGGAGAAGGAGAAAGAAAAAGTGCGAAGACAATAGATGGGAAGAGCAAGAAAAAAAAAAATGAAGAATCGGCCACTGGATGTACTGGATGCAAAGATGGGCAGAAATGCCGTTTCCATGTAAAAACCACACACATATGGCGCAAGAGATAAATCACAATCGAATCCAACAGGTTATGAGCCTCGAATGGGCCTGACGACGTTTGATGAAGATACACCACAACCACACCTAAAACAGTACATAATCGCGCGCCTGCCTCTCAACAGGTTTCACATGCTTTAGCCTGTAGATGCGGCCGCGGTTGGTCTTCGTTGGTTAGAAGAAAATATTAACTTGCCCTACATTTTTTCTCCAGGAAGGGGAAACGTGCAGGGCTTCTCACGGGTCGGATCTTTTTCGCGGTTCGGGTCGGGTCGGGTCGGGTCGGGTCGGGTCGGGTCGGGTCGGGTCGTTTCGGGCCACCCGACCCGACCCGACCCGACCTGCGATAGTTGAAAATCTCCTGACCCAGCCCGACTCAAACGGTGGGAAGGCGAATACCTCCTGACACATACCTCTTGACACACACCTTCTGACGCATACCTCCTGACGCACACCTTCTGACACGACCCGACTCGACCCGTGAGATGAGATACCCGCGGGTCGGGCCATGACCCGTGAAAAACGGTGGCAACGTGGGGTACAGTTGTCGTACCATTCCTTGCATTTTAGCTCAAACTCTAAAAATGTTTTGTTTATCCAGCACCCGGAGCGTGCCCGAGGCCGCCGTGTACATACACCATGTTTTTTACCTTTGACGGAGCAAAGGAGTAGAGAAAATATTTTATCGCCATTAATTGTTAGGTATACATATATTAGCACATGGCATTGCTGAATTTGGAGACATCCGAGAAGAAATTATGACTATTCTTTACTCAATAGGGAACCCTTTTTAATGGACCCCGCGACAAGGAAGAACGGTTATTAAGACACCTCAAGTTCCTTCGCACCGCTTTTCCTCCACTTGAAGGACCCCTTAAAGTGGACGCAGCACCCAATAACGGACCCCACGTCCCTTGAAATGAGCCAATAGACTGTGTCCCGGTCGCAAAATGCCACATACATTGAATTGTTAGAACACGAGTCATGTGCCCCTATGGTGGCACATGTGCCAACTATGATGAGGGACGTCGGTACAAAAGGCATCTCTTCGCCCGGGCGCACGACGGTTCCTTAAAGGGGGTCATTCGCAGTAAATAGACATATTGCGCGATTGTCTCCGAACTTGAGCCGCTCACGCAAGACGCTTAAGAAAACACGTGGGACATAAAACCAAAGCGTCTAAAAATGGTGTACCGGTCTTGCATACACTACCGTCAACTCTTGGTGTCGCAAGCGTTTTCATGTTTCGAGTCGACACTATGGCGTTCGCCCCTCCTAACCCTAACCCTAACCCTAACCTCAACGTAATGAGCGCCCAAATGCTGGACGTGTCTCTACTAGGTGTAGGAACAGTGCTCCGTCTCGAAGGGATGCGTGGTCAGTGGTCAAACGACCAAGGCAAGCTGCAAACAAGTACGCCCCTCCCCCCTCCTCTACGCCAACCAACCGATCGGCGCCCCCCCCCCCCCCTCTCCCCCCTGAACCTTAACCAATCGAACCGATCACGCAAACAGTCGCTCAACTTCTGCTAAGCGGAAAGGTGGGCCTGCACGCGAAGGGCAATCGCAATCCCAGCTCTGATGCAGAAGTGCATTTGACGAAAAACCGCCGAAGCTGCAAGGAGAGGATCTGACAAATCCCGAAAAAAATGGTGGTGTATCTCTGTTGATATTGTCACTTTGAAGTCCCAAGAGTGTTCTGTTCACTCATATGGCTGCCTGTCATACTTTGAGATCATCGCGTTTCCCCCTCCCTCCCACCCTCCCTCCTCCCTCCCTCCCCCTTCCCTCCCTCCGTCCCTCCCCCGCCCAACCGAACCGACCACGTGAAATTACCCAGCTTTTACTAGGCCGAAAGGTGGACCTACACGCGAAAGACAGTCGCGGTCTAACCCCTATGCATTTGACGAACAACCGCCGCTGCAAGGAGAGGCTTCGAGAGGCAGAGCGGAGGGAGGAGAAGGCCAAAGCCGAGCAAAAGAAGCAGGCCGAGAAGCGGAAGCGTGAAAAAGCGCTCAAGAAAAGGGAGCAGGAGTTGCTGGAAAGGGTGGATTATCGGTCCAGGGTGTTTAAGTAATTCTCCCCTGGGTTGCTAACAGTTGCAAGTTTTTTTTAACGCATTTAAGTGCTGCGAAATTGATTACGCACAAAGAAGAAAAATACGTTAAGCGTAAGGAGCAGGAGTTGCTGGATAGGGTGGGGTGTCGGTCAAGGGGGTTCAAGAAGAGTATCCCCAAAACGTGGGTAACAAGCACCTATGAAGGGAGGTTGGGCAACGGCGTTAGTGTGCAAAACGGACCAAAACGGACCAAAATGGACCAAAATGGACAAAAATGGACCAAAATGGACCAAAATGGGGTACGACGATAGAAGTATATATTGCTGTTTCCCAAAATTTCTTTCTGAAAATGACGGGACTCCTTCATCCAAAATCGCATGAATTCCACGCTTGTTTCGCACTAAACATGACTTTCAGTATACTTCTTGTATACAATATTACCTCGGCCATGGGATTTTGGCATCAGGTTTCACTTTCACTGTGGTCAAAGCCACTTTTTTTTTGTGAGGTATAGAGTAGGGTATCAAGCCACCTCCCCTTAGAAGGCAAAAAAGAGTCTGTGCACCCTCCACCGTACAATGTGTTCCCCGCACTACACTCAGACTACACTCAGACTACACTCAGCAAACCCAAGTGCACTGGCTCCAAAGCATGAGGCTTCGCGCAGTTGAAAAGGGATCATTTCAACGCCTTTAATGCCAACTAAATCGAATCCCGCACTGATCATTCTAAGTAAATTAGCCCCAAAACGTGTTGCGCCCTGTCTCTCACCATGCAGTACCGACAAAAAAGACGAATCTTAAGACACAGTTGGCGCGCCGTTTTCCATCACTCGCCGCGCACAGTCCATTCCAAGTAAATTGCTACCAAAAACTACCAAAACGTGGGTTTTTTGGCATATTACTAGTTGAAAGGTGTGTGTTAGTGTGTTATTGACGCATGCCAAGAGAGAGGTAATAGTGCAACTGGTAATAATCAATAATAATAGTACTTTTTTTTGTTGGGAAGTTTTCTAAAAGACGACGCTCCCTCAACCCCCCTGAAACTTCGGAAGGACTGAATTTGTTTTGGCGACGAAAATTGACGAGTACGGTATCATCGGCCACTGCTATTAAGAGGTGCAAAGGTGACGATGATATAACATGGTGTCCGAACGACATCAAATAAATGCAAAAGACTCGTACGGGAAGGGCGCAGCTTGATCCTACTCGTGTTGCTGCTCGCTCACGCTACAGGTAGACGCGCGACAATATCGCGTCAATCAATCGTCGTTTTATTGGTCGCCATATTTGAATCAAGTGAAAAAAGGGTAAAAAAAGCGTGAAAAAAGGGTAAAAGAGGGTGAAAAAGGGTAAAAAAGGGTAAAAAAAGGGTAAAAAAGAGTAAAAAAAGGGTAAAAAAAGGGTAAAAAAAGGGTAAAAAAAGGGTAAAAAAAGGTAAAAAAGGGTAAAAAAGGGTAAAAAAGGGTAAAAAAAGGGTAAACAAAAGGGTAAAAAAGCGTAAAAAAGGGTAAAAAAGGGTAAAAAAAGGGCAAAAAAAGGGTAAAAAAGGGTGAAAAAAGGGTAAAAAAGGGTAAAAAAGGGTGAAAAAGGGTAAAAAAGGGTAACAAAAGGTTAAAAAAGGGTAAAAAACGGTAAAAAAAGGGTAAAAAAGGGTAAAAAAAGGGTAAAAAAAGGGTAAAAAAGGGTAAAAAAGGATAAAAAAAAGGTAAACAAAAGAGTAAAAAAGCGTAAAAAAGCGTAAAAAAGGGTAAAAAAGGGTAAAAAAGGGTAAAAGAAAGGTAAAAAAGGGTAAGAAAAGGGTAAAAAAGGGTAAAAAAGGGTAAAAAAGGGTAAAAAAGGGTAAAAAAAGGGTAAAAAAGGGTAAAAAAGGGTAAAAAAGGGTAAAAAAGGGTAAAAAAGGGTAAAAAAAGGGTAAAAAAAGGGTTAAAAAAGGGTAAAAAAAAGGTAAAAAGGGTAAGAAAAGGGTAAAAAAAGGGTAAAAAAGGGTAAAAAAGGGTAAAAAAAGGGTAAAAAAAGGGTAAACAAAAGGGTAAAAAAAAGGGTAAACAAAAGGGTAAAAAAGCGTAAAAAAGGGTAAAAAAGGGTAAAAAAGGGTAAAAAAGGGTAAAAAAAGGGTAAAAAAGGGTAAAAAAAGGGTAAAAAAGGGTAAAAAAGGGTTACAAAAGGGTAAACAAAAGGGTAAAAATGGGTAAAAAAGGGTTAAAAAGGGTAAAAAAGCAAGGGTAAAAAAGGGTAAACAAAAGGGTAAAAAAAGGGTAAAAAAGGGTAAAAAAGGGTAAAAAAGGGTAAAAAAAGGGTAAAAAAGGGTAAAAAAGGGTAAAAAAGGGTAAAAAAAGGGTAGAAAAGGGTAAAAAAGGTAAAAAAAGGGTAAAAAAAGGTAAAAAAAGGGTAAAAAAAGGGTAAAAAAGGCAACAAAGGGTGAAAAAGGGTAAAAGGGTAAAAAGGTAAAAAAGGGTAAACAAGGGTATAAAAAGGGTAAAAAGGGTAAAAAAGGGTAAAAAAAAGGGTAAAAAAGGTAAAAAAGGGTAAAAAAGGGTAAAAAAGGGTAAAAAGGGTAAAAAGGTAAAAATGGGTAAAAATGGTAAAAATGGGTGAAAAAGGGTTAAAAAGGGTAAAAAAAAGGGTAAAAAAGGGTAACCAAAAGGGTAAAAATGGGTAATAAAAGGGTAAAAAAGGGTAAAAAAGGGTAAAAAAGGGTAAAAAAAGGGTAAAAAAGGGTAAACAAAGGGGTAACAAAGGGTTGAAAAGGGTAAAAAAGGAAAAAAAGGGTAAAAAAGGGTAAAAAAGGGTGAAAAAGGGTAAAAAAGGGTAACAAAAGGTTAAAAAAGGGTAAAAAACGGTAAAAAAAGGGTAAAAAAGGGTAAAAAAGGGTAAAAAAGCAAGGGTAAAAAAGCAAGGGTAAAAAAGGGTAAAAAAAGGGTAAACAAAAGGGTAAAAAAGCGTAAAAAAGGGTAAAAAAGGGTAAAAAAGGGCAAAAAAAGGGTAAAAAAGGGTGAAAAAAGGGTAAAAAAGGGTAAAAAAGGGTGAAAAAGGGTAAAAAAGGGTAACAAAAGGTTAAAAAAGGGTAAAAAACGGTAAAAAAAGGGTAAAAAAGGGTAAAAAAAGGGTAAAAAAAGGGTAAAAAAGGGTAAAAAAGGATAAAAAAAAGGTAAACAAAAGAGTAAAAAAGCGTAAAAAAGGGTAAAAAAGGGTAAAAAAGGGTAAAAAAGGGTAAAAAAAAGGTTAAAAAGGGTAAAAAAAGGGTAAAAAAGGGTTAAAAAAGGGTAGAAAAGGGTAAAAAAGGGTAAAAAAAGGGTAAAAAAAGGGTAAACAAGGGTAAAATACGGTAAAAAGGGTAAAAAAGGGTAAAAAAAGGGTACAAAAGGGTAAAAAAGGGTAAACAAAAGGGTAAAAAAGCGTAAAAAAGGGTAAAAAAGGGTAAAAAAGGGTAAAAAAGGGTAAAAAAGGGTAAACAAAGGGTAAAAATGGGTAAAAAAGGGTAAAAAAAGGGTAAAAAAGGGTAAACAAAGGGGTAACACAGGGTTAAAAAGGGTAAAAAAGGGTAAAAAAAGGGTAAAAAAGGGTAAAAAAGGGTGAAAAAGGGTAAAAAAGGGTAACAAAAGGTTAAAAAAGGGTAAAAAACGGTAAAAAAAAAGGGTAAAAAAAGGGTAAAAAGGCAAGGGTAAAAAAGCAAGGGTAAAAAAGCAAGGGTAAAAAAGGGTAAAAAAAGGGTAAAAAAAGGGTGTAAAAAGGGTAAAAAAAAGGTAAAAAAAGGGTAAAAAAAGGGTAAAAAAGGGTAAAAAAGGGTAAAAAAGGGTTTAAAAAAAGGGTAAAAAAAGGTAAAAAGGGTAAGAAAAGGGTAAAAAAAGGGTAAAAAAGGTAAAAAGGTAAAAAGGGTAAAAAAAGGGTAAACAAAAGGGTAAAAAAGGGTAAACAAAAGGTAAAAAGCGTAAAAAAAAAAGGGTAAAAAAGGGTAAAAAAGGGTAAAAAAGGTAAAAAGGGTAAAAAAAGGTAAAAAAGGTAAAAGGGTAAAAAGGGTAAAAAAAGGTAAACAAAAGGGTAAAAATGGGTAAAAAAGGGTAAAAAAGGGTAAAAAAGCAAGGGTAAAAAAGGGTAAACAAAAGGGTAAAAAAAGGGTAAAAAAAGGGTAAAAAAGGGTAAAAAGGGTAAAAAAGGGTAAAAAAAGGGTAAAAAAGGGTAAAAAAGGGTAAAAAAGGGTAAAAAAAGGGTAGAAAAGGGTAAAAAAAGGGTAAAAAAAGGGTAAAAAAAGGGTAAAAAAAGGGTAAAAAAAGGGTAAAAAAAGGGCAACAAAGGGTGAAAAAGGGTAAAAAGGGTAAAAAGGGTAAAAAAGGGTAAACAAGGGTATAAAAAGGGTAAAAAAGGGTAAAAAAGGGTAAAAAAAAGGGTAAAAAAGGGTAAAAAAGGGTAAAAAAGGGTAAAAAAGGGTAAAAATGGGTAAAAATGGGTAAAAATGGGTAAAAAAGGGTTAAAAAGGGTAAAAAAAAGGGTAAAAAAGGGTAACCAAAAGGGTAAAAATGGGTAATAAAAGGTAAAAAAGGGTAAAAAAGGGTAAAAAAAGGGTAAAAAAAGGGTAAAAAAAGGCTCAACTCCAAAACCGTCGGAATTTCGTTCTTGTTTCTTTTTAATAATTTAATATGGTTATGTTGTTGTTGTTGTTGTTGTTGTTGTTGTTGTTGTTGTTGTTGTTGTTGTTGTTGTTGTTGTTGTTGTTGTTGTTGTTGTTGTTGCTGTTGTTGTTGTTGTTGTTGTTGTAGTTGTTGTTGCTATATACCTACATAAGCCATGGGGCTGTTGATCGGGGGTGGGTGGCACTGTTACTTTTCTCAAAATCGGTTTTTGGGTGGGGTATGATATGATGGGGATGTTATGATATAAGTTATATGATCTGATAGGGATGATCTGATAGGGATGATATGATGGGGATGATAGTATAATAGGATTAAGGGTCTGTTACAGACACCGGCCACCCTTTGCAGGTTTCTCTACTAGGCAGGTTCCACGTTGGTCACTCACTTGTACTAGATTAAGCTCTTGTCTTATTTCTACACACGCCACGGACGAACTGAATAGCGTTCAATTCCGCGAGGCTAAAGCATCATCTCCTTTTCCTATACGCACATGCCTTCGAAGGCATGTGATACCCTTTTATATCCAGCCGTATCCCGTATCTTACGCCTTGTTAGGCTCCCAGGGGAATACCATAACACTAGCTCACCCTGATGAGCCGTATATGCAGAAATTTGGAAGATTCGGGGAAGCACCGGTTTCACGATCTAGAACATGACTCGAAGATGCGGCTCTTCACAACCTACTCCCACACCTCTACCCTGCGAGGCTACGAAGCCTCAGAGAAAATGCTTCAGCAGAAAACCTCAAGCCTTGATTGCCACGAGACGTCACATTCCTTTAAACAGCGCTCGCACCCTTTTATTAATACTAGCGGTTGCATCAATTCCGAGCTTGGTCAGCTCGGGGACAACGGCGCCGCGTACCGCCGCTGGCAAGAACGCATGCTGCGCTATCGCCGCGGCAGCAAAACAGGAGGACGGCGCTCCCTTCGTCCTCGGAGAGCTGGTAGCGAGCACCGCGGCGTCGTCCGTACGTGTCCCTTCCCCGAGCCTCCTCTGATCCCGCAGACATCTGGGGAGGGGGGGGGGGTAGGAGGGCGGGCCCCCGGATGGGGGGCAGAGGGGGGCGTGGCGGTGAGCGGTACTAATGTAAAATAGGATTAAGGGGCTGATACGGACACAGGTCACCCTGTGCAAGTTTCTCTACTAGGCAGGTTCCATGTTGGTCACTCACTTGTGCTAGATAAGCTCTTGTCTTAGTTCTACACATGCCGCGGACGAACTGAATAGCGTTCAATTCCGCGAGGCAAAATCATCATCCCCTTTTCCCTCTACGCACATGCCTTCAAAGGCATGTGAAACCCTTTTATATCCAGCCGTATCCCATATCTTGCGCCTTATTATGCTCCCAGGGGAATACCATAACAATAGGGTATTCTATACACCTCTCCTCAATAGGTTAGGAGCCTCAGAAATAAATACACAATACAAAATACACCTCTGTGCACCCCTTTCGTGCCTCACAAACATCTATTTCATCTATTTAATCTATTTCGTCTATTTGATGTAATTCATGTATTTGAAAGCCTTTTTTTAGTGCTTCATCATAACAAAATTAAATCCCACTCTAAACCCAAGGAGATTTTGAGCGAATTATAAACATGCTTGCTTGAAGACGGGGGCAATTTGTAACCACGCACTCATTCCATTGTTCCATTTCTTCCTCGTGCGTGCTACGGCGGCAGTGAGGCATAATCAATAACACCTATATTTGGCTGAAGTTTACGTTCTTTCTTTCTTTCTTTCTTTCTTACCGACGGGGCTCCTTCACCTTCGGGTAAACCCAACAACTCGAAACCGTCGGAGTTTCACGTTTGTAGTATGTAGTATGTAGCATGTATGTATGTTTGTTTTGCAACATGTTTCGTTGCATACCTATGCCGTGGCGGGAATGATTGACTGATTGATATTTTTGATTTATTGGTTGGTTGGCTGAATGATTGATTGATTGACTGTTCGGCGAGGAGAAATTTCAATTTCGTGTACACTATTAATCAATCAGTTTTTGGGTGAGATATAGCAGGTACAGTAGAGCTCCCCTCAAGTCAAGAACCTTGCAGAGAAAAAATGGTGCGCCGCTACCGTACTATTAGTAGTACTACTGTTACAGCAGTAGTACTGTTACAGTACTATTGTTACAGCAGTAGTCCGGTTACAGCGCTGCTGTTACATGTGCGCCAAGAAGGAAACCACAAGGGACACCCATAAAACAGGAAAGCTAGACCCCTGGTGCTACCCGTATTGCTGCATGCGTTATCACTCCCGTTCTTTTGTCAAGGCTGCTTACGGCATTATCAGGGAACGGGTCGTACATAATAGGTTGCACAACGAAAAACACAACTTTGCGAGGGTAGAAAAAGTGTACCTGCGACTCACACTTTACTGACACTGCTGTGACTCCAAACCACTAAAGCCCACTTTAGCCCGCTTAAGCACTGCACTCCCGATATGGGGACAAAACACAAGGAAGTAGACTAGGAAATAAGTTAGGAGTTGGAAAAGGGATAAGTGTGGAACACTCGGCCCACTGTCACGGTACACCGAGTGGAGGATGCGTGGTTGGCCGGTGTTGGGAAGCGTGCCCCTCATGGGTTCCGGTGTCTTTATTGGCTCTCCATAGGCTCGCTGGCTAGGTTCAAGGCTTACACATTTTTTTTGCTCTAAATAGAACGCTGAAGGACAGGCAGAACAGGGCGAAAGAGGGTAGCGCAGGGTATTGAGATGAGGGGCGTCCTGCTTGTCCCATCATCGTCACCTACATTATCGCCCATCTATGATGGCCTTGACGTGAGTGTGACATCTAATATCACGTGGTTTCACCTCAACCATGACATGGTTTCACGTTGAATCTAGAAACTATCCTTCTACGGAGAGCACTCCATTACATTAGGCCACCTTGAATAGTCGTAGATGCAGATCACCTGGCAATCAAAGGACGTCAACAAAACATCCAGAATTGGAAGGGTGTAATTGAGTGCCCTCCGTAGAAGGATACATAGTTTCTAGATTCGACGTGAAACTATGTCATGGTTGAGGTGAAACCACGTGATATTAGATGTCACACTCACGTCAAGGCCATCATAGATGGGCGATAATGTAGGTGGTGATGATGGAACAAGCAGGACGCCCCTCATCTCACTACCCTGCGCTACCCTGCGCTACCCTGCGCTACCCTGTGCTACCGTACGCCACCCTTCCCTACCCTGTTTAGCCCTGTTATGTCTGTCTTTTAGCATTCTATTTAGGGAAATAATGCATAAGCTTTGAGCCTAGCCAGCGAGCCATGGAGAGAGAACAACTAAAGACACCGGAACCCACGAGGGGCACGCTTCCCAACACCGACCAATCACGCATCCCCCACTCGGAGTACGGTCACAATTGGCGTCGTCGGCAGGACGCAGATGCAGGCGCCGTGGGCGTCACAATTCGACGATATCGTGGGCCGATTGCTACTGGTATACCGTAAATACATAACCCTTTTTCGAGCTCTCACGGTTGTGAGCTCCACCAAAGGGTTGTATATCTTGTAATAATGAGGCATTTTAGCCTCATTATTACGAGGTGTGGGGGAATCTGTTGCCTCATTTTCGTTCGTTTCGAATAGCCGCATCTTTGATCCTCTTTCCAATTCTGGATGTTTTGTTGACATCCTTTGATTGCCAGGTGATCTGCATCTACGATTATTCAGGGTGGCCGCATGTATTGGAGTGCCCTCCGTGGAAGGATAGTTTCTAGATTCGACGTGAAACTATGTCATGGTTGAGGTGAAAAACCACGTGATATTATATGTCACACTCACGTCAAGGCCATCATAGATGGGCGATAATGTAGGTGACGATGATGGGACAAGCAGGACGCCCCTCGTCTCACTACCCTGCGCTACCCTGCGCTACCCTGCGCTACCCTTCCCTGTCCTGTTTATTTAGCCCTGTTATGTCTGTATTTTAGTATTCTACAAGGACTCCGCATGGGCGCCGGCATTCGCCGGCGCCCATGCTTCGGGTAGGGCAGGGCAGCACTTCGACAACTTAAGGTGTAGCTGTCTGATTTGGCATGCGTTGAACTTTAAAGTAATGCCAAGAGTTTAATACGAACATGGGATTATGAAAGTAATGATTTGACAGAAAAAAACGTAATATTATACAACAAAGAAGGCAAGGATAGGCGAAATACACCATGTTAAATGCGCCGTCAAGTAAAAGTTGGCGTCTATCAAACAAAATTACCGAAAATAGTATTATTGAGAACCTGCGTCGCCTCTAGGTGAAACGAAAGAGGCCTTGGCATTAATGAAGAGACTGCACTGCTGTCCCCGTGGCAATGGAGATTTGAAGTCGACAGGATGCAAAGTCGGTTTGCATCAAACGTCGACATGGGGCCATGTCAGCCGGCGAGGTTTTGGGAGAAGATTGCTTTGTTTGTTACGTGAAGGCTGTCGCATTGATTGGTCTGCGTGGTTGCGGGCGAGGAGAAAAACGAAGAAGAGGAGGGCGATCTCTCGTTGCGTCGGCGTTGTCTAAGATAGGTGCGGGGGTGGCTTTGCTCGTACGGGAGGTTGGCGTAGCGCTTCTTCTCTGTTTTTTCTCGAGAAGGCGGGATATGTGTGTCTGCTATCTTTGCTTCGTGGGTGCTTTCACGTTGTCGAAATCGGACGCGTCCCCTCAATACATAATATCCGGAGTGTCTCTACCATGACGACTGCTGATGATGGTGCCGTGCGTATTTCCCCAGAGACTGACATATTATTTTCTGGTGGAAATAATCATACCTAGTATACCTTTCTTTGCAACATTTTTTTTTCTTCATCCCATTTATCATCCCCGCACCATTCTCGTGCTCCCTCCCAGTAGTAAATCAGATCCGGGGTCACATAGCGGGCCCTCCTCCTCCCTCCCCACTTCATCACATGCCTTCATTTTTACCGCGAGGAGAATCGAGAATTTTCTTCCCTCGTCGACTCGCGTCGAATTGTACCTAGCAGGCGCTCTCAGCAGTTGATCTCTTTTTTTGATTGCATTTTTGCAAATTAAGTCAAATTTCATCGTGGTGGGTGTCGAACTCAAGGACAACCAAACGTTAGTAGTATTCGAAGGTAAAAGCATTAGACCACCGGGGCAGCCGGCTGACAATTGATTAAAACAAAACAGGATCTTTGCATAGATATTACATTCCCTCCCCCATATTGTATGATATTACGATGGTTGACGCGATATGTATAGAATAAAGCGCCAAATACCTAAATACTCCGTATCAGCCTACGCGGAGTTTTTGATATCATGAACAACGAACGATCGCGACGGCAGAGCACGGCAAAGCATAGCGCTTCGCTCTGCTGAGCTAGCGCTGCGCTGCGGTGCGCTGCTGAGCTGAGCCGCAGGGCACTGCACGGCGCTTCGTTGCTGTAAGCTACAGCGCTGCGATGGAGTGCTGGGCGGTGTGGAGCTGATGAGCCAAGCCCAGATCTCAGCCGATGAAGCTTCGCCTATTACAAAACAAATGGTGGTAAACAAAGAAAAGCTAAAGCTGGACCGTTCCGCAACTAATGCACAGGCGGCAAATCAGCGGCAAATCAACTTACTAGACAAATAAAAAAAGAAAAAATCGCGAAAAGGTTCAAAATCGTGTTGGCAGAAAAACCAAAATTGCAGGAAGCAGCTGAAAGGTCAAGAAACAGGCAATATTTCAGTTGTTGTTGTTCTCACATTAACTCGCACAATCCAGTCCGTGGTCACAGGACTGGTTCCAGTCACTCTGGAGCAGAGGAATACCCTAGGGAAAAACACAAACAACCCAAGGTGGTACACGCATAAATCACAGCTGACGCAATTCATGCCTCCACCAGAAACATATAAAAGTGAAATCGGGAGTCAGTATACGATGTGCCAGGTCCATACCGGTGCATACGTCTCATTACTCGCGCCTGGGAAAACCGACTATACCGCTTGCCACCCAAAAGACTACCACGTATATATCACACGTAGTATCTATCACTACGCATACGCACAACAGACGCAAGTCAACTGGAAAAAAGAAACAAAGAACAAAGAAAAGAAAGGAAAGGAAATGGGTGCATGGGGCCAAGAAAAAGAAAATTATTTTTTTTTTGGGGGGTCTACTGGCGAGGCTGCCACCAGAACGGGATGTCACATGTCACGTGATCTTTCGACGGTCTACAGCAGTAGTACTACGAACGACTTCCGATACACCCACCGAAGCACGGACTACCGGCCAATTACGCGATCGACAGCTGGCCGTGGTTGTCACGTGTCTCTGTGTTGGGGGCCCCTGCCCTGCCTCTTGTTGGCTCTTGAGAGTGATGCGTGTACGACTAAACTTGCCAACGGCACTCGCACTGCACTTTGAGCTATCTGCTGTAGTTCTGGTTGCTACTTGTTGCTGCATTATGTGCTAGACGTTTCGCCCTTCGGCTACTGCTGCTACACCTGCTGTTGTGTGTTTGCCAATGTCGTCAGTTGGCGTTCATGCTCGTCGTACATACTGCTGTTCTCACCGAGTACGTGCGGGTTTCCTCGTACCTCAACCGTACGACGACAAGCTCAAAACAGAAGGGAGGTGACATGAAATGGCATGGACAATGGCCACATAGAAGCGAGCACAGTGGGATAGTTCGCTGCGAATCAACCGCACTCGTTCATGCCTACAGCAGAGGCTGGCTGGAGTGTGAGCGGCCGTGCTAAAGCCAGGGCCAAAGGCCGAAGAGACGGCTCTACCTGCTTTGTTTTGTCTCGAAATTCTGTTATATATTGGACAGAGTGATTCGTGTACGACTAAACTTGCCAACGGCACTCGCACTGCACTTTGAGCTATCTGCTGTGGTTCTGGTTGCTACTTGTTGCTGCATTATGTGCTAGACGTTTCGCCCTTCGGCTACTGCTGCTACACCTGCTGTTTTGTGCTTGCCAATGCCGTCAGTTGGCGTTCATGCTCGTCGTACATACTGCTGTTCTCACCGAGTACGTACGGGTTTCCTCGTACCTCAACCGTACGACGACGAGCTCAAAACAGAAGGAAGGTGACATGAAATGGCATGGACAATGGCCACATAGAAGCGAGCACAGCGGGATAGTTCGCTGCGAATCAACCGCATTTGTTCATGCCTACAGCAGAGGCTGGCTGGAGTGTGAGCGGCCGTGCTAAAGCCAGGGCCAAAGGCCGAAGAGACGGCTCTACCTGCTTTGTTTTGTCTCGAAATTCTGTTACGTGGAAGTATCATGATTTGGGAGTTATTTTGTCACGAAACGTCTTGCCGTCGGTAATTTGTGTCACGAAGTTGTTGGATATCGTCGGTAAGTTGTGTCACGTTTTATTAGGTGAACCCACACTAAAAAATTGAATTTCCAGCTGGCAAAACGAGCAGAAACAAAAGCAATAAAATGCCGAGCAAGAAACCAAACGAACTAGTAAGAAAGTACAGCAAAGAAACTAACGCTCGAGAGTATGCCACCGCAAAATTCCAAACATTATCACGTACCGTTTGGAAATGATGCGAATTTTGTAAATCATTCAGGCGTTGCAGCCATTAAGATTCAACAATTTTTCCAAAATTCCTCCTCGACACTCGCTCGTCTCGCTCGGCACCCGTCCGCGTTCACGTCGATGTGCGGAACGGACACGGCAGGGCGAGGGGCGTTGGAGCCGCCCCCCGAAGGCGGCGCTCGAACCAAGCCATATTCGACCGAGAATTCCAGTTCCGCGAATCGCATACTTAGGCCGAGACGAAAAACTCCTGACCAAAGTCCATGACACCAAGGAATGACTCGATATTCAAGGAATGACTTTATATATATTTATGTAGGGAAACTATGCATAGGCTTTGACTCCAGCGAGCCATGACGAGAGACCAACCAAAGACACCGGAACCCATGAGGGGCACGCTTCCCAACACCGACCAACCACGCATCCCCCACTCGGGGTACGGTCACAAAGGGGATCGAAGATGCGGCTATTCCAATCAAACGAAAATGAGGGTATAGATTCCCCCACAACTCGTAATAATGAGGCTAAAATGCCTCATTGCAAGATATACAACCCTTTGATGGAGCTCACGACCGTGAGAGCTCGAAAAAGGGCTATGTACCTACGGTATACCAGTAGCAATCGGCCTACGAAGACACGAAGGGCGAGGCAGCCGAGCGCAAGGATGCGAAGGGAGACACGCGAGGAAGGTATAGACACGGAAACAATGCCAGAAGGAAAGAAGGAAACACGTGTCGCGCTGTGAAGGCCAGGGCCTTGATTGGCAGCGCACGTTTTCCCTTGCTTGACATGCCTCCTTGGATACACATATTGATCAAGGCGGCAGGTGCCCGTTCCACAACAGATAACATGGGGGACGCATCGGACATCTCACGATCTATGTCATGTATATATCAATAGATCATATAGATCATGTATCTGTGGAAACGCTATGTTGTGTAGGATCTGTGTCGTACAAATCCTAATCCTTCAACCAGGAAATAAATATCATTAAATGGGCTAATCGCGGAGGTCACACGGCGTCCACCTGGCAACACGATAATCTATAGACCATGCCCAAGGCTACACGGTAGAGAGGGCACCTCCGTTTGTACTGCCTAGTTTGAGCGACTCACACACACGCGTGACTCTCTGTATGCCTCACAAAATAACTTTTTTAGGCGGTTGGTTTGGCGCAGCGTAGCTAACCATTCCGTTGCGGATTCACAGGGGAGTCACTCGCGCGAGTGAATCCGAGTCACTGCACAAATAGGCTGTTGATTGTATGCTTGGATATGATACGGATATGATGACGGTTGAGTATAGTAGGGGTTTCAGTGATAGGTTGGCTACGTCGTAGCGGTATATCGTGATGGTGAAATTATTTTGGCTATTTCGCCGTCTCTCCTCGTTGTGATTCTTCTATCGAGTGACGTCTTCTTCTCTCCACGATGTGCCTTGGCTAGGAGCAACGTAATATATAGACTGTACGTATTTTACTTGTCTTCATGCCGGTGACTCAACTACTCCACTATTGTCACCTCAGCAGTAAGCCCTCTACGCTTCGTAGGGATCAACAAGCACGATACTTTGGGTTGCTGCCTGAGGCATGGGGCAAGGACACCCCATCACCTGGGCCGGGTTTGTCAGAGGCGCAGATGCCCCCGGAAGACGGGAGGTATGGTATAAGCCGGCATCGGTGCCGTCAAGGACGTCACTGGGTCCGGCACAAACGTCACAGGTGACGTCAAGGACATCACCGGAGCCGTCACGGGTCAAGTCAAGGGCGTCATCGGTGCCGTCACAACCATCACCTGTTCCGTCAAGGACGTCACCAGTGCCGTCACAGACGTCACCGGTGCCGTCAAGGGCGTCACCGGAGTCGGCACAGCCGTCACCGGTGTGGACGTCAGGGACGTCACCGGGGCCGGCACAGCCGTCGCTGGTGCCGTCAAGGGCGTTACCAGGCCTGGCACAGCCGACACAGTCGCAGTAGTCGTCGCCGCTGTCACACCAGGAACAGCACCAGCACCCGACTCTTAGTCATCAATTCCCCCGAGGACTGATTGACTATTTTTCAGGAGCTGGTGATGGTGGCGAGTCGCAAAAACTTGCGCAGACTGCTCGCAACCAGGCAGGAATTGACAGACCGCAGACTGTGAATGACAGAGAGTAGCTCAACTAGGACGCACCAGGGGGCAAACCGCGCGCAATCAGGGGGGTATGCAACATGGACTGTTGCCTTTGATGGCTGCGCGGGAGGGTATTGGTCATGTACTGTACCATCAAGCCCCACCTCACAAGAACCCTCCCCTACCCTCGCGCCCGGTGAGTGAGCTCTTGACGCCGAGCTCGTACTCGGAAGCGCTCACCGACGAGTATGCTGATCTCTGGATTCAGGCGATGGAAAAAGAATATGGTGGCCTGGAGAACGCGGGTAATTTCGGTGAGATTTAGCAACCAAACGGCCTGAATGTTTTTTCGGCGAAGTGGGTGTACGGTTGGAAATCGAATGAGATTGGTTTTGCGACCAGGGCTAAGGCGAGGTTGGTAGCGAGGGGTTGCGGGCAGCGTGAAGGTATCGATCTCTTTGAGACATTTGCCCCGACGCCTACGGCGTCCTGCATCCGCTTGTTGGGTGACATTGCTTGCGAGTTGGATTTGGATCCTTGTCATTTCGATGCAGAGCAGGCTTTTGTTCAGTCAAAGCTAGACGAAGATGCTTTTATGCGGTTGCCCCGGGGTTGTGGTGTCTGGTAAGGTAGTACGCTTGAACCGCAGTTTCTACGGCTTGAAGCAAGCGTCGAGATCGTTGCACAACCACTTGCTATAGCACATGAAGAGTCTTGGTTTTGAGCAGAGTCTAGCAGACGCATGTGTCTTGCGCTTGGTCGAGTCTGGAACTGTCTCCATAGCAACAGTAGCTCATGTGGACGATATCTTCGCAGTAGGACGGAAGGCTAGATGCGATCAATTCTGCGAAGACTTGAACCGCTTAGTGCCGATTAACAACCTTTGCGAGCTAAGGTGGTATGCTGGCTGCCGGTATTTTAGAGATGGGGATGCTGGCACTTTGACGATCTCGCAGCAAGCTTTCGCTGCAAACACAGATCTTTGAAGTTCGGCGTTAATTCGGGTAGGAGAAACCCGCTTGAAAAGGGCCTTAAACTCGAAGAGTTCGATGCGACTGAACCCGAGGGCGACTGGCCTTTCCGCGAACTGGTAGGGTGCTTGATGTGGCTTGCCAATCAGACACGTCCGGATATTGCGAACGCAGTTAGAGCGGTAGCCAGGTACACCAACTCGCCCAGGGAGATACACTGGAAGACGGCGGTTGGCATTTTCGAGTATGTTTTTTTTACGAGTGATTTTGGCATTACTTTTCAGAGAGGCAGTGGACTGGAGCTGGTTGCGTATGCGGATGCAGACTATGCCAGCAAGGCCACTGATAGGAGGTCGGTTTCCGGTGGGGCTATCATGTGCGCAAGGGCATGCGTGTGCTGCTTTTCGAGGACTCAAAAGTGCGTGACGCTTTCGACCACAGAAGCCGAGTACGTAGCACTGGCAGACACCATCAAGGAGGGGATTTTTGTTGCGGTACGTCTGGAGTTTTATTTTGCCTGGTCTTGGTTCTGCATACATCACGGTTTTTGAGGACAACAAGGGGACAAGGCACCTGGCTCATAACCCGGTGTGCGCGTCGAATTCGAAACACATCGACATTATTAGACACCACTTCCTACGAGAGCTTGTATTCAGGGGAGAGTTTGACATTGCCGCCTTAGAGTCTGAGCAGCAACACGCAGACTTCCTGACGAAGGCACTCGCGGGTCCAGTTTTTCGTTTCACCGGAATTTTGTTATGAACATTTTGATTTCGGGAGAATGGTAGATTATCTCATGATTTAGTACGCTAGGTTCGCTGTTGCTACTGTTTAACAATGATATATGAGGTTTTTGGGACTTGGGGACGGCAACGGTTTTTGGTAAACTACCCGGGGTCATACCTGCGTAATCAGTCTATGGTTTTCTCAACTAGCCCCGTAATGAGACCCAGCTGAGCCAAATCGTTTAGTTTTATCCTGCAAGGCGGGGTCACGCCCACCTGTTACCGCTTGTGTGGGGCGGGATTCGCTTGATTTGATACGGAGTATATTATGAGCTGGAAGTATGAGATTTTCGGAACTTGGGGACGGCAACGGTTTTTGGTAAACTATCCGGGGTCATACCTGCGTAATCAGTCTATGGTTTTCTCAACTAGCCCCGTGAGAACCAGCTGAGCCAAACCGTTTAGTTTTCATCCTGCAAGGAGGGGTCACGCCCACCTGTTACCGCTTGTGCGGGGTAGGATTCGCTTGACCACTTAAGAGGATTATGGCTCGTTAAGTAGGAAAAAGGTCTCAAACTCGACGAGTTCGATACGTCTGAACCCGAGGGCGACTAACTTTTTCGCGAGCTGATTTGAATTGTTTCTTGACGGATTATTCTGCATATATTAGCTGGATTTTGGTACTTTTAAGAGTGCATGGTATTTAGGGAGGCAAGTAACTGTTTCTTGACTTTTGAAATAATACTTCTTCGCGATTGGGTTTTTTAGTATGTCATCATTTTGCTCTGGATTTGAGCATTTGGAATCTGAATGGATTTTTATTATGTACCCAGCCGGGAGGCATTCGTCTAATTCGAAAGTGAGTTTTGAGACTGCTGTACGATCACACTTGTTGGCACCCCTATTCTTGGCACCCCTATTCCATGGAGCTGACAACCGTTTTATGAGGAAGGCTGAGTGCTGATTATAAGGCCGATGTTTGGGGTTTTTGGATTTTTGGAACTTGGATTTCAGTTTTGAGTTTCCGGTCTATGGACTTCGGATTTGAGTTTTTGTTTTTGGACTTGAGATTTTACGACTTAGATCTTAGGTTCGTGAAGTTTGATGTTGGATACTGTCCCTGAATTGTATCTCTAGATTTATGGAGTGCTTTTCAAGGACTATTGTGTTGCAATCTTTCTTTCTTGTCACAGTAGTACTGGGAGGATATTGATTGATCGTATTTTTCATTGAATCGTTTTACCCTGATGATATGACAACGTAGAATCATGCCGTATCATTTACGAAGCAGGGAGGCTGTTGATTGTATGCTTGGATATGATACGGACAAGATGACGGTTGAGTATAGCAGGGGTTTCCAGTGATAGGTTGGCTACATCGTAGCGGTATATCGGGATGGTGGAATGATTTTGGCTATTTCGCCGTCTCTCCTCGTTGTGCTTCTTCTACCGAGTGAGTCTTCTCTCCACGATGTGCCTTGGCTTGGAGCAACGTAATATATATACGTATTTCACTTGTCTTCATACCGGTGACTCCACTACCCCACTATTGTCAGCTCAACGGGTAAGCCCTCTGCGCTTCGTAGGGATAAAAGAAACATACCCCCCCCGAAAAAAACAAAAAACAACAACATAATAACATCAACATAACATTGGCCATTTTTCGGTATACCTTGGGCGTGAGATAATTCAACGGGTTGCACTTTCATTTTCTAAGAAAAACGCAATTCTTAGGGTGGGATATCGAGTAGTATTAATACTAGTAGTTGATGATTATGTCAGGATTTGATAGTTGATGATGTGAGGATTTGATTTGATAGTTGATGATGATGATGGTTGATTGATGGTTGATGATGATGATAATGATGATGATGACGACGACGATGATGATGATGATGATGAATGATGTCAGGATCCCCAGAAAGAAAAGGGTGCACCTCTAGCGTATTATTAGTATGATTAATACCTGGTACTATTAGTAGCATGCATCAAACCAGGGATCTGCCTGCCCTGGACGACACAGATCATCCACAGATCATCTATATATCATCTATAGATCGATAGCGGGGCTGGTCTGTCCGATTTGGGGGCTAAGACAGATGTAAATCATTGGATCAAATACGTAACATAATCTTGAGATATTTTACCGGCATGCATACCAACTGCCAACAAAAAAAAACGGCCCATGACAGCAAAGCGCATCCTACAAAAAAAAAAAAAAAAAGCGACAAGACGGCAAGAACCCTTCCACAGCGTTGTGGCATCAGGACCGCTCTCAGCCTCACAAGCGCCGGAATCGCATGCATACCCTCCGCGCCTGCAAACGCAAGGGGGTAAAAAAATCAAACCCCTTCGGGCCCAGATACACAGGGGTGGGCACCCGGTTTAAGAGCGTCCATAACAAGCGAAAACGCCTTTACAGCTGGAAACCTGTTTTTGAGACAAATTGCTTGGAACTAGTGTAGGGAGGGGTTTCAGGGCTCTAAAGGGGTTAAGAACGGTCAAACTTGTCACGTCCATGCCAAAAACCACATGATACCCAATCTGAAATAAGAGCGCTACGGAGAAGAGTGACCATGGTGGGTGGTGTTATAATATAGCGCTTGAGTTTCGACAAAATATTCGATCTCACAGCTGGAAGGTATTTTCATTTTTTATAGTATAGCGCTTGCCTGTTCCGTGGCACCGCACTGTATAGCAACCCCAAAAGCGGCAAGCACCGTGTTATCGGCCTTGTAGGAATTATATGGTTGTGTGCAACAGTTGTACAGGGACGCGTGCCACGATAGACTCTGAGGTAGCACACTTTTTAGCTATTTGTTTTGTGAATGGCGGGACTTCTTAAACTAGACTAGACCCCAACCGTGGGAAGATACTTGATACTTAGTCTAGTCTAGTCTAATCTTTTGCAATGGTTTGCAATGCTTTTTTGGTATACCTAGGCCATGGGATGGTTTGGTCATGTTTGGTCATCGGTTTTCACGTTGAGTTGGCGTCGCTGTCAAAGACGCGAGTTACGATAGAGAGGTGACATCAACCATTCATCGTGTTTTCTCTGAGGTTGCTCCTCAATTTTGGGTGCTTAAGACCTCTCCCAAAAACTGATTTGGAGAAAGATAAAACCGCTACCGGATAAAACAATCCCATGGCCTAGGTGCACAACGAGAATCACGCAAAACAAATGTCGGTATTATTTATTTTTTTCCGACCATTTCGGGTTAAGGAGCCCCATCCCTCAGGAAAAAAACTAGCCAAAACGTGCTACCTCTATCGTAGCATGCGTCGAAAATCGAGCAAAATCGAACAAAAACGAAATGTTTTGGAGTGCGGAATAATTGAGCTTCTGGAATTGGGAGCTTCAGTAGAAAGGGGTGCACCTCTAGCACCTCTGGCGTAGCATGTGTCCACAGGTATACATTAAACCATGCTGTTTATGCGCGTGTTGCACATCTCGTGTTGCACATCTCCTTAGCCTCGTTCCTAACGAACCCAAAAAAATCACTAGTCCTGACTCAAAATGTCTTCCTGACATGTTGAAATCCCGAAAAGTCAGGGGTTTGAAAAAACAAAGCCACGTTTTACTTTGTCGGGAATCCTGACATCAATTTTTAAGGAAAAATGTAAAAAACGACTCAAACTCCGGATTCCTGACAAACTTCACGATTCGCGAAAATGCCACGTGTTTTTCTTCGCGATTCCTGACATGGTTTGTTGCTATGTTCGTTAGGAACGGCCCGAAAGTTGGACATGGCACACGTTACCGACCCCACCAACGTCACAACTCATAACACGTTACCAAGCATCGCGACGTCACACCAAGCTATGCATCACACGCCACGAGACTGTCAATAAACGCAGTTCAAGTGTTACTATAAGTAACTCACGAACCGTCATGAAACGTTGCGAAAGGTCACTTAGCGCCACGAAACGTCACGAAAATGAATGGCCACTTTTAGTGTGGTCGATGATATAATACCGTCCCTGTGCTTCGATGCCTTCTCCCTTTGACTCTTGAAAAGGGGTGAGCGGTTTGCCTTGTTCTTTTACCCGCTCTTTTACCCAAATGATAGAAAAATCAGCCCTCCTGTTCCCCGAAGCCAAGCCGCCTCCTTATGGCAAATTCAAGACGGAAGCCTTCATCAATAGAGTTATAGACGGGAGATTCAAATTATTTACACGAGATAGGACAAAATAGACCAATGCGATACGTACAGTACAAGTCCCAGACGGTGGCGACGCATAGCCCGCCGAACAGCTAAACCCTCATAGGCCAACCTTTACGAGACAAAAAAATAAGCACAGAGTAGGGTGCGCCCAATAGTGCCGGTTGAATAGTGCCACTGCTCTCAATAGTGCCCATTGAATGTTACCACTGTTCTCTATAGTGCCGGTTGATTAGTGCCACTGCCCTCAATAATGCCGGTTGAATGGTGCCACTGTTCCCAATAGTGCCACTTCTCTCAACGGTGCGGGTTGATTAGTGCCGGTGCCCTGAATAGGGCCGGTGCCTTGAATAGTGCAGGTACCTTGGCCTGGCACATACCGGCACAATTGGGACGACCGCCCCCACCTGTACCAAGGTTTTTCAACGTTTTCGCGTACAAGATTGAACGGTCCTTTCGACGGTTGCACCCCTTCACTAACGCGAAAAAATCCCACATTACATTACACTACACTAGTTCCAAGTAGTTGGCCCCAAAAAATGCTTGCAGTTCTTAAGGGGTTCGGTTTATAACCATGTTTTTCACGGGTCGAGTAAAATCTCTTGGGCCGAGCCGGGTCGGATCAGGGTGACCCAAACCAACCCAAGATATTCGAAAACTTCCTGATCCGATTCGGGAGATTTCAAATGCCCCCTGACACGACAAAACCCGACCCGCGAGATTGGAAGGCCTTGTTTACATTATAACCTTTTAACTACTGCGAACATGTTTCCACACGAACTCAAAGTAGTTTAGTCCGCAGCTGGAATGGGGGTGACTCAGCAAGCGCTGCCATCAGCAGACAAAATAAAACAGTACGCCAAGCAACCTCCGACGTGTGACGTCACTGGGCGGTTACACGAAAATCGAAATACCTATATAACCCAGTGCCCAAATAGCCAAATACCCAAAACAAACCTGCAAAATCCCTCTGGCTCACAGAAAACAAAAAAAAAAACTTCCAAACGCCACAGCCCCTCCCCCAAGCCGGCCATGCTACGTATGTACTCATGGGAATATGATAAGGCTCACTCGTTCAACTTCCTCATGCATGGTTGATTGACCAGGAGCTGCAGACCTCCGACACTCTTGGAAGTCTTCGCGAGTTCCAGCGTCTTCGCGAGTTCCTGTGGTCAGCTGCGGCAATAGCTGATACTGATACCACCCTGGTCAGCTGCGGCAACAGCTGAACCTACTATCCTGGCCCGCTGACAACAAGCGCTTGCTTCACTCGTCACTTCACTCGTCACTTCGAAGGCCACCCTGTAAGCCAGCAGCAGTGGTCTTGTCAAAAACTCTACTGCATTTCTCGAGAAACCTTGCTAACCCCTGAAGCAGTGGATTGTCTAAGACTCTGCTCTTCACGGTTAAAGTTAATCGAGCTGACTGTACAGCACGTGTTGCGGAAAACGTGTAACGCAGCAGCGGTCCGTCGAGACTCTACTGTACAAAAACAGCTCCGGTCTGTCGAACCTCTACATCTCAGAGAAACCTTGCAATACCTCAAGCGGCGGTCTGTCTAGACTCCACCAGGTACTCCTCACGGATAGGGCTAGTCGCGAGCTAAACGTTTTTCGTCGTTGGCGCGTCCGGGCCTCCCGCCGGTGCCGCGGAAGCATTATCGGACGTTCGGAACGCTCCGTTCGTGTTTGCGGGTTGTGGGTCCCTTAGCTCCACCGGTTGTGGCTGCCCCATGGCCTGTTGCGCAAAGCCACTGACGCCGGCGACCAGCTTGTTCATGGCGTCGCCAGCTTGGTTGACCCCTGCCGCCACCCTCGGGTTACTCTCGAGAGCCTGCCGGAATAGACATGGCACGGCGGTAAACGAGGAGGGAGGGAGAGAGGGCATCGCGCCTTTAGGCTGAGCGTGTATTAGTGGATACAAGGCGAGATCACAACGCCGACATAGTCGACGAGAGTGACCCATAAATATCACTACACCATGTAGCATACAGCAGGGCCTGCTTGGTTGACCTGTCTAGATCTCTCTTGAGCCTGTAGGCATTGACAATACCATGGTGGTACGTACATCCATTCACAACAACACCAAGAGAGCATCACGCGTATAGATAAACACCCTGTTCCAGGCTCGTGCTACGATACATGTATTCAAGTATAATGTATTCAAGTATACAAGTTTTTGGCCAAAACATTTTCTGAACGACGGGGCAGGCTCGTTAACCCTAACCCTTGACCTATTCATAGCATCGTCGGCACGGTGCATTTAATGCCATTAACGCCATTAGGTTTTGCATTATTGGGTTTTGTGTACCTCCATGCATGATGGCACATCTCGTTCACAAAAAGAGACAGAGAGATAGAGAGGGTATGTCTCCCGACTCTTGGGAGCGTCGCAGGGCAGTACCACTGCACAGACAAACGAAAGCTCAATCAACAGAGCATCACGCTTTCTTCTAGGTATTAATAGGGTTCTATCCAATACCAGGTACCAGGGTACGATGGCATGGCTTTGAAATTGTTGTCTACTCTAGTCTAGTGGTATTACTTGTATTGTTGGGGTGTAGTTTCAAGAAACGATCACGATCACGAAGAACCATTGAAGCCACGTCCAATAATGATAGCGATACACGCACCTTGTCAGTCGACTCCTTGGTCTTCTGCGCCCACCGAGTCGCAGCTTCAGACACGCCCAGCCTGCAACACAACAAACGCACGCCAGGGCGATCAGATCAGCGTACGATTAGGTGTTCCATGGCATCCGAACATTATCATGATTCAGCACTGATGCTCCATGGCATATCCCAAGATTATCACAATTCCGCACTGCTGCTCCATGGCCTCCCAATAGTATCATGATGCCCATAGTATCATGATTACACACCGATGACAGATCACGATCAAATCACGATCTAGATCATCTGCAGTATCTGCAGTACATCCTATATCTGCGGCTATGGTATGTTCTGCAGGATCTGTATACGCGTACATGAAGTACAGATCCAATCCACGGTACATGTGCTAGATCATGCAGATAGTACGGCTCCCAGCCGGTGACATGAGCAATAGACGATGCAGATCTTCCCTGAAAGATACAGATTTAGATCACCAAGTGGGCATACATCATCTTATCTGTCCGACGTGTACGAGATTGTCATCATTCCGCACTGGTGCTCAGTGGCATGCCGAGAATACCTTCAAGTATAACAATTCCGCGCGACGTTTATGGCAGAAACAAGTGTACCAGGTACAGAAGTAGACAATGATGTAAAACACCGATTCATCAATTGATTGACCGGTGAGAAAGTCGCGGTTCAAACATCGCTGGATTCCCCGAGCCTCCCCTATCACATCACACCGCGATCCAAAAGCGATGTCGGAGCCTCTCCAATTACTTGACGCCGCGATTCTAAAGCGATCTCGACAATCTTGCACACATACGACAGGTAAGACGGTGTATCCCCACTTGGTGATTTAGAGCTTTCAGGGAAAATCTGTATCGTCTATAGCTCATGTCACCGGCTGGGAGCCGTACCATTCGTATGATCTAGCACGTGTTTCCTGGGTTGTATTTGTACTTCAAGTATACAGATCATACAGATCCTGCACGACATACCATAGCCACAGATATAGGATGTACTGCAGATACCGTAGATGATCTAGATCGTGATTAGAGCCTCTCCAATTACTTGACGCCGCGATTCTAAAGCGATGCAGACAGCATCCAACAGACCAGATCAAAAACCTGTTCGACTTCGGGCTGCCGTGCCACTACAACGGCGCGCGTCGTATACGCAAAGCACAGTTGGTAAAACAATGTTCGAGTACGCACCGAGCGTACCATAGTAGACACATGAGGTGTTCAACCAAACCCTATACAAGTACACAGAGATAATGGCGAACAAAAGTGACGATTTAAGCATCGGCAACCCGACATAGCCCGGGCCGCGTCGCTGTGTTAAGAGACGTTGGAGTTTGTGTCCGGACAGTGATACGGTGCAAGAAGTTGTATGACGACGCGCGACGCAGTGTAACAATCCAACTCGTGCTGCTACGCTCAATAATGTAGTAATGATGTACTAATGTGGTAATAATGTAGTAATGTGGTAGTAGTGTAGTAAATAGCGTACTAATAGTGTAGTAATGTGGTAGTAATAATCAACTCCCAAAAGGGATAGTATATAGCATATAGTATGTAGTGCATACGTGTATTAATGATAGAACGTCAGTGTTGTGCTCATTTTGTGACCACATCTATCGCCTTGGCGTGCTATAATCAAGTCAATAAAAGGCGCTGTCAGAGTACTTGTATTAATTTCGTGTCGACCTCGACTGCTGCTATTTAATATGGTATTCTTATAATATTAATAGCGGTATTGCAGGGTCGTGGCAGTGTGGTATTGTGGTATTGTGTTGTTTGCATTAACTTCGTGTCGACCTCTGTGGGCTTGGCGTGCTAAAATGACATTATGAAGGTAATGACTGTATTGGACTCACTTGGTGCCGACCTGAACGGCCTTGGCGTGCGACAATCAAATCTCCCACTTGTACGTATGACATGAACAGTATTAATAGTTCAAGGCCACGGGGGATCCCACAGGAACATTTGGAGTAGGAGCTCGTATGAAGGCATTTGGCGTATATTTAGCCAGCTGAAAATAGAGTATGGCATCTGCCAACAAGATCCTTCTTTCGAAAGTTTAGAAAAAATGCTGCAAATATCCAATAAAATACATGAGAGTTTTCAGGTGGTTTTAGCCCTTTTTCGGGCTCCATAACTCCATAAC
Source organism: Undaria pinnatifida (assembly GCA_012845835.1). NCBI lineage: Eukaryota > Phaeophyceae > Laminariales > Alariaceae > Undaria > Undaria pinnatifida. Next base: position 20,059,076 of record JABAKD010000020.1, read on the forward strand.
TTCCTGCTTCCTATCCCTCACGGGAATGGATTTTTGTTTGCTTCTAGCTTTTCTCCTACGACAACAACAAGAGTTATGCCATCCGCCTGCCATCCGCCTGGGGAGCAGCAAGCTTTTGATGAAAAACGTTTTTTCATCCGTGATGTACCCATCGTATTAGGCTTCCCGCACGTGAATTTAAACATTTCAGCGATTTCGGGAACATTTGGTGTTGCTGGCTCGCAAGTTCGAAATCACGAAAACATCTCGTGAGTGGCTCCTGGCTGCCTCCGACTGCTGCCTGGCGCACCTGACGCCGTCATACACCCCACAACGAGCGTCCGTCAATTTCGCGGGCCATGGTTAGTTGTGTGTAGCTGTAGCTGCCCGCTAGTGAAGTGCATACGTCCATCAACGTTCATCAGTAGTTGGGGGTCATTTTTTGTGTGTCGTTTTGTGTACCCCAAATTTCGATCACTGCAGCGCCTCAAAGTCGACGTGTGGACCTCGAGTGAGAATCAGAGGAAAATCGATCTGAAGAGACTCACAGCATCTGTCGATTAAGCCCTTTCTTGACCCTGGTGTTGCCTAACGCTAGCCCTAAGCCCAAGCCACCCTAAGCCTAACCAGCCGAAGTTCTAAACGCAGCGTGTTAACCTAGCCATGTTTTTCTACCGTTCCGATCAAACATCAAGATATTAGAGTAACCGCAAAACCGGGGACCAGGGGACGCTTGGGGCCCCCCGTGCCTCAACAGCGGTACCGTATTGCACTCACATGGTGTGGGCCTCTATCGCCTCGGTGTTGCAATAATGCCATGATCAACTTTACTAGTAGCTCAACCCCTTTTTAGTTAATAGAGCCTCAAAACCCCTCCCTGCACTTATTCCATGTTATTTGTCGAAAAAAACGGCTTTCCAGTTGAAAGGCGTTAATAGCTAATAGCGGTAATAGCCATATCATTGTGCTGAACTCACGTTGCGTCAACGCGTACTACACAAACTCGTGTAAACAAGGATACCAGGTACCGGGTAAGTAACAAAAAAGCATATTGATATCGGTACTGTCGTGCCATACTCACTTAGTGTCGACCTCTATGGCCTTGGCGTGCGCGGTCATGGCGGCGGCTACAAACTTTCCGCTGACATCGTGCTTCTCGTCCAACTCCTGCACCTGCACAAACACACACCGTCAACGTAGTACAAAACTGACCTTAGGACACATGAGACCCTTGGAACCTCATGGGGGATAAACGAGGAGAATCTTATGAAGGCGGAGAAAGGACAACCTTGGGAAATTAGTCCTACTCCAAGGGGAACAAAAGGGAACAAAGAGGAACGAAGGGGAACCTCGAGGGGACTAAAAGGGAATCTCAGAGGGAATACATGATAAACTCAAAGGCAATGCGGCACAAAAGAGGCTCATGGACAAGACACACCACATCCGCTGGTATAGAGTGGCGGCACATGGAACGTGAGGCAAAAAACCGCCAGCAAGCGATGAGATGAGGGGACGAGGCCAATCGCGGTGTGCGAGGAGACATGGCGAACAAGAACGGGACATGTAAGCGACGGAAAAAAAGTGCGTTGTTACCCTGGGCTTGCCTTCAGCAACTCCAACAACTACATTTAGGTAGTTACACACCTCGGACAGATGTCGATCATATACATCATATAGATCATAGACCATATAGATCCTGTAGCTAATCTACAGCAGTAGGTCCTGTACCTGCCGTTATGATAAGCTGCGCAGGATCTGTGTATAGACCACCCAGTACGGATGTAAGTTATTAACAGGAGGGGAGGATATGCTAGATCACGCAGACCGTACGGCTCCCACCTCCGGTAGAATGAGCTACATCATACAGGTCTTCCCTGCAAAGATCTAGATCGCAAAGTGAGGATAGATAATCTATAGTGATCTGACCGACATGTGAGATCTCACTACAGCAAATGGCAGTAACACCGGTGGGAATAAATCAAGGCCAGTCAACGTGTGTCATCGAACATCTCGTCATTCCTTCTGCCAAAGCTGCTACTGATAGTCATGCCTAACGCTTTTCATATAATCTCGTAATACAATCAAGTAGTCAATTATCTCTCGTCTCGCTTTTTTTTTGTACGCGCGTAGTATTAAGGTGATTGTACTCTGTTCTCCTTGGAGCGGCGAAAAGTGTACAATAGGTGAGTGGCCACTGTCAACCCCCCTCCCCAAAAAATAACGCGCAAACTATCGAGGTTGCATTGTTACTCTCCGAGCGTCCTTCGAGCGTCGAAGAGTGCACATACAATAGATGAGTGGGGACTTTTTATCTCAAAACAATCGTTCAAAGTGTAAAATATTGAGGCTACGAGTAGTGTACTATTGTCCTTCGAGCGGCAAAGCGAGGGTCGAGCAATGTACAATAGGCGAGGCTGACCTTAGTGGCAATGGCTTTGGCTTTCTGCGAGACCCCGAGCTTCTCGTCGAACAAACGGGTGTACACCATGCCCTGCGCGAAAATGCCCCTAATCCACTCAGCCGTCGTCAGTGGGCGTCCCTCAGCTCCACCTGATCACCGCCGTATCATAAACCACGAACGATATTCACACGATAATCATTACCCATGCATCACTCAGGGGTCGGGATTCGAAAGGAAGGTATACTCTTGCGCTATCATACCATCATACTATGATATGATGATATGATGATATGATGATATGATGATATGATGATATGTTGATATGATGATATGATGATATAATGATACCATGATATGATGATATGATGATACCATGATATGATGATATGATGATACCATGATATCATGACATGATGATATGATGATACGATGTTACGATGATATCTGGTGTGTTCATACGCAGTAAGGGCGTACCAGGTACGAAATACCTGGTATCACGTAGGGGTCATAATACAGAAGAAACGCATAATACTGTCGCGATATAATCGAATACCACATCACGTCACATCCAGAACTACTGGTACTGCTACTGCTACGGCAGAAACACAATTAATAATACCTACCTGGTATTGATAATACCATCGGGTTATAGCTACTAAAAAAATGTTTACAGCACCAGTCATCAACACCAGCCATCAACACCAGTGATAAGACGAGGTCGCTTTACCTCTCTCAAACTCCCGAACATATATTAGATGAGCCACAAGAAGTTTTACGCATTACAGTGTTTTAAAGGCTGGTTTTGCATTTTTGGGTGCATTTTTAACAGATCACATGACGACTTAGACCCAACCAAACCCTAACCCTAACCCTAACCCTAACCCTAACCTTAATGGCTAATGGCTAATGGCTAATGGCTAAGCCTACGACTCGACGCGCCGCTTCGCCGCGCAAATAGGATAATCTGACGCAAATCATTTGTGGACAACCTAAAAGAACGTACCTGGTAGTATTGTTGGTTCGGCTGTATGTGGTATGTTTGGGGGTTTCAGAACGCGGTGAAGCCTACCAGGGTACTGGGTAAAACCGCCAAAAGACACAGATGTGGAAGTGTGACTGCCGTACAGTAGGGTGGCATTGCGATTTCCCCGGTTCTACACCGAGGAGCGCTGATACACGAACAAGATGTCCGTGCGGCCGTATGACATGAAAAAAAAACGTATGATATCATACCGCATGATACACTCACCTTCTGTGGAAGGGTCATCACTGACGTTTTCGCGGCCCAACCCTTCGTTCAAAGACGGCTTCGACGACGCCAGGCTAACGCTGCAGTTCGCTCCAAGAATATCACGCCCATTCGCCTAAAAAAACGCACACGTTATATCATACAACAGCAGTACCATACAACACATAAATTAAAAGGGCACAAGACATCGCAAATGGAAACGCCTTCGCAAGGTACCACGTAACGAACGAGACAACTGCACTACAACGTCTATGCAGACGGGAACAGCATGTTACATTTATTTCTGTTTTTTTTTTCTTCACCTAGTTTCAGCGGTTGTATCTCGCGGAGAGATTGAAATGACTCTTTCTGTTGTCAGGAACAATTAATACTTTTTGCGAGAGCGTTCTATAGCGAACAGTAGCTCACGCCAGGCATCATACAGGGGCTGGTATCCAAGTTTTAACGATGGCGAAGGATATACCGAAGGGCCAAAATAGTTCACCAGTTAATTCCAATGAGCGTGCAGAACCGTAACTGAAGTAGTATGCAGATAACTATTAACACAGTAACTGGCAGCAAACTTTAAACAATACTTCAGTTGTATGGTTACATACGATACTACGACTTGTAAGCTATAGCGATGCAGCAGGAACATGACGAGCACGTTACCTGCAGCGCGGCGTTAGCCCCTTCCTCTCCCACAAACACTAGAGCCGCCCTCTGCGACTTGCCTGTAAGGGCGTTCACCGAGCAAAGCACCAAACAGTCATTGGATAGTTGCATGAACAACAAACGATGCATGAAAGTAACCAGCAACCAGAATCCCCGACGACAACCCCTAATCTTTACAAGGTCCGGCAATAAATGCAAGCCCGATGCGGAAGTGAGGCAATGAGGTACTGCTATCATAAACCCAAGACTCGTTGGTAACTGGCCGGTGTCCCCATCGAGGACCAACGCCCGAATGGGTAGGGCGGACCGTAGCTGGATCAAGGCTGGCGGAAGGCTGTTTTCTCATGGACGGGGGTTCTGTTAGTGGGTGAGCTTGCGCATGTCCCACACTACCCGGAATGATGTCGTTTCGGGTGGCTATCGGTGCAGGGGTCAGGTCGGGTCGACATACTCACGCATCGGTATACAACGGCAGCTTGCGCTACTGGATGGAGTAAAGTACGAGTAACGGGAACCGCCGGTAGGAACAGCTGTCGCTATCGCTATCACTATCGCTATAACGAGAACCAAAGGGCGCGCCAGCTATGTTGGATTGGGAATGCAATGGAGTCAAATCGACACACGACGTGCATGAAAATACGTGGAATTGCGCTGAGCTCAAGCTTTATTGTTTATTTTGCCCCATCCGCCGGAAGGTGGAAAAAAAAAAGGAAAAAAAAGACTCGTATCCCCATGCAGAGAGACCAAAGGATTGAAGCATCCATTGGCCGACCCGGGGATGCGTATATATTATCCCCTACCCAATATCTCAGACTTCCGCACACTTTTCAAGCACTCCTCATATCGACCTTATAAGTAGCGTCAGACTAGTAGCTACTACTTTGTAACCTTCCAATGGGCGAAATCACTGCACTATAAATAGTAGGACGACAAACAGCTGGACGGCTTTACCTCTATAATACGGGGCATTCACCCCTTCCAAAATGCACTCAACACACCATCAATACTCCATTAACACTTCGAGTTAGCGCGGAAATACTATAAATGGGTGCGTTTGTCAGTTCTTACAATACAACGCTCACACGTTAACCCTTGCAGTCCTTGTGGGACTTGGTTATAGTGTACCGCCCAAAAAAGTAACGAGAGAGAGGTGAATCTAATCAAGTGCCTAGGAGGGGCGAGTGAGCTTTGCAATGCTCCACGGGTGTATTTGCAGCTGTCGGCTACACGCTTCGGGCTCATCTCCTACCCCAGCAGCTCGGATTGCCTCGTGTGGCTGATGCTGTAATCAAGCTACTCTTTCTCGACAATTTTTCCCTGTCAAGTCCCACAGCAAGGGGTTGAAACGGCAAATATGATCCTGCAGTACACAAATTCCAAGTACTCCGTCCCCCGTGACGATGACGATGACGGTCACGATTACCATGACGGTCATGAACGATATTTGCCACACTTCGTACTCACTTTCTTCGTGGGTCTGCAGGAGAAGCTTGGAGATTTCGCCGTACGCCGAGAACACCTGAAAGGGTTGTTTGGGAAAAGGGAGGCGTTTCATCACGACGCCAAACAGCCACACCGCATTGAATTTTGGCTATGAACTTCATACAGCAGTCACCAACAGCAGTCTGTAGACTATTGCTTGGTACTATTGCTTGGTATTATCAAACACCTCGTGTGTACTACATAAAAACGCTACCAGGGAGTAGTTAGAGTAATCGTGTTGTAAATAGGATAGAGCAGGCAGCGGTGCAAGTCTGCCCGCTCGCGCACCGGAATAATCCCACGAACCTCTGATGCTGTCTACTGTATGATTACAAACGGTCCAGGGGATGTGCTTTTACGTACCGGTATGTACTGGTGCAGAGTGCTGCAGACCTGCGGGGTTACCAGCTACGACGGAGGGACCAAAGCCGCACCGACTACTGCAACTACTGCACCTACTGCACCAACTGCAACTACTGCAACTACTGCATGAACAGCGAGTAATCTCGTGCGCAACAAGTCCCGAAAAGCTCCTTCGTACGCATATTTTACACTTTGCGTTGCTCCGAGCATAACACGAGCAACGAGGCATATCAGCAATATCCTGTACCGGGCAAGGATGTATGTTGAGCTGATGCTCACGTTGGCGAGTCTCACCACCTATGGCAGATAGGGTCTAACAGCTCAGCTCATTTAAGGGAGGTGGGTGATGGGCGCGATATGACAATGGTTTTTAGCTCTGCGGTGGCGACCGTTCAGCAGCAACTTAGGGGCTAGTTCGCTCACAAACAGTGAGGTCTGGTATTATATGGTATTCTACCAGGTTATGTCTGAGGGATTTTCAAGTTGATAAGACCAAGGCTATGATACGGGCGATATCTCGACTTTCAATACCCAGTATAGGCCATTCGATGCGAGTCGAATAGGGAAGGAAGTGCTGACGTCTTCTCGAGATAAAAATGAAGGCACGTACCGTAGCGGGGAGGGGGAATAACAGCCTGCGTAGTGACCGTGGGTCTGAGGTACGTCTAGGGAGGGAGAAAAAGAAAGAAAAGGGTGAAGACAACAGATGGGATGAGCAAAAAAAAAAAAAAAAAAGAAAGGCCACTCCAGAGGGGGCTCCGTACCTCGGTCAGAAACCGACAAAAAAATGATATTGCCAGCGCGTAGCAAAGCATTCAACCGTTCCAAGGCGGCGATGCACATCTCGAACAAACCGAAATACTCAAAACCTCAAACACTTATAACCTCAGGACCTCACGGTTGCAAATAATGAGGGTAGCAGAAGGCGCGGGGACTATTGATAGACGAAAACATCACCCACCTACCGTGCGTAGCCTTCAAATACAATGGTTGCACTCCTTCAAATACAATGATTGCACTCCTTCAAACGATGGTGACACACCTTCAAATACAATGGTTGCACTCCTTCAAACAATGGTGGCACACCTTCGAATACAATGGTTGCACATAGTTGGCCTCGGTTAGCACCGACGCCGTAGAGCATTATATGCATTTTGGGGTTGGCGTTGGTTCGCAACGACGCTGTAAAACGTGCCAGTCACTGCGCGAGCTAGACAACCAGGGTACCGTTTTTTTTTTTTTGGCGGTCACCATGATGGTTATCAAGTTTGATCATATTGTGCGGGGCGGAGAATCCTAACTCCGCACAAGGGGAATTATCGTATCACGTAGTGTGAATATGGTAAGGCACCCACGAGGCAGTTACATATTAATACCCATTGCTGTCTCTGGAGTGGCCACACCAGAAAACAAAGTAGCTCATTGGCGCTGTCATCCATAAGCAAGAAAGTAGGCACAAGGTGCCGAAGTCCGTGTTGCGAGCAGTTCTTGGAAGATGCAGTTTATCCTTCATGCGACTCGCCGAACACCTCACGGTGCTTCGCGCTTGGTGCAAGCAATGTCTGCCTGGTTGAGGAAAACCCGACGTGCTCCGTCCCGGCGTAGTAAGGATGCGAGGGTCTATGGTCATACGATTACGGCCACGCACAAACTGAGTACACCCCCCCCACCCCTCCCCCCCGTGTCTGGCACAACCCATTTTCAACCCCTGCCGTATATATTGGTCATTTTGTCAACCACACGGAGCGTGCGGATGGCGAGTCATGTACCTATGCTACATATGGGAAGATTTCCACGACGTATTTATCTTACCAAGAGTCGCCGTTTTGATTCTGCGTGCCCACCTTCAAGTGGAGAAAAAAAAAACGGTTCTGCAAACCATCTAATTAAGGGTTTATGAGTGGTGTGCTATCTTGCGTGATACGATAGTCTATGGGTACGAACTATTACCATTACCTTTACCAGGAAATAGCTATGGTTAGCTATGGTTAGCTGTGGTTAGCTATGGTTAAGGTCGGTAACGTTTTTTTAGGCGGATTCAGGTGGGGCGGTTTTGTAATACGGTGGATTGTTTTGGCAGTAGCGGTATTTCGGTTTTAGGCGGCAAGGAAACTTGGAAGTAAGTGGTAATTACAAATATGGCGGTAATTTTTCGGCGATAATGCCACACAGCGGTAATTGTTTTGGCGGTAGGTGTTTTTTTTTCGGTTTTTGGCGGTATCTTTTTCGGCGGTAGGCGGTAAACACAAAAAATGGCGATATTTTTTCGGCGGTAATGCAAAACGGCGGCATTCGTTTTGGCGGTAGGAGTTTTTCGTTTTTCGGCGGTAACGTAAACGTCAACCTACAACTTGGGCGGTTTTGCGGTGCCTAGCCATGTTTTGGGAGCCCGAACCTCTTTCCGACGGCTACTCTTGTTCCCTTTGAACGGTCGGGTTGCACGGCGAGCTCAAACGATGTATTGAGGCAAAACCAACGGGAAAAGTGTAGTGACCTATTTCACCATGAATGTAATCGAGCAGCCTCATGCGAAACGCACGAACAGAGAGGGCAACAAAACTGTACCACCCAGAAACCACAATAATAATATGCTGATCGAATGCCGTGACGTTTTAAATTGTAAATGATCAACAACAAATCTCCTGGGGTATAGCCCCAGCCTATTAATAGTCTAAATTATCATTTTTCCCTTTTCTCCCTGCACTACTATTACGAGTTCTCCCCGCCTCGTCCGCAAGAGCCACTCGCCGTCCCCACGTCCCCACACGGCCACAACAGGGTTCTACCGAGAGGGGGTCCGCAGAACCAAAAGAACAAAGAACGCAGACGAACACGGAACAAAGAACACGAGTGATATCCAGTGCAGGCGGTACCAGTGTCGCCGGTATGTTTTGGGCGGTGTCTAGAGTTGGCGGTACTTTTTGGGCGGTGTCGAGGGTTGGCGGCATTCATTCGGCGGAAGGCGGTAATTGCGATTTAGGCCGGTATTTTTTCGGTGGTATTGCAATACGGCGGCAATACGGCGGTATTTTTTTGGCGGCAGATGGGATTTCGCTTTTCGGCGGTAAAGACTCTGGCGGTAGGCGGTAATTACACAATATGGCGGTAAACCGCGGAATTACCGGGACCGCCCACCAGGGCGGTAATGTCACGGCGGCAATATTACCGACCTCAACAATATTACCGACCTTAACCCTGTTAACAAGAGTATCTACGCGGCGATTGCTGTACGCGTGATATGACATGATACGAATAAACGAAACACGTTTACTCGACTCCACCTGGTTTTCCAGATTCCAACGGAATTTCCGATTTTACGGGACCGTCAGGCTTTCCCCGTGTACAATTCACATCGTTTCGTATACTACCATAGTTGCTTAGTTACTCAACCCTGTTCAGCACTGCTGCACTCATGTGTTGGGGTCAAAATGCTTCAAATTAGCAGGAAATTAGTGAAGGATTTCTGCAAGGGAACAGGGCCTAAATCCTTTAGCAAGTTGTCAGGAGAAAATACGTTGACCTCTTGACAGACCGACGGCAATTCTCCAACAATTGACCTTGACTGACGGAAAATTGCTAAGTTTTAGAATGGAACGATCGGTTTGACACCCTTGACTGACCGCTGGACGTTTCCCTTGACTGACCGTCCCCTGATATCTGTGCTTTTTAGCACTGCACTACTGCTATTAATAGTCCTGCGTGTTATTCATACGATCTTTTAACCCATTCTCGTCCATGACAACCAGCGTTCGTCTCCTCTAGGAGACGAGCTCTATGGCCACAAACTGCAAGAGAGAAACATACATTACATCGCAACTGTACAGTAGTGATATTTGGCCATGCAATGCAAACAAATGAAATGTGCAGTTGGGGACCAAACACTTGGAACTACACTGCAGTAGACTCCTTTTTTTGGACTTAGGATAACGATCTATTATCACGGTCCAATACTACAGTGCACTCATTTCAGGACTTGGCAAAATGATGTATTAATATTACGCTTTTATAGCTTGATTATTATGCTTGGTTGGAAGCTGGAGATACCTGCACGATGGAAGACTCCGTCAGCTCTTGGTCCAGCAGCGGCAGGCCCTGCACGAGAATAGCTCTGGAAGCCTCAAGCTCAGTGATGGGGTGGGACATTTCGTCGCCCTTGCTTGGCTTCATGGGCGTGGTAGACGAGAATTCTGGCAGAGACCGTGTGCGACGCAAGGCGCAAGAAGAAGACACAAAAGCAGAAGAACACCGTTAGCCGTTACGAGGTACCATGGTAGCATGGTGGTAGCTCGTATGAAAGTTGCACACGTGGGCCAGATGAGATGCTGTACAAGTATTAAGATGATGTATCCCCACTTGATGATCTAAAGGTTTCAAGGGACATCTGTTTGGTCTAGTTTATGTTGCCGGGTGGGGGCTGTGCGATCTGCATAATCTAGCAACGGTTTTCAAAGTTGGATGCGCATTTCTTACGGCTGGGCATTGGCTCAGTATGTACTGGCAGTAGTAATCTACTGGCGCAGTAGTAAACTACTGGCAGTAGTCATCTAATGGCGCAGTAGTAATCTCCTGGCAGTTGCAATCTACTGATTGGCCCGGCCAGTATGGTCGCCAGTGGTTTTTATCTGATGTACCACCAATAAACACGCCATATTATGGCGGCGGAAACCCACCAAATGCTGGCGAATAAGTTACAGTACTTCCGACCCCCCCCCCCCCCCTTTCTCCGTTCCTTCCCTCACTCTTGGGGTGTTGTTCTCCTCTTCTTCTATAGACGTTTAGTACGGACGTGTATTTTTTTCGTTGTTGCAGATATCTGGTATATTATATCGAGTTGCGGTGTATGTATCCTATAGCTGCTCGTCTACATTGCCATGTTGTCATGTTGTCAACTCTGTTTTCTTTCCTTCTTGCTTTGTTGTTCACTTAGACTGGAACTAACTTTTTGGGGGTACCGTATGTTTTGGTTTTTGGGTTCGCTGAAATATCTCCGCCCCCCCCCCCCCCGGCTGTTGCCCCTTTTCACGCGTTCCTTCCTTCCACCTGTTTCCTGTTTGTACGCTAAAACATCTCCGCCACCCTCCGGTTGTTGAGATTTTTCGCGCGTTCCTTCCTTCCATTTTCTTCATTTTTGGTCTCTTAGGGTTAGGGTAACCCTCTGCGTTTGAGTATCCGCTAGCTGCTACCGGTTACAGGTAGCGTTCGCTCGTTTTTTGTTTTTCTTTTCGTTTTGTTCTTTTGTGTTTTTTTTGTGTATTTCGTTTGCTGGTGACACTCTAGCCGAAAAGGGTAGGAGTTCGATGGAGTAACACGAAATATTGTATATTAAATATCTACATATTAAATATGATATGTACGTGAAAACGATTTATACGAAGTAATGCACTTACCTGCGCGAGCACCAACAACAAGAAGGACGTCACATCATCGCACACGCCACACGTTGCATGCATTTTTCTTGTTTTGACTTTTTCTTGGTGTTTTCTGTGTAGATGACCGCAATCACCCCCGGCCAATACAGTTGTGAGTTTTGAGCCCCGATTGTGATCGGAAATGAAGCGAAATTGCGCATTTTTGGGGCCTCCGGCGGCGCCTCCAGCCCCCCCCCCCCTCACGAGCCAGGGGGGGCCTAATGGCCGTGCTACGCTCGGCCAGTATACTGGACCAGTATATTGCTGCAGTCCAGTATACTATTTGATTTTTACCACAGTATAATCGATACTGGCTGAGTCAGCCAGTGCCCAGCACTAGGAATTATATGTCCCAGAGCAGTTAATCCTTTGCAGCAAAAACGAACGGCCCACTTGGAACGAGATAAGCGGCAACTGATTGGTGCTGGGAGTGTTGCTTCATACGCTGGAGGCCCACGAGGGTATGGGTGCACATGGGATGGAATAGGACTCACAGGGCGGAGCATGTGTGGGCGCCGTACGGCTCACCCGCGGCAGGAGCCACTCAATACCGCCATGGCCTGACCAGGAGGCTATCGAGGCAAAACACCGGTTTGCGAACGAGGATCTGGCGATATAATTTCTGGCAAAAGTGTGGTACCGATGTTCGCAGACTACTAATAGAAGTTGCAGTAATATTAGTCCTAGTCGAGCCACGACGGCAATATCACAACTTCTAGATTTGCCACGAGGGGGCCACTTGGATGGCTAACACTGTCTTCTGTGGCGCTTGCGTTGCGGTATAGTTGCGTGTCAAGCTGTTCTCCAACTGTGGCAGGAACACTCGCTGCCGACGTGACGGCACCCACGCCCTACAGTGGAACTGCACCGTTACTAGCTGTTACTAGCCGTTAAACAGCGGTCCCGCAGGAAAAGTCAGTTGACCTATTAGCTGTTCGGGTCGATTTAGCTTGCGCTGCCGGGGAAGTAACGAGGACCGCCGATCGGGACTGCTCGCGCTATCGCTACAGTGGGGACCGAAGGACACGCCAACTAGCGCTGGATTGCGAAGGCATATGAGTTAATCGACACAAGACGTGGATGAAAATACGTGGAAAGTGTGGTCATCCGCCGGAGGATACGTAAAAGAGAAAAAAAAAGTCGGTTGCCCAAAATTCTCCAGTTTCACATCGGACACAGGCAAGTTGGAACGGAACGAACGAATGCGAGCAGCCTCGTTCCATGCCAACCGTTCCAACGAGGTCGACTTGAGTTAAGACTTAAGAGACGCCCTGAGAGCGGTCAAATCGGCTCGTCGCGTCGTGTGACGTTTATACTAAAACCTAATGGAATAAGTGGGTACGAGGGTGAAAAAAATGGTCTACAAGTATCATTAATAATAGTCTGCACCACACAAGGAGTACTGATGTAACGCATTTGGTGCCAAACAGCAGTAAACCTGTACCAGGTATCTTTTAACACGCATCGTGCGACTACGAGTACGAGTGCAAGCACGGCAAGTGCGGGGATGATTTGCTGCTATTAATAGCCCACACGCACACCAAGTACCACCAGGTATATGATACAGTAGCGGCTACGGTTTAAGAGAGGGTCGGTACAAGCCAATTTCTCTCTCTTAAATCCGGCTTTCTCTTATACCGTCTCCGCTACGGTATAAGAGAATATTCTCTTATACCGTAGCCAAATCGAAAGCGCGCCAGAGAGACGCTCTTGTCCGAACTATATGGCGTAGGAGGTCGTAGAGAGTGTATCATTCAATGTCGCGTAACGCAGCAAGCGTTACCACGTCGGGCTACCTCCAAACACCGCTCATTCTCTTGGTTGGCGAGCACGTGGACCCAAGTACGTGGTGCGCTTTTAGTGGATCTGCGCTTGGAAAATAAATCATCGTCGTGTCATGCGATGCACATTTTGCACGTGGACATGCAAAGTCGGTACAGTAGTGGTTTTGTTGTTGTTTTATAGGTGTGTTTCATGCTCGCACCTCTTCTAGAAGGACAACACGAGGCTACGAATGCACCAGCACTCAAGAAAGACGCACCCGTTTACACACTGCACCCCTTCCTCCCACCGTACCCTCAACACAACACCCTCAACCTCTCATCCCATCGATTTAACCCCCCGACAAAACGCGAGTCAACGAAAAAAAAAAACTTCACATTATCAAGACATCACTCGCCCTACAAATAACACAAACCCAAGAAACTAACGCTACCCTCGCGACCTGTCAGCCTGAACACAATCTGTGTGTGATGTGTGTGTCCACGTGGTTTCCAAATGGTTCGATTTAAGAGAAAGTCTCGGAAGCAATAGGAATTCTCTCTTAAATCGATTTTGATTGGTACAAGCCAATTCCTCTCTCTTAAATCCGTACTCTCTCTTAAAAAAGTTCTCTTAAACCGTAGCCGCTACTGTAGTACATGATAGCGTAGTCTACACATTTTACGTGTATCGTGCGGAACGTGCGGAATTCGAGAATCTTCGAGCCGAGAAACCAAGGACCAGTCTGCAAAATCCTACCAGGTAACATATATTCATTGCCGCGAAGAGCCTAGATAACTGCTTACTGCCTAATTGTGGCTATATAAGCACAAAACACTGAACACTTCACTACGTGCGTACGACCACCCCCGTGCGAGGTACACGCAAGCGCTGTGTGACACGCGGCATCTGTTTGGAGCAACAGGCTCTATATTCTATGCTGACCTACAGATTAGCTTTTTCGTGTTCTCTGCTTTTCGAGCATGTTCTCCATTCGCCTATATACGACGCCGGAGAAAAGTAAGGGAAACAGGAGGTTTCGAACGACCAGACCAAGTAGGTGAGGCAAACCATAACCAACCGCCCCTTCTCCCAATCCTATGAGAACTTTAGCTAGCCCCCGATGCAACATATTGGGCCTAGGGCGCGAGGCATGAGGACAGGTTGCAGCGACGATTGATGACAAAGACAGAATGAGAACACGCGGAGAAATGGTGGCATTTTGGCTTGCAGTTTGCCAAAGAAACACGGGTTTCGTTTCATACGCGTCTCTGTGATAACGCGTAACAGGGCGTACGAAGCAAGACTCACCTACCATTGAAGTTATTGAACCTCCTCTGTGTGTTAGCCGATGCACGTCGGGCTGGTCTGCTAGGGTGGTGTTGCTGTCTGCTACGGTAGGGGGGCGACAAAACTGAGAACACGGCCCACACACAAGATGACAGAAGACAGAATAAACAAAAAGGGTTTCAATCCTGATAATGAGGCTTTCTTGCCCAAGTTCTTTGATAAATCCCGAACTTTCAACTTTCTCAAGCAGACCCTGCAATCTGCCCGAGCCGGTCTCCTTCCAAGGCACTTCTCCCTTGCGCGCCCCCGCCTCCAAGTGAAGAGGCACCGCGACACCTCTTTTTTCTGAAAACGGAATGGGGGTGTTCGATTTGGTGCTTTCCTCCCTTCTTGCTCGTAATTCTTAGATTTTGCGGTGCGAGTTTTCTCCCTGCGCACCAGCAGCCTAACCATAACCCAAGCGAGAGGTAGCATCTTGCGCGTCTAAACAGACGTGAACTCAAAGCTAACGGCAACACCCAGGTAGCTGGAGTGACGTTCAGGGAAACTTGGAGTACCCATGGCGACCGCCGTCGCCTTTGCGCCGAATGCTGCGGCCACGACCAGTGCTAAGGATGGAGATGTGGGCATAGCTAATGGAAGAGGAGGCGGAGGAGGAGGTGGAGGAGGAGTCGAACGGGCGCCTATGGCCCCTGCCGAAACAGCACCAGCTAAGACGAACGGGCATGAGCTGAGCGTCTCATCGCCGGAAAAAGCAGGAATGTCCGAGGAACTCAAAGAGTGAGTCCTGCTTGATGCATGCCCTGGCGTTTTATGCTTGTGTATGCGACCCTCATTTGAAGGATTTGCTCGATTGCTCGCTACTACTGTTCTACGAGCTGCTGTTGTTATCACATCCCCCTTCTTGGGAATGAAAAACAGCAAGAAATGCGAAAATGCAACTCTTGTTTGGGTGTGTGTGAGAGACGTGCCAGAGACGTGGACCTTTGAAAATGATGCTCCAGCGATGATTCGACCGCATGCATACTGCTATATTATAGAATGCATAGCTTGCAGCTAAGCTCTACCGTTAGCCTTGGGTGGCCGTGTTAGACCACTAGTGCTGTCTCTTTTGGGTGTTTACGGTCAAGGGTTGCTAGCTGGAGTGCTTTGGGAGTGCTTTGGTTTTTTTTTTTCAGGCAACCGGGGCGTGTGCGCTCTTGTAGGAGGATACCTGGTTCCTGTTACTGGAGAGTGACTTCTATTACTAATTATTAATAATAGTTACAGGATACCTGGTAGACTACTACGCCAGCAGGCGAGCAGCAGGCGCTCGTGTCAGCACCTCCTTCTCTTTTGAGGAAGCAGCTCTGAATGAAGGTCGTACCTGATACCGGCGCAGGTACGGATAGCACATGGGTACGTAGCAGTACGTAGTGTTGAAGGCGACGGGTACTCGCACGTGCGAATACTCACTCGCACGTGCGAGTACGAAGCTCTTTGATAGTTTCCGTCGTACTTGCTTTACCATGCACTACGAGTACCGATGGTATACTTGTTGAGTCCAGACACGACCGGTATATGAGCCTGAATCCTTTATGATCCTGATGATTTTATGCCAACACACCCAAATCTTGCCGGATACCGGTACATACCTGGTGTGCGCGGTTTCGGGTGTCGCGTTTCGGTGCGTTGTTAGTACACTACAACAGCAGTACGAACACCCGGTCGTTTCTATTCCATGATACATACACGCCTAGACTATTGATACCATAAATGTAATGCGGACAGTACGGGTTCTATTTACCATATGTTCTATTTACCATATAATACTATCTGCGATTCTCCCACTAGTGCGCGACGTCATGCACTAAAGGTGCACCTCTTTGAAGCCCTTGGATTCTTGGCGTGCTGAGCTTTTGTTCTCAAATTAACTCGCATAGTCAAGCCGTGGTCACAGGACAGGAAGGCTCCAGTCGCTCTGGAGTGGAACAATACCCCAGGGAAACAACAAAACAAACATAAGTGGTACATACCTGGTACGCGTATATGTCGTAGGTTAGGGCACGAGAAGCTGGAATGACGTGAGTCCTTGTTTGTCTAATGGTATAACACGAGGATCTGAAACGACACCTCGCTAAAATGACCAGAGTCATCGCTTGTCCCAAGGGCACGCGTATGAGGAACTAGAACGACAGGTTGACTGAGTCTTTGTTTGTCCTGAGGGTACGGGGAGCAGAAGTGTCTGGGTCCTCGCTTGGCCCAAGGGTACAAGGGTCTGACATGAATGGTTCCTCTCCTGTCCTAAGGGTACCAGGAGCCGAACGGACTGGCTCCTCGCTTGTCCTAAACGCACGAGGAGGGGAGATGACTGGATCCTCGCTTGCATGACTGGAACTGGCATTATTACTACATATTGGTACCATTATTAATAGAACTGCAACACCTGCACGTATGTGAAATGCAGACAGCAGTACTAATGCATTGATATTTGCCTTTTCGATGCTCTCTCCGTTGGGCGACAAAACCTTGAGGCATGCCTATTTTATGTCGGTATGGCATACCTCTTTGGTGTCGGCATGGCATACCTCTTATGTGTCGGAATCACATACCTCTTTTGCGTCGGCATGTCATGTCTCTGTTCTATGGGCATGGCAAGTGATTGGGCGGCAAGGCCTTCACACACGCCTCTTTTCCGATCGGCATGTGAGGCCTCTTTTGTTTTCTATGGACATGTCGCGCCTGTTTCCCACCAGCATGTCAGCTATCAGCGCGTTATGCCTACTGGTAGTTTCTATCGGCATGGGATGCCCCATTTCTTTTCTGTGGACATGCATGCCTCTATTCTATCGGCATGACATGCCTCTTTCGTGTTACACGCCCTTTTTCCGTTTGCGTGCGCCCTTCGCTCGTTTTGTTCTGAGTGCAAAATGCCACGTATAATACACCTGGTACATTCGTTAGAGTAGGCTGAAGGCTAAAGGCTGACGGCTAAAGACTGACGGCTAAAGGCTGACGGCTAAAGGCTGACGGCTAAAAACTAACGGCTAAAAGCTAAAGGCTAGAGTATAGCGTCGGGTGGGCAACGGCGTGTCAAGCATGCCATGCGACGTATCATCGTTAATGTATCGACTTGTTTGGTGTTATAATCCTTGTAATTGCAGCACAGACGTGCAGTATGTACACTTTTTTATATATTGAGCAAATCCTTACTTATGTGAACCAATTTGACAAATGACGAAAACGTCCCGTTGGAGGTGAAGCAACGGTGTTCCGAGGCTGCTGGAACGCGGAGTAGGGCCACCGGAAATGAACCACTGCTGTATAGTATCGTATCACATCAGTAGTTTTATTGCCTGCATAAGGTCGATCACGTGCACCTGGCGCCCTTGAGTTGATGTACTTCTGATATAATATAATATTATAAAAATATACCAGGTATTAGTCATCGCTCAGCGTGGAATATTACAAGGATGTGTTCAGTAAAGGTAAGCAAATACTCGGGGGGAACCCGGATATCTTCCCGAGTGTGAGTATGACCTAAACAACCCGATTGGGTGGCACCCCCATGTGCCTTAAACACCCTTGTGATATTGTTCATGTTGATAGCGTGTTTGCCAGATACCAAGTTTGGTTGGGTAAGAGTTGGGTAGGAAACATGTAGTAATAGTATTGACACCGTCGAACGTCACAATCCAAGGCCAGTCCAACCCGCGAAAAATCGTCTAAAAAGTACGTTAGATGTACGTTTTCCTACCTTTTTGGGGGGTTTTGAACCTATCTTTTTCGTGGGTTGGTTGGCCTTGCTTGGGTTATGTGACGTTCGTTGGTTTCAGTGCTATTATTAGCTTTTTCCAATCCAAAATAATTCGGAACTCGCAAACACCCTCATATTGTATTGTGGAGGTGGCTGGTGAAGGCGTGCGGTATGGTATGATGTATGATACCTGGTATATATCAGCTGCGGTTATTTTGCCGCTCGTCACGAATTTGGCGATGTGTCCCTCGACGCCTGCTTGCCGTCGGTGCGGTGGTAATGCCCTGACCGGCTTCTCATGAGAGAGTTTCTTTCACAGATTCCGCCATCGCCAATTGCCCCCTTGACCTAGTCACGTTCAACGTTAAACGCTAACCGGTTTACTATTAATACTACCAAAGTTATCCTACATGAATTCTGAGTGGTTTGTCCCCGAAGGTGTAGAATCTGATGCAGTTCTAAGCGGGTTAAACATGAAATCAACACGTGTTGCGAGTGGCGAGTCGATCACAACATTACCACACTCCTGCTGTTTTCGTTAAAAATTAGCAAGACCCCTCAGCTGTGAGATCGAGGATTGGATTCCATCGAAACTCGTCTTTGCAAGCTACGTGTGATATCTCGATCGCCCGTGCGACGGGATGTATTTCGCATGTGTCCTTACTGGTATGAGGGACACAGGTCGGTTACGGTTGGTTCAATCTGGCTTCAATCTAGTAACGATGGTGGCGTTGTTAAACCTGGCGTTGATCACTAACGACGACGGCGTTGGTCGCCCGTGCTGTATGTTTTATCTGTGCAGTATTTTCAACAAGCTCATCGATGACCAGGGCCACCTCGACATGCGAAACGTGACGACACTCATCTGGGTTAACAGGATCAGGCCAGAGATCGTCGAAACTATCGTTGAGCTTCTTATCGAGGTAAGCTGCTTGCAACTTTGTATCTTGTCAGGGATTCGCAGGTTGGATCACTTTGGCTCGCCTTGCCAGACCAATGAGCACTGTTGTACCTTGGTGCTTGTTGAACGATGAACGGACTGCTGATACGTGGGGTAGCCTTGCTTGTGTCGTGCGTGACGTTTTGCAGGTTTGGCAGGTTGGCAGCTTCGAGAGGACCACTGCAGGACCGAGTAGGCACAACCAAAAAAACCCTGCTGCAATGCAATGCCTCACTTAGGCAGGAGTGTAGGCACGATATTGTTGTGTCTGTTTCACAGTAAAAGCACTGACTGTTACATACCTGGTATGCGTTTTAAATCGTGGCCTTGTGCCATGTGTTATATTTTGAGATTTGTTTGGCTTTTGTTGTGACCGCAGTTGTCCTCACGCCAGAAAGACCACTGCAGCTACTGCTGTGACAGATGGCGCATCGGCTTGCCACCTGCTGCCATTTCTCCGTATGCATAGATTCGCTTACGGCTGCGTCTGCTGCTGATGTTAGCTGACTGCTGCTGCTTTTGGTGGCTGGCTTCGCCGTGGGACTCTTTTTTTTTTTTTTCAGAACTCGAACGAGCGACGGGTGTTCAACGGCATCGAGTTTTACCTCCCACAGCTGGCGCACATGATCATCCACCTTGACGTCCATCTGCCCTCTTCGGCGTTGGAGCAGTTCGCCCTTGTCGTCTGCCAGCAGAGGTACGTTTTGTTATTTTAATACCGGCTCGCAAACATTACTACTGTAGGATTTTGTTTTTTGTTGGCCTTGGTGCCACGATGTCGACGCCCCTGAACTTGATTTTGTGCATATGTTGTGTGGCGTCCGTCGGACAGTCTTCACGTGGCTCTTCAGTTTAATTGGATACTTGTGGCGGCATTGGAGGACTACCATGCGGAGTTGCCAGACGGCAGCCGTAACAAGAAGGCTAACACGGTCTACTTCAACAGATGCGCCAAGCTGTTGCAGGTGGGATGTCCGCACCACTTCCTTTCGGGGGGTGGGGGTTGCTGTTTTCGCTTTGTTCCTTTCGAGTGGATCCCAGGCGTGCAAACGACACGAAACGAAATAAGTGTGGTCTTGCCAACCGCCTAGTCCAGTATCAACTCGTAGTAGTAGCTTGTTTGCGATGTACCAGGTACCAGAGTATGGTATTGTACCAACTTTGGTGTGGTAGGAGTTGGGTAGGAAAACATATGATACTGTTAATATCACTGAAACCGTCGAGTATCACACTCCAAGGCCGACCCAACCCTCGAAAAATCAGCGAAAAATATACGAGTAACTTCTGTTATGTTTAAACAGTTATGTACTGCTGTTGTTGAGAGCGGCGTTTTCATATTCATATGTATATTTATTTCGAGATTTTTGGTTTGTTCACTGCTGTCTGTATTTTCGTTCGCGCGCGCGATGCTACCACGTGGATGCTACTGCCTCCATCGATCGTCTTTGAGAAACCATCTCCCAAGCCGATGAACACTCTATTATACAAGGTATGCACTTTTTGTTTCACGCTCTTTCCACTGGATCATACTTAATATTTTATACTCCGGAGTATGAAATTTGTAGTAGATGAAAACCATCAACCTTGCGTGACCCCGCCTCCAAAGGGGAACCTTGTATTATATGTCATATACTTGTATTATATACGGAGTACTTTACAGTGTATACTTTACAGTGTATACTATATGGTATATACTATACAGTGTATACTATATGGTATATACTATGGTATATGTATATGGGAGGTACGAGTAGCCATTACATTAAATAATAGGAGTATTCCGGAGTAAGATTGGTGATCGCTCAAACTTTCGGTTTTGATCACAAACATAGCAGCACATGCACATTGCCATGACCCACGACTCGCAGTTCTCCACTTTTTTTGTATTTATTTTTTTTATGTTTCTGGTTGTTGTTGGTGTGCGATGTTCGAACTCGGTACGTCGGCATTTCACTTGCTTTCTCCGATGCACTCGAAAACCTTGCAGCTTGGGTTTTTCTCTGTCTCGCAGTCTGACCACAGATTTTGTATTCTTCGAGGATGAAGATCAACAAGCAGGACGGACACTGCAGCTGCTGTGTGTGCTGATAATTGATTGTCGTTGGGTAGAAACTAAACTTCAAACCCGTTGGAAACATCAATGGGAAAAAACGACGACGAAAGTGACGAAAGGAAAAAAGACGAATGAAAACGACGAAAGAAAAAGACTAACGAAAACGACGAACGAAAACGATCGGCCACGAAGAAACCAACGCGGGCTGCTGGATAGAGTGATCGCAGGCAGGTGTGGCGTCTTCACCAAGAAGTAGGTTTAAAAATGAAGAAACGGTGAAGATGAAAAAACGGTAAGAATATATATATTTTATAAAAATTAAAATACACTCCAGCTGTGAGATCGAAGATTTTGTCGAAACTCATCTTTGCAAGCTGTGTGTGATACTCCGATCGCGCGTATTACGGGTTGTGTGTCCTCATTAAGGATATAGGTCGGCGACTCCCCTTGCAACTATAGTGTAGCTATCAGGGTCAACAGGGTGATGTTAGGCAGTCTGTGCGCGGAAACTGTAAAACCCGTTTCTGAGGGGGACAAAATCTGACAGCTGTGGAAGGAAATGCATCAGTTTATCAAGTGAATCCTGTAAGTCGAATAACCGGTGAGGGGAGGGCGGAGTTTTTAAGGACGTTGGGGCCTGATTTTGATCAAAAGGGGGGCGGGAGGGGGGGAGGGGGGGGGAGGGGACGGGTGGGGCAGGTCTATTTGTGCGTGGAAACTATAAATATTTCTTGTGGGGGAGGGGGGGGAATGTGGCGGGGGGGGCCGGGGGCGGGAGGGGAGGGCTTTAGGTCGCATAGATGTAAGGGTTTGCTATACGCGTGGTGCTAGGTCTAGGCGATGGTGCGGGTGGTGGGGAAGCAGGGGGCGTTGGGGACGGGGGTGGGTGGGAATTGCAGCAGCGGCATGGACGGCTCTGAAACGATAACGAGGCGATATCCAGGGCGTGGAAGTGTTTATTACTCTGGCGGATTTCGATAGTAAGTGGGGCGTTTAAGCAAGAGAGCAAGGAAAAAAAAAAAAAAAAAGGGGGGTGAGGGGGGGGGGGGGGAAGGGTTTTCAAGAGGTTCAGGTCACATATAATATTGAAATCAAGGATTTGGTCGACACTGATGTTCGCAACATTGTGTGTGATCCTCCGATCGCGCGTATCAATCATATACTCCGGAGTATGTAGGAGCCTACTATACGCGCGGTGCTGGGTCTAGGCGATCGTGCGGGGTGTGGGGAAGGAGGGGGCGTTGGAGGGGGGGAGGGGGGATGAATGAAAGCTACGGCATGGATGGCTAGAAAGATAATGACGTGATATCAATGGCTTATTAGTGTTTATTACTCTGGCCGATTTCGATTGTAAGTGGGGCGTTTGAACGAACTGGGCGGGGAACAAAGGGGGGGGGGGGGGAGATGAGTTGGAGCTACGGCATGGATGGCTAGATGGATAATGAGATGATATCAGCTGGCTGGTAGTGTTTACTACTCTGGCAGATTTTGATTTCAGGTGGTGCGTTTAAACAAGAGGGATCGGGGGGGGCGGGGGGCGGGGGGCGGGGGGCCGAGCATTTCAATATGTGCGCGGAAACTATAAACCCTTGAAGGGGACGAATCTGACGGTTGCAGCAAGAAGACACCCCTTTATATCACCCGCCTGGTAATGTTTATTTTTCTAGAAGGTTTGATGTTACATGTAGTATGCAACCCATATATACTTGAAAGTACATATCTAACCTACAGCAGTATAGCAGGAGCAGCAGCGGCGGCGGTGGCGGTGGCGTTGGCGCGAGTTCGGAAGCAGCCGCAGTGATGTCTATCGTATGCACGTGGTATGTATGTGTGTGACAAGAAAAATCGGAACGCTTTAGCACGCACTCTCGAGTGCTTGCGATAAAAAAAGGCAAAATTCTTCCGTCGGACTTGAAAAGGCTACCGTAAGGCTACCGTAGAGTGAGTGTAAATTAGAATCCTGTGGTACGGCATAGCTGAGCACAACAACAGCACCAAGACAGCACATGTATGTATGTGCAGGAGAGAGTGAGAACAGGACCACAGCAGCAGCAACACGCAGCAGGAACACGCAGCAACAGCAGCAGCAGCAGCAGCAGCAGCAGCAGCTGCAACAGCGGCGGCCGGGGCAGAGGCGGCCGATGGCCCATCGAGGAATTGCGGCACAGCAGCATCAGTAGTAGTGTCTGCTGCACAGTAGTGACTCGGCGAGCTCATGACTACAGGCAGCCGATTTTTGATTTTTAGAAACGTATGCAGGAGACAATAGCGACAACAGCAGCAGCACAGCAGCTACACTACACGAAAAACATGATTTCTTCAAAAATTGAAAGATCCGTGATTTAAAAACACAAAAAAAATCTAAAAACAGCACAGATCCAGAGACTTCTGGCTTCATCCACGTAGCCATGGCATGTCATGGAACGTATAGGACTCAGTGTAGGAACATGAGATTTCGTGAAAAAATCCACGCACGGCAAACATCAGCACAACAAAACACAGCAGGACGCTTAACATGCGCAGAAGAGACTGAAAGCAGCACCAGCAGCAGCAACTCACAGCAGCAGCAGCGGCGGCGGCAGGGGCAGAGGCGGGCGATAGCCCAGCAAGGAATGGCGGCACACAGTAGCAGTAGTGTCTACAGCAGCGGCCATCCGGCAGGAGGAGGAGCACACACACTTCACTGGCACTGATGGCTAGGCGAGGTCATGACCGCATACAGCCGTTTTTTTTTTAAAACATGGGCAGTAGACACCAACAGCAACAGCGGCGGCGGCGACGGCGGCGGCGCAGGGGGGCTGGCGGTGGCGTTGGAAGCGACGGCGACGGCGCTGTGGTAAAGCGGTGACATTCCAACAATTCAGCACCAAGTATTGTATGACACGAGAGAGAGCTGATTTTCCGCTGACGTTGTGAGCAGCAGCGGTTGCTGGGGAAAAAACGAACGGCAGCAGCTTATGAAACATTTTGCAAACTAAGTATACAGTATCCCGAAAAGAAACGACAGACCCAACAGCAGGCCCTCCAGCAGGCAACAAAACCATGAAAGGCCAGCCAGCAGGCAGAGAATCCTTACCGGCGAGCCGCATCGAATTGGTACTCAGTTCTATAGCGACGAATATGGTAGAGCAAGAAAAATGCAGGGGTTCTCACGGGTCAGGTCAAACCTCGCAGGTCGGGTCGGGTCGAGTCGGGTCAGCTGACCCGACCCGACCCGCGAGAGTTTCGAGACGTATTTACCCGACCCGACCCGACCCGACCCGCGAGATTTTAAACCTCTTGTCCCGACCCTATTCGACCCGACACACTCCGAGTGACCCGCGAGGTGCGGGTTTCATGCGGGTTGGGTCGACTGGACCCGTGATATATCTCGCGGCTCAAAGTCGGCAAGTCACGGGTCAAACATGTCTGGATATGTACCTTGGTCGGTTGGTTGGTCCTCGGTCCCTCGTACTTTTTCCAGGATGTCGTGCTCCCTGGTTTATTTACCCGCATTGTTTATTGTTTGCAGCATTATTATGTGATGTGAGCGCGAAAAATGATAAAGAGACCGCAACCCACGCTTGGGCAATTAGCCACGCCCGTAGCGCTAGACCACCGGGTCGACCCGACGAGCGACGCGACGAGCGACGCGACGAGCGACGAGCGACGCGACGAGCGAGCTATTAATAGTTATCTATGCAGTCTCTGGCCCCGGCAAGCAGCCTAGCTGAGCCGCCTCCGGCAGCAAGCCCACAACTGGGGCGGTGGATCTGTCAGCAGGGGCTGCGATCCGCGAGGATGCGTTGCCTGCTGCTGTTGCTTGCTGCTGCCAGTGCTGCTGCTGCTGTGCTGCTTCGCCGACGAGTGCTCTTGCTTTTTTATGTTCGGTCACATTTCGTACTGGTATTATAATTCTTGAGCTAGCTACGTACCTATCTACGCAGTCTCCGGCCCCGGCAAGCACCCTAGCCGAGCCGCCTTCGACTGCAAGTCAACAACTGGGGCTGTGGATCTGTCAGCAGGGGCCGCGATCCGGGAGGATCCGGGGTCTGCTGCTGCTGGTGCTTGCTGCTGCCAGTGCTGCTGCTGGTGCTGCTTCGACGACGACGGCCCTTGCCTTTTTACGTTTGGTCACATTTCGTACTGGTATGATAACGGTATGATAAAATTCAGATTTCTTACCGGGTATTATTCGATGTACATGTGTGTACATGTGTGTACATGTGTGTACATGTCTTTACCGTTACGAATACGTCGTACATGGGTTCTTACACGCCATTTGTCGTCTTCATTGTTGTACCCTGGAATGCAGCAAGAGTTTGTGCCCTGGCTTGTTTTAGTGGACTTGGATGCATGACAAAATACCTGAAAAATACTTACGGCTTCATCCGACACCGGGATTCGCGTAGTAATACTAATACTTTATGCCTGATACGAGAAGTTGCTGTCTGGTTGACGTTTCTGGACGCTATGTGATATTGTACGATCGGAGTATCGGGACGAGAGAGGCTTTCATGCAAAAAGCGACAAGTTTTGAATCGTTTATGGGCCCGCGGGTCGGACCCGCCGCGAGGCGCCGGCACGACAAGGACCCTCCGGCAGGCAACTGTAAGTTTGAAAATGGCGAATCCGCAGGCCAGATCCGCGGGTTCGACCCACGGGTCGGCCAAAGACAACGCGCGGGCCATGGTGGCTTGGCCCGCGTGTGGCCCGCGTGTGACCCGTATCTCGCGGGTCATGACCCGACCCGACCAGCGAGAATTTCGACATGTCTTGACCCGACCCGACCCGACCCGACCCGACCCGACCCGTGAGATTTTAAAACACAATGACCCGACCCGAACCGACCCGCGACATTTTGAAACCCCCCTGACCCGACCCGCGGGTGATATGATGGTCATGGTATGATGGTCATGATATGATGGTCATGATATGATGGTCATGATATGATGGTCATGACCCGTGGAGAACCCTGGATGAATGCGACTTCTGGGTGGTGTGAATGTGCAAGTTGTCCTTGTAAACGGAATTCCGCCGGATAATGAAATCAATCGCCCAGGTATTCGGTCAAGACTACTCTTAATGTTACTGCAAGTTCATTTTTAAGGCACAACTGGTGTTCCAATGATACTAGCTGGGTACCATTGAACAAGCTTCCTCTTGAAGATGTGGTTGGCTAAATCTCGAGGGTATCGCAAGTTGAAAAGGTGGGAAAAGTTTTGAAAACTAGAGGAGAAATAATCAATATAATCGATCGAATCGTACCATAGAACCAAGTGTAGTCGCTTTCGACCCTAACCGTAACCACTAGACCACGGGGGCGACCGGCTGCACTATTAATAGTATGGACTTCCGTGTTTTATCTGCAGATGCGTTGGTTCACTTCCAGCTTTACCAAACAGCCATTCCTGGTCGTCGTCATTCCTATTAATTGCTATTGATTGCTTGTGATAATTAATTTTAGTTATTTACAGTTACGACTAGTTATTGAAAGTGCTGATAGGCACCTATCGTTCTGCGCCGCACTTGTTGTTCCGTTGCCTTTGTTCATAATGCTGTGTTAGAACGTGGAGCGCATCATCGCTCTGGGAGCACCGTCGGCGGCTGGCTTAGAGGAGCTGTATAAAACGGGGCAGCTCAGCAGACACGAAGTGGATAGCAGGACCATCGCAGAAAGGAAAAAACGGGCGGAGAAGGTGCGAAGTTCTTCGTAGTAGGACACCGCTTAGTTCGTTCCGTCTTCCAGGGTGGTGCGATGCGGAGGCGTGCATGTAGTTGACACCACAACGTACGATGTGATGGTGGGTGTTGCCTCGCTATGATGGCAGCTACTGCCTTGAGTGCGACTTTGACAGTAGCTGTATTTAATAGAGCAGCTGAGTAGGGACGAGGTGGATAGCAGGACCATCCCGGAGAGGATAAAACGGACATAGAGAAGGTGCGAAGTGGAGGACAATTGTTGATCCGTGCTTCAAATTGGTGCGTTGTGCCTGTATGCCATAGAGCTATGATGATCGCTGTTCCCTGAGTACATACCTTTTTATGCGAGGATGTGACTATGTATGGTGGTGTGGTCGACGTCATGTTCCTGCCCAGCCCCTGATCGAGTTGTACGTTTTCACTTGTCACTTGTTCTATCGTTGTGTTTGTTTTGATGCGTTGCCAGGTGATTGGCAGCCCGAAAAAGGGCATTGTTGAAAGCACGACGGAGGAGTGCAAAGCCAGTGGTTGGCTCTGGCACAAGCGGTGGCACAAAAGAGGGTTTCCGCACCGATCCCAGTGAGTGAAAACCGCGAGGCGTGTCGGCATGCATGTGCGCTTTGCGCTTCGTGTACATTCAGCGCCAGCACTTGGTGCGAATGGTGCCGTATACTTTTGGGCAATGTTATACGTGTACGTACGTGAGCTTTTGCGTACGGACGGGCTCTATTAATAGTGTTCGTGTGCACTCCGTCCACCGTCGCTTGTCCACAGCGTTTGGTCGAGAGTACGAAGTGCACCACTGCTGTCGTATTAATAGCATTTACTTTTGGGAATCGAAGGCGTTACTGTATTTGTTGTATGCGTATGCAGGTCGACTTAAGTCTGTCGTGTATGCGTCGCCAACGTTAGCCCTGAGGGTGACCAATTGGGGGGTGGTTTCTCAGTCCACATGCAGTAAACAAACAGTAATTTATTCATTTATTACTCTTTGTGGGACGGCAGTGCCTAACCTTAACCTCACCCGGTAGATCTGTGTGGAGGTGGAGGTGGAGGTGTGGGTGTGGAGACACATGTAGCTGGGTTGTGTGGCGTAACCATACTCTCGGGGACCAGCAAAGAGGAGTGACAGGGGTAACAGAGGTAACAGGGGTAACAGGGGTAACAGGGGTACAGGGGTAGTCTCAGAGTGCCGCCCGGCCCGGGGAGACAGGACTTGAAGCATGATAGTGATACTGAGGCGGTACGATCTAGGGGTTAGGGCCTGATGCAGGGGCGAAAACATGTAACAACGGCTTTTTTTTTTTAACGATATGCTGCTGCCGTGCGATACGATACGTGGTATATATATGTACAGGCGGGTGATATAAAGGGGTGTCTTCTTGCTGCAACCGTCAGATTCGTCCCCTTAAAGGGTTTATAGTTTCCGCGCACATATTGAAATGCTCGCCCCCCGCCCCCCCCCCCCCCCGATCCCTCTTGTTTATATGCACCACCTGAAATCAAAATCTGCCAGAGTAGTAAACACTACCAGCCAGCTGATATCATCTCATTATCCATCTAGCCACCCATGCCGTAGCTCCAACTCATCTCCGCCCCCCCCCCCCCCCCTTTGTTCCCCGCCCAGTTCGTTCAAACGCCCCACTTACAATCGAAATCGGCCAGAGTAATAAACACTTCTAAGCAATCTAGACCCAGCACCGCGCGTATAGCAAGCCCCTACATATATGATTAATACGCGCGATCGGAGGATTACACACAATGTTGCGAACATCAGTGTCGACCAAATCCGTGATTTTAATATTACATGTGACCTAAACCTCTTGAAAACCCGTTCCCCCCCCCCCCCCCCCCCATCTTTTTTTTTTTTTTTCCTCGCTCTCTTGCTTACACGCCCCACCTACTATCGAAATCCGCCAGAGTAATGAACACTTCCACGATCTGGATATCGCCTCGTTATCGTTTCAGAGCCGTCCATGCCGCTGCTGCAATCCCCACGCCCCCAACGCCCCCTCCTTCCCCACCACCCGCACCATCGCCTAGACCTAGCACCACGCGTATAGCAAACCCCTACATCTATGCGACCTAAAGCCCCCCGCCCCCGCCCCCGCCCCACCCCGCCACATCCCCCCCCCCTCCCCCACAAGAAATATTTATAGTTTCCACGCACAAATGGACCTGCCCCACCCGTCCCCTCCCCCCCTTCCCCCCCTCCCGCCCCCCTTTTGATCAAAATCAGGCCCCCACGTCCTTAAAAACTCCGCCCTCCCCTCACCGGTTATTCGACTGACAGGATTCACGTGATAAACTGATGCATTTCCTTCCACAGCTGTCAGATTTTGTCCCCCTCAGAAACGGGTTTTACAGTTTCCGCGCACAGACTGCCTAACATCACCCTGTTGACCCTGATAGCTACACTGTAGTTGCAAGGGGAGTCGCCGACCTATATCCTCAATGAGAAAATACAACCCGTAATACGCGCGCTCGGAGTATCACACACAGCTTGCAAATATGAGTTTCGACAAAATATTCGATCTCACAGCTGGAGTGTATTTTTTTTGTTATAATATATGTACATATATATACGTGGTTTGGTTTCGTAAACCCTGATACATTACTTGAGCAACGATTGTAAGTTTCGCGAGTCATCCCTTGGTCACCGTGTGGTTTGTTGTGTCTGGCAGATGGATTCGACGTTGGTTCGAGGTGGAGGACCGCGTGCTGTATTGTTACAACTTTCAGGACCAAGGGGGGAACAAGGTCAAGAGGGCGGCTGTTCTCTACCAGGCATCAGTCAAGGTAATCGTGTCGCGCCTCTATTTCCCCCCCCCCCCCCCCCCCAATATATATAAGAACATATTAGTTGGCCTCGGTTGGCACTGACGCCGTAAAACATTTGGTATATATTGGGGTTGGCGTTGGTTGGCAACGACGCTGTAAAACACGCCAGTCACCGCGTGAGCTAGACCAGGGTACGTTTTTTTTTTTTTTGGCGGTCACCATGATGGTTATCGAGTTCGATCATATTGTGCGGGGCGAAGGATCCTAATTCCGCGCGCTGCCGGGGTTGTAACGAAGACCACTGATAGGGACAGCTTACGCTATACCTACAATGGGACCCGAAGGGTGCGCCAGCTAGCGTTGGGCTGCGAAAGCAACTGAGTTAAATCGACACACGACGCGTATGAAAATACGTGGAAGTGTGGTGAGCTAAAGCTTCATTTTTCTCCATCCGCCGGAGGATAAAAAAAAGAAAAAAAAACTAATTCCGCACAAGGGGAATTATCGTATCACGTAGTGTGATTATGGTAAGGCACCCACGAGGCAGTTACATATTAACACCCATTGCTGTCTCTGGAGTGGCCACACCAGAAAACAAAGTAGCTCATTGGCGCTGTCATCCATATGCAAGAAAGTAGGCACAAGGTGCCGAAGTCCGTGTTACGAGCGGTTCTTGGAAGGATGCAGTTCACCGGTCATGCGACTCGCCGAATACCTCACGGCGCTCCGCGCTTGGTGCAAGCAATGTCTGTCTGGTTGGTGAGAATCCGACGTCCTCCGTCCCGGCATAGTAGGGATACGAGGGTCTATGGTCATACGACTACGGTCACGCACAAACTGAGTACACCCCCTCACCACTGTGTCCAGATCAACTCGTACGGTGCGCTGCCCTCAGTGTCTACGACTAATGCACACCCTGTATCAATCGTCCCTTTTTGCGTTGAAAACACCGTCGTCCAACCTTCTGTTTTTGTCGAGTATTCAGTGTGATTGTTTTGGCTGTGCTTCGATCTGCTCGTCTAATACTGAGGATTGTCTTGTGTACCTCGTTCCTTCGGCTATTTATTTGTACATGCGTTCAGGTGTTTTATTTATGTACCTTGTGTTTTCGTCCCGGTACGAGGTAATATTAAGGTTTGCTGTTTGTACCTAATTTTTTTGTTCCCCCGGCAACTTTTGATGCGATGTGTTTGTTCCCCCTTTTCTAAATAAAGGATTGCGACTACAAGGACACGAAGTATGCACATTACTTTGAGGTGCACAGCCCCATGGGAAGCATGCGGCTGCGGGCGGATGACGCGTCGGCAAAGGCGGCGTGGATACACAGCCTCAAGAAGCAGGCCCAGGTAACGCAAGCGTTTTTTCACCGTACACTTCTGTACCCTTTTTTTGTGTTGTTGTTGTTGTTGTTGCATTAGCTCACTGCAAGAATGCCTCCGACAACCGACAAAAATAAAGCGAAGCAATGATAGTAGTCCGAGTGTCAAAATATCCGAGCAAGCTGTTGAACATGCCAGAGGTCTGTCGCTGAATACCGTATTTTAAGCACCACACCTTCATGTATATGGAAAAAACAAAACCTAGTGAGCGCCTAAGTGTTGGAGACGTCTGTACTAGGTGTAAGAACGACGCTCCGTCTCGGAAGGGATGCGTATGGCGAAAGGACCAAGGCAACAACCAACAAGTACACCCCCCCTGAACATGACCCACCCCCACTGCAGGCGATGCCTGCCGTTGCGCACTTATACACGCACGACGGGCCGTCCACTTCCGTAACCGCCGGCCGCGGCAACGAATCTCCTTCGGGCAACACGGCTTCCACATCGAGGACTACCTCCGCCGCCGTTGCCGCCGCCGCTGGAAAATTTAAGCTGGCTAGACCTTCGAGCATCACAGAAGGCGACGAGTCTTTCGACCAAGATGAGACAAGACCAGAGCCTGGGGCAGAAGGAGCAGCTGCAGCAGCAGCTGGAGCAGCAGCAGGAGCTGAGGCGGGAGGAGGGGCGGAAGCGGGAGCTGGGGCGGAGGCGGGAGTTGGGGCGGGGCCTAGCGAGGAGGAGATGGGGACGGTGAAGAGCGCGCTTGCGGTGTCGGTTGCTGATGGGGTCGTGGGTGGAGGCAACGCGGCGGAGACAGCGGCGGCGAAAATTTTGGCTGGTACAAGGAGCGAGCGACAGTCCGCCATGAGTATGAGCGCGGTGGTACTGCAGGAGGCCAAGAGGAATAGGAGGTTTAGGTTCTTCAGCGAAGAAAGGTGACCAACTGATTATACGTAGCTGGGGAACTTTTTTTTGAGGTGGTGGTTAGCGTCCAAGGCTCTTTCCGGACACTCCGCTAAATGCCGCGTTTCTGAAAAATCGAAGGATTACCTCAACTTCGTTGTACAACGCCAGGTGTCTACTTGAACGAAGCGGGGTGAGCATTTTGTAGTTGGTCGGCGATTTTGGTCGTGTTGTTTGCTTGTTGGCCCTGGTTCGATGGAATTGTTGATGGTGAATCCACGCTAGCGTAGCCCTTCGTTGCGATACTCGCTCCCGATGTTGTTGCCAGGTGGTCGTGGTCAGGGCCTAGCTTCGATAAGATGGCAAAATGGCTGATAGACGACGCTTGATCCTCGCTCCCGCTTCGACCCGAGAGTTTTCCTGGGCGCTTTTTTTCTGGCGAAAGTCAGGGTTAGGGTTTTAATCAAGCGTGTACCAGGCACTCATTTTGTCGAAGCTTAGGGTTTGGGTCACGGTTTGAAGTCAAGCATACGTACTAATTTTGTCAAGGCTGGGCCCAGGCATGGGCAGTCCTCGTTTTAGACGCGGTGCTGCGGGCCGGCCGATGGTGCGCGCTGGGGCGTATGCATGACCTACGGCTGGGACTTGCGGTATTTAGTAGTTTAATCGTGGCGGACGGGCGTTTCACCGGCATAAACCATGCGGGTTGTCTTGGTCTGCCCTGGGCGATGAGCGCCGGGTTACCCCGGCGTTTTTGACACACCGCCGACCCGCTCATACCATGGAGCCCCACAAGAAGTCGATCTGAGGTTCACGGGGGGATACGTAATACTCCGGAGTATATTTTAAGTTAGTTGGCGGTTTACTCGCAACCCCACTAGTGTCTAATCATCAATAGTATGTATTCGTCATAATTATCTAACGGTCTTTAG
The DNA here is from genome assembly GCA_012845835.1 of Undaria pinnatifida. Classification (NCBI taxonomy): domain Eukaryota; class Phaeophyceae; order Laminariales; family Alariaceae; genus Undaria; species Undaria pinnatifida. The sequence continues at coordinate 20,092,009 of JABAKD010000020.1, forward strand.
TGTCTAACGGTCGTTAATGCCTAATGGTGGTTAGTATCTAGTGGTCACTAGTATCTAATCGTCAAACCCGGACAACTCACAGCCTTACCAATCGACCCTAACCCGAACTAACTCTACGCGAAGGACAGTTTGACCCTATTCGATCCTACTCGACGTTATGGTACTGTTGAAGCTGCTCGACCCCAATCGATCCTAACGCTGTCGCTACCATGCTAACACTTTTCAGGCAATTTGTGTCTGACCTCACGGACGTTTGCGAGACCCTTCGCTTCCTCGAGGACCGCTCCAAGAGAAACGAGATGCTCGAGTCGCTGCTTCGGGCGGTCCACATACCGGAGTGCGGATACTTGCCGCTGTGTAGATCGACGGAACCTTTTCAACGGGTCATCAAGATCACCCTCAACGAAGCCAAAGCGTTCAGCACCAAGGTTAGCAAATGCCACCTCACAACAGCTCTCACAACAGCTCTCACGACAGCTCTCACAACAGCTCTCACGACAGCCCTCACAACAGCTCTCACAACAGCTCTCACAACAGCTCTCACGACAGCTCTCACAACAGCTCTCACAGCAGCTCTCACGACAGCTCTCACAACAGACACGCGCTACGATAGGGGTATATGGTATACCACTTTTTGGCTGAAACGTGTGGTGTGAGAATGACGGCTCTCCTTAACCCTAACCGTAACCGTAACCCTTGGGATATGTTCCTCTTGTTCCATCCTTTTTGTTGAATGCCTATCACCTGGTATTAATAATAGGCCATGGAATCGTTCATCGGATAGCACTTTTACTTTCCCCCAAATAAATTGTTGGGAGAGGTAGTACTGTATGGAGAGGTACTGTATGGAGAGGTACTGTATGGATAAGTACTGTATGGAGAGGTGTACCGTATGGAAATGTACTGTAAGGAGAGGTACTGTATGGAGAAGTAGTACTGTAATGGAGAGGTACTGTATGTATGTATGCATGTATGTATTCATGTATGTATTTATGTATGTATGTATGTATGCCGTATGTATGTATGTATGTATGTATGTATGTATGTATGCATAGAGCTCAAGTGAGGAGCCCGAAGAAAAAGGATGGTGCACCTCTGTAGTAGTAGTAGTAGTGGTAAGCATCCAACGTCAGCGGGATCAAGGGTTTCTACGTAGTCCAGGGTCGATTACTACGGTAGAATACTGGATTAGGTATGATATGGACATCCTGTGTAACGCCCAGGTTACGCCGGGGTTTAACAACGCCGGGGTTACGCCGGGGTTTGCCCCCCTCGTCTCTGACGCCGAGGTTGTCCGGTTGTTCTGAGCGCGAAATGTTCCTCGGGAACGGTTTGCTCTCGTGTCTCTTGACGCCATTATTATCCCGCTGTGCTGAACGCGAAATGTTCCTCGACAGGAATGAGTGCCTCCGTAAGTCACATTCGGAAAGTGCAATGCTTGAGTGCTCGTATGATGTCGACGTTTTGCGTGACGGCTCGGTTTGCTGCCCGTGCTTGTCACGATATTGTTCTGCACACGTTTTTTTACCGTCGCCTCACACTATATTTTTATTGCGGAATGGTCCTCGTCTCACGCCATTGTTCGTAACGCGAACTTTTGATACCTGGTCAGGAACGAGTGCCTTCTCTTAGTCACTTTTTTTGTAGGGTATAGTACTCTAGTGGTTAGTGTGTACGGTATCGAGATTCTGTGACGTCACCCATGTCTCTTGCGCCGTTCTGAACTCGATGTGATCCTGATGAGGAACGACTGCCTTCATTACTGTGGTTGCCTTCGAAAAGTTTAGGTATAGTATTTGAGTGTCATGTGGGCATTATGTGTGACGCCTCGGTGTTCTCCCGTGTCTTGTCGCGCGATTATTTTTTCCCCCTCGTTAGGAACGAGTGCCTTCTTTGGTGACCTTCGAGACCGAGCGGACGTGGGCTCCAGGCACGGAATCATCGGGTCATCCGCCTCTCGATGTCGCCAGCTTCCTGCACTTCGTGAGTGCCATCGTCTTTGAAGCATAACTTGTCGCCAATGCCCTCAAGTGTGTCATGTTATCGTATATCAATGCCGTAGTACGATATTGTTTACCCGTTTGGGAGGCATTGATATGCTATACATTCATAGTGGTATACTACTGAATAGACCCAAAAGCGACCAGCGTGATCAAATCAAGCGTCTAGAAAAAGCTTGAGGCAATCCGAGCATTGCCACGCCTCGCGCTTGTTGTTGCCTCACAGCTTCCTGCGTTGCAGTTGGAACACGCCTGCTACTAATGGTATACCAACAGATCGGATTGCTTCGTGCGGCCAACGCTGTAATCGGCAGTTTGTTTCGCCAATTTTTGGCGTTTCAAGTCCCAAAGAGGTTGGCAGATGCTAGCAATAGATGCTAATAATGTATTGGCATGCTGGTGGTTGTGGCTGCTCGGAAGGAAAAAGATATAGCTAGCGCTTTTTTCGGGTCCTAGGCACTTGGCCGCGTCGCCCCTATTGCGAGCAATCGTGCTGCGTCTTTTTTTGTCGTTTTTCTTGGCCTCTTCGTGCTAATTTTTTTTTTCGCGTTGTTTGTGCCGCGTAACACGTGCTTCGTGCTGCGTTTAATTTGTTTGCGTTTTTTCGTCGTGACTCAGACGTACGGGTTCCATGCGCCAATGCACCAAGACCACCAGCGATACTCATCAATTGCTCTTAGGGGGGGGGACGACTCGTTCATGGAGCCCGACTTGCTGGCGGTGAGGAAGGAACTTTCCTGAGTACCTGGTACATGCAAACCTGTTGTATTTGTTGTCCCCCTGCTTTCCTTCATGGGGGCCGAGTTATCACCTCTTTCGTTTTTTGTGTTTGCAGTCTTTTGTTTTGTTTTGTTTTCCTGTTGCGTTATCCTGTACTTACATTGTATTGTATTGTATTGTACTTGTATTGTATTGACCGTGGTGCCTTCACCTAGGGGATTGACCAACCTTTAGAAGCTATCCTTGACTCCTTGACCAGGCCGTCAACCTGAAGAACGCGCCATGGAAGGGTCTCACGCATCTTGCAGATACTGGTACCTGGTACGACTTTTCGGCGAAATTAGTGATCTCGCAGCTGGGCCTTTATATATTTAAATGAAAATACCAGCTGCTGATTGGCTGAAGACTGCACCGATTACGATTTGCGTCGGGCTCGGTGGCCGTTTTCCAATGTGGTACCGTGTCAGTATTTTAAATTTCTCGCCGCAGATCGTTGATGTTGTCGAGCGAAACGGACGTGATATGTGCCTGGTGACTGCTGACATCACGCGCCAGTGCCGTGTTTCCACAGTGGTGGCTCAAAGCCACCAAAAGTGTGAGCAGAGCGTACCAGTACGACTTGTTCGACGAAACCCGTTCATTGGTCAGACACTGTTGTTTCGGGTTGTTTCATTGGTCAGCACACTTACAGTTGCACCCGATGATGACAATGGTGATGATGGTGATGACGCTGCTGTCGATTATGGAGCTTTTGCCGGCCCTGATGCTAATGTCGACAACGCTGCTGCTTTTTGTTGTTGTTGCCGCCCTGTGCTGTCTGGCAGGTGAGCGATGTGCGGGACGGGGAGGAGATGCCTACGCCGCGTCGTCACTCGCGCAGTGGATCCTTCCGCTTTAGGGCCGGCTCTAAGGGCTTGCCATTCCCGAATGTGAGACCTTGTTTTTCTCATCCGGTTTGATATTGACTCGGACGAACGCCAAATGTAGTGAGTCTATGTGGCAATCGCCTGCTTTATTCCGTTGATTTGTCCCAAACCAACACGTCTCCAATATATTAAGATACATAGCTTCCCGCAAACTCCAAATTTCCTAACGTTCAGTATTCCACTTGTTTTTTGGGCGAACGCGATTTTTTTTTCTTGTTTACTCCACGCGGAAAAATAGGGGCTCCTTTCAAGATCACTATTGTGACCGCCAACTGCCGGCCGGAATTGTGATTGTGCCAAGTACCTTCCACCAACTCACACCCATTAGGCGATACCATGGTAGTTACAACTATTACGATCCTGCTGCACCATTCCCTAGCAACAGCTCTCAACTATATGGTATTGCTCCTGGCTCGAGGAGGTCGCTCTTGAGTCCTTTATCACCAATCTCGAAGGTGGCCAATGATGTATATATTCAAATCGTATGAATGGATTTATTATTTCGCTCACTCATACACCATTCATGTACCTTGTACATCCTCTCTTTTTGCCCCTCTCCTCTACTTCCCTACCCAGATGCCCCCGGTCCATCTCCCCGGGAGTCGATGGACGGTTTGGAGAGATAAGCCGGGTGCTGCCGACGCTGCCAAGGCGAAGGAGGCGAGGGGCGGCAAGTCTCCTTTCCGTCACAATCTCAGCAGGTAACACACCACTTACCGTTCATTGGGACTTGCTCATTGTGCGTACCAGGTATTGTGCATGGTACCAGTTACCAGTTACCAGTTACCAGTTATCAGTTATGAGTTATGGTGCATCATTCCCCTTCGGGATGTGGCCATCATAGCTTCAAATCTCGGGGGTGTCGCAAGTTGAAACTGGGGACAAAAACCCTTGTAATATCTAAGGCAAAAACAAACAATAGCCACCGCGCAAGTAACACCGACCAGGCTAAACCACTTTTTCGAGCTCATATAGTGGACAGTACCTGACAAGTTTATAGCTTAGTCGCAATTCGATGCGAGTGGGCGAGGGAAGAAAAAGCTGGAATCTTCTCGCGATAAAATGAGGGCGCGTACCGTAGTGGGGAGGGGGCCGAAGAAGAGCCTGCTTAGTGACCATGTATCTGAGATACAACTACTATAGGAAGGGAGAAGGAAAACGAAAAGTGCGATGAGATGTAAAAGGGACGAGCAATAAAAAATGGAGGAGAACAAGAATAGAAAGATGCTGACGATTGCGGCATCCATCACATGATGGAAGCAGCCCGGGCCGTCACGGTGGGGAATGCGTCAAAACCGCGTTCGGACGTAAGGAACTGTGCAGCATGCGTGCAGCGTGATGGCAACTTATAATTTACTGCTGCACGCTCTTTCTGGGCCCTCGGTAATATTGCAATCGGCAAACCTGTGAGTCGGCACGACTGAAGTAACGAACTAGTTACTAGTCGGACCAATAACTAGTCGTTTCCCGACAATGCCGACTATGCGAATTGTTGGATTTCCATACTTGTTCGTAGGAAGGATTTTTAACATGGGATGAATGTTTTCCTTTTAGGTGCCCCCCCCCCCCGCTCGGCCGGGGGGAGCTACTATGGCTCGCTTCGCTCGCCTGACTTGAGTGGGCAAGTCGGCTGACCATCAGCTAGCTTCGCCAGCCGACCTGCCGACTAAAGTCAGTTAGTCGGCTAACGGCATCAGCCGATTACCAGGTAGTTATTAGTCGTCAAATGTTGCTGACTCAAAGCTCGAGTAAGCGGCGTTTATTTGGTCGCTATACGCTTTACGCTACCAGTACACGCTATGCGCTATACGCTATAGGCTACAGGCTATAGGCTATACATGGGTGACACGCGGTAGGGTAGGACGGTAGGGCTTTTCATTTTTTGGCAAGAATGTTTTCTGAATGCCAGGGCTCCTTAACCCATCTTAGATCTTAACGCACAATCATCGGAATATTACCATTAACACTACCATTATTGTTTTACATTGTGAGCATCATATGCTTTGCACACCTAGGCCATGGGTCTGTTGATATCATTGGTTGCGCTTCCAGTTTAACTCAAAAAATCTTTCAGGGTGAGGTTTATAAAGCTAGCTCCTCGAGTCTAAAACCTCGGAAAGAAAAGGATGTACCTTGAAAATAGCATTACCCTTAAAATAGCATGTGTCGGGTTCCAACAGCAGGGCATATCACCCAGAATGCGGCACCGACAAGGCATGGTACTTGATACGTGTTGCTGAGGCGCAAGCGGTGCCGGGAGATTCCGGTTTTTGCTGTTGCTTTTTCCTTTCTCTGCCTGTTTTTTTGCTTGTGTGTCTGCAACGGCAGCAGTAACGAGAAAAGCGAGCGTGCCCATTTCGATTTTCCTTTTTCCTTTCGCTTCTCGTGCGTTCTTGTGTGCTTGTGTCTGGGGTTGGCTGCACAAAACGGATGAAAGCGAGCAGTCAGATTTCAATGTTGATTTTATCAGGGCTTTTTTACGGGTCATTACCCAGCCCGTGGGTCGTGCCAGGAGGTTTTCAAAAACCTGAGGGTCGAGTCCAGTCGACATCACACGGGTCGTTCGTTCGGGCCACCATGACCCGATCCGACCCGCGACATGTAATCCGACCCGTCAAAGCCCTGAATTTTTACCCTTTTCGCTCCTTGTTTTGTGCTCGTGTGTGTCGGTGCTGGCAGCTTGGGCTCGGCGTTGCACGCACGCGCTTCGAGCATTCGCAACGTTAAGCTTCCTTTGGGGCGGCAAAGCACCACCAAACGGGGTATGGGGGCTACGGGGGGTTTGACAAACACGCTTGGATCGGGCGGCGGCGCCTCTGCCGCTGGAGAGGAGGAGGAGGGTATATTTGATGGGGCTTCCGGTCCGGCGGTGGCGTCGGCGAAGGAAGGGGAAGGGGATTCCGGGAAGCCTAAAGCTGTGGGCTTGGGTGAGGGGGGGGAAGCGCCCGCCGAGAAGGCGGAGAAGGTGGGTGGGTGTCCGTGTTCTGGTGTAGCCCTTTTGGAACTCCGAAACAGCGACAGAAAATATGTACCTGGTATGTTGGATGTGCAAAGTAACCATTGAACCATATAAGTCAGCGCGGACTACCTGGTGTGGTTGAGTGTAAGGTTTACGTGGTGTGGTTATTAGGTTATTAGCCACCTACAAGTAGAATGAGCACGCAGCGGTAGGGTAGGGTAGGGTAGTATGATCGTGCTGCGATCGTGCCTAGGCTTTTTTTTTTTTTTTTTTTTTTTCATCCTCCGGTGGATGGGGGAAAATAAAGCTTTAGCTCACCACTATGCGTCCCTGCATGATGGGTCGGACACCAGCTTGTATCAAATGGGATGAAATCGACGAGCATATCAGGCTCAAAAGTGGGAATGCTGAACCCTATGCGCGATAAAAATGAAGGCGCGTATCGGAGGGAGAAGGGGAGACACCTGTGACCACGGCTTGTCAGATCAAGATGCTCGCTGAGGGTAAGGAAAACCTCTTGCTGGTGGAGCTGAAAAGTAAAAAGTAACGATTAAGAAAGCAATGGCCGATGCTGTCGTCGTCGCTTCCCTCTCAAGGCTCGGAAATGTTTTCGTCAGTTTTTGTTGTCCTTTTGGTCCTTCTGAGTGAAAATGGCGAATCAAAGCGACAATTGCGGCATCAGCCAAGCCAAGCGACGCGACTTGCTACTCTATAGGGGGCGATGGTTTTTATGACGAATCCTAATGCATGTGAACTTTTCGCAATTTTGTATACTTTTACCCTATGACTGATCTTGTCTGGTCCGTGTTATTTTGCCGGGTTACGTTTGCGATGTCGGTGGCTAATTATTTGTTATTAATTTTTTACAAGAGTTTTGTCCCCCTTTTTGGACGGAAGACAGCACCCGGGGTCTTAATCCGTTGTAGATGATAACCGCATTCCGAAGTGGAAGGTATTAAAATGCTATGCTACCTTATCATCGGTATTCGATCGTTGGCCTTCACCCTACCCCTTACCCTAGCGTTGACCTTGCCCGTGGAGCCTTGTGCCCAATCCTGACCTTACCCTTACCCCTGATCCTCTACCTGGTACTTGTTTTCGGCGGCCTGCTGCAACCAACCAGTCGGCTGCGGAGGCTAGTCCCGGTTCCGGGGTGCAGGCGTACTCTGGCGAACCTAAGGAAGGTCAGCAAACGAGGGATGCGAAGGAAGCTATGGAAGCGAGGGAGAAAGAGGCAGCAAGCGCGTTTCGCGCCGGTAGCATCACTGGTAGCATAGCCGAGGAGGATGACACGGGGGGAGCGGTAACGGTGGACGAAGCTGGCTTGGACAGGGTACGATACTGCTCTTTGGTTGTGTGCTTTGTAGGAACACGACAGGGTACGGGGCTGCTTTGGTTGCGTGTTTTATAGGAGCACGACCGCGTACGGTGCTGCTATGGGTGACGTGTTTTATAGGAACGCGACAGGGTACGATGCTGCGTTGGTTGTTTGTTTTGTAGGAATACGCTGCTACTTGGGCTTTTGCGCCGCCCAGCCGCTCGGCTTTTGCGCCGCTCAGCCGCTCCGCTCCCCCCGGGTATTTTTTAAGGCGTGTAAATCCAGCCGACCTCAACAATGTATCGCTATTGCCATGGAATACTTGCCGCCCTTGTTGCCTAGAACTGACGGACGTCGCCACGTTAAGTCGTTTGCATGTCTGGTTATTAGTTAGTTAGTTAGTTAGTTAGTTGGTTAGTTAGTTAGTTAGTAACTTTGTTTGTTTGTCGGCATATGTGTGTTTGTTTTGTTTGTTCGTTTGTGTGTTTGCTTGCTTGGTTGTTTGTCTGCCTGTTTGGGTTTGTTTCGCTTACCTGTTTGTCTTTTGTGGCGGCCGTTGTTTACGTATGACAGGCTCTGAAGGAGCCGAGCGTGCCACCGAGCCGCAGTCGCAGCGAGAGTGGCTTTCCGGCAGGTTTGGATGACATCTCGCTTGCAGACAGTAACTGCCGATCAACAACAAACGACACCGACAAAGAGGAAGAGGAGCTCCGAACGGTGAGCACTTTCCCATAAGCCGTTGTGTTTTTGTTTGGTTTCCAGCCCAACTACGGGAGTATTTTGACCCAAAGGTCCTTTTTGTTTCGCAATGCTTTCTTTTATGCGTAGTATGCGTAGGACATGGGTTGATCCATCACAATGGTTGCACTTTCAGTTTCGTCTACAAGTATTATTGAACCACTTTTTTGTGCGAGGCATACAACAAGGCATACAAGGTAAGGGGTAAGGGGTAAGGTCTCCTGAAGTGGGCAACCAGCCTTCACCTCCACCTTAGCACCTGTCGGTTGTCATATGCATATGTACCATTTTGATTTTTTTGCCTAGTCCGTCCCTTTTTCTCCGCCGGCGCAGAGTTTTTTGGTGTGCTTTCTTCTGCAATGCGATCAGACTACCCGTCGGTATATTATCAGCCGTGTGCCGGGCTCATGGGACGTCCGTGGCGCGAGCTATGGCCGCGGAAAGCCGCCGAGACTGGCTCTATTTCGCGGGGTATGAGACACTTCTGTCCCCGGGCAACCACACACTAGACGTATTTAAGCCTCGAGGTTAGGTCTTAAGTACTTCCAACTGGAAGAGCTAGGCCATTCGATATTTCGACCTTAAACGCATAAAAAAAACAATATATGTCTAAAACTCGAAATAGTGGTCTCTTTCAGTACGCATAAAAAGAAAAGCCGAGGAAAGATCAAACTACTTGAAAATAGACTATGATATTTCTGCACTACTCCAGACGCAGATGGCAAGACGAGGATTTATGTCATGAGTCAGCACATGAGTGGGTGGAAACTTCGAGAAAGACCCTCCCCTGCCCATGCTGTGCGAGCTTGAACAAACGGCCAAAACAAATAACTGGTGCCTGGCAAAAACATTGAGTGCTTCGTACTCCATACTCGCTTCATATGTAGGATACCTCGCAGGCGTCTGCCGGTTTCGGTGTGCCTCAGTGTGGCAGTCAGTACAGCAGCACAGCAGGACTGGCCCTCAACCCGGTTCAATTTCCACCCTCGAAATGTAGGCATCCGTCTGATGTTTCCTCGAGCTTTTGTCGTCTGAAATGCTGTTGTTTGCTGGAAAATACTCGGAAAATTGCTTCAAATATGCACTTGGGCCAAAATGTGCCCAAGTGCATATTTTGGGAAAATCCACATCTCACCGTGGTCTGCCGTGGTCGTTAGGTCGATAAAATAGACCTATTTTGTAGACATTTAAAGCACGATAGGGCTTAATTTGGTTTAGAGCCTATAATATAGGCATATCGTCAGGCTTAAATACGTCTACTACACACACGGCGGTGGAACTTTAGTCCTCGCACGTACATCGGGGTGGCATCAAAATGTAATTGCGAGAGAATTTTCCCGCACTGCTAGACGCGGGCGCGGTGTATATGTACCCGCTGCAACGACGTGAACTATGTCATTACTGTGAGTTCTCCCTCACAATTGACACGGTGGTTACCATACAGCAGTAGCGAAACCTGTATACAGTAGGGCTCCCGGTTTAGCGGTTCCCTGTTTAGCGGTTGGACCCGATTTAGCGGTTCAAAATTCTGCTGACACCGCGGTACCCCGCTTTAGCGGTTGTACAACCGCTAAATCGGATTGTTACCGGTTTAGCGGTTGTTTGGGGTCATTTCGGCTGGAATAGCGGTTGTGTACATACCCCGGGGAACGACGGGTCACTTTCTGCTGCAAACCTCGCCGGCACTCACACACACTTTCACAGCAGTATACAAACGGCCTACCCACTGCGGTTCGCAGCTACCCGTTCAAGGCGAAGATGTCCTTTCTCGCAGCGCATGCCTCTAGGCCAGCAAGGCAGACGGATATCCGCGCCATGTTTTCTAAGACGTAGTCGAGTGTACAGCAGTACTCTCCGAGGTTCCTGTAGAGTACGAAGTGTGAAGTACGAGTACACCACACTTTTTTTGTTTATGTGTTTCCTTAGAGTGTTTCAAGTCCAAACTCCGGGGCACACGCGGCGGTTTGTAGCAAGACGAGCAGGAGCGTACAGCAGTAGAAGGGGGGTTCCAGCAGGTGTTATGTGCACGTACAGTATGTTACCCGGATGCGGGTACACACAGGTGGTGGTTCTCTTCGCGATGCTTGATACGTTTCACCTAAGTTTTAATGTCTATCCCGCACTACCGCTGCTGTATTCGTACTACTGGTCCCGCGGCAATCATGCTGTACTGCTATATTCAGCAGCCACATATGACGCTATCTAGTTTTGATCGCAATGGCAACGCTACTTTCATTCCCAGTATATGGGCTTTTACCCGGTTTAGCGGTTGTAAACCGCTAAATTGGGACCCAGAATAGCGGTTATTAACCGCTAAACCGGTTTACCGGGCGGTCCCGGTTTAGCGGTTATTTCGCCCTTTGGCACTAGGGACCGCTAAACCGGGACCCCTACTGTAAAGAGATATAAAGTAGCAACACAACCCAAGCAAAAGTAACGATGTGCACACAACAGACCATATCGGCAACAAACATCGGTATAAGCACGCGGGGAAAAATACTGGACACAGAAAACAAACAACAAATTGACACCAATGATTCCTCTAACAGCAGCGACAGCAGTACAAACCCATCAGACAGCGAAAATGATCAAGACAACAACAGCGGCAACAATAACAATTCTGGTCAATGGTCCATTATTCCCGAGATTGGTGATGGTGCATGTTTATTAACATGTATCTCGCGTCGTGTGCACAACAACCCAGCTTTACATCACATCGTCCGTGCACATATTATTATCGCCCACATCACAACCAATTTGTACACCGTTATCCCAGGATCAGGTTTCAACACTTTCCACGACAGCATCTTAGCTGGAGCAAATCAAGGTCATGTAGATAATAAAGAATCGTTTGTCGGTGTAGACAATATATTTTTCTGAACGGAACAAACAACGCCAACGTGCCCGAAAAAGTTCCGTTTGTCTTGCAAAGTTCCGTCAGCAGCACCACCAGCAAGCAGCACGTAGTCCATAGACTCTAAGTTTACTGTGAGTTCTCCCTCACAATTGACACGGTGGTTACCATACAGCAGTAGCGAAACCTGTATAAAGAGATATAAAGTAGCAACACAACTCAAGCAAAAGTAACGATGTGCACACAACAGACCATATCGGCAACAAACATCGGTATAAGCGCGCGGGGAAAAATACTGGACACAGAAAACACACAACAAATTGACACCACCAATGATTCCTCTAACAGCAGCGACAGCAGTACAAACCCATCAGACAGCGAATGATCAAGACAACAACAGCGGCAACAATAACAATTCTGGTCAATGGTCCATTATTCCCGAGATTGGTGATGGTGCATGTTTATTAAGATGTATCTCGCGTCGTGTGCACAACAACCCAGCTTTACATCACATCGTCCGTGCACATATTATTGCCCACATCACAACCAATTTGTACACCGTTATCCCAGGATCAGGTTTCAACACTTTCCACGACAGCATCTTAGCTGGAGCAAATCAAGAACTTGTGGAAGTCGCTGGATCTCAACCTACTACATATTCGAGTGTTGAAGAGTATCTCCACTTCATGTCACAGCCTTACGCATATATATGCTACAAACGTAGAATTAGTTGCTGCCACGCAGTTATACGGAGTGGACTTTCGAATAACTTATCACACCGAGCCTCAGCAATATCCCAACCCTCCCCCTCCAAAAGTCTGTGATATCTTATTATATTATCCACATTCTTTCCACTACGCATCCCTCCGATATACACCTTCTGCATAAATACTTCATCATCAGTTGTAGTCATTCGACTTGCGTCGCCCCCGGGAGGCACGTGTCCACCTCCCGAAGGGGAACCTTGTATACTGTACCATAGCCACAAACCCTCGACGGCCAGGTTGTGATGACAATGATTTCCACAGCATACGATGCTGTGGCCCCGCACTAAAGGACACCGCCCGCCCTAGCTATTATCACAGCTATCATCACTATCATCATCACTATCATCATGAAAGCTATCGTGGCAGCTATCATGAAAGCTATCACGAAAGCTATCATGACAGCTATCGCGATAGGGACCACTACTATTCCTTATAGTTTTAGTTGTAGTGTACCTGGTAGTTTAGTTTGATTTTCGACTACCACTCGACTTTAGTGTGATTGTCGACTACCACCTTGGTAGGGGGACCGAGTGTTGTATGATTTGCATGATTTGCATGATTTGCATGAGTTGCATGATGCCTTTTTTATCCACCTCTTGTTTTCGGTGTGGTTTAGTAAAATGCTTTCAGCAGGACGGCAGGAGGGAGTGGTGTCAAGTTTTGCCAAGGAGGGGTATCCGTCGTATGCTGCGGTGGCCATCGTGAGCGCGCAGCATCAGCAATACCCAAGCGACGCCACCTTGAGTGTGCGCGCGGTTGATTGCGCGTCAGTGCGGGACAATGGCGGCTTGTTTTGGTCAGCCTTCCACCTCGTTTTGTTGTGCCATGATTGCATGTCGCAACGACGCTAGCCGAGTCGAGCACGGAATGTGGCCGCTTTCCGCTTTTGATTCCGTTGGGGTTGTGGGGGTTTTTGTCCTCGCTTTTTGTCCTCGCTTTTTGTCCTCGCTTTTTGTCCTCGCTTTTGTGTGTATATTGTAGCCCGTGAAGGCGTATGGAGAAAGCATGGCGGCCAAGGCGAGGCGCATCCGAAAGGATTCGCAGGAGGGGGGGAGAACGGGGTGGGCGTTGCAGCGACTGATCATGAAGAGCAACGACGACGTCAGGCAAGAAGTCTTCGTGATGCAGGTGAGATGCTGCAGTAGGGTAAAGTAAGGGAAGGGAAGGAAAGGGAAGGTACGGTAAGGTAATGTAAGGTAAGGTAAGGTAAGGTAAGGTAAGGTAAGGTAAGGTAAGGTTAGGTAAGGTAGGGTAAGGTACAGCACGGTAGGGTAGGGTAGGGTAGGTAGTAGGTAGAGCGGGGTAGGGTAGGTAGTAGCTGGGGCGGGGTGAGGTAGGGTAGGGTGGGACAAGCTGAGATGTGCGATGCGGTGCGTTGCGGTACGGTGTGGTGTGGTGTGGCGCAGCGACAGATCAGTAAAAGCAATGACGACGTGAGGCAAAAGGGGTTCGTCATGCAGGTGCGGGGCATTGCCGTGCATCTACACGTGGCTCGGCTCATGAATTTTGCCCGGTACCAGGAAGATTTCTCTTCGTGTTCATTGATGAATGGCTGCTATTTATGCCGGCCATGGATTATCGATTTTCGCTTGTCGCTCAACCGAAGCGCGCCCGATTTTTTGGGTTTTTGTGTCAGTCTTTGCAGCTGATTTGGTAGCAAGTGATTGCCTTCTTTCTGTTACCTCGACCCTTGCAGCTGATCGCCCTCCTTCAACTCTCTGTTCTGATGACATTTACAGCTGATCACGTTCTATAAGGAGGTGTTCGAGAGGGAAGGTCTACCCTTGTGGCTTAAGCCGTACAGCATCCTCTCTACAGCTAAGACCACGGGCCTCATAGAGGTAAGACTAAATGGGTTGACGTTAAAAAGGCGGCTGTGTCCCTGTCCTTTTGCTCTTTTTCTTTTTTCTTTTTTCTCCATCCCATTTATTTTCCTCGCACTACTCTCGCCCTCCCTCCCAGTAGCAACTCAGATCCGGGGTCACATGGCGGGTCCTCCTCCCCCTTCCCCGCTACGGTACGTGCCTTCATTTTTATTGCGAGAATAATTCAGCATTTTCTTCCCTCGTCGTCGAGAATATTGTACTTACCCACGCAGCTAGGCGCTCTCAGCAGCTGATCCTCCTTTTTTTGCATTTTTGCAAATAAAGTGAAATCTCACCATGGTGGGAATCGAACTTAAAGACCAACGCTAATAGTATTCGAGGGTAACCACTAGACCACTGAGGCGACCGTCCTACTACTGTAAAATACCACGGAGGCGCACATAGTGCGCTTGCTCTTTACTAGGTATCTGGCATGATCGGCTGGGATCTTGCTTGGCCCCGAGGTTTCCCACATGTACACGGCATTCGCCATGTTCATATGCAACATTCACAGTGTACACCATGTACACAACACGCACAAGACACACAACACATAGAGCGCATAAAGCGCATACAGCGCATACACGATGAATTGATTATAGGGTTGCATTGCTGTAAGTGACAACAGAGTGATCACAACCACTTGTTGTATTCAACAGAGTGATCACAACCACTTGTTGTATTCAGTGTGGACCTCCATGTATGTGTCAGGAGCGGAAGAAAATCAGGGTCAACCTCTATCGTAGCACAAGCCAACGTGTCCAACGCGTGTCCAACGTGTCCAACGTGTCGTGTGTCGTGTGTCGTGTGTGGTGTGTGGTGGTTGTGATGATGTCTTCCGCGGTTTTGTCCAGGTGTTGAACCAGTCGACGTCTTTCGACGGGCTGAAGAAAAGCAAGGGCTACGCGGGGTCTCTGTTGAAGCACTTCGTGGCGGTGTACGGTCCTCAGGACAGTGACGGGTTCAAGGCGGCGCAGAGAAGATTCGCATGTTCTCTAGCGGGGTGAGTATAATATAGCCGCTCCCTTGTTGTAGATAACGAGTAGCAGTACAGTTCTACTTCAGTTCTAGTTCAGTAGAGTTGTACCGTAGTTGAGTTCAGGTGAGCTATGTAACAGTAATAACAAGGACGGCAATAAGAAAGCCAGGCTGATACTTGAACCCTTGTCCAAGTACTGAAGTGTTCCTATTCTAATCCAAGGGTGTTGTCCCCATATCGGGAGTGCAGGGGCTAAAAGGGTTACAGGCATAACCCTGATCCAAGAAACCCAGGAGCCGTTGTTGTACTGAAGGTACGAATAGTGTAGAACGCACTATCTCCCAAATAAGCAACGAAGCCTGGGTCATACTTCGTATTTGTTGTTATTATTAACAGGTGTCCTGTCCTGTCCTGTCCTGTCCTGTCCTGTCCTGTCCTGTAGGGCATATCCTCTACTGCATTGAGATTAGTGGTGCTGTGTCGCGTCAGGTAGCGACACAGCGACGGGTAGTTTTACACCGCAGTACGTATATGCTGTACGCATGTGATGACTTTGCCTGGCCTTTTGCCTACTGCTTCCTCGCGTGATGCATCAGGCGGGCTTGGTCTGACACGTATGGCTTGCCCATGCTACGTGCTGCGTTTTCCGGAGATATCTGATATCTGACACGTGTTTACCTGTCCATGCTACCCAGGCGAGCACACTGAAAGAGAAACCTGAGCCATGCTCCTAGAAAGGTCAAAAAGAAAAGCAAATCGGAGCGTTGTGATTTCTGCGCGAATGGAGAAAACGAAAAGGATTTTTGTTTCCGACTGCTTTACTTGGTTTTAATAACCCCTCCCTGTGTGGTTACTTGAAAAATGTCAAGGATACGATTTTCTTGCTTTCGTACCCGCTGTTTGTTCTCTTTGCAGGTATTCGGTGGTGTCATACCTCTTGGGCTTCAAGGATCGACACAACGGTAACGTCATGCTCGACTCCGACGGACACGTCGTGCACATCGACTTCGGGTTTGTTTTGGGCAGTGCCCCCGGGAAGAAGGTACTTTTAAATCGAAGAACACAACGTTCTGAATACTTAACATTAACAGATTTCCTCTGTACCGAAAAATGGCGCAATACACCCCCGATATACCATTTTTTGGCTAGCTCCTTTTCTTTGTCTCTACGCCTAGGTCACATAAGGGTTACAACAGGTGCAGTTCATCAAGGGGCAGTTAAGAAGCCTTTATTGAATAGAACTACCTACATTTTTTGGGAAAAATGACTTGAAATTGGTGTGAGATTTAGCTATTTAAAATGGTGAGATTATTTTTTGCAGTTTGAAAAAAAATGGTTGATGTCGGGCAAACTAGACAGCCCCTTTCCCATGTATTGCTGGTCCCAATCGATTGTTCGATCGTTCGATCGCCTGCTTCATGGTTAGCCCGTTTCCTAGTTGTAAGGTTCTGCTACTATAATTCCAAGTGTTTTATCCCCGTATGAAAGGAGTACAGTGCCTAATGGGTTAAACTCCGTGTTATCGTTGTGCCCGTTTTGCAATTGTGCTGCTTTTTGGGCAATCGCGGTAATTGTTTCTGCTTCTCTGAAAAGTTCTCCATGGAGCGAGCAGCGTTCAAGTTCACGGCCGAGTACGTGGAGGTCTTGGGAGGGAGCGACTCGGATTTATACGAGGAGTTCATTCATATGTTCACCAAGGGCTTGGCAGCGGCAAGGAAGTACGCGACGATAACCATCACGATGATCGAGATCATGATGTTCAAGGTGAAGAGATATGGGTTGTCGTGGTTGTTTGTTTTGCGCATGCTGCTAATGGCAGTAACAGTAGTAATAGTAGTAATAGTAGTACGAGTATCAAGTAGTAATAGTAGTACACTAATAGTAATAGTAGTAATAGTAATAATAATAGTACTTTTAGTAATAGTAGTACACTAATAGTACGGTAGAGGGCTCCTAATGTTTCCTCATGTCCTGACTTGAGCGGCTCTATATCTTACACACGAAAACACGTTGTTATTTCTTTGTCAGGAATCCTGTCAATCAGCTTTCATGGAATTTTCCAATCTGTTGTAAGGTGAACATTCCTGCCAAATAACTCGATCCGCGAAAATGTCCCGTTTTTTTTCGTCACGATTCGTGACAAATTTCACATTTTTTGTTCTACAGTAAGACCGGTGACAAAGGAAGGCCAAATGTTTGAAATTCCCGAAGATCCCAGCCAAGCGTTGCCTGAACAGTCGCCTATGGACCTAATTTGGTAAATTTTTTTTTTTTCCGGAATTCCGGAGAAAAACGATTTCTCGCGACGATCTTGGCCAACATCGGCCTGAGAAATTCTCAAGCACATCTTGCATTAGACGCGGCGCAATTTCGTGTTCTCCACAACTTCGCTCGACGAAATCAACGACAGGGTCGTGAACTCTGAACGTGGCGAGCTCGTTAGGGACTCCGACCCGCCGTTGGTGTACAGCGCTCACTCTACAGCCGGTCATTTGTGACGGGCGCCGATCAGGTTTCTGTTGAAAACTCATTTGGCCGCTGGTGTGTAGAAAACTGAGATAAGCTATCGTCTCCCAACGGGCGAAACACATAATTTTGAGAGGATGTGACGGAAGGCCACAGGACAACACAAGCAACGCCTCACGCCCTAGGGCATGGATCGAGATGAACTCTTCAGCGCTGTCACCTACTTCATGTGGCCTTGTCCGGAACGAAGAGGAGTGACCATGGGTTGTCTCTATCTCGAGATCGAAGGTCAATCGTGTTTGGTGGGCAGTGTTGATCAAGGCTTGATGAACATTAGACACTTTGACTTGTTGGACCACATGACCCAAAAAAGAGCCATAAAAATCATTCTAGTAACAGTAACATTTTCCCCGTAGCGACGTTACTCGGAATCTTTCAGCAAATGACCCTCCAAACTTTTTGGCCAAACTACCGGCTTCTCATTGTCATCGGTCTAATTCTATCATAAGGCCAGAGCGCCGTCCGTCACAAGTCTCTAACCGCCGTCGCATGATATATTAGTATCTTTCGTTTCCGTGTGCTCCCCTTTCTTACCTGCCCCTATCGCCCTACTGTGTGTATGATATCGATGATATCGATGATATCGTATCATGTCAACTCAGTGATCATGTCTACAGTCCGAGGTTCCCTGGGTTATTCGTCTGGTGTTGTAGTCGCCATTGTTTCCCTTTTATGTCCCAAAAGTCTTACACATAACACATAATGGCAAAGACCTGGATGATGTTCTCGTGCACCTCCCCTTGTTCCCTCTCCGTGTCGTAACGTATCGCATCGTATCGCAACAGCCCGAGTTCCCCTCCCGATCGTACCGTGTCGTACAAATTATCATACCATATCTTACGAATATATTATCGTATCAGATCAGATCAGATCATATGATATCATACCATATCATATCATACCATAGCATGTCATATCATATCATATCATATCATATCATATCGTATCGTATCAGATCAGATCAGATCAGATCAGATCAGATGAGAGAATAGCATAGCATAGCATATCATATCATATCGTGTAAAATCATATCATATCATAGCATAGCATAGCATAGCATAGCATAGCATAGCAGAGCATACCATATCATGTAATGACATACCATGTCATATCATAACAATTGAAGTTCCCCTCCTTATCTTGCCGTATCGTATGATGTAATAACAGTCGGAGTTTCCGTGCTTCGAGTACATGGGGGACGCTGCTCTGAAGGGGTTCAAGAGGCGCCTCATGATGGGCTGTAAGGACTCCGACGTCCCAAGGCGGGCAAGGCGGATGGTCAACAAAGCAAACGCGCACTGGGGCACCCGCTTGTACGACAGGTTCCAGCTCTGGAGCAACGGAATCATGCCCTAACCCTTTTTAGAGCCGCCCCCACAGTTTTATTCTGCACCCGCACTTTTTTAGGACGAAACTTGTTGGAATTTGTGCGGAGCAATGTTGCAGTTCTGGGAGGGTACGTCAACCTTCTTAAAGCTGCATCCTCATTTTTGCGGTACAAAAGCGATGGCAATTTGTGTGGAGTGATGACGCAGTTCGGAGAACTTTTGAGTGAAGCTTGTTACAAGTGCCCCCATAGCAGTGTTCTTCTGCACTCGCGTTTTTATTGCGTTTGTTTTAGGACGACGCTACTTGGAGTTTGTGTGGAGTGATGTTGCAGTCCTGGGAAGGTTGAGTTGACCTTATTCGAACTGCGTACACTTTTGTAGGACAAAGTTTTGCCTTGTTTTTGTCGATGAGTGTTGCGGTTCTGGCAGCTTTTCGGTTGTCGTGGTGTGGCAGTACTGTTTCAGCGCTTGCAGCCTTTGCTGGAATGCTTAATTGGTGCACGTATAGGAAGTCTTCCTTCACCACGCCGTGGGTGGTGTCAGACTAACGGTTGGTGACATTGTGTTCAGGTCAGAGATGGTGATGGTCGTGCCTCGCGGTTACTATTACTAGTGCTTGGGGTTACGGTGGGCTTAGTGCAATAGGCTGCGTGTGTGGGGGGGGTGTACTCATTTCATGCATGGCCGTAGTCGTACGACCACAGAACTTCCCACCATGGTGGGCTGCGTTGGGGGGCATGGTGTTTGGAGTTTCGACAAGCTCATGTGGCGAGGAATCATCGCCACAGTATCCGCCGTACGTGTTGACTTGTTGGTGGATTCGCTCGTTGAAGCTGAGGGGGTGCGTCGTGCGTATTTGCACCGCGGGCGGTGTTGGTTTTACCTATACTGTTCTCTACTGTAGACTCGTTTTATCATTTGAGGACCACATTAATTTCCGTCCCAATCAAAACCCGACAAAAGTTGAGTTACAGTAGTTCACTTTACATCGCTGGCTGTCGTTATCGTCGTTATCGTTTTTTCGTAAAATACAACGGTCAGTAATGAGCGTAGTATGCGATGGGCGAGGTGGAGGACGTGTGCGGTGCAGTACAGACTGATGGATTGCAACCAGTGGTTGTGCTACTGCTTTGCTACTGCGTCCTAGATCGCAGAGGAGACCGTAGAGGTATGGGTCGACCGCTCGCCACCCAGGGCCGTCAATACTGTCAAATCGGGCCGTCAATGCTGTCAACTCGGACAGTCAACACTGTCAACCGGACCTTCATTATTGTCAACTCGGTACACGGCATTGTTGTCGGCTTGTTCGTTGCTCAGAGCACCCATATTTTGCCACTATTTTTGCGTTATATTTCCAGATACTACTGTAGGTGTCTGATGTAGTTATGATACGGTACAGTAGGCGTCTACTGTAGGCATGACACGGTACAGTATGTGTCTGCTGTTGGTATTATATATGGTACAGTACACACCTACTGTAGTAGGTGTGATCCGGTACAGTAGGTGCTGACGCCGAGGGTTCTTGGCGTATCACGTTGCCTGTAACGATATGCACCGGTCCAGCCGGTAGGGATGTTTCGTATGGGGCTTCTATCCGCTGCGTGACTTGACGAAAACGGACGACGTGCATGGCCGCGCGCTTTGAGGCTGTAGAGACACCCGTCTGTCGTGCTTAGACGACCGTCTGTTATCATTTATCGTACGCTAGGTTGGTTATTACAGGTACACACTACTGACGCCACGGAAGAATGAAGCAAGCGATCTCCTGTTGTTGCTGAAATTAATCCTCAAGCTTTACTTACTTAATATATACCCTCTCGGTTTGACGCTGCTTTTTGAGGAAACACGAGCCATCTCATGTTGCTGAACTATATTCAAGTGTTACTTAACGCTCATTGATTTGCAGCTGCTTCGAAGGAAATGCAGTAGTCACTGCTTTGAAGCTGCTTGAAGGAAACACGAGCATCGCATTGCCTTTGCCTTGCTTGGTTGGCACAGGCGGATAAAGAAGTTGGCAATTGTGCTAATATGCTGTTATGCGCTCGAGCTACAACCTCGACAAAAGCGCAGGAGTTTTGCGCGAAAGGGATGGGGTCCCCGCAATTTTGCGCTTGGTCAGTTTAGTTGAAACATACCTGGTACTCTTTTTTTTTGTGGAAAATCCGTGATTGGCATGACATCATCGACGCGTTTACTCTATTATTAGAGGTAGCATTTTCCGCCTGAAACTGTTTCTGGATGACGGTGCACCTTAATCCAAAATCGTGGGAAATTGACCTTTTTTGGCATGATTCTCGTTGTGTACCTAGGCCATGGGAACTTTCATCCGGTAGCAGTTTCGTTTTTCCTCGAAATCAGTTTTTGGGAGAGGTCTTGAGCTGCCAAAATTGAGGAGTAACTTCTATCGTATCACGCGTCTGTTACCGCTTATCCGCTTATCGAAGGTGCCCGTCGCTTTCTGTCTATGGATCCCTTTGCTGTGGATGACAGCAACCAATCAATATTATTGTGAAAACTTGGCTACATTTTCTCGCATGATAAAGTGGTGCACTCTTTCCAAAACCGTCACATTTATCCCCTTGAAGGATGTATAGTTTCCACGCACAGATCGAGCTGCCCCGCCCGTCCCGCCCCCCGCCCCCCACATAATAAACTGGTGCATTCTTTCCAAAACCGTCAGATGTATCCCCCTTGAAGGATTTATAACTTCCACGCACAAATTGAGCTGCCCCACCCGTCCCTCACCCCCGCTCCCTTTTGATCAAAACCAGGCCCCCACCTCCTTTAAAAAACGTCGCCCTCCCCTTACCGGTTATTCGACTTACAGGATTCACTTGATAAACTGATGCATTTCCTTCCACAGCTGTCAGATTTTGTCCCCCTCAGAAACGGGTTTTATAGTGTCCGCGCACAGACGGACTAACATCACCCTGTTGACCCTGATAGCTACACTGTAGTTGCAAGGGGAGTCGCCGACCTATATCCTTAATGAGGACACACAACCCGTAATACGCGCGATCGGAGTATCACACACAGCTTGCAAAAATGAGGTCGGACGAAATATTCGATCTCACAGCTGGAGTGTTTTTTTTTTATTTTTATAATAATCAAGTCCGTGATCACAGGGCAGGCTCCAGTCACTCTGGACATGTGTAGTGGAAGAATGAAGAATACCCCACGGGAAAGGTGATATATATACCCCCCCCTCCAACGCCCCCTCTTTTCCGACCACCTACACGATCGCCTAGACCTAGCACCACGCGTATAACAAGCTGCTACATATCTTTGATCTCACAGCCGAAGTGTATTTGAATATTATTTGTGACCTAAACCTCCTAAACCCCCCCCCCCCTCTCTCTTGCTCTCCCTTACTCAAACGCCCCACCAAATATCGAAATCCGCCACATTAATAAACACTTCACGCACAGGATATCACCTCATTATCTTTCGAGAGCCATCCATGCCGCTGTGTCCCCCCCCCCCCCCCCCCCCTCCCCCCCCCCCCCCCCCCTCCAACGCCCCCTCTTTCCCGACCACCTGCACGATCGCCTAGACCTAGCACCACGCGTATAACAAGCTGCTACATATCTTTGATCTCACAGCCGAAGCGTATTTGAATATTATTTGTGACCTAAACCTCCTAAAAAATATTCCCCCCCCCGCCTCTTGCTCTCCCTTACTCAAACGCCCCACCAAATATCGAAATCCGCCACATTAATAAACACTTCGCGCACAGGATATCACCTCATTATCTTTCGAGAGCCATCCATGCCGCTGTGTCCCCCCCCCCCCCCCCCCCCCCCGCCTCGAACGCCCCCTTCTTCCCCATCACCCGCACCTTCGCCTAGACCTAGCACCACACGTATAACAAACCCCTCACCTAAAGCCCTCCCCCCCCCCCCCCCCCCCCCCCCCCCCGCCCCCCCCCCCGCCCCCACCCCCCACCCTCCCCCCCAACCCATCCCAACCCCACCCCCTCGAACACTCCACCCTCTCTTTACTCACTGATTGTACGACTGATGTATTATTTCCAAAACTGTCACATTTATCCCCTCAAAATAATGTATAGTTTCCAGGCACATATTGAGCTGCCCCCCCCCGCCCCCCCCGCCCCAACCCCCCCCCCCCCCCCCCGCCCCCAATAATATACTGGTGCCAAAACCGTCAGATTTATCCCCTCGAAAGGATTTATAGCTTACATGCACAAATTGCCCCTTCCCCCCCCCCCCCGCCCCCCTTCAAACCCGCTCGCTTTTGATGAAAACCAGGCCCCCCTTTCCCTTCACAGCTGTCAGATTTTGTCCCCCTCAGAAACGGGTTTTATAGTTTCCGCGCACAGACTGACTAAAATCATCCCGTTGACCCTGATAGCTACACTGTAGTTGTAAGGGGAGTCGCCGACCTATATCCTTAATGAGGACACACAACTCGTAATGCGCGCGATCGGAGTATCACACACAGCTTGCAAAGATGAGTTTCGACAAAATCTTCGATCTCACAGCTGGAGTGTATTTTCATTTTTATAATATACACAGCAAGTATGCAGTTCTTGGGTAACATTCTGGAAGCCAGGGTGTAGCGATCGAAGACGCCACGAAAGCGATATTTTCCACCGACCGTCTCTGGGTGCGCATCATCAGTAAACAGTAGAATCATGCAGTCCAACTTGTATTATGATTATTGCAGTTACTAATAGAACGCGAAGAAGAAAATTATAACCCGTTACCAAGCCAAGCCGCCCGCGTTGGTATGAAATGCTGTGGTCGATATTTTTTCGTTCTTCACTTGTTCCCTCGAAAGGGTTGCCATGAAAAAATAAACGTCCGTGTGCAACGCCACCTAGCTGCAGGCAAAATAACCATATTATCCCGGGGTGATCGCGGGTCTCAGCCCGCCAAGAACTGAATCGAATAATAATAAGAATAATAATACTACTCGTACCTGTTCCGTTGGTGCCATCGTGTGCCAAGACATGTTGGGTTGTCAGATGAAACTCAGACAATATTGCGCGATGCCTTCATTCAACATAATACCCGGTATTTATGCATTTATAGAGAGAAGAAAGGCATTTCGTGCCCGCAAGGATTTTCCATCAATAAAACAAAAACAAAAAACGACCGATCAGAAAACTTCGGGCACGACATGACAATGTCTACCTGCATGCACTTGCTGCATGTGATACATAGGTAAAATGAGGGATGCGCGATATCGCAGTGTTGAGCGCGAAGCTTTCCGTAGTACCGCAAAACGAGTAACTGCGACAACCGCACTCACTCCAGAATCGCTACGGCCAAAAGTTGCGGCAACGGATGGATTCTTTCATCCCCGTGTGAGAATACATACTTCGGGGTTTCCAACGTGTACATGGGCGCGTTTCTGTTTAGGGGCGCCCGTTGCCAATGCCTCAAGAACCGCAATATTTTCGATCATTCGTACGCGTTTGTGAACCGTTCGCGAATCGAGACCGTTAGCACGCATCCCCGCATAAAAGCCGTGCTTCCGGAATAAACGCCTCGAATATCTGGCAACTCCGTTATGGGCACATACACATCATACGTGACGTAGATTCATTGCATTGGGACCTTCAAAGAGCTTGAGGAGCACTCCGGTTGATAATTGACAAAAAAACAGTTGTAGCACCTACCTCAAGACTGCCTGGATGAGCAAAGTGACCGTTCGGACCGTTCGGACCGTTCGGACCGTTCGGACCGTTCGCCGTGTCTACGAGTACGGTAGTGGGCTGCTATATGCTATATACTCTGGCTGCTATTGCTGTAGTCTAAGCCCTATAACTACCGTTTCCCAAAACTGATTCAAGGCGACATTCCGTTGTTTTCGCATATAGCATGATACTCGGTCTTGGTGCGGCCACCGTGACCAGTCCCCACAGAGCTACAATAGAGCTACCCCCAAGTATAAATCAACGAACATATTCAGTGTGCGGTGGCGCACTTCCAAAAAGCGCTTACCCAGAGCGTATCTACCCTGACAGGATGCTAGGCTACTGCTATTAATAATTGCTAGTCTGCCATCAAAAGGTACCGTATACCAACAAGAGGTACCGCATATCAGCAAGAGGTACCGTATACCAATAAGAGGTACTGCATACCAACAAATCGCATCAAGCTCTAATCTCTACGAGAGCAGCACAACCCGGAGCATGACTAACGCAGTCTCAGTCTTTCGATCAGAACCAAGAACTACAGCTGGAAGCCTCTCAATCAACATTGACCTGCCCCCTCCTCTATTCCGCGTTTGGAATCACCGTTGGTCTGCACCGCGTCTGCTCCCTCCTCTCATGGACATTCTAAACGCCGCCTGTCCGCTCGTCAACGCTGCCGCTCCGCCTCTCGAGGGCCCGCCCATCGAAGTTCCAGCCCTTGAGGGCGCAACGAAAACCTTGCCACCCCCGGGTTGAGTCCTCCAGCCCCTAGGCCATTTGGCTTTGCTTTTGGTTTTGCTTTTGGCTCTGGTTGTAGCTGCTAAAGCGATGTCGGTGGACGTGAGATTTCGTCTTTCCCTAGAAGTCCAGCTATCCTTCGCCCTGATATCGATGGACAGACGCGGATCGGTCAATCTGGGATTTTCAGTTTACGCATGAAATCAGCTGATGAAAGACGTTAGGGTAAACATGGTTACAACCCACGAATAGGACGGAAAATAATCCAATCTTAGGGAGTTGCCGAACCCGAATTACCGTACAGAAAGTAGCGCAAACGGGTAAGGGATACCCGTACCAAAAACCACAAACGGTAGCGTCACAAAAAATATCTGGGAACAAGTTGGTCGTATCGTACCGTACAACTGTTCGTAGAGCTAGCCATGGCAACATTAAGCATCGCATCCATTCGCACATGACGAATAACGGGAGGGTGTAGGCTTCTCCTGGTCTACTAGTGAAACAGAGAGCGCCTGCTCTTTAGAAATTTGGTGATAAAAAAGTCATGGCTCGTTTTCTCACAGTACAACAGAAAATTGGCTGAAAAAATGGAGCTCAGGGCCGGGTGAGATGTTGAATCCCATACTACAGCCAGTACTAAAACTATATTTTAGTTTGTGCTACTTTTAATGGTGGCGACAAGTGATAAATTAAACATCGACGTCGTTTTAACGTTTTTACAATATTAAGCGCGGGCGTCTCCTGTACAAGTTGAATACCTAGCTTCCCCGCTGGGATCGAGCCCGCCAAGGCGCTGAGACATCCACTTGCTGCTGTCGCCGTCTTCCTGATCCGACCGCCCGCTGGGTCTCTGCACCACATCCCCCACCTTGCCCTTGCCGCCGGCCGACTTCACGCGCTTCTTGCCTCGAGCCGGCTCCACACAAGGGTCCAGCCACGCGGACAACCTGCCACCACCGCCGCCACCACCACCGCCATCATCACCATCACCACCACTACCACCACCATCCTCACTTGTTTCACCGCTTCTCTTCCGGGAGGCGGTTGCCCACGGCCCCCATTGTTGCACGGGAAACGCCTCCTTCGCCGCTTGAAGGTGCAACGAGGCTCTGTTCTCACTCTTTGGCGGTTTATTTTTGAGCCTTTTTTTTCCTTGTGGCCTGTCTGAGGAGGGCACGAGCCACGAAGCCATAGAAGGCCCGTCGACACCCACCTCGGAGCGAATCGACACGTCTGGACTTTGATCTACATACGCAGTCGGCATCCTGGCAGGAATCCTTGACATAGCAGACTTGATGGCAGGTATACTGGCAAAAATTGGGAAAGAACAGTGTCTTGTGCTGGAATCATGGGCCGCCCTGACGTCCGGCGAGTCTTGAATCGAAATTGGCGAGAGTGAGGAATGATTGGACCAGTTCGGGACAACGGGGGATGCGGTTGGTTCTGATTGGTTGCTGAAGCTGAGGTTGTCTTGGAATTGGGTGTTGAAGCTGAACGGTTCTTGGGACTGGTCGTTGGAGTCGAGGGGGTCTTGGGATTGATCGGTGAAACTCAAGGAGGTGTCTTGGTCTTCGTCTACGCTTGCGTCCGAGCCTGCCGCATACAGGGAGAGAGAGGTATTGCATTGTAAAGTTAGACGCGTATGGTATCATTCTACTCAGACAGCAGTACCATACGAAACGCGAGTTGGCTAGGGTATTCCATTACGACGTTGGCGATTGATACTCGTAGCGTAGGCTAAACACAACCAGCAAGAATAACATGTGGTATCGCCCTCCCCGGCAGGCGAGGGGATCCCGCCGGAGGAGCCCCCGGAGGGGTCTGCTTCGAGGCGCCCTGCCGGAGGCACTTTTTAAAGCAATTTGCAATTTGGCTTCAGAATAGCTAAGAAATAGGCGCGGAATCCTATTAGCAGGCGCGAGCATCAAAATCTATCTTCAAAAGGAGCGTGTGTACCAGCCACATATTAGTAGTGTGCACCTGTGTACGTGCGTACTCGTAAGATTCGGAACTCGTATACAAGTATATCATACGTAGTTCGTGCCTGATCTGAAGAAGACACCTACGTACAGAGTATGTGGGGGTTCTTCACATTGAACTGATATTTTCACCGACATACATGCAGCACAACCAGTGTCCGTGCTGATGCTTCATAGAGAGACGAGCTTTGCGGGCACAAACTTCAAACTTCCAGACAGAGCTCCACAGCAAGGCGACTTGGCCATGCAGTGCCAACCGCAATGAGCACGCGGGAAAACAAACCATGCAAGCCCGCCAGAGGTGTTGCTCGTTTACCAATTACCCGGGTACTCGCGAGAATTACCCGGCTTGCTAATACCCGTCACGGGTACGAGTAGCACTTCGTACTCGCCGAGTATTTGGATCCCGGCTATCCGGGTGCTCGTTAGATTTCGTTCGAAATCCCGGGCATGGCAGCTTATCGTCCCCTAAATCACGCTCCCTGGGGAAAATTTTGTACGATATTCTCCAGGAAACCCTTTTCAAAGTGAAAATGCTGTCTCATGCCTCATGCCCCACTGTGACCTATACGACTAGCACTTCATACTCGCCGAGTATTTGGGCCTCGGGTACCCGGGTACTCGTTCGAAATTCCGGGTATTTTAACTTATAATCCTCTAAATCACATCGCCTGGGCACTCTTTCGTACGATATTCTGCAGGAAACCCTTTTCAAAACGAAAATGCTGTCTCATGCCTTTCGCCTCACCCGCCTGTGCTTTGAACCCACAAGCACATATATATATATCTACAATGGTTTTGTGTCGCGTAGTCTGTTTTACTGGTGATGGAAATCAATACTAAGTACTTGTGGCAGGGTTATGCCCAATCCTGCAACCTTTGCGTAACAACTCTCTTGAGAGTTTATTCGTACTAGCTATTTCGTAGCAAACTTTAAGGACCGAACTTGATGAGAAACAATTTCCTGGGTACCCGGGTACCCGGATTTTGTACGGGTACCCGGATACTTGTACGGGTACCCGGGTACCCGCCCAAAATAGACGTAAATATGTAAATACTGGTGCGTACCCGGGAAATTTCCCCCGAAATTAGCGGGCACCTGTTTAAGACGGGTACTCGTCGGGTAAGGGCCCAGACTAACGAAGAGCACGGAAAATCTTAATTCGTTTTTCTTCTTAATTACATGAAAAATACACGAAAAAATCAATTCTGATTCTTAGCAAGGAACGGCGCAGTGCGTTCTAGAATTAAGAAAACGCGAAAGGGTCAACGAACACCCGTTGACAACGACCGAGGCGAGCGATGGCTCGCGTCCTCCCCGGAGCGCCGCGGTTAGCGGCAGGTTGTTTTGACCGGCAGCGGCTAGGAGGCTATGGCTCTAGGCATCTATTGGATGGGCTGGCCCCGCCCCGCCGCGCCACACGGGCAGCAGCGACGGGGATATAGCGGCCGAACTTCTGAGCGAAGTCGTGATGTGGTAGTTGGTCGTGTAACTTTCGAGGTGCAGGGCGACGAAAAACTGGGTTTGCGGCAGTCTCGACTGTTTTCGAAGCGTCGCGTGCGGTCTAGGCTGTGCTAAGGGCCTCCGGAGGCCGCGCTGCGGGTGCTCCGGTGGTCCTTCCTCTCGCAATGGTGGCTTCTCGCCTTTCAATCAGCCGACGACATGGCACCAATTCGCGTGGCTGGCTTCGGTTACATAGAACATGCCATGCCTAGGTGCACAAACTCTCCAAAAATTGAATTTGATTTTCGACTAAACTGCTAAGGGCCCAGATTAACGAGGAACTTGCCAAATCGAATTTCGATTTTTTTTTGATATAATTGAATTGAAGTTACATCTGATTGGTCAAGAAATGAATCACCAAGCAGGCATTCTCAGAATCATTACGAAAAATCAAATTCCACAAAGAAGTAAAAAAATAATTTCTCGGTCGAATTTAGTCGAAAATCGAAATTCAATTTAGGGAGTTTGTCCACCTAGACATGACTTGTTCTGTGTAACCGAAGCCGGCCACGCGAATAGGTGCCATGTCGTCGGCTGATTGAGAGGCGAGAAGCCACCATTGCAAGAGGTAGGATCACCGGAGCAGCCGCAGCGCGCCCTCCGAGGGTCCTTAGCACAGCGTAGACCGCCTGCGACGCTTTGAAAACAACCGAAACCGCCGCAAACCCAGTTTTTCGTCGCCCTGGACCTCGAAAGTTACACGACCAACTACCACATGATGACTTCGCTCAGAAGTTCGACCGCTATATCCCCGTCGCTGCTGCCTTTGTCGGGCGGCGGGGTGGCGCCAGCCCATCCAATAGACGCCTAGAGCCATAGCCTCCAAGACGCTGCCGGCCAAAACAATCTGCCGCTAGCCGCGGCGCTTCGGGGAGGACGCGAGCCACCGCTCGCCTCGGTCGTTGCCCACGGGTGTTCGTTGACCCTTTTGCGTTTTTTGAACTTTTTTATTTCCTAGATTGCACTGCGCCGTTCCTTGATAAGAACCCAAGTTGAATTTTCGTGTATTTTCCATGAAATTAAAAAAAAAAAATCGACATTCGATTTGGCAAGTTCCTCGTTAATTCGGGCCCTAAATTCGACCGAGAAAGTATTTTTTACTTCTTTGTTGAATTTGATTTTTCGTAATACCGTAAACTACACAAGATAACACACCCACATAAGATACCACACCCCCCACAGAATACGACACCCCGGTGATAATTTTGGGCGCATTTTTGCAACCATCGATATACCACCGGGGCTACACAATATAACACACCCCGGTGATAGTTTTAGTTAAGCCGCATACATTCACGGGGCCCCTCCTTTCTACCACCGAGGTCATAGAACATCTGCCCCGTGGGCACACAACACGACACCCTGTGTGCGGGGGGAGCACCCCGTGTGGAGACCTCCAAGAACATGAACGTTGAGGGAGAGCAGAATGCCTCTGCAAGTGCCCCCGCTGAATGCCTCTGCAAGTGCCCCCGCTTCTCCGACAACTGCTTCGACCGCAGCAGTACAGCAGGCGCCACAAATCACGTCGTTCTTTCAACTCGAGCGCACTTCTCCTACACAAGCGACTCCTGCCACGAGTCCTCCCGCTGCTGCTACTGATCTACCAGCAGCAGCAGCAGGCACCAACATGACAGCCCCCGCATCGCCTCACCAGCAGCGGCTCAATTCTACAAGGAGTGTTCCGGTATCCCCCCCCAAGCACGACCTGTGGGTGTTCGGAGGTTATCACACCCCCTGGTTTATCACACCCCCTCATTTATCACACCCCCAAACACACCCTGTGGGTGTTCGGACGTGCTATCACACCCCCTGGTTTATCACACCCCCAAACGTACCCTGTGGGTGGCCGGACGTGCTATCACACCCCCTGGTTTATGACACCCCCTGGTTTATCACACCCCCTGGTTTATCACACCCCCTGGGGGCCGCCGCGACCAGCACTCTATCACCGGGGCTAAACAAGATACCACACCCCCCACAGGATACCACACCCGGTGATAATGTTTTCAAGCGCTCAAATGTATCACCGGGGGTGTGTTATCTTGTGTAGTTTACGGTATTTCAGAAAATGCCTGCTTGGCGATTCATTCTTTGACAAATCAGATGCAAATTAAATTCAATTCTAAAAAAAAAACGAAATTCATTTGGCAAGTTCCTTAATTCGGGCCCTGAAACCCGCACACCAGACTAAAAGAAAGAAAATGAAGAAAGGATGAAAAGCAAAACGGAAAAAACAATTCACGTATGGTACGCGAGTTCGGCGTGCAAGTCCACGTATCCACCCCTCGACTGCGACACGACGACACGACGCGAAGATCGTAGATCGTACCAGGTATGATGAGCATGTGCATGTGTGCTACGACAGCAGTATCGCTACTAGGTACGATAGAAAATCTCCGGCACCTCTCTCACCACGATAGCAGGAATTGGGCATCGGTGTTTCCCGCTGAGGTGGACTCGGAGCCCGAGGCTTAGCCCTCTTTGTGCTCAACGCGACGCTCATCCGACCCCGGACACGGCACACAGCAGTAGCAGCGGGTGCTGCCTCGTTGGCGTAGTTGGTGGCGTTTGAATATCGCACGCCTTTGGGTTGGTTTTGCGACATCCTTGGCACCTCTTGCTATTGCCTGCGGTCCTTTTTGAGCGTGACTGGGGCCTGACGCAGACACAAAACAACATCTATCTAGTCAGTAGCGGACCTAGCTTTGCTGTTATCGCCGCATCAGGTAAACACAAGCAACGCGAGAAGGGCGTTGATAGCTAGCAGCAGGGTGCAGGATGCAGTGATGCAGTACAGCAGTAGTAGCTAGGATGCAGGAAATTCAAAATCAAAAGTCGGGGTTTCCACCCTAAACTTGAGGCATGTCTTTAATTCAAACTCGAAAAGTTGTCCCAAAGTCCCACAGCGAGGACAGCGCCAAGTCCAAAGCAAGCTCCAAAACCTATCTGTAGGCATCATATTTACACAACACTAGAGTCTACTGTCAGTCAACCTTATACTAGGGTGCTGTCTAACCTTATTCTAGGGTGCTGTCTAGCTCTGGTTCTGTCTCGGGAGCCATTTTGAGTCGAGACGGGCCTGGAAACATTCGCTCCTTGACAAGACTTTGCTTGATCGACTTTGAGGCGCCACCGCCGACATCTGGAATCGTCCCGGAGAGGCGTGCAAGAGCGAGAGCGCAATCCGTCGCGAGGTGGAGAGCTAGTGGGGGGTGCTTAGTACCTTCTGGTACACACCTCGGCCTTCCCACCGAGGAGCGCGCTGATTGACGATGCCGACTGCTATGGAGGTCGAAAAAGAGAACGTCGAAGCGGGCGCGTCCAGCGTTGAAAGCAATCTAGCGCCAGAGCCTGCAAGGAAAAAGGGTATGAGTGCTGACGACAATCGCGAGGCCTTCAGCCCGGAGCTGCTAAGGATCTACTACGCCAGGCTGTTCCCCTACGAGCAGGTAAGGTCTACCTGCTTTGCTGACTGCTCGTAGCATGATCGTATAACCCTCTGGTTATGTGTGAAAGGCCCATGCTTTGTTGTGGCACAAGCTGTCTTTTCGCCGATCTCGACCCAAGGCGGACACGTTACGAAATAGAGAGCTACGTACTAGTGGAGCTCGCATATTTCGCGCGGGAAGAGATGCGCTTCACACTGCACAGGTACATTCCCAGTACTGCTGCGAAGTAAAGTAAAATGTTTTAGTTGGGAGGAAATACAGCGACATGTCGTGATGTCGTGCTGCTGTTGGGCAACATCCCGGCTTTACGCAGGTACTGCTGTACTCGTAAGGATTCCTGGCCATGTTGTACCTGCACATACGGACGTAAGACAGCAGTGCCCTCTCCCAGTGCCGGTAGAATTGCCGGTAGAATAGCGTCATTGCTCTGAACAACTGTAGTGCCAGTGAAGCCAGTACAAGCTGATATGGTTTAATCGTAGCCCTATTCACTATAGTGCCGCTGCCCTGTATGGTGCTGGCGTACTGCCGTAGGCTGGCAGCATGCCGGCATTACTCTAGAACCACCCCCCTGTATGCATACTACTGCTGTACTGCTTTAAGTAACCTGCATTCGTCCAATCGTTCTCGTGCGTGACTTGAAGTTTCCTAACCCATTGCCTTGAGTAGTCGTGCGTCTGTGAGTGAACTGCTGTAGCGCATAGTCCGCTGTTTATAAACGTACTGAGGTCAGATGTACCAGGTGTTGTATCGTGTCGTATAATACCAGGTATCGTATCATACCAGTACGAGACGTGTCACTACGGTACATATTTGACTACACCAGTAGATCGGCAGCTTCCAGCTTTTACAAGCCGGTCAGTCACGTACGTCGGAGGGGGGGGGGGGGGAGGCAGGGGGCGGGCAGTATGACCGTGGGGGGGACGACGCAAGACAGCTGAAATCCTCATCCCCTGACATCATTTTCCCACACGATAACTACGAAACCAGCGGAATACACGCGGCGACAATGGCGGCATCGACCGTTGTTTGCTCCTTCCCCGTTGTCGAGAAAATCGAACCTTGCGTTTTATACGTACATCATACGGGTACCACATAACCCTCAATTTACTAGTTGACTATGATATGCTTCGGCGGCTGATGTTCTAACTTTTTTCATAATCATGCCGGGCCCGTTGTGTGAGTGCATCTCTTCGGATTCACGAGCAATCGGGCAATAACCGATCTTGAGTCTATGATACACGTTTGCCTAGGCTACTGGTCTGTTGCGCGCTGTTTCCGTAAAAAGATGTTAACACGCTCCAGCTGAGATGGAGAATGTCGTCGAAAGTCGTCTGTGCAAGCTGTATGCTGTATGCTGTATGTGATATGTGATGCTTCGATTACGTGTGTTACGGGATGCGTATGTCCTCATGAAATACGTCGGAAGACGACCGTTCGATCATAATGTTCCACTATTAATAATAACAAAATCTATTTCCTCGTTACCGGCTGCGTTTTTTTGTTTGGTGTGGTGCAGATGCACCGATGGCTTGGGTACGCCAACATGCCGGCGTCTCTGCCCGACTCGGAGGGAAAGATCCAGCCGACGGAGGAGCAGGCGGACTTTTTTTTGAAGAGAGAGTTTTCCTTCACCATCGAAGACGACGTATACATCCGGTACGAGTGATATCATATCATCATAACCTCCCAATACAGTACAAAACAACCATAATAATATTCACCAGTTCATAAACGGCATGCGGTAGGGGGCTCCCAATAGTGCCGGTTGAGTAGTGTGAATAGTGCCACAGCCCTCTATAGTGCCGGTGAAATCGTTTGGCACGCCTGAAACTCCCTACAGCAGTAACACTCTCAAGTAACCCCGTTTCCGATAGTATCGGCCTTGGACATTGCCGGTGTGTTGCACGGGCACATACGGAGCCCCGCACGGAAGGCAGGCCGAGATTAACGAGAGGGTCGTAAGAAATCCTCTGGCCGTTATACTGAAGTTAGAGTACAAGGCAACCTCTCCCAAATAAGCCCAGCCTGGGTCAGGGCCGCGTATGGAAGCATACACCAGTACACAGGTAGACATTGCGGTATCTATCACCAGTTACCAGTACTGTTGTATTCCAGTACCTGATATCGGCATGTGCTAGCATATACCAGATACCAGGTAATGCTCTGTTGCTCTTGGACATGTCCTTGCTGTGTGCGGGTACGTAGTATCGACAGCAGCAGTATCCGGGGTAACTGGTGAACACAGCGGTAGTTACAGCAGTATTTTGCCGCAATACAAGTCTCTCTTCTTAATCTCCCCAAGTCCTCAATCAGCCGTTCAGGGATCCCCAATCCGCAGCCAGCAGCTACGATAATATGATAGCGTCTCAGCCGTCCCCACTCCTCGATCAGGTCCTTTCTACAGTACAGTACAGTAGACTTAACATCGGCACATCGCTTACTGCCTGCTTTCCTTTTCACTTACCTCTACCCTTAAATCTCGTCCAGGTACCAGTGCTTCGCCGACCTCAAGGAGTTTGAGCAACAGGTGCAGCGAAAACAGCCGCACAAGATCGACATCGGAGCGGTCTTCACCTTGCCTCCGAAGGTGTGGCAAGAGCATGCCTTATTTGCCTCATTCCTCATGCCTCATGCCTCACACGTTGTGCCTCAGTTCCCGTGCCTCATGTTTCTCTCCTCACCAAGCCTGTCTCCTATTTTTGTTCCGTTAGACTACTTTGTTCGAGCTTCCGCGTGTTCCTTTCTGCCCGATGTTTCATTTGGTAGTGGATGGCGCGCGCGTGTGATTTAAAACATGATGTGTTGCCTTTCTCGTCTCGTTCATCGCACAATAAACGTGGAATTTTGGTAAGAGCTCGAGGCATTCTGGTGGTGTTCATAGCTCTACATCATCAACTAGTTTTTGGTATTTCTGTCATTTGTCGATGTACGCCTGAGCGTCGACGTCGTTGATGATGTTTATACAATAAAGTACGCTTGATGTGTACGCGGGTGTTGGTGGGTCACTGGGCCAATAGACAGCGCTAACACTGACGGCTCCAGCTTCGCCACCATGCCCCCCCCCCCGCCCCCCCCCCCCCCCCCGCGCGCTAACACCTGCCTGGTCAGTGAAAACCCGACGTGCTCCGTCCCAGCGTTGCAGG
This sequence comes from Undaria pinnatifida, assembly GCA_012845835.1. Classification (NCBI taxonomy): domain Eukaryota; class Phaeophyceae; order Laminariales; family Alariaceae; genus Undaria; species Undaria pinnatifida. Next base: position 20,127,467 of record JABAKD010000020.1, read on the forward strand.
GGTGCGAGGTTTATATACCTGGTATGGTCTAATTGTTTACCTGGTATTGTATAACGGCTACGGCCATGCACGACAATTATTACACACACTCCCGCCCTCCCTACTTGGAACTTTGAACATAACAGAACCACCTTGCGGTGAAGCCAGGGGCGTTTCAACCGGTTGAACGCGAACTGGTGTTCGACATTGACTTGACCGATTACGACGACGTCCGGACCTGCTGCTCGGGCGCTAAGATCTGCGAGAGGTGCTGGTCGTACATGACAATGGCGGTGAGAACGTAGTATACTGTATTATGTTTTGTATTCAGTATTGTTGATGTATGCATGTATAGTCTAGCACGTTGAAGATTTGCAAATTGAGGATTTGCATATTGTTTACCGAGATAGGAAGCCTAAACCTGATCTGTGCACTCGGTGATGTGTTCTTCACATTAAAGTCATCATGCTATCACCCATCACCCATCTATATCCAGCACAACCAGTGTCCGTGCCAATGCCTCCTGGAGAGACGAGCTATCATATTGTCATTTTCATATTTGGCCGCACACTACAAGACGGAGATCCACATTGCAAATACACCAATGTGCCTTGCGACATTTATGAGGCCTGTGTAATACGTTTGGGAGCTTGAGGACAGGGGTAATCTTTTGGTTTTTTCGCTGTGTGCTCGTGCTCGTGCATGGCAGGTAGCACAGTACACAGCTCGTGCTGGTGCTCGTGCATAGCACAGTAGGTACACATGCCCCAAGAACTTTGAAATCTGCGTTATCACAGAACGGACGACGGGCCCATTATTCTCAGCTGCTTGCACTCTGTTCGATAACGTGGAGGACTTCGCGAGATGTCATCTTCCGGGCAGCATTGTCACGACCACGGTTTTTTGCTCTTGTGCCGACTGTGAAGTGGATTTTGGTCGTGGTTTGTGAACAATATGATACCACAGATTTCAGTGTTGGGTTCGCGACCACAAACATGGTAAACTATATTTTATTGAACCAGTGTCTGTGAACGTGTTTGACCCTCAAAATTACCTTTCCCCTGTTTTTTTCCGCACACCAACGTGTTGTATACCAACATGCCGCACACCAACGTGCCACGTGGCATCACTACGGAGACAGGTGGAGGTCATGGACGTGGGGCTTCGGCAGGATTTCGGGTTCAAGCACATCCTTTGGATCTACTCCGGAAGGCGAGGAGTCCACTGCTGGGTGGCAGACGACGCCGCAAGAGCTCTCACCAACGAGGGCCGCGGTGCCGTGGCTGACTACTTCAGCGTGGTGGCCGGCAACGACAACCAGTCCAACAAGGCAAGCGCCGAGTTCGATAACCACATGCGAAAAACTACCCTTGTATCTTGTTAAATAGCCGTGCAGTTCGATAAAACGTCTAACGGTGTCCGACGAAAAAGAGGCTTTACTCTCCGGAGAGGTAAGGACGGTTTGGATACAATAGTACCTAGTACCTAGTCTAGACGTACAACACTCTTCTTTACATCTAGGTCATTATAACTGTAACCGTAGTGTGGTATAGTATAGTATAGTATAGTATAGTATAGTATAGTATAATATAGTATAGTATAGTATAGTATAGTATAGTATAGTATAGTATAGTATAGTATAGTATAGTAATGTTTAGTATAGTATAGTATAGTAAAGTATAGTATAGTATAGTATAGTATAGTATAGTATAGTATAGTATAGTATAGTATAGTATAGTATAGTATAGTATAGTATAGTATAGTATAGTAGTATAGTATAGTATAGTATAGTATAGTATAGTATAGTATAGTATACATACTATACTATACTATACTATACTATACTATACTGAGTAACATAGTATATTATAGTATAGTATAGTATAGGTTATTACTAGTTTACTTTCCTTTGCCTTGGGTTCGTGAATGGTGGCAGCTGCGTTTGATGTGTGCGTGGTTGAAGTCGTCGTGCAGCGTGGGCAAAAAGGACCGGCAACTCCATCATGCGGGCGTTCGCCCGACGCTCTGTCGTCTGTTTTGAGACCCCCAGAGGAACGGCAGGGATTGCTTGGTCCGTGCTAACGTTTTGCATGGATATCAATCGGATTAGGTTGCAATGAAAGCACTTCAATTCGCGGGTCTGCGGTGATGGAAATCTATCGTGTGTTGTTTGGCGTTGGCAGCTATACTCTATGATCCTGTATGATATTGTATGCTACTGTATGCTACTGTATGCTATTGTATGCTATTGAATGTCACGTGGCATCCCTATTAATGGCGTACTTGGGGTTACAGCAACGAGCAAGGTTTTGTGTGCATGGAGATAATATGTGCTACTGTATGCTACTGTATGCTACTGTGTGCTACTGTATGCTACTGTATGCTACTGTATGCTACTGTATGCTACTGTATGTTACTGAATGTCACGTGGCATCCCTATTAATGGCGAACTTCGGGTTACGGCAACGAGCAAAGCTTTATGTGCATGGAGATAATATGTTGGCCTGCTCATGGCGCATGTTGTTTCAGACTCTAAACGTCACAGTAACTGGGTTCGCCGGTTTCTTCAGTGGTGTGTTCCTCGAATGGATTGAATGGAATGTTTCGCGCCCTAAAATGGTTGGCGCTGGATGCCTGTCGAGGGGCGGTCGTGCAGGCATGCGAATTATCACCTCCACATTTGTCTCCACCTCTGCTCCAATTGATTTATGGGGTGCGTGTGCTAACGGGCTGTTTTTGTGTTCTGTTAATAACAAGCTGCGTTTTGTGTTATGCTATTCATATACCTGGTATGCTTTGTGTTATGCTATTCATATACCTGGTATGCTGTTTTTGTGTGATGTGCAGGTCGACGTGTCCATGCCAATCCACCCTTCCCTCCGGCGGGCGTACAAGCTACTCGAACCCTTGTTTCTCAAGCACATCATCACGGAGGAGGTCAGTCGTATTGTCACTTATCATCGCATCATACGTTGTATTTTTCGTTCGAGTGTATGGTGCATTGTATGGTACATGGTATTGTACCGTGTGTGGTACATTGTGTGGTACATTGTGTGGTACATTGTATGGTACATTGTATCGTAGCGTTAGGGCTGTGTGTCGGCTGACTATCCTAATAGTAAGTCGCTGACTACCGGTATTTTTTATTTGGTTGAGTACCACGGTTAGTCGATGAAACGCATGCATCGTCACGGGGGAGTTCGGTTGCATTGTCACGTACTGGTATCCTATATCGTGTGTTCGTATCAGTTCTGTGTGCGCGGAAAATCGGAACATGCCACGGTGCAACATCTACTACTGCTGTGCATCGGGTATTTCTGAACGCTTCAACGCGTGGGCACCCATCTAGAACTGCGTTATGATTACGTTTACATTGGTATGCAACCGAAATTTGTTTCGTTGTTTTGACACAACCAGTATTAGACTACCGGTGATTGTGATTAAGCTGTTGGAAGCTCCGAGAGAGGTTGTCCTGCACCATTGGCACCATGGCGTGTATTCATAGTGTTTGGGGTTACCTGGGCTTCTTCTTACGGGAGGTACACCTTGCTGACACAGCGAAACGGCGCACTCCTGCGACCGGCGTTGAGGTTAGGGTTAGAGTTAGGGTTGAGATTGCGGCAGAGTAACGGTTTCCTTTTACGTAGGATAGTATTGCGCTCTAGGGCATCGTACGTCAGTATCATAGGCATCTCTACACTCTGCTACTGCTGTTGCTGCTACTGCTGTTGCTGCTACTGCTGTTGCTGCTACTGCTGTTGCTGCTACTGCTGTTGCTGCTACTGCTGTTGCGGCTACTGCTACTGTTGTAGTTGCTATTCTAGGGCCGCACGTATTGAATGTGCATATCCTCTAATCACTGGGATTGTTTCCATGACGTACCTTACCTTGCCCCTGCTACCTGATGACTATCTGGTGCGTGCTCGCGCGAATCAGGGGCAAGGGCTGCTGTCAGATCCGTCTCAGTGGCGAAAACTGCTTGCGACAGTGTCCGACGACATTAGGGACCTTCTCGACTCCAGGTGGAAGGTCAGTTTCCTCTGGCTGCATTTCATTTCCACAGCGGCGCGGGACAGTGCTGCTGTGCACCACCTGTACTACCACAGCAGTACTGGCATAGCACTCCATAATGAGCGCTTGGAGTGCACACTTACAACACATATATGGACCATGATAGATGAATATTCATCGTGTCTTCTTGACCAGGCCCCAGGCCCTACTGCTTTAGGTGTGCGTCGTCGTAGACACATTGCGCATGGACGCTCATCGTGTTTTTTTTTTTTTTCACAAGGCCTGAGGACCTACTGCTGTGTGCTCGGACTATAATCAGGGCGGCGAAAGCACTCAATCAAGTGCTGCTCGGTCGATATACACGGCGTCCGTTTCGAGGGCACTCTCGACTGCCGCCGTATTATTTATGTAGTGCTACAGATGTGCGAATCTCACAATCTCACTCACAACGGCAAACCCTGGTGCTTGTAATGCTTTTATCATGTTGAACGATTTATGGCTATGCTATGGTAGTGCATTTGTCCAGCCTTTTGACACCCATGTCAAGCGCCCGAAACAAGGACTCGTGAGTGCGGTGTTATGGTGTGTTATGAAAGTGGCTGGAGCCTGTCCTGTGACCACGGACTTGATTGTGCGAGTTTATGTGAGAACAACGACAACAACAACAACAACAACAACAACAACAACAACAACAACAACAACAACAACAACAACATGAACGTTCTACGGTACGAAGAGCGTGCAGCAGCAGTGCTAAAACTATCATGTTAATAGTGAGTATAAGCGTCACCGTGCTGCGTGCGTGTCGTACAAGTCCTTGCATTGCGGTCATTGCGGTCATTGCGGTGCGAACACCTCCCCTACCCACGCGGCCCTTGCGGCTTTCTGTGGCCGATGGCCATTCATTGATGTTTTTTTGTGACGTTTCCCGGTTGGGTTAATGCCGTGATGCTTACATTACATTACACTATAGTATAGTAAAACCACATTATAACATTATATCCCTCATTACGTGGCCGGCTTTGTGTTTGCTGCCGTGCACAGATGGGAAACTCTTCGGAGGAAGAGAAGTGGGAGGAGCTAGTGGAGGAGGTGGAAAAGAGGGCCCGAAAGCAGGCAAGTCATGTTTGCAGTTACGGCATACCTGCGTCGCCATGACGCTTTGTTTCGACCAAAATATGAGTAATTATCGGTGCACCCGACTATTCATAGGCTGCGCGCGTTCCGCTTCGTCTTTTGAAGCTCGCGGCAGTAAATCGATTGGCCAGTTGAGTGGCGATACCGTACAGCACAACCAACAAGAAACAAAACATGAGAAAATCAGGCTTATATTGGCAACAAGATAGGGCATTGTGTAGGCCTTGTTTCTTTTTAGTTTTTAAATGTCACTTGTACTTTCCAGCTTCCGGACATGTCAAGCCGTGGTCACAGGTGTCGTCCCTTCCCCCCCCCGGTACGTGCCTTCGTCTTTATCGCGCAAAGGGTTCAGCATTCCCAACCCTCGTTGATTTTCATCGAATTTTGCTAACTCACGCTCTCGCGCTTTCCGCGAGTCATTTTTCGCACAAGAAAATTCCCTATCATCCGGGTAGGAGTTATAGTATGTTGTACTACGTTATAGTATGCTACAGTATGTTATAGTATGTTTTAGTATGCACTCGGGGAGGGCTCGAACCATCGAAATCGACCTTGGTAGTTTCGGAGCTAACCTATCCTATTCATAATATGAATACACCATCGGGGACGCCTACAGCCCTTACGCTCAAGTTATAGTGTGGAGCGCACACTTTCTCAAATATAATCCAGCATGAACCAGCATTGCTGTTTTGTAGTATTAATAGTTTGATAGGTGTCCAGCACTGTGTCGTGTTAACTTTGGAGCTTGATTGACTGAATTGTAGTATTGAGGGGAAACTGACTTGACCACAACGAATGACGATTCCAGCATCGACCATTGCTTGGATGGGGGGTGATGAACTTGTTTTCCGAACTACTATATCATATGATAGCAGGTAGAATGATGCATGATGCATGATGCATGATGAATGATGAATGGTGAATGATGAATGATGAATGATGAATGATGGATGATGAATAATGGATGATGGATGGTGAATGATGCAATAACTCGTACGCCACGGGTTAGGTGTATCATGGCCCTGCTGTAGTTGTACTGCTATACACTCGCACTACTCGTCGGCGATTGATAAGACCCAACTTTTTTTTTTGGTGGCATTCTATGGTGTCCAAAGGGGTTCGAAGTCCTGGCTGTCTACGCCCGATGGTGCCAAAGTTGTCTACATACACAGTAGTACTCTGCGTGGGGCATCCTCGACCCACACGTATTCCTACGTTTCGAAATGGCTTAGGGTTTGTTTGGTTTGTTGGGCTGTTCCTTCCTTACCAGTGCTGCCTTTGCCGTGGGCATTTCTATTGCTGTTGCTATTGCTATTGTGGCCGATGTCGATGCATGCGCTCTTGGCGGAATTGATATGCGCTCGTCGCGATGCTTGTTCGTATATTATGTAATCCCTTTTTTTTTCAGGTGCTCGGGAACACGCTGAGGTATGTTAGCCTGAGGCCTTTACGTTAGCTGAAACATTCAAACATTCAGGCCGAAAACAAATCTTGCCCACTAGACAAATACACGCCATTTTTTTGTCGCTTGACAATTCCGCGGAACTGTCTGCTGCGTGGCGCGATGGTGGAGATTCCAACTATGAGCTACGAAAGCCTCACGTCACCCCTCACCTCTGTCCTGTCCTGTGCTTGCTCTCCGATCGAATGGCCGTGGTGCGTACTGCACCCATACGACACTTGATCCACATCGGCACGCTAATGCAGGTAAAGAAGGCGAAGGTTGGAGAGAGGTCTACCCCGGAACAGTGGCGGTACGAGGTGGTGCTCGAGCATACCTACCCGCGCCTCGACGTTAACGTTTCCAAGAGCCGGAATCACCTCCTCAAGAGCCCTTTCGGTGAGCCCCTGTTCAAGTCTGCGACAGCCGCCTCACGTGGATTATCGCTGGTTGGAAATGGCTGCTGTGTAATTGCTGCGGTCCGTGTTTACCCAGGTGGAGCACGCATCACATCTATTAACCCCAACTATTTTACTATTAACTATTTTACTATTGTAACCACGATCCCCGTGACTTTGAGTATCTATCAGCATGTGGTAGTAATAGCAGTTCTAACGGGGTAATAACCTTTTCTCACCTCCTACAGATAGATGATGAGCTATCTCTACTTGACGATATAGATATTTCAGGGAAGGTCCGTATCGTCTATATGGTCTAGCTCGTTTCACCCGGCGAGAGCTGTAGTATCTGCCTGATCTAGCACATGTTGCCTGGGTTGGATCCGTACTCCACAGGTGCAGATCCAGCGCAACATTTCATAACGGCAGATACGAGATCTACTGTACATGATCTATATGATCTCTGTGATCTCTATGATCTCTATGATCTCTATGATCTATATGATCTATGTGATCTGTCGGAGATGTGAATGTCTGTCTTCAATCTCGGAGAATGAACCGACGCCAATTGCAAGAATTTTGTCCCCGAAGACGTGAGGGTAGTTCTAAAAGGTTTAAACCGGCATCAGCTTTTTCCCGCCAATTTCCCTAAACCCAAGCCCTAACACTCGCTGTATCAACCCCAACTGAATGTAACATCCTTAACCGTGCATAACAGCGGTGCACCCGAAGACTGGTCGGGTGTGTGTCCCGATCGACCCCGCCAACGTCCGGGAGTTCGACCCCTTCACGGTGCCGACTGTAGGCGAGCTCGCGCGTCAGATCGACGCTTACGACAAGGAACACGGGGCGGAGGTGAGTAGTGTGTCAAATATTTTAGAACTGCATGCAAGCTACTTTTTCGGGACGAGCTAATTAGTGTTAGTGTTAGTGTTGTAGTGTGGAATGAAGTTTACAATAGTGGAGCTTCTATAAGAGCGCCTCTGCCAGCGCGGATTCCCAGTTGGGACATGCTTATTTTCGCGTCTCCGTCAGATGGGACCCGTTTTTTCGGATTTTTTTATTCATCTTGGGGCGTGACTTTTGCACTATCGGGAATTCTTTGGCATCGAGTGTGGGTTTGCTACGGCACGGGATAGAGATGCAGTGTAGGGTCTGACGAGTCTGACGGCTATTGGCGGCTATTGGCGGCTACTGACCGACCATTGGTGGGTTAATGTTACCCAGATGTGTTTTCCAACAAAGATGATATATTTTTCAGTATAGCAGTGCTAAGGGCTACACGTACTCGGGTGAGAAATTGCTGGTATTCCCTATAATTGGTGTATGAAATATGATGGTGTTCCCTACCAAGTAGGCGTCTCTATATGGCGGAGAGCCTGATGAAAACTTGTCCGTCCGATTATTTCCTGCAATAGGCACTGCCAAGCTTTTAATCAAATGTGTATTCTTATTTGTGTCCCCACTTCGACCCCGTGTAACCTTGTCCTTGTCCAGGCGAAAGACGTCTCGGCAACCAACAAGACCGATATGAAGACGTACGTTGCGCGCTTCGAGGACACCTTCCTCAAGGGCCTGTACAGGGGTATTCGGGTCAAGCGAAGGGACAGGGCGGAACGAATTGCTGCGGTTACGACATCCTTTTAGACTTTAGGCTACTATTTTAGTCGTTTACACTCTTGTAATATACATACATGTGGTATGTCGCCATGCCATAGGTTGGTTTGTTTTTAGATTCCCATCGTTCTACAGAATCGATCTCTCTGTTGGGGCATGCGGTGTGATTACCATCATTGAGCAAAGCCGCCCTATCTGATGTATCTGTTGGGAGATGCGATGTGACGCCGAGGCGCGTCAGGCCGTGTGTTTTGGCGGCTGCTGATAGATATCGCCGTATGCGAGACCGGCCGTAACGCTGAGCTGTATGCGTATTTGGCAGAAGCCTTGTTCACATTTATAGCGGCATGGTAAGCAGGTTGATGTGCTGTGAGTCGTGTAGTATACAGCAGCTTGGCTGTAAAAGAGGCCACTTCAATCTACTGCAGTGCATTTATTTTTTCATGGACTCGCTCCGAATGTCAGCAAGCGCGTTGCGCGTTAAGGCTCTATCCTCGGCGCTGCGGGCGGAATTTGAATTTTGAGAGCTATCCTCGCCCCACATGAGAGGACATTACGAGGATGCAACAAGTTATCTCTTCTGGGCGGTCTCTGTGTTTAGCATACAGAGCACAGCCCTTAGAAGAAACGGAGATATGGACCTTTTCTGGGTTTCTTATTTCGGAGAGGGTGCGTTCTACATTATGTACCTTCAGTATATCGGTTCATTTTTTTATGTTCCTGTAAGCATCAGACTCCCTTCTTAAATACCATTTTTCGCTACAGCTGATGTCCTGTACTGTACTTACACGTACTCAACATGCTCCTTCGACCTTGCCCACAGCAAGCAATCATGGGGCATTTGACACCAGGTGGCAGTACACCTTTACACTCTTAGAGGGCAAGACGGCTGGGGTTCAGCCCTCTTACCACCCGATGAAGACAGCCACAGCGCGCGTTGGCGAAAACCCGCACCACAATACAGCTTGCCATTAAATAATGTTGCCCCTCGTTACGGATAACGTAGACGTTGCACAACTGTAAAAAAATCATTGCAGAACGCGGATAAGACCGATTTACATCGCTTCGTACGATCCAATCTATTGGGCCCGGAATGTTGGTTGATCACTACAACACAGCCGCATCCGAATCAATACCCCTGAATTGGGCCTACCCCTCACCCCCCCCCGCCGCCCCCCCCCCTTATTTGTTTTCGCTCATCGCTTCTGTTACCTTTGCACCTTTCCTTTCTCCTTCCTCCCTAGACGTACTCAGATCCGGGGTCAATAGGCGGGCTCTTCTCCCCCCTCCCCACTACGGCACGTGTCCTCATCTTCATCGCGAGAAGATTCCAGCTATTTCTTCCCTCGTGACTCGCATCGGATTGTGGATGTTGACTCCCCCCGATGACTGAACCCTGCAGCATACGAAGGCACCAAGTAGCCCAGAAATAGCCCCACGAGTAAGAAGTAAGAAGTAAGAGGTAAGAAGTAAGCTACGATAGGAGTATCCTAATCCTAACAACGTCGGGCTCCCATTATGGGGGGCGCCAAGAAACTTGGAGTAAGGAATCGTGCTCAGCCTCGAACGCTACACTAAAGCATATACCTGGTATAATAAGTTTATGCTCAAGGTTGCTCAAGGTTGGTGCCACATTAGTCTTATAATTAGCGACCTCAGAGCCCCACATCGGCACGGTAAAATCATGGTAACTACATGGTTGCACCTATCGATTGAAATGCTCTATCTTGCGATCCATGTACAATGACACACCGCTCAAGGTTGGTGCCACATTAGTCTTATAATTAGCGACCTCAGAGCCCCACATCGGCACGGTAAAATCATGGTAACTACATGGTTGCACCTATCGATTGAAATGCTCTATCTTGCGATCCATGTACAATGACACACCACGAAGCTGTAACACATTGTATACCACACCTAAAAAACGTTTTGTATGGCACACCTAACATCAAATCTGCTATTAATAGAACAATAAACAACACCAGGCAGGTGATATAAACTGATGCGTTCCTTCTACAACCGTTAGATTTGTCCTCTTGAAGGATTTATAGTGTCCGCGCACATATTGAGTTGTCACCCCCCCCCCCCCCGCAACCCCTCTTGTTCAAACGCCCCACCTAAAATCAAATTCTGCCAGAGTAAGAAATACTACCAGGCAGCTGATATCACCTCATTATCTTTCTAGCCATCCATGCCGTAGCTCCAATTCCCCCCCCTCCCCCCCTCCCACCCCCCACCTTTCCCCCCCCCGCTCCCTCTTCAAACACCCCACCTAAAATCAAAATATGCCAGAGTAATAAACACTACCAGGCAGTTGATATCACCTCATTATATTTCTAGCCATCCATGCCGTAGCTCCAATCAATCCCCCCCCCCCCCCCCCCCCCCAAACGCCCCCTCCTTCCTCACTACCCGAACCATCGCCTAGACCTCACGACGTGTATAGCAAGTCCCTTCATCTCTGCGACCTAAAGATGTTGGAAAAATCCCCTCCCCCTCCCCCCACCCTTCGAACACTCCGCCCTCTCCTCACTGGTTGTACGACTTAAATCATACACTTGATAAACTGATGCATTTCTTTCCGCAGCTGTCAGGTTTTGTCCCCCTCAAAAACGGGTTTTATAGTTTCCGTGCACAGACTCCAACACCACCCTGTTGACCCTTGTACAAGCTACACCGTAGTTCCAAGGGGAGTCGCCGACCTATATCCTTAATAAGGACACACACCCAGTAATATGCGCGATCGGAGTATCGCACACAGCTTGCAAAGATGAGTTTTGACCAAATACGGAGTATTCGATTTCGCAGCTGGGATGTAATTTTATTTTGATAGTAATGTTATTAATAGATGCTTCTTAAGACTTGCTGGTTCTTATTGCCACGCACATACATACAACGGAGCACCAGCTACCTCGAGTAGTACTGCTAGCTGCAGTGGCGACGTCCTGCCAGCTTCTGCGGCGCAAAGGGTGCAATGGCGGAAAATACAGGATGTTGATTGCAGTCAGTACCCATTACACACCGAACTGGAACTACACGATAGTTCATCGCTGCCAATCTGCTGCTCTGCTGCAACGTACCTGGTGCCAAGTACTTCTACTGAGTTGCGAATCTTGCCATCTCGCACGGGGAGCAAACGGCGGTTTTGAATCCAGTACGTTTTGTTTTTGTTGACCGGTATGTTTTACTACTCGTAAAAATATACCGGTAGTCTACAGCAGTAACTAACTGTAGTTGCACAAATTTACGTTTTATGAAAGGGCGAGCTCTTCTCGGAGCTCAATTCCCACCCAGATCCCGCGAGTTGCCCGAGCTTTAATCGATACACATCACCTAGTGACGTTTCTAAACTATTATGTGAAGCGATACTAGCCATTGGTCTGAGCTGCACCCCACTGCCCAGCTGCACGCCACGGCATCTTCTGTGCACTGCTGAGCGCAGGATGTACCAGGTGGTGCTCCCAGCCATGCACGACAGCCCCTTCTCGATAAGGCCATCCAAGGTAATGAAACCTCACCGTTAACAACAGCGACAATAAACAACAATTTTCAAATTTGCTGCAAGGGTTCGGGGGTGCATCCGCAGCGCAACGGCCTTGCTCGACGGACCTTGCTGCGGTTGCGGTGCTCCGCGCCACCGTGGTGATCTGCATCGCCGAAGTCCCCCCTTTGAGCTTTCACGCGCGGGAGTGGTTAAGCATCTGGGTGTGGTGTGGATGCTCGGTATTGGACATGGCTGCCTCGCTGCAGCCGCAGTGCGCTATATGCTACGATGAGCTCACGGAGCGTCTGACCGCGGCCCCTTGTGGGCATGTCTTCCATACCGAATGGTAAGCTGGGCAATCTCTTTCTCCCTCTCCTTCCTATAGGCTGGTACCCGTAGGCTTCTATTCCTGCGCCCTGCACTTGACGCATTGTAGTGTTCGTGTCGCATGCCTCGCCTTAGATAATTCAGAAACCGGAGATTCAATTCAGTTCAGCTGACGTGCCCTGTGCACCCGTGCATAGTGGTACCTTGCTGCTGCTGCTGCTGCTGTGCACACAGAAATGTGCAGTGTGCGTGTGTTCTTCTCTACGACTGCTGTTCTTTCAACTCATCGACATCCAGCACACCCAGTATTGGAGATGGTACTCATTACAGCAGTAATGGTGCAGCCATTTGTTTAAAGTTGGGTAACAGGATAGCTGGTAGTAAGTGCATGGAGCGGCAACATACCGGCAACATGCGTGTAGTAGGATCGCTGTACATGTGTACCGGTGGTAGGTATTCCCCTACCAGGTACCAGGTACAAGGTAAGCATATACAAAGCACTGGTACGTGTATCAAGCAAAAGTACCAGATAGCTCGAGGTATTAATAGTAAACAAGAGCGGCGGCGGGCGATCGAACGACGGCGGGCGATCGAACGACGGCGGGCGATCGAGCGAGCGGGCGATCGAGCGAGCGGGCGACGGCGGGCGAGGGGGAGTGATAATCTCGCAGACATACGTAGGCGGAATCTAAACCTCGCCTACGGGGACATATAAGAACCATCCCCGGGTTTCCACCGTCATATTACGTTTCGCTGTGTTTGAAAACTTGGTGCTGGCTGCTGGCTGCTGCTGCTGGCTGCTGCTGCTGGCTGCTGCTGCCACACACACGACAAGGAGCGGTAGACCAGCAACGGGGATAGACAGCAAAGCTTGATTGACAGCCAGCCGTGGTTCCCTCAATGACGGAAGTTGTGGGTATCACTCCCCCAGGTGCAGTATGATGCAGCTGTGGGTCTTGTACACAGCGTACTCTAGTATGACAGCATGACGGGACTGTAATGTGTCCACGGTATATCATCTACCGGTACCAGGTATCAGGTACGGAGTACTCTATTTTATCTAAAAATAACGAGCTGCCGCCGCCGTCGCTCGGGCCTCGGGCGGCCCTTGGCCGCCTTCGTCGCTCGCCCGCGGGGAGTGATGATATACCGTGGACACATTACAGTCTCGTCATGCTGTCATACTAGAGTACGCTGTGTACAAGACCCACAGCTGCATCATACTGCACCTGGTAGTATATACGTACCGACGGAATCGCGCGGTATGGCGGTATGGAGCTCATGGATATTTCATTTAGTTTCCAGCTCAACTCGAGGGAGGTGTTGCCCTCAGCGACCTTCTGAACAAGGCGTGGTCGCAGGTGTCTTTTTTTCTCCGCCCCTGCGCTTGCCTCTTTTTTATCACGCATAAAGACCATAGGGTTTACGAAGCACTCCCGCTGCTCGTCGAATGTCATTGAATTTTTTTTCAATTTTGCAACTAATAACGCAATATCTCGCGCTTTCAGCGTCATGAGAAAAAAAAGGAGAACGCATACGTACGTACCTGGTATACCTTTCGGTTGTTGAACCCACCGGGTATCGCACCACCCCGGTACTCATGTCCGCCAACGGTCACAGCATTACTCGTAGTACAGGGTAAACTACTGCCCTTGCAGTTGTCATACAGTACAAGGTCGGTTTGCTTCTGGCGGTTCGTGTCGGGCCAAAGTCACCCGATCTGATGAAAATATTCTGACCCGACCGGCGGGTCGGGTCACGACCCGTGTGAGGACTGGACTATCATAAGCACGTTCAGGTAGGTATGGTCAACACATTCCAGGTACCAGGTACCAGGTATATTTTATATTTTGTGGTGTATGTATCCCCACCACGACTTGGATGTAATCTTGCTACCGGCCAGTACTACCCAAGATCGAGATGTGCTGTGATGGCGTTTTTATGGCGGGTGATCATTTATAACAACTATTATAATAACCCTCACTTGCGTGTAGTTGACTTTGCTCCGGCAGCTGATGTTATAGCTTTTCGTAAAACACCCTGGAGTTACCGACTATATGATGGCGTTTTATTGCGGGCGATCATTTATAAAAAACCTCAGTTAGTTGACTTGACGTCGGCGACTGATGTTGCCCCTTTTTCGTTTAAAGCCCTGGAGTGTGTGCCTGTTCGATCATGTTCACACCTCTGAGCTTGTTCGTGAGGAATGAGGAATGGGGAAACGCGAGTCGTTTTTGCGCTTGTATATGGATACGACATGCTGTCGGTCTGTAGACACGTCGTACGATAAGGATTTCCCCTCGTTTTGGGTGTCATGCGTACTTACCGACTTACATGCTTGTTATGTACTGTCGTGGTTGCATATTCACGCCCCCACGGCACGTCCACATTGCACGTCAATGCCCTTCCATGCTTCTACCGTGTCCAGCATCACCCCGTGGCATGTCGCAAGGGGGAACTGTCCGATGTGTATGACCTCCATGCCGCGGAAACTGCTAAGGCTATTTTATGAGCCGCGGCAAGCCCCCGAGGGAGCTGTCGAAAGGAGCACCAAAGGCAACACTACGAGCATGCCGGAGGCTGGAGCCGACGGTGAAGCAGGGACTACGGAGAAAGGAGCAACAACAGTGACTGCGGAAGTAACAGGACTTCGAAGAGAGCTCGCCAGCACTAGAATGGTACGCGTGATATGCACCTCCTGCGTGCGTTTTCTAATGTGGTCGTGTCGCTCTCCGTGTATGGCATGCATGGTCTGGGTTGTTAGACGGCACATCATCAGTGTACGGTGTAAGAGGTTAGTCTTGATTTCAGCTGCAAGATCTCCACAGGTCGATACGTGCGTTTGTAGTGCAGTCGGCGATAGGTGCTTTGATGAAAAACGTAAGTCTTTTCGGAGATCGAGGTTGAGCTCCTGCTGTCCCTCAAGAGGCTACCGGGATTGTACTGCTGTTGCCTCGTACGATCCACTCACGTTTTGGGCATCCCGAGCTGGCGCGAGTAAAGCGCAGACAGGTCCTCGCGGGTGAGTCCTCGAGACCGATGTTCTGTTCCTCATGATTCCTGCATGCTATGGCCAATGCTCTGCCTATGTTCAAGCACGACGTGAAACACAACTACGTGGAAGCGTGGTGAGCTCAAGCTCCCTTTCATATCCATCCGCGGGCGAGTAATACGACCAAAATCAACACAAAATAACCTTCCTGCGCCTGTCGTTCGTGTCACGTCTTGTGGGACAGGTGATAGAGATGAACAAGGAAGCCCTTGCTAAGCAGGACAGTGCCATGCAGGAGTTGCGCGCTAACCTCATCCGCGTGAAGGCCGAGGCGGCTTCCACGAAGACGAAACAGGACGGCATAATAACAGCCACGGAAGCTAAAGTGCAGAGTACCTCAATCGAACTTGTGAGTATGGTACACACATTCAAATTGAAGGTACTCCTTCCGGCTGTGATTGAGTTGTTGGCTTGAAATCCCTGGGGTGTCGCAAGTTGGCACGAGGGAACACAGGCGTTCCTGGTGCTTCGTGTGCGGATCAGGTATGAGCCTATGTGGGGTTCGACGATGTGTTGATGACTGTATACATAGTACATATTTTTAGTATATAGGTGCTGCGAGGTATTAAATGGAGCCCTTCAGAACCGCACCCACCTCTTTGGGGACAGACCATTACCATATAGCATTAGTATACAGCACAAATAGCACTAACAGCACTAACAGCACTAGTAGTTAGTAGCACTAGTAGTTGACAGCACTAGTACCAGGTAGTTGATAGCACTAATAGTTGGAATTAGCGTGGAATCTTTGTTTCTGTTGTAAAAGATCTATACTTAGTACTAATATTAATAGCACAGCTTCGGAACAGCGCGAGCAGCTCAACGCTAATTTTGTGGGATTGTTTTTGTCAACTGTTTCAAGTCAACCCCAAGCGTCAATCTGCCAAGAGGGGTGGCAGCATGCTCGTCGTCGTCGGTGCTCCCCTCCCCACAATGGCTATTTGTTAGGAGTTGCATCACGGTGGGCCTTATTGTTTACAGGCGTGGGTGTGCGGAAATATCACCTTATTGTACTTGCGATGTATGTCTGCGTCTCAGAATCTGACCACAGAGGTTTAGTCTCTCCAGGATGAAAAGTCTAGAAGGATTGTGGATGTGTTCGGTGTAGACGGGTAGAAATATCGGTTTCATGTGACCCACAACATACACGCGCACACTCTTCGCACTTTTTTTCATGGGAGTCCAAGGGATCCACGTAGCTGGAGTGGTGGTGGCGATACGCAGGGCGGGGGGGGGGCAGCGTCGCGACCGATCGAGCTTGAGAGACCTCCGAAGTGACCCCGAGTACAGTGCTACAGTAGGGCACCCGATTTAAGCGGGCCCGTAATAAGAAAAAATCGGACTTAACGTCGGTCAAACCGGCTTGTCACGCATTGTGATGCCAGTACTAATCCTAAATCGTCGTGGTGCCAATACGAAAACCTACCAGGTATATTTTACGCAGTCTGAGATAAGAGCAGTACCGAGATAAAGCGGTCACGCTGACCTGTTCCGAGGGGCTCTTAAACCGGGTACCCCATTTGCATATATTTTGCCGCCAGCAGCGCCCACTAAGCACCCTGGTCCCACGCCGACCAAAGTCGAGGATCGGCAACAGAAAATTGCGGGTCGGCCACAGCCAGCAAACAACTTTATCGAACAATTGGTAAGGTACTCTCTTGTGATGAAGGCAATTGCTCGCGTTCGTGACACGGACCGTGCTTCGTGTGTGCCGCCCTCAGTGCCGTAAACACACGGAAGTCAACCGGCTTAAGCGGGAGATGGAGGGAATACACGACCGTCTGAGAAAGCTTCAGGGCGATAAGGTTGCTCACGACTACCTCAACCAGTTCGCGGTGCAAGCTGGTGGGGCGGTGCCAGCTGCTGGGGCACGATCTCTCAACGGGCTCGGGCAGGCAAGTCAAGTCAACCTAGCATTTTTTTTTTTTTCGTTGGCTACGTTTTGCTTAAGAAGCATAACGACGGCTGCACACGTAAAGTGAACTAATTCAAGGTTTACCACCGATCGCCCTTTATTATAGCACCACCAGATCCCCGGCGGGCGTACGGGTTAACGCATGCACTTCTTGTCGTCTGGATTTTCAGTTCTGTCATCCTGTTTTTTGTTGTTGACGCTCACGCTGCACATGTGCAGGGGGGCAAATGAAATACTACTACTTACCAGTAGGATTGCAGTCTAATGAGAGGGTCCGCGGCACAGTTTCGTGTACACAACGTCTCGGCGCGTGACCCGCCACTGCGAGGCAAGTAAGAAGACATGTAGGGAAATACACGGAAACATCTAAAAATGGTGTGCGGCCCTAACCCTAAGTTTGCTTTCAGTGTTAGGAGAAGGGTCGGCTTGTTGGAGGATCTTGTCAAGGGATCTTGTCAAAGGATCTTGTCGAAGAATCTTGTCGAAGGATCTTGTCGAAGGATCTTGTCAAAGGATCTTGTCAAAGGATGGTTCTCTGTTGTGGTTAGCGTCGTGCTATCATAGGATGTCATCATGTCAACAGAGCGGCGGGCACTTCGTCAACTGTGATATGCATGGCGGTACCAAATCGTACAAGTAGGAGTGCGGGGCATGGGCTGATTTATGATTGCCGTATTTTGCTTGGGCGAACGGACCTTGCGCGAGGTCGGCTGTCGGACGAGCGTTACTGTTCTCATCATGCGATACATGTGTTAGTTATTATCTGTTATACTAGCTAGCTACGGATAATACTGCAGTGTGTGTTTCTGTGGCGGGGTTTGCATTCGTTGGCTGACCGTGCGTATTTATACGAGGAATTGTGTTTTTGCCGTCCTGCACGTCGAAAGGTAATGGTGCGTGCTCATTTTCCCACCTCAAAGCTCCCGATTCCATCCAAGAACTGCGCTTAGGAAAGTGGATCGCGTTTACAAGTTATTGATGCGTGCATTCTTGATATAGTATAATGTTGCCGGTCGCTCCGGTGGCGTTTCAGGTTGTCCTCGAGCCTGGTATACGTCAGTTTCGTGAGTTCGAGCCCCGCCGAGTGCATACTCGTATAAATTCGTTGGGACTTTTTCTTGTGCACAAATTGACTGGCGGAAAGCGCGAGAGCGTGAGTTAGCAGCACTCGATGAAAAATCGACGAGCAGTGGGATTATTGCTGAACCCTATACGCGATAAAAATTGAAGGCAAGAACGGGGGGGGAGAAGGGATGACGCCTGTGACCACGGCTTGTCCAGAAGCTGAGAAGTAAAAGTGTGAGGAAAAGAAAAAGAAAAAAATGTTAACCATATTGATAGGAAGACGGGGCGAATGTTTACATGGCATATAAGATGGCGTAAGGCATGTGCACGGCTTACGCCATTCTTTACTTTCTTGGGGTAACATGTCGAATGGCGCTATCCGCGCCGATTACAGTTTCACATGATACCTTCTACCGTCTTTCGCGCGACTACAGCAGTGTCAGTGTCAGTGTCAGTGTCAGTGTCAGTGTCAGTGTCAGTGTCAGTGTCAGTGTCAGTGTCAGTGTCAGTGTCAGTGTCAGTGTCAGTGTCAGTGTCAGTGTCAGTGTCAGTGTCAGTGTCAGTGTCAGTGTCAGTGTCAGTGTCAGTGTCAGTGTCAGTGTCAGTGTCAGTGTCAGTGTCAGTGTCAGTGTCAGTGTCAGTGTCAGTGTCAGTGTCAGTGTCAGTGTCAGTGTCAGTGTCAGTGTCAGTGTCAGTGTCAGTGTCAGTGTCAGTGTCAGTGTCAGTGTCAGTGTCAGTGTCAGTGTCAGTGTCAGTGTCAGTGTCAGTGTCAGTGTCAGTGTCAGTGTCAGTGTCAGTGGGCCCTGTTGTAAATGATACCCCACAGCGTCGACGATTCTGACTCATACACGCCTTATCGCTGCTCTGATGAGGCTACGAGTACTGTACTATTATTCGAGGTATTGTACGAGGTATTATACGAGGTACAACATAACTGCGTATTTTTCAACTGCAAGAAAGGGCCCACACCAATTTCAAGTCATTTGTGCTCAAAAGCAGATGTGCAGTTTTAAAGAGGTTATCGTGGCGGTTGCTGCATTGCTATGCCTTTCGATGTGCAGGTGAACGTCGAAACGGTGCTAGAGCAGGTGAAACAGGGAAGCGTGTCGGCGTGCAGCATCATCAGATCCCAGCACGACTTTCTGTCCGGGGGGATGGACAGGGAACAGAAAGCTAAGCGGAAACTTGTGAGTAGTCTGCGGCTCCATCATTGTTATGATACATATACCATTTGATGGTATCACATGTCACATCATGATACAGATATCATATCATGCTATCGCAATATATAGGTCTCAGTGTCTGTTGCGAGGCGTGCTCTTCTGAACCTTTCAGTGCAGAAATACCGTACGACTAGTGGTGGATATCAAATGATGATAGTAAAATGAAATCCATACGATACCAACAGACGATAATTACCAATCACGATACATTAAAAAAATTGTTCAAGTCGATAGTGTACATGGAATTTTTCGATACGATATCCGACCCTACTGACAACCCTTCTCTGTGGGATCAAGCATGATGGTGTGTGTGCCCCTTGTATTTGGGGGGCACTGGCATTTCATCGGCGATAACTTTGAGAATGGGCTACCTCCCGGGCAATGTACTGCGCGCATGACATTATCACCGATTCTCGCTGTCGATATCTATCCCTATCCAGTAGCGCCCGTTGGATGCTGGTCTGCGTGCATCTGTCATTACTCCCCATGGCAGAACTGGAGCGTAACGTATCCCGCAGCAGGGCAGGAGAATAAAATATAAAGTACAGAGGTACAGAGGTACAGAGGTACAGAGGTACAGAGTGGCGTCGAAGCCCCGTCAGAGCTCAAGTTGTCTCGCTGTCTCGTCCAGCTAGCTTTGAAGTGCGCTGACCGTGATCTCGCTTGAAAAAACAAAAATGATATTTCAAATTTATATTGCATCAACAACGTAGTAAAGCTGTTGCTAGGAACTCGCGCAACAGGATATTTGACATTTAACATTTAATATTTAAAATTCAAAACTTAATATTTAATATTTGATGCTTTTAACAAACTGTCGTCAAGTCGTCTGCATTGGATGAAAAATCGAAAAAATTGGGGACCCGTGTACTGTAGATGAACCTCGGTAGGCCGACGAAAAAACGGGTTCGACCATCTCGGAAAAGCCCCCGTTTTTACGCCGTCAAAATTTGAAAGTCGCATACCGCACACGATGCCCTCCTTGTTGATGTTTCCGATCACTCCGTGTTTGCCCGCATTTGTGCCCACGCCGACGCAAAACTATGAATTTCAGCGTGAAGCGAAGCTAGAAGGCGAGACGACGGCGTTAAAGCTGGACAAAGTTCGAGCTAAGCTTTCCCGAGCGGCGAAGGAGATTTATAGCCTCAGAAAGGCGCTCAGTCAACCCAAAACCGACCAGGGGGGAGGAGAGGCTCCCAAAAACGAGCGGGGGATAGGAGGGGCACCGAAGCTCTCTGGAAGGTTCCCCCTCGGCATCACGGACGGACAGACGGGAAAGGAGGGTGGGGGTAGAAGTCGAGGAGCCTCTCGCACGCCGGTTAGCGCGCTTTTGCACCGGACAGACGAGGGTAAGAAGAGACCTAGGCCTGCGACGAGTGGTCTTGGTGCGCGTGGAATTGGCGGCGCGCTGGGTGTGGTGAGAGGGGACCCTTCAGGTGAGACGGTTGTAATATTTTTCTTCTGTTTCCTGTTTCTGAGAGGTATTCTCCGACTCCAGAGTTATAGGAGCCTGTCCTGTGACCGCGGGCTCTACTGTGATAGATTATGGCGATGAGATAAGGTGAGGACAACAATACCAACAAGGTTCCCTGCGAGAGGAATTCTGTCGATGCGTGAATTGCCGGAAGCCTGATTAGTCGGGGCGGCGATTACTTGTCGAGTGCGCTGTGGGCTCGAAACGCGGCCCTTGGCAATTGTTTTGTTAACGCGCAATACCTTTTCATAGTCCTCAGGGGAAGCCGCTTAAGTGGTGTGGGGCGGTGCTTGAGGTGTGAGTAAGCTCTCGCAACTATTGTCCGGTTGGTCTGTACGGAGTGTTTTGTTCGAGATTCTGGCTGGTTTTCCCATCTAGACGATCGGTGGCGTCGTGTTGGGTTTGCTGTTGTTTCTCGTATTGTGTTTGCTTTTGTTTCTCGTGTCGTTTCTGGTGTTTTTGTGGCAGTGGTTGCTGCTGCTGCTGCTGCCGTTGCTCTTGCTGCTGTTATTTGCTTTGCTGGTTTTCTGTGTTCGGTACCACCGCTCGGAATCCGGATGACGGACTGCCCTGCGTATTCGACTATGGCTTCGAGAACCAACTATTCACATTTTATAGTCATGGTCGTACCAGGCGACACGACAAGACACGACGAGATGCGACAATACACCTCTCGGAATCCGGATGACGGATTGCCTGCGTATGCGTCTATGGCTTTGAGGACCAGCTACTAGTGGTTTATAGTCATATTCGTAATTGGTGACACGCCACAACGGCGTCATTTTTTCAAATTTACAGCTTCCCTCCAACACCACTGTATCACGCAGGCGTGGTGGCGTTGGAGCGTTACGCTCTTTGGAACACACCCTCATCTGTTTTGGGCACAAACATTGGGCACAAACACACGAAATTGCAGCCCTGGACTGATCTCGCCGACATTTGCTCATAGACCCATCCATCGCTTGGCGTTTTCACTCTCCCCGTTGTCGAGGCCAGCAGCCAAGAAAATAGCACGATTGTATCATACCTGGTATGTGCTATCGTGCGTGCACACGATATGAGCTATCACGCAGGGAACGGTGTGAGTTGATGGAGACGCGGCCGCGTTTTTGTTTGTTTTTCCTGTTCTACAATTCAACACTGAAACATGATACCAGGTAGTAAACATGAAAGTAGTTACCATTGCCACTAGCATGGTAGCATTAGGGTTAACTTAGCTGTTGGTGCTGCTTTGCAGTCAGGTGGAAACCTGAAACCTGTCTCGGTGTCGTTTCATTCGCTCTGAGTTTAGAGTGTGCTTATTTGTGTTGCGGCCGGTTTAAGCGGCGTCCTTGGCTTGTACTTGAACGTTTTTGGACACGCCTTTGAGATTAGCTTGTATGTGGTGGCTAACACTGCTCCATAGTGCACGATTCGCCTTCGAGTACTCTACTAAATTTAGAACAGTTAATTTTCTGGCCAGGCCTTCCATTCTCTATTTCTAGTGCACGATTCACCCACTAACATACGCAAGTGCATCCAGCAGCTATCTTTTCTGTATTTTTAGTGCACAATTCGAAGACTGAACAAAAAGAGTGCATTATCTGACCAGGCCGTCCCTTCTCTGTTAGTGCACCATTCGCCTGATAAAAAATTACAATGTGCTGTTACTATAGGTTGAGGCTATCTCTTCTCTACTAGTATTAACAGTGCACGATTTTAGTACTGAAACATCTTTGCCAGACTATGCGGTTAGGCTGTCTCTTCCCTTCTACGATTAGCAGTGCACGAATATCATGGGGCCATTTGGTAAGAATGTTGCGACAATGTCGTCTTCAATCCGTAGGACAGCGAAGCTCTTCACCTCCCCCCCCTGCTCTTCCCCGCATTGCGATTCGTGTCCCCAATGCCCGTGCTTACCCGGCATTGCGATCTATGTCCCGCATGTCCGTGGTTACCCCGCATTACGCGTCATGTCCCACATATCCTTGTTTCCGGCGCATTGCAATTTATCTCCCGATCCCCACGGTGCAGGCAAGCGCCGAAATGCTGCTGTACGCGATGAGGACGGCGAGGGCATGGTGTCGCTTGGATCGGATGATGGCGAAAGCGGCAGCGATGACGAGAACAAGGAAGGCAAACAGCAACAAGGACGCCGCGCGGAGCTTTGCACGCTCCCGACTGACTCACGAGGCCTCTTCGCCCCAGCGATCACTCCGCGCAGCTTCTTTGCGTGCGCGGGTGGCAAAGGAAAGGCGAAGGGTCAACCGGCGCAGTGAGTTTGTGTTCCGCGTTCTACCGCTTGAGGGGAACACCCCACGTAACCGATGCGCTGATTGCAAGGGTAGAGCAATTTGTTAGTTGTACTTGGTTATACTTTATTCGTAGCGCAGCACTGGTTTATTCCTAGCCTGCAGGGAGTCACACTTGTTGGTATGTAGGTGTTTTACCATTGGGGTTTCAGTACTCTCTATATTCGTATTGCAGATCACCGGGTTATCTATTTGTCCATGGTGTTGAATATCGAACATAGTTGCCATTGCCGGAGGGTCGAGCGATTGTCTGGGAGCCTTTCTCGTGTACCTTGAGTTTTTTTACACGCCGACAAGCTCGAAAAGCGATGTACTGCTGTGAGCCCTGTTGGGAGCTAATTGATCCTGCTGGGGCGCCGGTATGTATACGCACATACATGTACTAGGTGCCTGGTATACTATAGCGGCCTAAGAAGCGACGAGTGTGATGTTATGAATCTTGAAGGAAGGGTGTGCTGAATTACAACTTATACTGTTAATACTATAGTATCATGATGCTGTTTTGCACATCGAACTTACACCCTATCCCAGCAGGCTGTTGCTGCATGTTTTCGGCGATGTTATGATGCATTGTCACTTTTCTATGCGTTTTCCCCCTGAAATTCCTAAGGGGGAACCTGGTACTGCTCTACTCCACTATACTCCACTCTATTCTACCGTACTCCACTCTACTCCACTGTACTCCAACAAGTTGCTAGGCCGATGGCTTGGTGGTATTTGGTTTTGGCAGGTGTGTTGTGTGTCTGTTGTCGAGCTGGCATGGACGTCTCAAGGGATACAGTACCTCTTCCACCCCTGTAAGCAAGGCCAAGGACAAGGCCAAGGCCAACGTCGTTGAAACAATACCGTAGCGCTGTTCGCTGCGGAAGGGTTATGTTAGCACTTTTCCAGTCAAGTATTTATGCCAGACAGGGCTCTTCATGTGAGAATTCACATTGGAATCATCCTCGTGCTTCATAATGCTAGCCTTTTATACCTACCGTAGGTCATGGGATGGTTCATCGAGTTGCACTTCCTTTTTTCTTTTCTTGTCGAAATCGTTTTTTCGGTGAGGTTTAGAGGTATAGAGGTATAGAGGTATAGAGGTATAGAGGTATAGAGGTATTGTTAAGTATAGAGGTATAGAGGTATGACGTACCGGGTGCCTTCTATGGCTTGTGTGAGGAGCTTCAGACATTTTAGGGTTGCACCCCTGCCGCAGCGTGCGTCTAACACTACTAACACTGATAACACTAACACTACTACTACTAATACTAATGCTACTAATAGTATTAATACTACTAACGCTATTAATAGTATTAATGCTATTAAGAGTATTAATACTATTAATACTATTAATACTATCAACACCTAATACCAGGTATGATAGCTTATTTTATCCACGCACATATTTTACAAGGTGGTGTTCTGTAGGGTACGTACAAACCATAATATACCCACCCGGGGTATTTACCCGGGTATTACTCTACAGCGAACTTCTGGAAGTTCTGCACGACATTCATACCCGTACCCGGAACTTCTGGAAGTTCTGTATGGCATTCATACCCGTACCCGGAACTTTTGGATGTTCTGTACGCCCGTGCCACAATACCCGGGGTACGGGTACAGTATGCTTTGTACCCGCTCGGAACTTCTGTGAGTTCTGTATGCCTGTGCTACTATACCCGGAACTTCTGGAAGTTCTGTACGACTTCCGTACCCGTACCCGGAACTTTTGGAAGCTCTGTAAGATCCCCATACTCTTACCCGGAACTTGTGTGACTTCTGTAAGATTGTGGTAAAATACCCGGGGTACGAATAACTTTGTTACAATACCCGGGGAGCTCTGTATTCATTCAGGTCTAATCCGAAGAGGTTATTATACCGTATGACGTCTTATCTTGTCAGCCACACAACCCGAACACCGAACAGCAGTACGTATCATACAATATTAGCACCTGTTCATGTTTCTTTCGTTTCTAAGGGCACGTATTACCGAAGGACACTTTTGCATCGAAAATATTCTTTCTTTATGAATCGAATTGAATTCGATTCAAAGATGATGGTGGAAACATACGAATTTGCCTCCTATCTGGAAACCACGTAGTGTTCCGTATTATCAATGTTTTTTTTTTCTGGTCGGCATAATGCAGATCTCGCTATGATATAATCGAAGTCTTGAACTCTGTGTTTTCGGTATCTTCGCTTCTTTGTCGTGGCACTTGGCTTATCGAGCTGGTGGCAAAATTGGGCTTGCGACCGCCATTATTCTTTTGAGGCGCCACAGCCGGGGTACGCCATGGTATGATCTGTTGTAGAACAGTAGACGTGAGCGCGGCTGTTGCCCCGGTCGGCTCTCGTTGAGGTGAACGATTTATCGTCTCGGCGATGGTTGTCGATAGCCCTCAAAGCTACGACGGATTGCCTCACTGTGGGACGTTGGCCCACAGTGAGAACATGCCCTGCAAGTTGGAAAATTCTCTACTTCAAATCGAACTCCACCCCCGAGGCCGTGTATTTACCTGGGTACTACCCGTACCCGGAACTTCTGTAAGTCCTGTAGGACATTCTTACCAATACCCGAAACTTCTGTAAGTGCTGTACGCCGGTGTCACAAATACACGGGGTACGGGTACAGCATTTTATACCTGCCCGGAACTTCTGTAAGTTCTGTAAGACTTTCATACCCGTACCCGGAATTGCATGTGAGTTCTGTACGACCCTTGCCACAATACCCGGGATACGGGTACACAGATGTTTTGTACCCGCCCGGAACTCCTGTGAGTTCTGTACGCCCGTTCCACTATACCCGGGACTTCTGTGAGTTCTGTATAACTTCCATACCCGTACCCGAAACTTCTTATAGTTTTGTAAGCCTTCCATACCTTTGCCCGGAATCCACAAAACCTACAGAACATAACCTTGCATATTTATGCTTGAATCATGCCTTTGTTGTTATTGGCAAGACGCGTTGTACATTGATATTTGTGGTCAGTCGTGACCACGACGAAAAAGCTGTGCGCAACGTAACTCGTTGGTACGGCTATTATTTTTGGATGCTGCTAATCGCGTTCCCTTTTTGTTTGGTTGCAGATTCATAGCGCGGGGCTACAACGCTACAGGTGGGAGGCATAACGTACGCAAGTCGGCGGCGAATCAGCCCTCCCTCGTCGGCAAGTGAGGAGACGCCTACGCCAACTGACGCCGTTGATCCTTCGTCACGCCACGGCCAGCCAAACCTACCGCCACCACCTCGAATCTTCCGGACAAATTTCGCCTGGAAGGAGATGGGCGAGCAGTCGACGCATTCGATGCCAATTTTCAGACGAGCTTTTCGCCTTTTTCGCAAAAGGATGGTCAAGGTACTGACTGTGCCAGGGTTTTAGTTGGTAAGGGAATGGATGCTAATGATATAAACTGTGGCGAGTGTAGTTGGCGAGGAGATGCTTGTGGTACTCTCAGGACGTGTTGTGTAGTTATCCAAACTGATGGTGCTTGTGTGTAGGTGTTGGTATCGGTTTGGCCACTGCTACTGTTATGGCGGTCATGCTGGTAGATTGCGATGTGGGGCCTGCTGTTTGTATCGTCTGGGTTGACTGTTTTCGGAAAAAAATGGCGACAGTCGAGAAATAGCCCGTTGTGTTGTGCGAGCGTTCAATTTGCGTTCCGCGCGCTTGGATTTGTATCCCAGGCAGTACTGGTAGAGTATGTGGTAAGTAGTGGGGCATCGCTAACAAGTACCAGATACCATCGTAAGTGCATGCTACGATACCATGATGGGCAGAGCACGTACTGATATTTACGGGGGACCCTAGTAAATAGGACCTACGGTGGACACAAAAATCTATATATTCATCTATTTTTACGAACAATATTTGGTCCTATTTACTATCGTCCTCCGTAAATAGTTGTCGACCATGGTGAAAAAAACAGAGGTCGATCAATTGAATATATGCAAGAGCTGGTCTCAGACGACATTGGGTAACACTGTCAATGCAGCGTGCGCACACAAGCAAGCGGCGAAAACTAGTAGCTGCAGAAAGTATACCTAGTATTACGCATCACACATAGGCATGTGTTGTAGGGGCTGTCTGCTGCTGGAATCACGGCGAAGAGAGCGTTGCTGAATCGACGAGTCCAAATTTGGCGGGTGATCTACTGCATGGTATCCGAAACCTGAGGGCGCATAAAATGGCTGTCTTCGGCACGGGCGAGTTTGCGTTGGGTGGCACTGAGCCAAATACGGTGGTGCGATGGAGCCGCATGATATCATATTGTGGACCAGTCGGCAGCTTGAGACATTCGACAGCAAATGTAAACCTCCTTGTGGCTTGACTTTTTCTACTCTTGTTTTTGACGTTAGATATGAGGTGCGCCACCCGTGCGTTGCTTGACGATAGTTGTCCGGCGGGAACTCTACTGTAGACTATTATTGGAGGTCCCTCTTTGGTTTCCATGATGGCTGTAGGAGGCCATGGCATCTTTTTCGTAGTGGACTGTGACGTTTCCACCCCGACACGCATGGACCGGTGGCTGCTGATTTGCCGTACTCCAGCTGGTCGCGGCCGGGAAGTGTTGGTGTGGCGGCGTTTAATACAACCGAGCACGAAATGACACCCTTTTGCGGGCATGATGTGCTTGTTTTGTTTGGCAAGATCCGAGCGAATCAGAGCGCTTGTTTTTGTAGACTAGTCTAGGCGTGTATCTTGAGAATGTACGAATTCTTGATATTTTTGAAGTTACTCCTGCACTTCAACTGGACAGGAAAAATATGTCGAAAAGCATCCACCATAACAGCATTGACGATGTGACCATTACAGCATCGCCCACACTCATCTGGCAGAGCCTTCTGCTGGGGTAGGGAGCGTGTAGGGGGTGCAACGTAAGGGGATGCACCTCATCCGCGCAGCATGATGATGCTATTATTGCTGATACCATTAACTATATTGATAGTACTCGCTGTTGCACGTTTTTCGTAGAAGACCGATAACACCGCAATTGTCACGTCTTGGGTCGCGATATCAATGGTCAGTGACAACTATATGCTGTTGCAGGGACGAATGATAACGGTGAATGGTATCCACGCGGCGGCTGCGGTAACACTGTTGACGCGGGGCGGGGCTGGGATGACAGGGTCCCCCCCGAGTGGCAGTGAGTCGCTTGGGATTGTTGCGCTGAACCGTCTATGACCTTTGTGTGCGCGCGGGTTGTGTGTGCTCATTTCATGCTTGGCGGTAGCCGTATGACCATTGACCTTCGCATCATTCAATGCCGAGCCGGGGCACGTCGGGTTTTCCCTGATCAGGCAGACATCGCGTGCACCAAGCGCGAAGCTTCATGATGAACTATTCGGCGAGTCGCATGAAGGATGAGCCGCATATTACTAAGAACCGCTTGTGAGGCGGACTTCCGCACCTTGTGCGTAATTTTTGCGTTATATATGTATGACAGCTTCGAATTGATTTATTTGTTTTATGGTGCTGGCACTTCCAGGGGCAATGGGGATACTACATATAGTGTGTAACTGCCTCGTAGGTGCCGTCCCATATGCACACGGCGTGGTCTACCTAATCCCATACATTCAACATAAATAGTAGTGTCTATGTGCTTAAACGGTGGTAACAGAATAAGAAATAATTGAGCGAGCACCAAATTAGCGTACTCTCTTTGATAGAAATGTTTTGAATACGCCAGCTGTGTGAGTTCAATCACATTTAAGGGTCGATACTTATATTTGCAAGCTGCGTGATACACCGGTTGCGCGTTTTTTACAGATGTATTACTCATTGAAGACGAATGTACTACTGACTGCTGCGTGTGTGGCCGTGTTTTCTTATCAATCAAGGCCTTCAGAGAGAGGATACCAACATGACATGATGACAATTAACTCTCTAGAGGGTTGAGTAGTTGCTGGCCTCCCCCGCGTATCGCATTGCTCTACGTCCTCCAGAGGACGATAGCAGTCAAGCTCTGCCGGCTATAGTCAGTATAACGGGCTCCAGAGGATACATAAACTATAGTCTACACCTCCTGCAGAGGGCTTTATTTTTTAGCTCTGGAGGGCGTGCCCCCTCGAAGGCGCTTTTGTCTGTGGAGGGTATTTGGGGGGTAGCCGATTGGCCACGTGTGAATATACCCTTCCCTCCGGGCATGTCTGAAACTTGAAGAAAGGCTGCTTTGCATTTCGCACGGCCGTCGAAGGACAGGATACTCAGTGCCAGATAATCCATCCTTCTGTTCCTTGACCAAAACGCGTCGGGGTTGGATCTGGATACTTCGTACGGTAAAGTCCGGATTTTGGATACATTTATTAATGTATTTCTCGTTTCGCCTACTAAAGCGTTACAGCCTTCCACGGTGAGTGAACATCAAAAACGAGATTGCCTCTCCGGCAGGGTAGACACCACGCCGACTAGCACGTGGATGCGAAGTGGTGCCAGAGGTGAGATATCCGAGGGTAAGCATTGCTGTCTGATCACGTGTCTGCCGTGCCTCGAATGCTTGTTTTTTTTAACGGAAGAATTCAAGCTTGGCGAGCACGCTGGAAACACCATGCTTTTTGGGCACTGAACGTCCTGCGCGCGCGGGGGAGAAGATTCGACTGTACGCCTTCTGCGACGATGAGCAAGCATTTCAGCGTTTCCCCGAGCCAAAAGGTTGCTCCGGACCAGTTTGCGGACGATCGTGGGCTGATCGTTGCCAGCGGTGTATGTACGGCGCAGGCGATCCTCGATGTTCGATCTAATCCATGTTTGATCTCTGGTTGTCCGGAAACGCGTGAATCACTCGCAGCTTTTGGTGTGTCGTACCAACTGGTATATGATACCAATATGGACGGAAATATAAGGATTTCGTTTTTGGACTTATATGATAAAATGTTTCTTATGTTAAAGAATGAATGGGTATCCACCCTAAGGTTTTTCCACGCTCTTTAGAGCCTGTTAGCTACAGCAGTAGGGGTCCCTCCACCTGGTACTGGTATATGCTAGCAGGAAATACCGGCACTATAGCGGCAGCCGGCAATACTCTGGCATACTTCCAGAACCAGTGGTTGTTTCCATCTGTGCCAGGCGATTTTCATAAGCACCATATTGGCCAACCGGCGATGCTCAACCAACCGGTGCTATAGAGGGATCACTACCCTGTATCCTGCGATATTTGCCACTTCCTTTCGTCTTTTCGCACGTCGCGTCCCTTTATATTTGACCAACGACATCAAGAGTAGGCTCTAGATATCTACAGTACAACAATAGAGACCCCAGAGCTCTACGAGCTGACCGAAGCACCTACGCGTCTTCACGAGGGCGTCCGAGTTAATCTCAAACAGGGACCAGAGGTCTGTCTCCCAGGCAAGCAGTTCCGGCAACGATGCACATTTCTTGACTCTTCCACAGGATTGCCATGAGCTCCGGCACTGCCGTGGTGGCAGTGCCATCTCCACAGAGCTTTAGCTGGCCAAAACCAGCCAAGGTTGTTCACGTGGACGTTCGGATCCGTCTATCGACGTTCGGATCCGTCTGCCCCGAAGGTCCCCCCGGCAAGCGGCTCCGACAACAACTTGAATTACTTCACAGCAGTACTTTCCATGGCTTGCTCACGGCACCGCCGCCATGGGATTTCATGGTATTGCCATGGAAGTGCCCCGACAGACGCCATGAATCTTCAAGGTAGCGCCATGACAGGCAGCAGCGCATTTTTTTGGTTCAGGTCTAGGGTGATGTACACTAATTAGATTTCTGTGAGACGTACCATGCGCTACCCATGGCACGTTCCATGGGCATGCACCAACCCCGCTGCCCATGGAACGTACCATGGGATGATATACCCATGGGACGCCCCATGTCACGACCCACTAGCCGTGCCTTAGGTAAACCAAGCAATGTAGAGCATAAGCTCGGTCAGGATCTGTTTTCGTTGCGCATCCATTACTTGCATGCCGCGTTGCCGTCTGCTCTAACAGGTGCATGGACCCGGCTCCCCCTCTCTGCAGGACGACCATGCTAGACTCCCCCTGCAGGGCACCTGTGTTGTTACTTTCAATCTTGCACGTCGGATTTACCCAACCCCAGACTAGTCCTATCTCTGACCCTGACTGTAATCTCGATGCTTTGGGGGGCCCGGGGTCAGCAGGGCAGTTGCGCGACTTTGCATCTTGATTCGCTGGCGTTGAAAAAAGAAGACCGGGGGGTCGAAAGGCCTGCCTCGGCCCATCAGACCAACGATCCGCAGCAAGTTTTTGCAGGGCCGCCCTGCGTTTAGGTCAACCCCCCCCCCCCCCCCCCCCCCTATTGATCGCCAGCCAGCGTTACGGTAGCGTAATATACTCCATATTCACCGTTAGAGCTCGCCGTTTTTGTCTCTGGCGCTAAAACTAAATCGTTTTCCACACCCAACCCTCCATGTGCGACATTTATAATCTATCAGTTACGGCAATTTTGTGAAGTTACCCTTAGAGATAAATTTTGTTCAAGCTACGAGAGTGTACGTTGAGAACAACCAGCATGGATGGGCAGCAATAATTGCGGGCTATTATTACTATATCCCCGTGCAGAATACCCGCAATCCTTCAAAAGTAAGCGATCCCTCCTATCACAATTTTGTATTGACAACGGGTGCCCGGTGAATGTATACCGGAGTGCACGCCGTGGTTCGAATATATCAGTGGCTAGGGGGGGCAGCGAACGCATTCCCCAAAAAGTAACGACGGCTGCTCGCATGTCTGATAGCGCATCGCATAACGAAACATTCGTGTTACTACTTTGTACGCGAACGACGCCATCTGCCTACTAACAGGTACTACGCTGAGTTCCATGAACGATAATAATGATGATGAACCGCGCGGTGACGGTGGAGGTGGCGATGGGGCCACTGAATTGTCTCTACCGCACGTGGTGCAAGCCTTTCTGGAGCTGGACACATCTTTAAAACGCAAGGGGGAAAAGATTACTCCGACTAAAGTGAGTCCCCGACACAGCAGTTGTTCTTCCCATAATAATGTCATACATGAATAAAAACCTGCCGATCACTCGAATCATAAAATAGAAAGAGTTGCTAAAACCGTGGCCGATTCTTTCGATGGCTTTACCTTGGGTTTCGTGTGGTATAGCGAACACGGCTGAAAGACGATCTAGGGCATCGCGAGCAGTAGGGTAAGCCGCATATGCTTGGGTTTGTTGTCATTTACCTTGGTCTCTGCTCGGACGACCGACCGACCACGGCGGGGACGATCGATTGTGGCTTCATGTGACCCTGGGACCTACCCGTGTCGGCATGCACAACCAAACATAGGCGTTTCATATATACCTATCTGGTGCACAGATACAGCAGTGCTGGGAATATTTTTTATACGCGCTGGGCCGGCCAAGAAACCTCCTAATCCGTCAGTCGGGCATTTCTTTTTAACGACAGTGACCAACTGCAAACTGAGCATATCCTCGTAATCAGCTAGATACGGTGGTCATGTTAAGCCCTCCAGCTTGAGAATCTGCCAAGTTGGTGCCGAAAAAGTGTTTGCCACTCACGTCCCCTAGTTTGAGCATTTTTTTCATGATTTGTTTGTGTTGCTTTTTCTAAAATTGCTCGAAATACAACGTGGATGGAATTGGCTCAATTTTTCCGGGCATGTGCATCTTGGGACGAGGAGTAGGGCTCGAAAGTTATGGATGAATCCCTTAAATATATGTAAATTTGTATGCAGAGGCACTTCGGTGGAAACTTAGCCATGCACCTCTCAATTTTTTCAAGTTAGGACCTGAAATTTTGGCACGTGATTTGAATCAATCAAGCTAAAAAAAAAGTAGAAGTGAGATGCAAAAAAAAAAAAAATCGATGCACTTTTCCCCGCCTCAAACTTCAGCAAAAAGTTTGGGCCGGCCGTAATAGGACATTTTTGTCATTTTTTTTTGCATCCGATTTTGAATGTCTTGCTCAGCTTGTTTGAAATCACGTGTCGAAATTTCAGATCCAAACTCCAAAAATTGGGTGTGATATTGCGATATTGTCCCTATCAGGGCCTCTTGCCCGGCCCAGCTCGAATATAGTTCCATCCATGACGTAGTTTTCATTTTTTTTCCCCCCGACCCCCCCCCCTTCAACGCCCCCTCTTTTCCAACCACCCGCACGGTTGCCTAGACCTAGCACCACGCGTACAACAAGCCCCTAAATATCTTTGATCTCACAGCCGAAGTGTATTTGAATATTATTTGTGACCTAAACCTGCTAAAAAATCCCCCCCCCCCCCCCCCCCCCTCTCCCTTACTCAAACGCCCCACCAAATAAATATAGAAATCCGCCAGATTAATAAACACTTTACGCACAGGATATCACCTCATTATCTTTCGAGAGCCATCCATGCCGCTGCTTCCCCCCCCCCCCGCCCCGAACGCCCCCTTCTTCCCCATCACCCACACCATCGCCTAGACCTAGCACCACACGTATAACAAACCCCTCACCTAAAACCCTTCTTCCCCCCCCCCCCCCCCCCCCCGCCCCCCCCGCCCCCTCCCTCGCCCCCCCCCCGCCCCCACCCCCCACCTTCCCCCGCCCCAACCCATCCCAACCCCACCCCCTCGAACACTCCACCCTCTCTCTACTCACTGATTGTACGACTTACCCCAGGATATACATGATAAACTGATGCATTATTTCCAAAACCGTCACATTTATCCCCTCAAAATAATGTATAGCTTCCACGCACATATTGAGCTGCCCCACGCGCCCCACCCCCGCCCCAACCCCCGCCCCCCCCAATAATAAACTGGTGCCAAAACCGTCAGATTCATCCCCTTGAAAGGATTATAACTTACATGCACAAATTACCCCCCCCTTCCCCCCCACCCCCCCCACCCCCCCCCTCCCTCCAAACCCGCTCGCTTTTGATCAAAACCAGGCCCCCACGTCCTTCAAAACTCCGCCCCCCCCCCCCCACCGGTTATTCGACTTACAAGATTCACTTGATAAAAGGATACATTTCCCTCCACAGCTGTCAGATTTTGTTCCCCTCAGAAACGGGTTTTATCGTTTCAGCGCACAGACTGACTAAAATCACCCTGTTGACCCTGATAGCTACACTGTAGTTGTAAGGGGAGTCGCCGACCTATATCCTTAATGAGGACACACAACTCGTAATGCGCGCGATCGGAGTATCACACACAGCTTGAAAAGATGAGTTTCGACGAAATCTTCGATCTCACAGCTGGAGTGTATTTTCATTTTTGATATTTTTTTTTGGAGTACGGTCGCGGTGCCACGTTTGTTTGGTATCCTTTAGTTCACGGCCTCAACTTAGTGAGTGAAAATCGTGCGGCTAGTTAGCGGTACGAGTATTCGCTGTGCTGTACGAGTACGAGCATATGACGTCTCCGTGCAAAATGTCTCATCTTTCAAAAACGCGGGAATATGCTTATTATCCTCTACCTCATGTGTACCAAATAAATACGATTTTTTTCGTTGGTGCTTGGATGACCGCATTGTATTAGTTTTCGGAAGGTATAAATGAGCCTCGGTTCCCAGTTCGCAGTTTGCGTGCTGCGATTGAGCCTTAACTCTTAAGACACGCACTGACAGAGAGGTGCCGGATACCGTTCGTTATGCGTAGCATTCAGCAGTGCATAGGGGCACGTTCTCGCTGCTGGATACTGTATGATACGCATGTAACGTGGACTTCTTTCGTTGTTTACTTTAAGCAGCAACAGCGGCAAAGCACAGCATGCCACCCCATATCAGCAATAGGAGAAAAGCAACAGCTTGGTTTTGGGTATCGTATGCACTCCAAGTATATTGGGTTTGGGCTGCAACTAAATACTGCCGGTGTTAGCCTTAATTCGGGCGGATGCTGCCAGTGCTGATATTGATGATCCTCTGGAGTACTGCACTTTAGTGGAGCATGGATTGTGCTTTTTGTGACATGATTACATCTATGTTGCCGCTGTTCGTACACAGGCCTGAATATATAATATGCCGTTCCATTCGTATTTTGAATGTCTGAGTGACATGCCTACACTCATATTGCCGTTGTTTATACACAGATCGGACTATCTCGTACCTTTTGTGTTTATTCTGTCGAGTATCAGGTTCCTCTAGCTACTGGCTTTTCATTAGGGGAGCGTATTGCAATCTGGACTTTGCAGTGCACCCGTATCTAGAATGTTTGCAATCACTTCGCATGAGTACACCGAGTATTTTTTTCAAGTTGCAGAGCATTAAATTGTGCGGCGAAACTCGGTTCGTTCTTTCTCGCTGGTGTATTGTATACTACAGCTGTAACTAGCTTACCACCATAGGAATCGGGGGAAGTTGAAGGGAACACTGCAGGGAACGTGACTGCAAAACAGGCTGTCAGTTAGTGCGACACCTCGTAGAGTACATCTTCCCGTAGCATGGGCATTGTTCCGTGATAAGCAGGTGACGGCCTTGCCTACCTCGACCACTCTCTTTTTCATCTCTCTTTCGTTTCCACCTTTTGGCGTCAAGCGCAACTTTCCAAACTATCTTCTTTCTTCTTTTCTTCACCAGTGATCTTCACAGACACTCGGTGCCACCTCTGCAGCTATTATCACAGAGACAGGAGCTCGACACGCATCATTCCCGCATGCTGTACTGCAGCTACCATAAGGCGAGGAGTTGTTTTATGGTAGCCCCCCCAACATTTCTTTATTGAAATCGCCGGTTTCAAAACCAGCTCCCGGTCGTATCTCCTGAAATGTTGTGTTCCTCGACATCCGACGTCATCGATCGATAGACCTTTGCACACAAGGAAATGTATGGATGCTTCTTTTTCAGTAGTATCTTTCCTTGTGTCGAGCAGGCATGCATGAAACGTTCGTTAGAAAAAATCGCTGGTTTTGGGGGGGGATATTGTAGAATCAGTCCGAGGTGCTTTCGCCGTTAATGCCTTCCTTCTGCACGTATCCCATGGGACGTCTCATGGGTCATGCTACAGACTTCCATATGTGCCATGTGATGTGCCATGACACGACATGTATACGGGACGTCCCACGGCACGACCAATGACCGTGCCATAGTTAAACCAAGTAATGTGGATTGTCCGCACGTACTTGCCGTACTCAATTATCGCAATACTATATTCCAAGTATGCCCTCAAATGATAAAAGTATGCTGCAAGCGTCTGTGCAACCTTAAGACATGTACTCCGTGTGTGTTACATGAGTACACAAAGGAATACACAATAACACCACTGGTACCTCACGGATCCGCGAGCGTCGCGCCCCCCTGTAAGCATCCTAGCCTTGCATTTGCATAACTGTGTTATGGATAGTGTGGACTACATCCATTCTCCGACGGCCCACACGTCTCACAGCTCAGTTACGGTTTACAATATTTACTTCCGGGATACAATATCCCCTCATATAGCTGGGATTACCGCCGACTACTTACGTTTATGGCATGATAACCCGTTGACCTCTTAGTTCCAACATATGATCTCTCCGCCATTGGTGCGGAAGGACAAGCCCTAATCCCTAGTACTGGGATGTTGATGTCGACCGAAGGCCTACTCTTTGTCCTTGTGAGCATCAAGAGGAGCAAAACGCCTGCAAAGCGTGCGCTTGTTTGGATGCTCTCCATCTGATACACGACCCCCGTTGTCCTTATCCTCATTTTATTTACTGACTATTGTGATGTGATGATATGTAATATGATGCGATGCCAATGAAACAGCCCGCGTTATTGACACTTCCCCCTCGTCGTTTTCTGTAGGGCGAACGGTCGCCCCCTCACCCCCTCAGCTTCTTGCTTCCAATATTAGACTAAGGATGATGAATGTCGATGTGAAATTGAAAAACGAGGAAATACGATTGTCCTGTGACGTGTTTCCAAGAAAAGAACACACCGAAAACTCCACAGACTAACCTATACAATTACATAGCATTGACTCCCAGGACTGCCGCTCTATAGTATAGATATTATACACATTTATCTAGATATAAGAACAGGTAGCTGTTGCTATATTCATATATGTATTCAGTGTTGGGGGTCCTTCAGCAAATATTTCAATGTAGCCTAAGACAACACCTTTCTCTAAGGTACCTTTACAAGGAGCGGCGCCGTGTATAAGTACTATTGAGCTATTAGGCGAATACGACTTTGAGGCTACTTCAAGCCACTTGCCACTAGGTCGTCTTAGGATGGGACAACAATTGTAATCGAATAACGTAACAAGGGTGAGGGATAGAAAAACACAATGTAAGCATAGCTCTACACTACTACAGTAGTAGAAGTCTACACTACTACAGTAGTACAAGCTGTAGCTCTTGCATTCAGTAACGGTTTTATTTTTTTTTGTCTGTGAAACTTTTTGGCGGCAGTTCGCTGTTTTACTATTGACCTCGTCACGTTTGTTGTAACTTGTTTGCGCCACCGTGAGATGCATAAAATATGTAGGTATCTCGCTGGCCTCTTTCCATATTAAGAGTGACTCAGTATCGATTGCGCATCGCTTAGTTTTCCCAAATAAAGATAACCTGGTCTTATTTGTTGTCCATTGTTGCTGCTGATGATTTTCCTCTTTTCCATATAATTTCCTAGGTCGTCGTTCTCGCATTGACGGTTAACGACGCAATGGACTGCCTTGCGAAGCTGCGATCTTCAGGGCTCGTAAAAGTAAGCCCATGTCAATGAAAGGTTATTGATGGGGCTGTGGGTTAGCTGGGCTTGACGGCTAGTTGTACGCAATAAACGCCAACTAAAATAAGTATTTATCGAAATATCCAACACATTGCGAGCCTTAACCACACCAGTCAGAGGCAGACAAACAAGGCCTTAAAATTCATTCAACTGACTTTAACACTTAGCCAACCAGTAACTACGGTAGTAGTCGGCGACTTATAGGTAACTAACTCACAGGCTGAGTGATTTTCATGTGTTGATGGTGGAAGTAGGCCCTCATCGAGCGTATCTGCGGTTAGTCACCTCTATTAACAGTACCTGGTACTCTATTAACAGCATAATTTTGACTGCTCGAGATTATCACCTGGCACGATAGGGCGGTGCAGGGCGAGGAGAGCCGTACCGTGTCTAGTCACGGCTCGGTATTGTCAGCAGTCGAAGACAGTACTGTTTACATAAGGGCCGCGGAATTTTGCAGACCTCGTTCCTAGAGGATGCTACACGTTTCCCTTTCGGGAGGCTACCTCAACTTCCTTGCCGCTGCTCGGGGCGTTGTCGGATATCTGCAGGAACAGCAAGAACGCGCGTCGCTTCGAAAAAACTACAGCCGGTTTTCGTTTACCCCATTCGCCCTTCGCGCGAAACTCTCTGTTACCTGTTGTGCGGGAAATCACCACCAAACATTGACTACTCTCCCTTTCCCACGCCCTTTTCTAACGAAGATGACCCAGGTGGGATCGACGGGTGTCGAGGTGGTCGCGGGCACCCCGCTCAGCCTGATTGTGTCGGTGGAGAAATGGGGGACAGATGTGTCGGCGGTTTCCGGCATGGTAGTCTATCGGGCAGACGGATTTCGACAGGTGATGCACTACCGTGACAACTCAGGTTCCCGTTGTTTCTGGCAAGCGCAGTAATTATTGCCTGGGTGGTGTATCATCGAATAATATACGGAAGGCGTGTACAGTGTTGTAGCCGATTGTATTCTGTTCCAACTAATGCATTCATGTTGTGATATGGGGTAATGCTGGAATGGCATGGGTGGTGCCTTACTAGAGCACAGCAGCCAGCAGGGTCGGTGTCAACAGACCCCCCCGCACCATATAACAGTGGCGGCGACCTTTGAAGGACACACTTTCGAGTGAAGCGGTTTTGAAGTACACCATTGACCGAAGGTAGGGGACCAAACGGTCTGATGTGTACATACTCTGTTGGTTTGACCCTAGAAGGCTAACCAGGACTTACTCAGTCGAGCGGAGGAGGGGTCCACTTGGAGGTTCCTTGACATAAGCCAGATACTGGTTTGCGTTCTAATATCGTGACGTAGAGTACCGAATCGACATGTCCTGCATGTCGGAAGGCTCACAGTGAGCTGTCGGGGCACGATCTGAATTGCGCAACATCCCGACATCGGAGTATCCTGCTACTAGACAACCCATTTCCTTTAGAATTGCCACTCTTCTCCGCGTACGTATCTTGCTATAAGCGTCAATCAACATCCTCCCTGCTTTGTACGTTGATAGTGACTCAAACACCACGGTAAATAAGCACGACATCGTGTTGGGTTGACACCTAAAGCAGTAATCAGGGCTTACAGTGAAGCGTGGGGGGGAGGTTTAGAGGCTTGGAGGTTACCTGGCATGAACCACGTATTCATCATATCGTGATGATGTAGAGCACCGCACCAGCACAATCAAACCACGACAGTGGCGCTATATTCCAGCACGGTAAACGCTGTTCCACTCTTTCGACTGCACACGCGGGTACTTAGATGCGAGTGCCCCATGTTGCCTATTGGTTTGAAACGGCTTCCCGGCTGTTGGTGAAGGGTACTCGTGTTTCGTTCGACTATCTGAAGTCGACAGATGTTTTGGAATTACTCCGTGCCTGTCATTTGGTCTCCGTCTTTCCGGCACAAAAAACGCGAAATATTACCCCCAATGCTCCCATCCGCTCGCCAGCCACCTCTCAGAACCTGCTGCCCTTGAATCATCCCGGGAACATGATGCAACGAGGTAAAAGCATTTGTAGACGGTTGGTTGCCTGATTTATCTGTTTCAGCACATTAGCTGTATTCCCGGCGTCCGGATCAAGATTAAGACGCAAACGGGAGCTAGTGCAACATCTGGTATCCCCAATCCAAATATCCGAAAGCTTCTCTAGTGACGTGGGATTCTGCTCCACCGGGCATGCTTGCTTCCCTCTAATGTCACGCAAGTTGGTCAGGTTTGATCTCTGCGGTTGTGTGTCGCTGCTGGCGTCGATTGTCTTGCGAAGCGGACTGCTTCTGATGCACGTGCCAGCGCTATACTTCTTGTTTCGATGGTCACCCTCGCACCCACCGTACGCTTTGCGCGACAAAACTTAAAATGAGAGCGTTTTCAGCATTAGCCCTTTTATCCAGGAAAACTTAAGATGCCCACAACATCAACGAGTTCATTGTTTCGTGCCTTTTCGTGGTTCTAGGTATTGGCAACCAAAGGAGGTGCCGCTCGCAGCGAGCTTGTCGCTCATTTGTCGAACCTGGGACTGTACATGCCAACTGCATACAGCATAATTTTCATTTGGCCAGGAGGCAGGTGAGAGTGGTTCTACGACACCGGCAAGCATCGTGGATATGCTCTGGAATACGTATTTTCCTTGCCCCTGCCGTTCGAGCACTGTTCGTCAGGCTTACGTTTCCCCTCTTCCCTTCTCCCCCCTCCAAGCTCCATGTTTCGCTGTGAAAAAAATCTCCGTGATATTGAATGCGTCGTAGTTCGCGCTTTTCCGGTGTTTATTTTTGCATCAGTTTGTGTCGCTGCTTCATATCACCGTGAAATCGATGGGACTCGTGAGGTGCTCCCTTGTTTCAAGGGTACCTCTCCAATAGTGTTTTCAGTCTTTGCAGCTTGCATTTACCACAAGTGACCGATGCACACATGGGCACACCTGGCGTCTTCGAGGAATAATAAGTACCTGGTTAGATGCTTCCGAAGACCAGGCGGTATTATTATCAGTCATGGGATAAACGCCTTGTTAATTGTGTATTGTGATATTTACGACGAATGCATGCATTACTTAGTTGAATTCTTACGCTTCGGTCGCCGGCAATGAAAAGGCAGACGTAAATCCTTCCTTTTGGATTGAGCTTAATTAGGACACGTCATCGAATTATAGGATACACTTGGCTTGACTTATCCAGAGGCAAACGGCTTGAGTTTGAATACTGCTGTAGGCATCTGAAGACATCGTGTCTTCCTTTCGGCATGCCGATACGACTTGGTACTACTGACGAGAAAGCTCAACTATCCTCGGTATGCCTACATTTTTGTTGCAGCGATGCTGCTGCTGAAAGTAGCTCAAATGGAGCTACGCCGTCATCTTTCTAGTGCATTCCGTCGAAGCGTTGCAGCGCCATAGATCTAACACGTGTTTCTTTACATACACCTGTTTTTTGCTATCTCCGTACCCCGTTCTTACGCACGTCCATCCAGTACTGACGAGGCACCATCGTTTTTGGTGGGTGGTCCCCACACGATTCTTGGGGGCGTTGAGAAGGAGGTCATCCCTGTCTACTACGACTATGACGCCGTCTACTCCAAACTGCGTCGGCCCACCGCCCCCCTTTCCTTCGAAGATTTTTACGAAACACAATCGTGCTGGCGGGTGAGGAGGGCCCTGCACACCGCGCTATTGGAGGAGAAGAATGCCTTCAGCCTATTGGAGAGTGCCCGGGAGGAGGCGGAGAAACGTGAGATCAACGCCTTCCCTACGCCTTCGGGCGATAGAGCTGCATTCGACGATTCCGACGACCGCCCCAACAACGAGAAAGCCACGGAGCTACTGCGGAACGTCCAAGTGTACAGGCGTTTGGCGGCGACAGCTACCCTTAGAGTAAAGGCGGCCGAGTGGCTTGCAGTTTACGCCGCCGTGACCGACTACAGTGATCCACTATTTTTTTCGATTACATACGTCGATGGTGGCCACGACCAATGCTCACGACGCTACGATATCAGCTTATTTTGCCGAGAGGGCCCTGGTTTTCGCCCAGTTGTTCCTGGCGGCATGCAGTGCGTGGTGAAAGGCGTTATACTTTCGGACGACGCAGAAGCGGATTCAGGGGAATATGGCGGCGGCGGTGGTGGTGGCGAAGACAGGGACGGCGGCGCAAGCAGGGGAGACGGCGGAGGTGGGGGCGACGGGGTGGGTGGGCAATACAGGGAGGGTGGTGGAAGCGGGGGAGGCGGGGGAAGCGTTGGAGGCGGCGTACGTGGGGAATACACTGGATGGTAAGTCCGCACGTTTCTGCAGACAAGCAGGTTAACTGTTTGGTAGCAAACATTGATTTTGATGGGCTGCAAGGAAACTAGTTCTTCCGCACTCAGCGGCAGGCAAAAAGGGCGAGACAAAGCCGGGCTTCCAAATTGACAGATACGTAGCCAGTGAGGAGTGCACAAGGATCCAAGCCCTTGGCACTCCACTATCTTCTGGAGAAGCCAACACGAAGAAAGGAAGTTTTTTTGGCGTTGTAGTATCGTTTCGCTTGATATGTAGTCTCACGCTTAATCACGCGTCATTTGTGTCCCCTACCATACTGACAGCACAACGACGTACACCCAGTACAGCAATACAACAATTGGGGTGCATATTTAGAAAAACCCGCCCAAGGCGCAGGCGGTGTCATTCTGTTACGTCACAACTTTTTGTATTGTTTTGACGTATCCCGAGGTATCTGCAGACGGAAAGCGCATGTACCGACCACCACGATTGCGAAATCACCACCACTGTTACCGT
The DNA here is from genome assembly GCA_012845835.1 of Undaria pinnatifida. Classification (NCBI taxonomy): domain Eukaryota; class Phaeophyceae; order Laminariales; family Alariaceae; genus Undaria; species Undaria pinnatifida. The sequence continues at coordinate 20,170,261 of JABAKD010000020.1, forward strand.
GTAGTGCTACCTCCATGCCGCTCCTCGACAGACTTGCACAGCACGCGTATCAAGGTCAACGCAAGTTATGTGTTGTACCGTGCGGCTTCGAGCTTTCCCAGCACGATATTTTCGGAACATACTCAAAACAATTTGTTGCATTTTACCCGAATGAACCCAACATATTCCACGTATTTTTGATATACAACGCCGCCTGGTTTTGCTGACAGGGCAAGGCGGTGCTGCCCCTCCAGCATCGCCCTTAAACTCGCCCTCCTTTTTCTTCTCCTCTCCTCCCCTCCTCCCCTCCTCCTACAACACCACACCGGTTTCCTCCTTCTTTGCTTTATGTATTTTCCCTCCTCCTTCTTGTCTTAGTCGTCCTGTTATTTGATCCTCGAAGTGTGACGGGATTTTCTCGTGTAGACGGTGTGACGGGGTTACCAGCAATTGTTTACTAGATCACAGAGTCATCCCACGCTAGGGGTGCAGCATAATTTTTCGAGCTCCTAACATGCCTTAAGAACTCAATATCTCACCCGAAACATGACTTAACAAACTTGTTCGCGCAACTCGACCATTTTTTCTATGCGCTAGTCCTTATTAATACAACAATATACTGGTAAAATGATCGTGTTAACCGACAGTTCCACACTTGAGGAGCTCTACCGGTCACTACATTTTGGCCTAAAAATGCGCGACCGTTACCGTGGGATGACTCGATATCTACATTGACGCTCCTCTCGAGTAGACATGAATATTTTTTTAAGGGCAACCATAAAGTAGAAGACCAGTAGAGTGCGCTCGGCTGCACCATTACGATGGAAAGGTCGCCAAACCGGAACGACTTTCTCATTACATAACGTTAATCTACTATCGGACCTCCCTAATATCATCAACCATGTTCGTATCCGCATCCACATACAAGCCCAATCAACAGCCTCCCTGCTCTCCAACTGGTACGGCATGGCGCCATATTGTTATTTTGTCAAGGTATAACGTGTCAATGAAAAATACATTCAGTCAGCATCCTCTCGGCACTGCTGTGACAAAAATAAAGATTGCAGTACCGTAGTCCTTGCCTGAAAGTCATTACGAAAACCAAGAATAACAATCCAGGGACAGAGCCCAGAATCATTTGTCTAAGGTCCAAAATTCAAAGTCCAAGATCCGAAAGCCAAAATCCCAAATGCAAGGTTCTAGCCCCAACACCCACAGCCCCAAGTTTAAGTTCGGAATCCCAAAACCCGAATTCCCGAAACCCGAAACCCAAAATCCAAAGTCCAAAATCCATAGTACGAAAATTCAGAATTTGCCCCCAAATTGCTCTAACTCCAATATCAGCCCGGTGATCAACACTCAGCCACCGTAACTAGGGACGTCTGTCCGCGGTAATCAAACGGACATCAGTCAAGTGAAACACGGTCAAAACGAGTGTACTACAGCAGTAGCATGGTAGTCCCATCTCACTATGTATTGAGTCATCTGCTTCGAAAGCCATCCGAATTCCAAAATTTTAAAAGCCACAACATAACAGCGTCCTTTTTAGCCGATAAAATGTCGAAATGTTTTATTTCAACGTCCAAGATCAGTTATCTGCCTCTACAATGATAATGATAATGACAATACCAATCGAGAAACATTCAATACTGAAACGAGCAATACTTTCTCTTTCAACGTTACAAAATAGTCGGACCAATAGACATATTTTCAGTCCATGTTTCTCCAAAAAATTCTAAATCGCCCAGACAGATCCAAAAATAGCGTCATCCTAGTAAATGAAAAGCAGAAAATGTGAAACCTATCCTATACACGGAGCTAATATCGAGGCGGAGATGTTGTCGCGGAGGATCTTGGTGCCGAATTCCCTCGTCGATCGCCATTTATTTATATCACACTCGAGCTGAAACATTATTTTACTACATTCAGCAAGGAGATTGCTAAACCTAGTTCTGGCTCGATGGGGACCGATGGTCACAATAAATCTGTGACGGGATAAACTCCGATGGCAATTTATCCGGGGACGTGTCGACGCAGTCGATGACGGGAGACTGTTCGCGTCCCGAGATTTTTACATTGCTTTACCGGTGACATGTCCTTCGCCCGTGCGTGTAACGATATCTTCGATAGGCATGTCCGACCAAAACTCTTTATTACTAACCTTTAAAATCGGCTGATACATGATTATTCCACTCTGAAATCAAGCCACAAGTTCTCGAAATACTTTCTGCCATCATTACACTACTGTTATTCCAAAACCCACGTTTGCCTTACAGACTTGGTTCTGTTTCCACTGACCAGCTCCCAGGATTACCCCCCTCGGGTATCAACAAAAATAAGTAAAGGCTTAACACTTATTGGCAACCTGTAGACATACTCCTGGAGATTTCTCGTCGTCCTCTGCGGAGAGAGCAACCTCTACTGAAGCTCAATTGCAGAATTTCACGCCGTCCTCAGCGGAGAAGCAGTATAGCATATCGTATGGCATATCGGTGAAATCGTGCCCCGTCCTCGGCGTGGATTTAGTCCAAGCTTCCTCATGGTGGCAGAATCCCTCGCCGTCGTCAGCAAAAATGTACACCGAAACCAAGATGAAAATCCGCTTGCCAAAGTTCCAGCATACAAATTCTTAGAAAAATGTCTACCAGCATACCACCTTAACCAGCAAAGATGGTTGGTCGATATAAGCCGGTCCAGGTTTTCGCAGGGTTGATTTCATACCCACCTACTTTTCCACTTCACCACAAAGGGTATCATTCATGTTTCCTACTACTCGTACTGCTATTTGCTTCCATGGTATGGAGAACGGCCCCGAATCGATCAGACACCAGGTAGACGAATCATCAGCGGGGTTATTCTGTCTGTTCAACACCAAGTTGAAATGTTAGATTCCGGATGATCAATGGGTGTAACCTGAATTCTTGCTTCAGACTGTAGAGCTAGCAAATCTACTAGACTATACTAACATATGCAATATTTCACCACAACCGTTGCTATACCCCTGTCACAATCGAGAGTCTATACGACGCCTAGTTGTCATCGTCATTACACAAATACAAACCGTATTTGTTTCAGGCTACCAATTAATCAGAGCTCAAACCCCTCATCACGTGTCACGAGCTTGTTCAGTCAAATAAATATCAAGTTCTTCCACACATCCCATAGCGACAACTGGTATTGTTACAATGTTTCAGGGGTTTGACTCCACGCTGCTATTACGATATAATGATGTGTAACATTGACAATCTTCCGGATAGTTCGGCAACCTGATTACACGAATACGAAGTACATGCTATTGAATCTGGAAAACTGTACCTTGGTACACCAAACGCGACGGAATCGTTCGTTTTTGTCTGTACCCCATTACTCGTGTAACACGTACATAATTGAGTATCGCCGGACTTTAATGCAGCCGTATGGCCACTAATCCCCCCTTGCTCAATTGTTTTTCGTACGTATTCATACCACATACCAACAGCTGCACACACCCCCGCACTCATGCGAGGCGGTGAGGCGGGGAGGGGGAGTGGGGGGGTTGGCGATGGTCACCGATGGTCACCATCCTATGATGTTGTATGACATTTCGCACACTTCTTCTGCTGTAGAGAGCGCAGCGGTCGTACTATATCATATGACAGTGTAGGAGATTTTGTTTTTCTAGGTCATATGATACCTTAGAATCCTCGTCGCGATTTCGTTTAGAAGTCACCGCAAAAGCACTAGTAGTAACTCCAGCGATGCAATATCGTGCTAGGCATTCCGTCTTCTTGTCTCCGACCTTCGTCATTTCGCCTTTCGTAGGAGAACCTGCGGCAATAATGCGACCGTCATTCGGGGGACCGTCAGGGGTACCGTTCCCCGTTCACCGCCCACTTCCACTACTGGGAACAAGTGCCCCGCCGTTGGGTTCCATCCGATAGCAAGAACAGCAGACATACATATATACTCGGTGACCCCTCGAAAAACACTGGCGGGCATTCCGAGTTTGCCAAAAACATCACCGCGTCGGCGGATTTCCGCATTGTCTTCCCGAAATGGAATTTAAAAATCGAATCTCACCGAATCTGGAACCCTATGTATGCAAATTCGCGAACCCAAGGTGAAGAACAAGTTGAAACCTCTTCTCATGGGATAAACGTCCAGGGGATAAAGGTATACTTCGTATTGAATTGCGACTGATTGGGACAACGATTAAGCAAGCTGAGCCGAGTCATCCCTCTATGGTACGGTAGGGGTTGCATTTGTTGGGTTAACTAATGTTTGTGGTAATGAAAATTGTGGTAATGAAATTTGTGGTAATGTTTGTGGTAATGTTTGTGGTAATGTTTGTGGTAATGTTTGTGGTAATGTTTGTGGCAATGTTTGTGGTAATGGTACGGTTGAGCTCCTAAGGTGAGGAGCTACCGGTTAGTCTGATTCTTTTACGAGCATCTTCGCCTTAGGACTATTTAGCGCACAGACGCGTTGGTCGGATTGTGCAAACGAATGCCTTCGAAACTATCTTTCGGGTGAGATATTGAGCTCCTGATGTTCCTTATGTCAGGAGCTCATAAACTTCCCCTGCACCGCTACCGTAGGACGACTCTGCCCGAATCTGCATAACCTGTAGCAACCAGGCTGGGGCATATGCCAGCATTGGCGTTGCTTGCTTCACTGGCACTTTTACTTGAATTACTTCCTCACCACTAAATGTAAGGTAGCATTCGACTAAAGGGCTCAAGCAGGGTCTTCTTGTCTATAGTGTATAGGGTCCCATTCATTTACCTTGCCCAGCTGTTCCTGCATGACCATTCGCAACTTAGAAACGCAGCCTTTATCAATGGATCCGGCCGCGTATGGCTCAGCGCAACTGCTCTATGGAGGGCATGAGTCACCGCTCGCTAGTCCTACGATGGGGCAAAATCGATCGTGTACGCAGTGCCATTGCCCTGCAAATCAAGGAAACAGCACCAATCGAACACTTCTTCCGGTGTTACCGTTGCCCAGCCTCGGCAAATCAAGGAAACAGCACCAATCGAACACGTCTTCCGGTGTTACCGTTGCCCAGCCTCGGCGCTGCGCGGATCTCTCTTGGAGCAACGCACCGACCTCGTCGGCTGTCTTGCTTTTATTTCGCTGACTTGGGCGCTCTGTCGTTGCTGACAAAACTGTCGCTTGACGGCCTTCAAGTTCTACGACGTCGATTTGTACCAATAAGGCGTCCGGGTCACGCCGAATTGATTGTCCCCGATATGGCTGCGTCCCGCAGAACCAGCGATGGAAAACCTACCCAGCGTTCTCCGGTCTACATGTTGTGTATAATACGCACCGCACAAGTTACCTGGCGACTTGCGCCCCCCCAGATGCCCCAGCGTCGTGTTGCAGCAAAATCGTTAAATACAAAGGAGGAGTAAGGGCGCGTCGGAATTTGAGCAGCTAGTCATGCACTACTATTGCAAAAATACAGGAAGGAGGCGAATTGGCCTGCCGTAAGGAAGTTCACTTCGTACGTCCCCAGCACCCATTTGGAACACCTCGGTTCGCGAAGTTTTCCGTCTTGGCAAGGTCGCTGAAAAGAACCAAACGTGGCCCCCGATGCGATCTCAATGTAGTGAACCATTGTCTGGTGCACTAACGGGAACCAGTACGCCCGCGTATCGGGAACCTCAATGACTGTGTGTGCCTGCAATGCTGCTAGGTGCTGTAAATTGTGCCTCGCCGTAATCGGTGGAGGAAATGGAGGGCAACAATAACTGAGCGCTTGTCTTCCTGTACCCGTTACTCTTGAGACTTTCTGTACCAGCACCTATACACCCATAGATCCCTCACAATCGTACCGTACCTGGAGAAAAACGGCAATTTTTGGTTGCTGCGAGGAATGCGATGCCTCGATGCTGTGGATGCCATGAAGTCAATGCTAAACGGTCCTAGCTCGTCCCACACCCACCGAAAAGCGTCGACTGCAACGAATTTTTGATTATCGTGACGGGCACGAGATCACGTCCGCGACGCCATTAGAGGCGATCGGGATCAACTTTAGGATCAGCAGGAATCCGTGCGCTACCTGCACGTAAACAAACTGCACCTATAACGCATGTCTTTCGGGGCTTTTGGCTGATCTTCGATAAAAACCCCTCATCACCGACTGGTTATCGGCGCCGATGAGCACTTGGGCGTGTCGTAAGGCCTCGAGGTACCACGTACAAAAACTGCCGCCACACATGGTGCAACGCGTACATCTCCTTGGTTTTGTTGTGCCGAGATAGTCAATGCCGTGGAAACACCCCCCCATCGCGGGAGGGGCCCGCGCTCGTGTTGACCACACCTCCTCACCCGACGGAAGATGCACCCGTCGCCCCGCCGGTCAGAACAGCTGTGAAGTGTCGTGCCCTTTGCTAAGGCCCTCCTTGCGAGGTAGATATAATGCACATCCACTGCTTCCCCCGGTAAGTCCGCGTGGGATTTTCTCGCCAGATCAATTCTGCTCGTGTGTGTATTCTCTAGTTTCGACGGTACGACAAGAATGGCATGGGTCCATAACGACGCCGGGCGAACAGCCACGGTCAAGCCCATGCATTTTCTTGCGATGCACTCCAACTTGCGTAACGATAACTCACCCTCGGCAAGGGTGGTGGGAAGCAACTGTTGCAGCTTGCCTAACTCTTCCTTTGGGACGCGGAACGTGGCAATTTCCGAGTCACACAACATGCCGAGGTACTGCTGGAACCGCGCCGGCCGCAAGTCGCACCTCTTTTCCACCGATGAAAAGTATCCACACATAAATTTCGCCACCATGTCTACGTGAGTGGCCTCCGCTGCTGCCAGCCATTGATCGCTCTCCGGTTGGCCACACGGGGATCGAAAATTCCCTAGCCACGAGTCATCGAGACACGCCAAGGCCGGGATTCCTCTCGACCAAAGGTACGCCACCTCCGACTCACTAAAGGAGTGGTACACATACGGACTTCCGCACCACCCGAAAAGAAAAACACACCACACATAGTCTCTACGCCCTGCTACGACCGTCCGAAAAGCGGCCACGAAGCGGGGTTTAACAAGATAGGATGAACGCAGAAGAATCGTTCGACGAGCATTGAGAGCAGCCCTCAGAGAATACGTTGGCCACCCGCGCCACCGTATCCATGGCAAAACGGATGGGTTTGCATCGCTGGTTCAGCGGCCGTGTGTCGTAAATGGGCCGCGCTTAGTTTCCTCTAAGGATAGTGCATGGATCAGACGTAACCGCGCGCGCCCTGCCGCCCCCCAAACATCAGCCAACTTCACGATGCACCGCCTCGCGACGGGATACTGCATTTCCGCGTCCCCGAATCCAACGGGCGCTGGCGGGATACGTTTCGCAACAACTGCCCCAGGAAATTGGTCTGCACTATACGCGAAGGCTTCCGACGACCCCCTCGGCAACGTCAATCATAATGCTGTGTACACTAACACCCTCGCGCAAGTATGACACTAGCCCCCTTGCCAACCCTTGAATCAGATACCCGGACCTTTGCTTCGAGGAGGTGATGTAGCGGGTCCGTTTGGACACGGCTGTACGAATATCGTCAACCTCGAATTTCTCCCTAGGATGAGCAATGTAATTATCCTCGAACAATTACTGTTTGGCGGTGGTTTGGCGCGTGAGACACACCTGCTGTGGCGGTGACGGTGCTAGCGGTCGTTCGAACCTCCCCATAGACGCGGCCATCGGGTGATATATCGTCGACCCAATCATGGCATTAGTGTTTGAATGATATCTGTGGTTTATCACCCTCAGTAGAGTAAACGAATGGGCTTGTGCTTTGCGAAAGCAAGCGATACACCATGTCACCATTTGCACTCGCACGTGCAAACATATTCACGACTCATTACCACGTGCTGGTCGACACACGCTTCCAGGTTTCCCAGTGAGGGTCTGAGAGGCGGCAGCGCTAGCTCCCCCCCCCCTTCACCTGAGAGGGACGTGGCTGGAGGCCTGGAGGCCAGCGTGGCCGCAGGTGGGACACCCGCAGCAAGCGCTGGCCGGGTAGCAGAGGGAGAGGGAGGAGAGGGCGGAGGAGGAACAGGAGAACGGAACTTTGGGGGAGGATTGTTGCAGCCGAATGGACAGGCCACCAACAAGGGTTGGGCATCAGAGGGTTTGCTTTCTTCTTCTAGACAGGCTTCTGGGAAAGTGAGACTGTTCAACATCTCGTGGAGTCTGGCGCGATTCGTTCAACGTCTTATCGGGCATGCTTTCCGTCGCCCCTTGATGAATAACTTTTTTTCCCCATTGGACTGGAATGCGCGTGTTTGACGCGCGTCGGTTCGAGATTGGTTGGCTTGCTTTAAGAAATAGTAGGACTTGCCGATACAAATACAGACTGCTATTAATACAGCAACTATGAGCCACTGCGTACCGATTGAAATTCCCTCGATGTACGAGCGTGTGTTAAAAACATGAGCGTGCCATCAAAATCATACGCGGCGCAGAGAAGAACGTGCCCCTCTTCGCGCTTTGATTCGTAGTTGAAATTAGTAGTCGATTGTAGCTTCGTTCTCGTGGGCATGGCTTGTCGATTGCCTAGTTCCCGATACAGTTAGGTCTAAAGCATACGTAGTACCTGGGTGTTTTGTTTTGTTGTGCCCGTCCCACTTCGTACGTGTGTTGTTATCTAGATTTATAGTTTCGGGCTAGCTACCCTGGTTCGTTAAGGATACACTCTACGAGTGTGTCAACAACGCGGACATTTGATCTCACGCCAAGGCTGATTCGAAGTGGCACCAATGAGCGAGGCGACAGATTTCTACTACGGATGGTTCTGTTCGATCGTGATAGCGCGTTTGTTTGATGGCCGTTGAACAGCATTCGCCCGCTGTCTTCCTCCGACCTCCCGTGATCCATGCCCCGCGATGCATTCCACAGCCTGTGTCAAGCGAAACCGCGACCTGCTGTCGTAGCGACGTCGGCAGCCGAGGTATCGGCGGCGAAAGAGGAAATGGAAGGGGAGATAGAAGCGGAACGACCAGCAGGTCTCTTGACACTTTGCCAACGACCAGGTATATTATCGCCGACGTAGTTTCAGTCAGGGCTGTTACACCGTTCCTTGCACAAGGACAGGTATAGCGAGTACGTTTGTTGTTGGCGGTATACACTTTGTACATTTGCATCTAGACAATCTCAAACTTGTTCATCCTGTGATGAAGCGTCACCGATTTGGTTGCGGTTTGACGTATGTAGGACACAGCGGTAGTTTTGGCGAAGGTGCTATCTGAAGTTCCTCATAGGTATGGCCATTGGTGAGATATCTGTTGGTTAACTCCAAGCGGGGTAGGTTTCAAGTCAGTGTATTACGTTTCCCAACAGGGTAATGGCAAACCGAGAAGTGAGCTCCTGCGTGCGACCTCACAACAGTCTACCATCATGAACGCCAGCGAAATACTACTAGGTAGCCAATAATAGGCCAATAGCCCAAAAAGGCAGCACGCTGATAAGTAACTGTCATACTGAAATTCCCAAATAAACAAAATCGTCCATCTAATTGTGACGTTAACACCTGGAATATAGTGTATCACCTTTATTAGAGCAAGTAAGTGGGATTGTGCTGCGTGCAAGCAACAGCTGCACCACATCGAGAGCAGCACCCGTACGCGGTAACGGCAACACGTCACGGTGCCATATGCAGGTCGACGCACATGTCCGGGGCGCCCAGTGAGGTTGTTGAGGACACCACCCATGTGTGGGACAAATTTCCGGCGGAGAGGCGCGTGGCTGAGGGCTCGACGGTCAGCCTGGTCACAGACGAGGTGGCCGCAGCAAGTACTCACCGGGAACCTGGGGGTGAGAGGGGAGGAGAGGGGGGTGGAGGAGAAGGGAGCTCTGGGGGAGGGTTTACGCGGTCACACGGAAAGGTTGTCAGCAAGGGCTGGACGCGCGGGTTTTTGCTTTCTTCTTCAAGGCAGACTTCCGGTGGCGCACCTACGGGGAAGGTGAGATTGTTCAATACATCGTGGGATCTGGCGAGAGTCGGCCACACTGACTTGTCGGACGTGCTCTACATCTTCTCTTCGTACGTGATTGGTGCCCTCGGCACAGGAATGTGTGGGTTGGACACGTCGTGTTGGTTCAAGGTTTGTTGGTTTTCTGTAAGAACTGCCTGGAATTGCCAAATAGAAATACAGATTACTACGATCATGAGCCTCAACGTACCGGTAATGGCTGCCTTCATGTTCTAGAGTGTGCTGAGGTGGTAAGGATTGGGCTACATCGCATACACCGCCCAGAAACCAACGTATCCCTCGTCGCTTTTGGATGGGAGGTTGAAATTCATACTGTACCTGACTTTAAGTTCGTTTTCGTGGGCATGGCTAGTTGAATGCTTTGTTCCCGAACCGACCAGGCCTAAAGCGTACTTAGTACCAGAGTGTACAGTGTCCAACTCTTTTGTCGTGCTCGCGCCACTTTGTGCTTGTTTGTTTATCTAGATGTGTGGCTTCACGTTAGCCACCCTGGCTCCGTAGAGTTACATTCTGCACGTGGGTCAACAACACAGACGTTCGATCTCACGGCAAGGCCGATTCGCACTGGCACCGATCAGGGCGACAACAAACGGCTAGTACGGATAACTTTATCTGATCGTGATTGCCTGCTCGTTTCATCGTTGCTGACCAGCATCCCTTTGTTTTCCTCCGGCCTCTTGTGATCGGTGTCCCACGACGAACCCCCAGCCCGTGTCAAGCAACACCCCGTCCTGCTGTGGCAGTGACGTGAGCAGCGGAGGTATTGTCGGGGAAGGAGCAAGTGGAAAAGGCGGTGGCAGCGGAACAACTAAAAGGCCTTTTGGTGCTTTGTCAACGACCAGGTATATTATCGATGTAGCTTCAGTCGGGGCACTTACACCGTTCCTTGCACACGAGCGGGTGTAGCGGGTACGTTTGTTGTTGGAGGAATACGTTTGCATCTCGACAGCCTCAAACGTATCCATCCTCTAGTGATTCTTGACCGATTTGGTGGCGGTCTGTCGCAAGTAAGACACAGCAATAGATCCGGCGAAGGTGCTATTGAAACCTCCTCATAGGTTCTAGTTGGCCAATGGTGAGAGGTTCTCCATCAAATCGTGGCGTTACCTGAAGGATAGTACACGGTTGATCACCCTCATTAGAGCAAGTACGTGAGATCGTGCTGCGCGCAAACAACAACTGAATCATGTCAAGAACGGTGCCCTCACGCAGTAACGGCAACACATCACGGAAACGCGTGCAGGTCGACGCACATGTCCGGGGCGTCCAGTGAGGGTGTTGATGACACCGTCCATGTGAGGGACACATCTCCGGCGGAGAAGCGCGTGACTCGGGGCTCGACAGTCAGCCTGGCTACAAATGAGGTGGCCGTAGCAAATGCTGGTCGGGAACCAAGGGATGAGGTGGAAGGAGAAGGGGTTGGAGGAGAAGGGAGGGGAGGATTCTCGCTGCTAAACAGAACGATCGCTAACAAGGGCTGGGCTCGCGGATTTTTGCTTTCTTCTTCAAGGCAGACTTCCGGTGGCGCACCTACGGGGAAGGTGATATCGTTCAATATACCGTGAGATCTGGTAAGAGTCGGCTACTGTCTTCTTGGACATGCTCTCCATATTCTCTTGGTATATAGTTGTTGACCTCGGCGCAGGAGTGTGTGGGTTGAACGCGCGTTGGTTCGAGGTTTGATGGTCGTCTGTAAGAAATTGCCAGTGCCTGCCAAATATTAATGGATGCCACTACGATCATGACCCGCAACGTACCAGTTAAAACCCCTCGACGAACGACAGTGCATCAAAGATATGGAAGTGACGCCTACATCATACCCTGCTCACAGACGAGTGCATTACCTTTCGCTTTTGGATTAGGGATCGAAATTCGTACCTGTTACCTGGTAGTTGAGATAGCTTCATAGTCGTTGGCATGGCTTGTTGAATGCTTTATTCTCGACATGTTTAGAGCTAAACCATACCTGGTACTTGGTACCTGGTGAACGGCGTATCACGTTTGTTATCGTGCCCGCTTCGCTTCGTGCTTTCTTGTTGATCTAGATGTGTGGCTTTAGGTTAGCTACCCTGGCTTGTTAGCGCTCCGGTCCACGCGTGGGTCAACAACATGCATTCTTGATATCACATCAAAGACTGATTCGTACTGACACCGATACTTGCGACAACAAATGCTCAACAAGGATGACATGACTTGATCGTGCTAAAATTTGTATCACTGCCATTGACCAGCACTTCTCTGTTGTGTTCGTTCAACCAATCGCGATCCATGCCCCGCAATGCACCGCAAAGCCCGTATCAACCAACGCGCCCTGCTCGGGTAGCGTCGGGGGCAGCGGAGGTATTGGTGGTGGCGGGGGAAGCGGAAGGAGCGACGACTGCGGAAATACTAGCAGGCCTCTTGATGTTTCGCCAACTGGCAGGTATGTATATAATAGCTATCATAGCCTCAGCTTCGGGTACAAGCATCGTTCCTTGTACAAGGGCAAGTGTAGTAGGTTCGTTTGGGTTTGGCCGTATGTATATTAATATATATTTACATCACGACAACCTCTAACTTGTCTGTCCTGTTATGGACCTCGGTCGCTTTGGCGGTGGTTTAACGCGTATTAGGTACAGCGGTAGTACCGACGAAGGCGTTAGCGATGGTTCGACATTGTTGAAGCGCATGTTACGGTAAGGGTCACCATTTTTTTCTGAGGCCCCTTAAGGCCGCGGGATCACCCCCCATACTTCCGGCTCACCGTAATCTCGAGATTGCTTTTTGGTGCAGTCAATTCCGTCGCGTTTTTAACACGCTACCACGCTGCATTTCACCCTCCAGCTGGTTCGTGTCACTGCGAGAGCGGGTGTGAATTTTTAGTGCTGGGTTTACAGCAGCTAGTGGTCTTATTCAGGTTGGCCGTCCGCGCTTTCTTGATGCAGGTCTACACCTCCATATCGTCTCCCTTTAACATCGAAAATAACTGATTATACCGTATCTATTACTATACCATGCATGATATACTGCCATCATCTTGATCCGAGCCTCCCAGATCGACTGCCTGTGTGTTCTCAATTCGTGGAGAGACGTGCTGACGGTGTTCCAGGCGAAACGCGGTGGTGTCGCTGCCTTGGTCATTCAACTTCTCGAATGCTATTGCAATGCTGCTGCTTGTTGCTAGGTGTAGATCGCTCACTTCTTGAAGATACGAAGATACAGTACGTTCGACTACAGCGCTTATGGCTTTTACAGTTAAGAATTTCAGGCTCGATTTGTTTTAGACGACAATTTTTCGGGGATTCATACACAAAGTAAGCGTCACGCGGGCACGATAGGGTCACATCCCGGGATCGGAATCCATCCACACACATCTACAACTCCGACAATCCGGGGACGAACACGGATATCATCCGGGTTGATACCTCCCCGCACGGTGTGGAAATCACAACCCCACCGGCCGATCTCTGATTGGCGCGCTGCCGTGGTCGAAATTGGTCAAAGTTCAGAAATCACCAAATGAGACAAAGAATAACCTCCAACTGAACGTGTACACTTCTCTTGCGGACAGCTACAGCTGCTCACAAGAAACAACAGCCCGTGAAATTGAGGCACTCTCTTAATGGGGTAAGTAAGGGCGTTCGGTGCACCAGACAAGCGTCGTTGGCGTCCAGGAACGACTCACGAGGTGATTTCATGAAATCAACGTTGCCAGGGAGCATCAACAACATCGTGAAAATATTTGTTGATTTGATATCACGCGCGAGTATGTAGTGCCATGGCAACAACTCGTACGAACAACCGGTCTTCACCGAAGATGGCAGAGGTCTCGTGGAATTTTGGACGCACCACTAATTCTCACCCGAAAAAGGGCGGACAGAACAACTACGTTCCAATTTGCAGGTAATCAAGAATTGGACTAAAAAAGGCCAAAAGTGGGCAAAACAGGAGGACTCGATTCTTGTGTGCTTCCCTCGGTTTGTAATCCAAAAATTGTGGATCTTGCTTGTAAAATGATAAATATTTTCTAACTTGGCTGCGTAGTTTGGCGAAACGCTTACTTGTGTCTACTTATCAAACTCTTCCTCAGGGACCCCCCGCGGCCTTTAAGGAGCTCTTTACCTCACCTGAAAAATGTTTTGGAGAAAAGTGATACGCTTAACCCGATGAATAGTCCCATGGCCTAGATGCTTCGCGAAACATATATTCTAGGTAATTCGAAGAAAGCACGAACGTGATTCCAAACATATTACAGTTGAGGAGTCTTCAACCAGAAATATTCGGACCCAAATGTGTCACCCCTATCGTACATGCGTGATTTGTACGTATTGGATATTGGATATAGGATATTGAAGGGTTTGTGCCTGGAGAAAATTTTGCGATTCATCACCCTTTGTAGATCAGGCGACTAGAATTGTGCTGCGTGAAAACAACGGATGAACCACATGGTCGCTGTGCCCATGCTGTTTAACATCATCATGTCCCGACACCGCGTGCAGGTCACTGAACGTGTCCAGGGCCTCCAGTGAGGGTGTGTGGGACGGCATCCGTGTGCGGGGCCCGTCTTCGGCAAGAAAGGGCGTGGTTGACGGTTTGGTGGTCAGTGAGGCCACAGACGGGGAGGCCGTGGCAAGTGCTGGCGGGGAATCAGAGAGGCGAGAGGGGCGAGAGAGGGGCGGACGGGGAGGAGGAGGGGGAGGTGGGGACGGAGGCGGAGGGCACGTTGGGGGAGGATCGTCGCCGCCTAATGGACAAGCGACCAAACCTGGTTGGGGCAGTTGGGCTTTTGCTTTGTTGAAGGCAGGCTTCGGGTGGCGCACCACTGGGGAAAGTGAGTCTGGTGAACACAGCATCGGATGTCGTGAGAGTTGGCCATTATCTGCTTGAACGTTCGCTTGATTAATGGGTTTTTGTCCTCGGCACAAGGTTGTGTTCACAATGCGCGTGTTGGTTGTTTTGGATGTGTTGGTTGTGTCGGTTGTGGTGGTTGTGTTGGCTATGTTTGTTATGATTGTAAGACATAAAGATGCATGCCACGATAGGGGTAGCAATGTTTGGGACAAATGCTTTCCGTATGACGGGCTTCTCATCTCAGGAACTACCCACCATCTTGGGAGGGTTACATTGCCCTTCTTAATTCATTTAGTTGTGCCCCTACCTCCATGAGATTGTCCATCGATGGCAAGTGAACACTGTTTGTCGAATCCGAGTTTGGATGGGGTATACAGCTCCTCAAGCGATGACCCTCGGGAAAATAGGGTGCACCTCTGCCGTAAAATGCGTCGTTACTTGGCTTGCCGTACACAGGATTTTGACATACAAAATTCAAGTACGGGCTGCTAAAAGTATAAGGTGTGACGTACTTACTTGTCGAAGCTACCTGCAGTACGGGGTGTACATGGGGTGGGAGTGGGGTGGGAGTGACGGAACACCATGCACTGCTCCGAGACGATTGTCGTCCCCTCCACAGTTGGCTCGTTGAGTAAACTCGATCTCAGCCTGATCTTTGTTTTCAACGGGCATGGCATGTCGAGTTATTGGTTCCCCAAATATATGAAAATGAACCAAATACCTGGTAGGGTATTTGAGAGTGTGATTCATCTTTCTGATTTCCTCTTCTTTTTTCCTCTGCTGATGTGGCTTCAGATGAATATCCTGGCTTGTCGGCGTTACAAACAGAGCATTCCGTTGTCTTCTAGCCCTCTAGAGGTGCGCGAGCTAGGTACACGCGGCCGTCGACGCAAACCGAACACGTTCGTACCCGGTACGGTTTTGAGAATGCAATGCCAACACCATGATGTACGCGGCAGAGGAAACACCCGGTCTACTGTTGATAGAGTGCTGTTGATAGAGTGTGCTGCTTGTCCACTTCCCGCCACTCGAGGGTGTTTAGCCGGAAGGGGCCACTCAATCGTTTTGCGACCTTTCCCGCTGGCGACCTGCCCCTGACGACGCCAGATGTTGGTAAACGCCATAAATTCACTTGGTCAACGTCCGCCGAAACCGAGCGGAGAGTTACCGGGAAAGTCGCCCCATGCAAAAAGTGTTTGACTTGGCATTTTGTCATTGACATGCTGGCGCTGGACATTGTGGGGCAACGGCGCTTGGGAGTGAGCGACCAGTGTCGTCATTTTCCGCAGTCTTGCTGGTGACGCCTAGGTTTGTCAGTAGTCAGCATAATAACCGTCCAGTGCCGTTGCCACGAATTGGGCTATGTCCCCCTTTCGATGCCATCACGCCTTAACCACCCGTAGGCCTTCACATCGAGTCGTGATCAGAACTCTCTCGGATTTTCTTTGCCTGGTAAAAGTTTGATGCTGCAAGTATTGGCTGCCGAGTGCTTTGAGCGCTTCGGATTATCGTGAGTGTCGCTTGGCCTGGCTCATTTTAAGGCGAAAGCATAAGCGCCCTACTCACGGAGGCACTGCAATTTGCTACACATGGCGCGTTGGTTTCCCCACCGCTAACCAATAGTCAACGGTCTCGCGTTTTCCATGCCCCGCGATATACCTTGCAGCCCGAGCCGAAGGTGATTAGGGCGCGTCAGGAGCTGTGAAGGGATCAGAGGGTTTGGCATCGTCGTGAACCCTTGTGTTGGTGTGACGGAGACAGTTCCTGGCACCTATACTGCCTCCGAGGTGACCCCGAAGGACGACAGTGAGGATTCGGCTGACCATGACGCGAGAACTTCTCTCGAGAGGATGTTATATTGTCGACGCGAGACGATTCCAAACTAGTAGCGTCTACTACACCCACATTATTGGTAACTAAACCTGCAGTCATACCTTACCTTCCCCAAACGATATTGATTTTGGTACTGTAGTGGCGGTGTTGGCGGTGGTGACGGTGGTGGCGGTGGTGATGGTGGTGGTGGCGGTGGTGGTGATGATGGGGGTGGTGGTGGTGGTGGTGGCGGTGATGGTGATGCTGGTGGTGGTGATGGTGGTGGTGGTGACGGTGGTCGTGGTGGTGGTGGTGGTGGTGGCGGTGGTGGTGATGCTGGTGGTGGTGATGGTGGTGGTGGCGGCGGCGGTGGCTGTGGCGGTGGTGGTGATGGCGGCGTTGATTGTTATGGTGTTTGTGGTGGTGGTGGTTGTGGTGGTGTTCGTGGCCTTGGTGGTGTTGGTGATGTTGTTGGTGGTGTTGGGGTTGGTGTTGGTGGTGGCGGCGGCGGTGGTAGTGGTGGTGGTGGTGGTGGTGGTTGTTGAGGCGGCGCTAGTGATGGTGGTTGTGCTGATGTTGGTGTTGGTGTTTTTGGTGCTCATGTTTGTGTCTGGTGTTGGCGTTGGCGTTTCTTTTTGTTGTTGTGTTTTTGTTTTATTTTGGTGCTGGTGTTGGTGCCGGTGCTGGTGCGCTGGTACTGGTGCTGGTGCTGGTGCTGGTGTGCCAGTGCTTGTGCTGTTGTGGGTTCGGCGGTCCCGCTGGTCCTGGCGCTGGGGTATGTGGGCTTTTATGCTGGTGTCTGCGCTAGTGCTGGTGTTGGTGCTGGTGCTGGTGATTGTGCTGGTGACTATGCTGGTGTTAGTGATGGTACTGGTGGTTGTGATGGGGATCCTGGTCCTGGTGGTTGTCCTGGTGGTCCTCGTAATACTGGTGCTGGTGCTGGTGATGGAGGTCCTGGCCTTGCTGGTGATTTTGTTCGTGTTGGTGGTGATGATCGAGTGGTGGTAGTGGTGGCGGAAACGATAACTCTAGCAGTACAGTATCCCCATACTTGACGTATACGGCTGTGTTGCACTTCACGGTTTGGCGGCCACCGCACAAGCTCAACCGGTTGGTGAAAACAATGCACGGCATTGAGATGACGAAAATCTCGGGTCACGTAACAGCCTCGACGAGTTGGTTGCATTTTTGGGTCAGCCACTAGGGTTTCAGCTTCGGCAACTATCTTACTGTTTTGACTCGCTGTTTTGAAGGCTGGAGGTGTCACCGAAGGAGAGATGAGCCATCTTCTCCGGCCAGATGACATAGACGAAACAAGAGCCTTGGACCCCTCAAGATCGTACCTGCAACGTCAATACACTACCGCTTCCCCCATCATAATAAGCAGAACAGTCACAATAATGTCAGGTTGCACAGTCCGAGCAGCATACAAAATTCGGAGGTGGTTACACCAACGTTAGCATAGAACACACCGTTTCTCTTAGCTAAGATGTCTAGTCTGTCGGTACAGTATCCCCGTTACTTACTTCAGGGCTGGTGTTTTTTTTTTTTTTTGTAGGATCCAGAAGACACAACAAGGCGTAGGCATCAGATGTCTGCACACAATATTATCGATTGGACGTTGCCAATCATTCCAATTATTTTCAGAAGTCTCATCCATTCCACGCCTAGCAAAGACGGGCGTAGCAGTGTTGGTGAAGGAAGCCGTGGTACTGGAGGCGGTGGCGTTGGAAGTGCGGCACTGACAATGCTAGAGGAGGGAGAGGAGGTGACATTGGGTAGAGGGCAGGAGGAAATGGGGGATGCGGCGGTGTTGATGGCAAAGGTAGCCGTGGTGGTGGAGGCGGTGGTGTTGGAGGCGAAGGCAGCGGCGGTGTTGTAGGGTAGCGTCCCCTGTGGAGTACTGGCGAATCTCGCCCCTAATAAATGAATTTATGCGGGTTCAAATTCTCCCGAGTCCATAAAACTCGTGCTTGTAGACATCTTCGCTTGCGTAATTGACTAACGGAAAGCGCGAGAGCGTGGGGTTTTGCAAAGTTCGGTGAAATTCGACGAGCATCAGAAGCTGAAATTTGGGAATGCTGAACACTATGCTCGACGAAAAAGAAGGAACGTATCGGGGGGGGAGAAGGGAAGACACCTGTGTCCATGGGTTGTGTCCAGAAGGCTGCTGAGGGTAAAACCTCTTACAAGTTGAGCTGGAAAGTAAAAGATGACGATAAAAAACGAAAGTGTAGGAAGCGAGAGCGGGCGTGCTGAAAGAGGGGGAGGAGGCCGCACTAGCGTCGTAGGCAGGGGTAGCAGGGATGCTGGAGGCCGGGGTATCGGTGGTAGTGGTGATGCCGGAGATGACAGCGGGGGTGGTCGTGTCGCGAATCTTGTGGCATCGGCAGGTAAGCAGCGCAGGCAAGCAGCAGAAGACACCAGACATCATTTTGTTTTCCTACCTACCTGTAGTCGCCACGTGCCTTTGGCAGCCACGGGTTACGTTGCGGCAAAAAAATCAAGTGCGGTCGATATTACGACAGCAGATGCAGAGAAAGCCCCGAACATCTTGACCAACCATATGTATCAGGTGTTGTATATCAGGTACAATACTGAAACGAAATTGTCAGGTAGCCGACCAGCCCATCTGAATGTACTTTGTAGGTTGTGCTTTCAGACTTTCTAAAGCCCTGCCCCTCCAATTCCCTCACGTTTCTTCAGGCGTTTCCATCTCGTTGGCATTTTTGTGTCTGGTCTTTTAGTGCATCCGACCCGAGATGGCCATCCGCTCAATGCGTCGCAGAGCCCTTGCTTACTCATCGTCACCCACACAACCGCCGTCGCAACTTCCAAGGAGCTCCGGCTATCGCTGGAGGTCAATGTCTCATACGGCTTACAGCCTACAGCCCCCGGCGACTTGGAAATATACTTTCCAAACATGTGTTACGATAGTTATATAGTCTATACTCTATAGTCTATAGTCTGTTCTACTTTTGGCCCAAACAGCTTCTGGCTGGCTGGGCTCGTCAAACACAGTAATCCCTACACTAACCTAAACTTTGGAGAGCGATATTTTGTGGCGTACCTTGGGCGTACAATATTTTTTCGTTATTATACAAATTAAAATACACTCCAGCTGTGAGATCGAATATTTTGTCGAAACTCATCTTTGCAAGCTGTGTGTGATACTCCGATCGCGCGTATTACGGGTTGTGTGTCCTCATTAAGATAGGTCGGCGACGTTTTATCATACTCGTATTTTGGGATGTTTGCTCGGGGTTGCAGTTCGTTTTTTGTGGAAGTAAGTGTTTGGATGGGGTAGAAATGTTCTCAAGTGGGATGAAGAATAACTATCTAGACTAGTCTATAGGTGCAAGTTTTGTATCTCTATGGTAGCACGCGTCTCCACAGACAATGCCAACCTAATATTTGTATGCATACCATAGAATGCTACTAGTGATCTACAAACGCAACGCAAGGTCGAATACGTTGAAGGGTTACAGTAGACAGGTCGTTTGGGGACATATCTTGTGGTACCTCGTACCAGCTGCTGGCTTAACAAATTGAAACAAGGAACCCATAAAACAAGCGAACCCAAAAAACAACCGATGCGACGTGACTAACACTTACTAGTCTATATACCGACAAGTGCAGAACATTACTACAGCTTTAAACACGCGATATGTCGTGAGGTGGCCCCTGTCCCGCTCCATCCAGTATTTGTTCGAGAAGGCATACTTGTTGAATGAAAAAAATCCGAAGAAACGTCTTCCCTAACTCCTAGACCCCAACTCCAACCTAGCACCTGGCCTTTACCCAACTACAAGTCCCACCCCCCCGCCTAGACGACACCCGTGCGTAGGAACAGAATAAACCTCCGCGGAAAAAAGCATTTTACAATGGTGATATTGTTGTGTTTGTCATCCGGCAATGTATGTGCAGTATGAGCTTCAACGTCGATCACTCTTATTATTGGTCATGAACTTCCCACAAATAAAATGCAATATAAGAAAACCAATCGGACGCACAAAACGAAACAAATAGACTATACCAAGCAAATATATTATATAAATAAAAGTACACTCCAGCTGTGAGTTGAAGATTTTATCGAAACTCATCTTTGCAAACTGTGTGTGTGATACTCTGATCGCGCGTAAAATACATCTAGCAAATAGAAACAAAACAAAAATATGGGAAGATTAAAGACCGTCAAATAGAAACAAGGAATTTGGGATCTGGCGCTGAATATTTCGATGAGCTGATAGGGGAAGGTCAGCAAATAAATGGAATACCAGGTACATTTTCACGTGATATAGATTCCATACGTTGATTTCATGCCGTACATCGTTGGAGGGCAAGCGTAACAATATCCAATTTCAATGGCACGGAACCCATACCTGGGGAACACTTTCTTGGCATTAAATTATCGAGTTTTTGGCCTGGAGAGAGTTCGTTCTATCTTGTTTTTAGACTGGGCTATTAAACTATATTTTCACATTGTAAACCGCTGCTATGTTCGATTCGACTCGGCCTACAGGGGTTGATCGCGACAGCAGGCGCGAAGGTACGGGACCGCGGATATTGACCTGTTGCTCGCTGATTTTGTAGTCTGGTGGTGGTGGAGGTGGTGGTGCTTCTTCTTCTGTGGAGGGAATGTGCACACAGGCAAACGCAAAACCTGCTATGTGTTGTGGATCAGGCGGGTTCATTATACTTTATTTTAGACTGGGTTTGGGTCTGTCACGTACGTACTCGGGCTGCTGCTGCTTTGTGCCTTTGAATGCACTCTGACCAACCCGCAACCCTGGCAGGCGCAAGGGCCTGACACCACAGAAACGAACCTGCCGCTTGCTGGCGTTGTAGTCTGGTGATGATGGTGGTGGTGTGCAGCTGCTATTGCTGCTGCTGCTGTGGCGTGTGACGTGGGCACACGCACGCCTAAGACCTGTCTGGGTCCTGGTGTACCAAGGCGGACGTCGTTTGTCAAAAAGCTACGTCGGCCCTGAATGTTCTACCCACCATGGTCCTCGTCGTCACAACGTCAGAGACTCTGAGGCTCCGAGAAACGCAACAACCTACTATACTACGGCGTGATTGCACCACTACATCACCAGCGGGCCGCCGGCTACGCAGTGCAGCGTCGATGGTCTGAGCGTCTGTGCTGCGCGCGTGACTATGTCTCTCTCGCACATATGCGCTGTGTACGTCGGCCATCATCTCGGCAAGTCCCACTGTAATCGTGTCTCAATCGCAGCGCCCAGCTCGGCGCAACCACCGCCAATCATAATTGTCTTATATTTTAAAGTTCTTACAAAACTCGTGCTTCCTTTGCCGAATTTGCCGAATTTTTCTGCCAATAAGCCAATCATATCACTGGATCCTCACAAAACATTCCTCAGGCATAGGCGCCGTGCCTATCCAACTGGTACGGGGCAATGAGGATTTCCCGAACACACCGTGCAGCACGTAGCGAAACGCCTCCCATAACTGCGACCTTTCGTCACCAAGTAATTGCTATTATACGGTTGTGCCACGTCTGTCGCCACATGTGCGATGTTGTCACGGTCTCCTGCACTACCAGGTACCAGTACTTGTTTTTTGCGTGGAAGTTCATGAAAGCTCCCGTGGAAACTTCCACCGCTTCCATGGCAGTTTTCATAGCTTCCGTGAAAGCCTCCACGAAAGCCATGAAAGCTTCCACGGGAGCGGTTAGCGGAAGCTTCCATGGAAGCTTTCATGGAAGCTTTCACGGAAACAATGGAAGTTTCATGGAAGCTTCCGTGGAAGATTCCGTGAAAGCTTTCATGGAAGATATGGAAGCTTCCACGGCAAAAACATCCGGAAGCTTCAACGGAAGCTTTCGCGAAATATTCCATGGTTGCTGCTTCCACGAAAGCTTCCGTGGAAGCTTCCATAGAAGTAGTGGAAGCTGCCGTGGATGCCATTTCCATGAAGGCTTTCACCATATCCATGGAAGCTTCCACGAACGCCTCCACGAAAGCTTCCACGGAAGTTTACGTTCTACTTCCATGGAAACTTCCGTAGCTTCCACGGAAGCTCAGCGGCTTCCACGACAACTCCCACGGAAACCCACTCCCACCATGGGTTTTTTCGTGCAAGTATATTATGATTTCATATGTATGTAACAACACATCCATGACAGCGGTTTACTCTTTACTTCCATGTCATGTTGTCATGGAAGTAAAAAGTAAACTTCCGCGGAAATAGCTCCCACGAAAGCTTCCATGGACTCTTCCACGTTTTGATGGAGGCTCACGTCTTATTCCACGAAAGCTTTCATCAGCGTTTCGACGGCAGCTTGTATGAAACCTTCTATCAAAGTTACTTCTGAGGAGGTTTTGAACGGAAGCTCGTGAGCTTTCTTTCACGGAAGCTACTTCCATGGAAGCTACTTTCATGAGCGTTTGGATGGGAGCTTTCATAAAAACTTCCATGAACTTCACCCGGAAACAGCTTCCTGGCGTTGGATTCTTCCGTCGAATCTGCCGTTTAAACTTCCGCTCATTTGGCGGAAATGGATCCAGATCTTCGTTTCGCGAAAGCTTCCATGATATTATAGCAGCTTCCATGAATGCCTTCGTGGGAGTCGCGGCTATCGTACCACATCTCTATCGCCATCCTTAAGGGAGAAAGGTCCTTCAACCAAAGGTTCTGCAATCCACCATCCTCGGCCTACGCCCATGGAGGAAGTACGAGGAATTTCCTGAGCGCACTCCCGTGTTACCAAGTACTAAACACGCACCCACGGCCCGACACGCACGTCCTCCCACGGCAACAATACCCACGGCCCGACGCGCACGTCCTTTCACGGCAACTTTCATAACGGTTGTACTGCATGTACTGCAGCCTAAACCGACCAAGCGCGGTAGGGCGACGCGGTGGTTGTAGTCCCCGCAGCTATGGTACCTGGACAAGGGAATAAAATTAACGCCTAACGCTCCGTGTGCAAAAAGGAAAGGCACCGTATTCGATCGCAACAAAAAACATACTTTCTACAAGGTTCTCCTTTAGAGGAACGGTGATGCATGCTGATGCTTTTGCATTTTGCACCCCAAAGAGTTCACTCGTATCCTAACGGCAGAGTTTGCGCCTATACTGCAGTTAAATGTATTCGGGTGTATTCGGGCGTATCGGAAGTGAAGGTACTGCAATGTAGGGACGGCCCAGATAAATTATGTCGATGCTGCTGGTGTAGCCTTACTGGTACTACTACTGTTCTGCGCATATACGTTCAGCGAAGCTGGACAGCCGCCATAGCAAAACCGAGGGCGCAATACCGATGAAAATGGAAACGCGATGCTGCAAAAATCTCCTTTCCAAAACCTTCAAAGAAGGCATCGGTGGAAGATACCCCCGTGCCGCTCCTGTGGTGAAAACGGAACAGGAGGACATTTTTGTCGCCTATTTTTACACAGCAGCGCTCAAATGCGTTTCTTTCAGACGCCCGGCTCGCGCCAGCCACATATCACGGCCGTGTTGCGAACACTGTGACATGAGTGTGGGTCAGAGCGCCTCACTGGCGCGCCCTGTTGACATTCCATGGCGCAGTTGTTCGTTTCGTCCATCGGTGTCTGTCGCAGACGAGAAATCTCGCTGTGTCGAACTACCATTTCGCCGATAGTTTTTCAGGTCGATTTGGCCCAACATTGTGCCCACGGTGCTATTTTGCTTTTTGTTTTTCAACTTTGGAACTTGTTTGTTGAACATCAGTGGTCATGAGTGATCCACGTCTCCGCTCCGTTGAGGACTCAGGTTCCGCTGGAAAGTAACATTCGACGTGGTGACGCGGCGCCGGGCGCTATGCAAACATACCCTGACCTAGGTTGTACACAATACCGGCAAAGGTATGGGCGATCTGAGCGCCCAAACTCCCCAGTACAAGCGGCTCGTGTGCCGCTCCCAAACCACCCCCGGCGTCCGACTTGTCAATAGCGAGTGGTGGGTTCGTGGGTAGGATACCGCCAAAGAGAAGCTAGATCGGACACCGAATACTACCCATGTACGTCGCAATTGCAACAATTTATTCGTTGCCAAGCCCGCCACCGCAGGAGAGTAACATCCGAGCCTCGTCCGCCAGTCCGCCCTTTCCCGCCCCCCGCCCCACTCCCAACCGTTTTCCATCCCCTTCCCCTGGGAATCATGAGCGCGTCGTTTCTTGATCATAGCACTCGCTAGCTGCCTACGATCAATGTTACTCGGCCCCCCAACCTGCCCACCCACTCATAGGAAATAGTCCTGCGCCTCCGATGCTTAATCGTCGAAAGTTGGATTTTGTCAAGCGGCGTCGTAGCCAAGAGACACTCGTTTCTCTCCAAATCGCTCTGGTTGAGGAAGAATCCCGCCCGCACTCAAGTCTTCTGCTGCACAATGTGCCCGAACCTCGACAAAAGGGAGTAACACGCATGGTGCAGACTACGTCGTCATCATCTTGACACACATTTCGCAATCGCCTGTTAAGTACTTCGGGTAATAACGTCGCGTCCGAGTCTCGGCAACGGTGGAGGCGTATGATAATGTTGTTTCACGTCATGTATGAACGCTGTCGGCGGAGTACCAACTGAGAATCGCGAATCTATAGTAAGAACAAGGAGCCGTTGCTCAGTCAGCTGTGCTCCCAAAAAAGCTTTAGCCATCGAGCAAACGTGCGCAATCAGCCTTTCGCGGAACTTTTGGAGCTAATGTCGTCATCGGTATCGCCCAGGGTCGAGTTTGCAGCGTTGACGACTAAAGCGACCGCGTTGCCAAGAGAAGGAAACTAGGCAATGGGTGGAGCAGGCATACCGTGGATCCACGAGTTGATGCTCTCCGCCATCGAACTGTTCCACAAGAAACATTCGTTGCTGTCATCGCAAACGTCACACAACGTCGGATAATCCCGCGCCTCGAGAGAGCAGAACTCGGAACAGTCCGACTCTGAATGCCCCCGGAAATGGAACCTAAGTTGTGAAGTGTTTTCCACGAAGGTGCAAGAGACGCACACGTGGCGTAAAGTTAGGTTCCGTTTCATATCAACTTTTGGAGAAACCGTTAAATGTGGGTATGCCTTGCCCGTTACAGACATCTTGTTCTAGCCGGCTTTGGCATGCTCGTGTTGAGGACGCAAACAGATATGTCGCCTTCGAGCCCTTCGATAGTTCACCACACGCCGAAGCCAACCAAAATCGTGGGTAATGTGGGGGCGAAGGGCAATGTAACTAATACCTTCGTCATCACTACGCACGAAACGTCGGACGCGTCCAACCCATCCCCATTCCTTGTATCGCAAGTAGAGAAGACCAACGAACGACCAGATTTACCGACAACGAAGGGCTTGTCTAAATCGGGATAGGACCATGTCACCTGTTAACGAAGTCAGCATTTCCCAGCCAGGAGTCGTCGGGATGATGCAAGCGGTAACGCGGTAGAGCACAGCCCATGTCGTCGAAGATAAATTCTGGCCAGCTGGCGGGGTCTTCCCAGATGGAGTCCAGGCAACCGGCCACGATCTCCATCCCCTCGTGTTCCCACAACGGACTCAACCCGGCGATGCTGCCGCAGTTCAGAGTCGGTATGGGTGCCCGTGCGTGTATTGGATCGAAAACAGCAGCCGGAGTTGTCGCGCTTCGTCGGGCTGTGGCTCCGAGTGAGATGACGACAATTCCAACACCACGGTCTGGTGGGTAAGCGAGCAGGACGTGTGTTGCAGCGACGGCAAGGACACGGAAGAGGACGAGTCAGTAGTACCAATAATCGGTGCAAGAGGGTGGAACGCTTGCATGGTGCGATCTTCAACTGGTGACTCGAATCGCACGCGACGATAGCTACATGGCTGTACGTAAAGGGCTACTTGGGCGCTGAACTTGGGATTATCTATTGTTCATGTTAAACGGTAGGTACCGATGGCATGACGTCGATCCTGCGCCTGCGCAGAAAAAACAATCTCGAACAAATGGTGGAATGTACGTGACATTTTCTTCTCAAGAACACCGCCACGAGGCCTTCGTCATTTCGTTTCGGGGCGTGGAGGTCGCCAAGAGTCGCTTGTATATATACAACGTCGTAAGTCGTGGGGAAAAGTTGGTAGACGTGGGGTGTGTTGTTTTCATCGTACGTGTTCGCCGTCCCAAGGCCGTGTAGCCTCTGTTGCATTCCTGATCTTGATTTGTGGTCCGCAATGTGGTGCAGGCCATGGACACTTCTACATCACGGGTTGCAGACACACCATGCCCGACAAAGAACACGCGCGCCAGTGACCCTCCTCCCGAGGTACGAAGGTGTCGCCGAATAACGTCGAGGTGGGTGGGTGGTGGTTGGGATGGTCTTCATTTGCAAGCACGGCCTTCATCGTACCACCTTACACTGGTTTTGCAATAAACGCGGGTGAGTAGACGATTTATTTCGCGCAAAAGCACTCGGGCCACCGTGGCTTCCTCGAGACCTCCCTCGCCCTCGTACCTCCGTCACTGTTGTTTAGCGTCTCCCTAAACATAGAAGAGGACGTGCCAGTATGTTTTGACAGAATAAAGTATGATGTAGCACGCCGGTGCCAGTGCATGCAATGAGATGGGCACACTAACAATGACGCACACACTTAGGGCGAACGATGACCAGGTATACACCATGGAAAGCGTGGGTCACGCCCTTACTGTGGCTCGTTGCTGTGTAGCACGTTCACGTGTCATGATCCTCCTGTCTGAAGCACCTCTCAGCGCGGAGGATACCGACGCCCCCGATGATGACGTAGATGACGAAGATGAACCCCTTAAGGAATTCCAGGGCTGCCTGCAGGCCATGGGAAGCGGAAAAATCGTGCGGAAGCTCAAGGCTTGGCGGACTGCTTATTGTGCGCTTCAAGGTTCGCGCACGGAGAGAAACAGGAAGGGAATGGCTATAACCCTAACCGAAAAGCAGGAAAAGGAATTCCGCCGATCGTGCCCGGGTGCCCGATGCCCACGGCGACCAGGTATGACTTCGAGGTTCTCCCCCATCGCTTCACAGCACTGCTGACAAGGACAGTATGTTCGCTTTCTGGTACTTTGTTGACGTATTTGGTACGCGTCGGCGTAATCGGCGGGCGGTAGGATCATCTTCCGGAGATAGGGGCAACTTACTTGTTAATTTAGGTGGTAAAAGGTAACCAGGTTGGGGTAACTTCGTTGTCTATAACCTGGTGAAATGTAACTCAGTAGACGTACGTACGTACAACTATTTTTTGAAACACTTAAACCGCTCCAAAATCTATCCTGGCAGGGCAACGTTTGCAATGCAAGACACACCACATAGCCGTGTGCGTGGAAATGACAATGGCGCTCAAAAGGTCTCCTATTCCTTGCCCCGGCTAGGCGTGGGAGTGGGTATTTGTTCGTAACAAGGGGAGGGGGCGCGGGCAAGAGCTACCCTGATTCGCGCATGCGTTAACCACGTTTATGCCGACGAAAAGCGTGACGGATGCTTTCTCACGAACTATGCTTGCGTTGTGCACGCCTTGCCCGCTTTACTGCCGTTGTTCAGGTGGCTTCAATTGTTAGAAGACTTGGATGCATGCCACGACGAAGATTGTTGCAAGGGGTCTGACCCTATGGAGACCGCGGCCAAGAAGCACCGCAGCCTCGGTCGCAAAACGGCAGAAGAGTTTCGTAGTTGATGTTGAGGCCTCCACGCCTAGCGCCCGCAGTATTTGTTCGCATTGCCTGGATCTGGTCGCCCCGGTAGTCTAGTGGTTACCCTCGCATACTACTATTTGAATAGCGTTGGCCCTTGAGTCCGATCCCCATCGTCGTGAGATTTTGACTTTGTTTGGATAAATGTAAAAAAAAGAAGGATCAACTGCTGAGAGCGCCCAGCAGCGTGAGTAGGTACAATTTGACGCGAGTCGACGAGGGAAGAAAATGCTGATTTCTTCTCGCGATAAAAATGAAGGTACGTACCGTAGTGGGGAGGGGGGAGGAGGGCCCGCTGTGTGACCCCGGATCTGACTTAACACTGGGAGGGAGTGCGAGAGCAATGGGAGGATAATAATTGGGATGAAGATAAAAAAAAGGAGAAAACATGCCTTTTCTGCTCTTGGCGGGTGAGACGACGGATAGTGCTGGGTGCATGGGTTTGGGCGTGTTTTGTTATGCAGTTAGATTTGTGCGGGTTGTGGGGAACCCTGAGGTATGATTGGCGGGAGGTAGACCTTTCAGCACTATCAGCGCGCACGTTGGAAGGGGAATGGAGAGAGAGGGGTGGGGGGAGAGTCAGTGTTACGAGGGGCCGGGATTGGGCGCGCGGGGGGGGGGGGGGAGGAAGTCCGCGTCATGAGCGCGTGGCGTTCCCTGGATAGGATGCAATCTTGTTGTTGCTGCTTTGAAAGAGTGGAAAGCGGCCGAGTGGTATTGTCTTGTCTCTTCGTCGTCGCCCAGGTGTCGTGGTGGACGTGGGCTGGGGGGGAGGGGGGGGGAGTGGGGGGCGCCTGGGACCAATCTTTATGATGAGCGTGTGGCTTCCCCTGAAATAGGTACGGCCTTTTTCTTGCTGTTCGTTGTCAAAGAGTGAAGAATGACCGGCGGGTGTTGCGATTGTGTATTGTTCATTCACCGACACCCTGGGGCAGCGGAGGTGGGTTGGGGCGGGAGGGTGGGGGGGTGGTTAGTTCCCATGTGGCGATCTCGCCCACAACGATTAAGGAAGATTCGGGGTACATAGTAATACGGGGTATGTGGCTATGTGTGGTTGTGGGCAGAAAAGGCTGGTGAAAGCTGCGGGTGGGCTGTAGGTCTTGAGGCCTCCTCACCCCGTACTCTGGGCTGACGTCTGTTGTTCGTACGCATTGACTTCGTCGCCTGTTGCAGATAAATATGGAAGGTGGTACACGTTGAGAAGATGTTGTGCTGTTTGCTTCATTCCCCTACCGCGCTGCCGGATCTGACTGTTGTTTAGGCTGTTGCGGTGCGGCGTTATTGGTTATGAGGTATTTCGTGGACGCTGGAGTTGGCGTCATGGCATCGGCGCGTCCGACTTGTAGCCTCTACTGAGTCCGTGCAATCTGCTGCGTGTTCGTAGGGAACTGGGTGACGTAGTCCGATGTTGATGTCTGCAGGCCTCGCCTGCACCAGCGCTATTTTTCATATGGGTGTATTGTGGTGTCGGCGGGGGGGTGTACGGAAGGAGAGGTGACGTTGTGCCTCCGCCTCCCCGACCGGTTTGTGTTGGTGACGAAGAGTTTGCTCATTAAGATTTATCTTCTCGCGATAGATGCATGTAATTGACTTACGTTCTCCCATGTAAAATCCCTCCATGAAATTTGAAGGTTTACATAGTACAGAGCACGGACAGAGAACCGAAGACCGGCAGTACCGGGCGTCGCTCTTTTTTGTGCTTCGCCGCAACCAACGGCGAACCTATCGACGACCACCATTTACACTCAACTTTAACAAACGACAAACCCATCATGGCGTGGGCCGACTAACGCCAGTAAAAGCTACGAGTTAGCTGCGTGAACAATGTGAAACGTCGTTTTTGCCGGCGTCCACCACTATTTTCTTCTTTGTCTCAGCTTAGACGAATCCTTTGCCAACATTACGAAGAAAACGGATTCCAGACCAGGTCACTTACGTAGACGTGTACATGACAATATATCGGACCCTCCCAGCTTTCTCAAATCTCACTTCTCGGTGATTACTTAGTTACTTAAACGAAATTGGCAACACAGATGTATGATATCTGGTTTACGTTTTGCGGGACGTCCCGCCTGTTTGTTCATTTTGGTGGTGGAAGCGCATGAAATTTTACGCGAGAGATTCCGCGGATTCCATGGGAGCTTGACAATTGTACAGGTTCCCATTGGCCCGTTAAATCTTCCGTGCCCTCGGTGTGAGTGCCGGAGGGAGATGCTATGATACCTTCAACGTTTTGCACATGGACGTGTAAGTAGCTTCCACGGGAGCTTCCCGGCAAGTAAATGCACTACTATTTATATGGGTGGAAGCTTCCATTCCTTCCCCGGAAGCTTCCCAGGACGCTGCTTTTGTACACGGCTCCGTGGGAGAAGCTGTCATGGACGACTCCACGGAACGTCCAGTTGTTTTTTTCGTCGAAGTAGTGAAGGCTTTTACGGAAGCTTGCGTGGAAGTAATTTGCTTTCACGGACGTTTTCACGGAAATTTTCACGGGAGATTTCACGGAAGTTTTCGTGGAAGTAATTTGCTTTCACGGAACCTTTCACGGAACCTTTCACGGAAGCTCTCGTAGGGAGTAATTTGCTTACACGGACGCTTTGGTGGAAGTACTTTCGTGGAAGCACTTTTTTTCACGGAAGCTTTTTTCACGGACGCTTTCACAAAAGCTTCCATAAAATAAATTTTGAAAGTTTCTGTGGAAGTAAATTTACTTCCACGAAAGCGAAATTTCTTCCATGAAATCTTCCGTGAAAGCTTCGGCGATAGTTGTTTTTTTGAATATTCCACGGAAGCTTTCACGCAAGCTTTCGCGTTTCCACGGAAGTTTCTATCGCTTCCGCGAAAGCTTCCACGCTTCCATAGAAGCTTTCATGAACTTCCACCAAAAATGCAGATAGATACCTGGCCCTGTTGTCATCGATAGTCTTCGTATTGCTTTTGTCTTTGAACGGAAGGGATATAGACAAGACTGTCCAAAAAACAAAAAATGACAGCCCCTCCATAGGAGTGAGTTCTGTAGGGTGGAGCAGTAAGCAACGTCCTCGCGGAGCACCTGGCCGCATCCTCGTGTGTCTGCCAACAAGGGCGTTTTAAATATTTCCTTGACCCTGGGCAAGAAGAAGATATGCTTATTATTCATAACAGCCAGCTCGGGTGATTTTTCCGTTGAGAGGCGAAGAGCTCGCTCGGAGATATCAACGTTCTTCAACGACAACAACAGGTGAAAGCAAAAACAACTCAAACTCTGTAGCTTTATGACCATAGCTCCGCCCTCCCAGATGGGTGGACTGTTAAAGAGTACGATTCACAAAGAATCCATCGTATATAGGTAGATGTTCATTACTACATAGTCAAATAAGTGTATGCAGAGTACTGGGTAAGCTGTCGAACCATGTGATAGAAGTTGTTTTCTTTGGTATACATATATGGTACTGCGTTCCACCAAGTAATAACGCGTTGACGGGTCACGTGCGTAAGATCGAAGCGTTGACTAGGTCACGTGCGTGAGATCGAAGTTATATGGTACTGCGTTCCACCAAGTAATAACGCGTTGACGGGTCACGTGCGTGAGATCGAAGCGTTGACTAGGTCACGTGCGTGAGATCGAAGTGTTTACTACGTCACGCGCGTAAGATTGACCTGGGTGTCGTATGTAGTGGATACCACCATACGAGATAAATTGTTAGAGTACAAAGGAAGAGACACGAGTACTTGCACATCGAGTTCACTCTTCACATCTGTATCTGGACTTGGACAGTTCATAGTGACATAAGTTTTTGTTGGCCCAACGAGAGCCCATTTAAAGTGATCCATCATCGTCTAAACCATCATCAGTCAGGCTCGAGCTCGTCTCGCCACGACTCTGTGTTAGCCTCTGAAGACCGTCATCGGTCAGGCACCTCCACATTTCTAACATGGACTTCGACAACCGGTGCGCACGAGCACGCGAAAGGAGATCGTCGACATGCTCGAGAGTGCGCGTATGAATGCGCGGGTGCGTGGACATCATCTAATTGCGCTTGTACGCCAATACCGATTGCACTGTGAAGCCATTTCCTTCGGGAGCGAATCAGAAACACACGAGATGGCAGGTATGAGATACGGAACATAGCATGATGAGGGAGTATCAACATTTTGGTCTGATGACGCCCTTGGAATGCCCGACTCGATCAAAAGCCGTCCCTTGTCCGGCAAGTGATCCAGCATGTACGAAAGTCGTACATGCGTACAGGTAGGGGTACATGTACACCTATATCGAACGGAACTGCTCGTATGTAGAAACTCACGCGTTGTGCTCTATTTTCTTGATTGAACTCGGGCGCTACCCACATTTACCCCCCGAATAACTTGGAATACATTAGAGGGTCGGGAGACGAAGGCGCGAGCCTCATATGGGCCAGAAAAATCTGGACATTCAACGTGTTTACGTTGTATGTGATTGGGGCACCGTCTGGTCCAGGCACAAGGTGAGGTGACTCGATCATCCCTATGCCGCTGTACAGACAGCAGCAGAGTAGCTTGTACGGCGTAGGAGGGATAACATGCAGCAGGCAAAAATATGTCGAGTTATAAACAGGATATCTACACGAATGTGATATGAAGGTTAGAGCACTTGGTGTGTTGCCATTCACACGGACTGTAACCGTTCCTTCAACCCTATACTAGATCTGGTAGATAACAATAACGCTTGCTGCGACAGTGATACCATTTATTGGCGATTCTTCTGGTTGACGATATGATACAATTCGTAATCAATGATACTCACAAACTAGTCTATATCGTCACAACACCATTAATTTTGTCTTTGATAGTATTCGTGTTTTCACAAGATGACATGTGTTCATTAAATAGATGACATGTGCAGGCTTTCACCAGTCAGTGAGGAGTGAAGTTATGAGAGCCTCGATTTGCCTCGGGTGCAGCTCTAATTGATAGTCCGAAATACTTAGGCGCACCCCTACCGTGTCATTAGTCCAATGACACCCACCATACCCCCCATACCTCCCATACCCACCATACCCATCATACCCACCAACACCCATCACACCCGGGGCACGAAGTACTGGTCTTCCACCCGATCCGGTTCCGTTCCGCGTCACAAGTCGCTTTTGTACACAGACCGTGACGCCATCGCGCATCACCTGTTACTCTTTGTTCTTGTAAACGTCGCGCTCGAAGGATCCTAACATTAATTGCTGCTGCTTGTGGTACTGCTTTTTAATGCAAAATTTTGGTGATCCTGCATAATATGTATGGGGAACTGTCATAGGCCCTGCCAGGATTTTCAATTGATTTACGATTCTTGCTTCTTGGATCTTCCTGTAGACTGTACAACAGTAGAGCCACGGTCGAGAAACTAACGTAAAACAAATATTATACTACGTAAAATAAGTCAATGACAAAGTTCAGGCCAACAGCGCCCAAGAGAGACACATTTCATATGAGGTATACCCTAGCCTTTCACGAGCCCTGTACGCAGAATTCCAGCATGAACTAGGAATGGGAATGCACAGATCAAGCTGTTGCTGGTAGTGCTGGAGGTGGAAATATATTTGTAACAAGATACGGCGGAGAGCGGACACCTGCGAGCGGACCAACGCGTTGTATGACGAGCAAGGAAAACTCCATTATTAATAGCAGGTTGGCCAAATAAAACGAGGTACGGGGGTGAAGCTAAGGGTGTACAAACCTCGGCAACGCCTGCAGCAGAGGAACATCCGTCGCGTTCGAATCGGAGGTACGCGATAAGAGAGGCAGAAAGCAAGGGGAGTAAGAGGTATGTACTTTCCCGTTCCCATCGAACATCGGCTCAGTAGTATAGCACACATTTCTTGAACTGGATACAAAAACGATAAATCGAATGAAGGACTCATCCACTCACTCTACCAAATCTAAACTGCGAGGCTGCGAAGCTTCGTGAACGTGTGTCCCAGGGAAGAAAACACCCCAGCCGACGTGCCTTAAACAGCACAATAAGCTCAGAGGAAGTGTACAACACTTCCACTCTATTAATAGGAAACGAAGCTATCGCCGGGAGGCAGTTGCAGTGTGGGCATGAACGCAACGCGGGCGATGGCAGACTCTGAGAATATTGAATACGACGACATACCACGCATCTATCGACTAAAACGGTGCAGACAAGACGATGCAATTCAGTTTGCACGATACGCGCTTGCGCACCAAACTTGCTGACTTGCTGCGCATGCCCATACCACTTGAGGTCTAGGCCGGTCGTAGGAACTTGAGAACCGCCACCCTTCGGAAAGCTGCCGTACACCCACTTCGTCTAGCCCTCCAGTTTGATATGCCCGGGGAGCCGCCATGTTCACGCATACTTAGCAACGAACGAGAGCCTCTACGCAAATCATGGACTTGGCACGAATATTCCTCCCCTAACCCTTCACGCTTTACGGCAGCACGCACGCTATGGTAGGCGTAGCATCTGAATATCTGGAGGGTGGTCGCTAGAGAAGCTCTGTACCTCAAACAAATCTTGTCCGCGAGAAAAACCAAAGATGCCACCCGATCGATGGACAATGAAGTGCCCTTAACGGGCTATTCGAAGAATACCCAGCATAGCCTAAAACCTGCCTGTTACCGCAAAAGCTACTGGTAGTAACTAATTCACTTGAGAAACCCCGCCAGCTGGAATCGGTTTGTGCTCTATCTAAGGGTTAGAGTGGTTTTCCTATGGTAACACGGCTTATGGTATGTCCACAATATCTATCTCCATAACCTGCAATCCTGTATCACGTACAGTACTGAACATGTAACTCCATAATCTTCAATCCTATACTTGCCACAACGTAGCTCCAACTCCTACATGTTGAGGAATGACCAACGTGGGTCGTCATGAGCCCTATCCGACTTTTGTTCGCTGGTCGTTAATGGAACTCATGTCCAACTCGACTGCAAAGCCCTCCGCTTCTGCAGCCTGTGCAAGCCGCGTATTCGATGGAGTGCGTTTTCGAGCGCACTGTTCCTGTACGTTCGATACGTACAAGCGCTTGACCAAGAGTACAGCCTGCACAGCAACCGTAACAACCATGAACATATTCGCTACGATAAGCAGAGCGGTAATCGCCGATGAGCTTTGGCTCCCCTTCATCGCAAAGTCGAATTTGAGAAGAAGGGCCACGTACATGCTGGCCAGAATGATGCCGTTCCCCCAACGATACAGCCACATATCTAGTTTCGATTCAAAGGGGGAAAGGGACTCCGACACAAAGAGGAACACTACCGCGAGCAACAACAGCACGATGGCGACCAGTTCGGCCGTATTCGGGAGACCAAAGACCGCCGCTCCGGTGAGCACGATCCGGCGGCCGCACTCCACCACCTCGAAGTAGTAACACGACGGCTTGTACCCAGCCCATAGAAACCGGAACGATTGAAGATCCGCTTTTGCTTCCCTTCCAGGTTTTTGCAGTTCCCGACGATTGCGGACCAACCACCAAGCGAAGACGGCGGGAATACCGACTGGGTAGATGCACACCATGAAACTGGCGTACCTTTTGTACGCTGTGTACGTGTCGGTGTGGCAGGTGATGCTGTAGTCCGCGCGAAGGTAGGCCTTGCCATCGTCCAGAGAATCGCAGACGAACGTCTGGAGGATGGTGAAGGAGACAGCACAATACACGAAAAATACAACAAACAGAACCACTGATACGAGATTTTGCTTCAAAGAAGGTCCCGTCATTCTGTAATTCCGGCTCCTTCCTCTCGCGATGACGAACGTTCCTGCACACGCAAGAAGGACCATCTGCGGCCACACCGTAGCAATCACAAGCTCGTCGTAGAAGGCCGTCGTCATAACGCAGGAGTTCGACCGACGTCCAAATTGACGAAGGTCATCTTCAAGAGAAATTTCTCATATTCGTCAGGGTACACCGAACCGGCGATCTCACTGAACTGGAAGACGTGGAAAATGCGAGACGAAGGCAATGGGCGGGTAAGTCGTGTTGCCGCCAGAAAACGTCCTGGGTTCATCGCTAGGACTATTGAGTGTACACAGATCCTTCGGTACATGGCGAGAAATCTAGAGATGCAGCGCACTAGGCACAATCAACTTCACAGTATTATCACAAAAACATACCTGGCACATCATTTCGTCATATTCTTGGCGATCGCCCAACCAAGGGTTGAGCAACGCTACTCTCCATGTTGACAATTCTTGTGCATCATTGCACGGCCCGCGTTTGTTTTTTTCAATGACGCTAAAATGAATATTCGAAAGTATGTTCCAGAGTTACGGTTTTGGCTCTGTGTATTTGGGTCTTTGGTCCTCCGAATCTGAACCTTTCTTTTCGCTCAACTCTTCTCTGGGCGCGTAAGTTTTGGAATACCAGGTAGACTTTAGACTCCCACAAGTAGTCGGTATGCTTTCAGGGTACGCGAATTTAGCTCCGTGTGGACCGACGAACGCGATGCAAACAAACGAGCTATATAGTGTACTGCCGTACAATCGTTGTCACGTCCCATGCCGATTTCAAGTTATCTGCACTTTCCACATTCATTACACCGAACGCTGTT
Organism: Undaria pinnatifida; assembly: GCA_012845835.1. Lineage (NCBI taxonomy): Eukaryota > Phaeophyceae > Laminariales > Alariaceae > Undaria > Undaria pinnatifida. Next base: position 20,207,037 of record JABAKD010000020.1, read on the forward strand.
ACATGGCTCCGTCTACGACACTGTTTTACTTTTCGTAGAAGCTCGTGGAAGCTTCAATGCAAGCACTTCGAATTTTTTCTATCGAAATACATAGACGCCCATGGAATCTTCGCGCCATTCCTTCCTCCATTTCCATGGTGGCTTCCACCGCGACCTTCAAGGAAGCTTTCACTACTTCCATGGAAACTTCCTGTACTTGTATGGAAGCTTCCAGTTCTGCCATGGATCGCTTGAGTATTTCAATCGAAGCTCCCATCTAATTCCACAAAAACGAGGGATAACTTGGTGTACCTACCTACACCAGTCGATTAACTATCGGGGGCATGCGGTTTCTCGAGGGCACATACCTGGATGATAATCTGTAGCACCACAACGACAATGCTGACGGCCGAAAGAGGTACCGCTTTCACAACTGCGCTGTGGCAAGATGATAGCTTTCGCCGCCACGAACGGCGTTCGTTCCCCACCGATTGGCCCCCATCGTCCACCGCTCGGAGAAGATGAGAAGCTACCATAACGCCTACAATCAACAACCCCACGAGGAACGTTGTTGCAAATTCCGCTGTTAGTCCCCTGTTCTCCCCAGAACACTTGTGGCAGCGGTTGTTCGCTCCAGGTGCGAAATCCTCCTCACACACGGCACAGTCTGCATGGAACGAACCACGTGGGGTAACATAGCGTGGTGCCGGGTTTAGTTGTCAGGGCGAAGCCCTCTCTACACACGGCACAGCTTGCATGAAGCGCATGAAATGCATGAAGGGAACAACACGGGGGAACATGCGCGTCATACAGGTTTGCTTGGGGTCAGATTAAAGCATTAGAATAAACATGATATCAGGGGGGCGGCATGTGATAAATGTACGGTATTGCTGGTACGCAAAAAAAAAAAAAACATTGCTCTAATCTGTGATCGATAAGTGTTTCACGAGTGGGCGCGGTAGGGTATACCAGTATGCTCGGCGTATACCCAGGTGTCTTTCTGAGTGTCACAGGCATAATAACCAGGTTTAGCAGCAGGGCACGCCAGGGTATGCAGCGTACAACGCAGTCTTCGAGTGTGTTTACAGCGCCACAAACATAGTTTTCGTTGGTTTGGTGTCCGATGCAATACTTCCCGTTGCAGCATGGTAGGTGCGGCAGCTGAACCCATTCAATGTCCTTTATTGACTCACAGGGACTCTTATAGCCGCTTGGGCAGTAGCTACTGGCGTTGGTGCCCCCGGCACAAGCATCGTCTTGGTAGCACTCGAGCACGATTGCGCTCTCACTGGAAACGCGGTAGGGTTAGGGTTAGGGTTAGGGTTAGGGTTACAAGGTTAGGGTTACAAGGTTAGGGTTAGGGTTAGGGTTTTTACACCCTGATGCGCCATGAATAAGTAATTATGTTACTATCATTTCTGCAACACCATCCCTCACACCCATACCGACACCCTTGCAAAATCTTGTTGACAACTCGTGGTGGGAACCGAAGATATGCCGCCTCACACTCCTTCAAAAACGCCCCCAACACGTCTACGTCCAGGACATGAAGAAATACTACCAATCTGCCAATGTTGTACACCCTGGTGCGCCATGAATAAGTAATTATGTTTATATGTTTTTGCGACACCATCCCTCACACCCATACCGACACCCCTGCAAAATGGTGTTAACAACTCGTGGTGGGAACCGAAGGTATGCCGCCTCACACTCCTTCAAAAACGCCCCCATCAGGTCTACGCCCAGGACACGAAGAAATACCACCAATCTGCCAGTGTTGTACAATCTAGTGCGCCTTTAATAATTAATTATGTAAAGATCATTTTTGCACCACCATCCCTCACACCAATACCGACACCCCTGCAGAAATCTTGTTAACAACTCGTGGTGGGAACCGAATCTCGCCAGGTTAGCTTTGATCTCCGGGGCTATAACCCCTTGCCCCGGACTACTCCCTCCAGAGAAATCGAGAACCCTTTTTTGGCTTCTTTCAACCCAGGAATAGTGCCTTTACTGGCTCTCGAACGCATTCATGGCGTGCTCAGAATCGGTCGATCTACCCAATTTGCCACAAGTCGCACACTTGCACATGCTACACGGCACACTTGCACATGCTACACGGCACACTGGCTTGCGGTATTTGTCCCTTGCTATCTAGAGAACATAATTGACCCCCCCCCCTCCCTCCCCCGTCACGTAGGATTTATTTTACGCACCGATGCACCACGAAGGCGAATTCAGGGCATCTCCTCGCGGAAGTCTTCGCACCGTTTGTGACGGGGATGGCGTCTGCGTTGTTGAGATCGGCCCTGCCACTGACGAAGCTATCATAAACGTCGTCATAGACGAGGCCGGCATCCTGCGGAATATTTTTGTGACGCCCACAGATGGAGGCAAGGAAGGACAGGACTCGGAAGAGGGGAGGTCACACCTCAGCGTATCTTCCCTGGTCACTCCCAGAATAACGGAGGATGTCGATGGGGATGGGCCTGGTCAGACGCCACCGATAAGTGAAATTGAGGTGGAGGCGTGCGTGATCTATCCCGCCAAGCATCACGTTGTTGGAAGCGGTGCAATGTACGAAGTGCTGGCGGCGATTACCGCTGAGATGGAGGAGCGCTGCTCGCAGCTGGGGGGCGAAGGGCGGGTGCTGGAGGCAGAGCGACTGCGGCAGAGGACTGAAAACGACCTGCTTCTCCTTGACTCTGTTGGTACGTGCAAGGTGTGGACGTGTGATCTCGCCGGAGAGTTATGCGATTCGATAAGTTGACCCTCTCCGTCAATCGCGTTTGGTTTTGCTTTTTTGTTGTTGTCTCACGTCTATGAGTGCAGCGCTGAAGTGACATGCATGCTGCCATGCTGCCACCGACCCGCTCCTCGTAATTGCGTTTGGCGCAGGTTGAATAGGAGAAGTAACACCCCCCCCGCTGTGCCATCCGAGCTTTGTTTCTTTGTGGTATCAGTGCCTTTTTCAACGCGGTGTGCAGCCACGCAATAATAGTGGCTAACCACCAATCGCTCTTTATTGTCTCTCATACCGATATCGATATATATCGTGCTTTTCTCCCAGGGGGTGGAGAAATACTCTTGTCACCTCGCTGGACGTGGCCCAGGAGATCGTCTCGAAACGCTGGTCGACTATTTTCCCGAAGACGATTGGCTGCTAATCGTGGACGAGAGCCACGTTACTGCGCCGCAATTGGGGGCATTTTTATTTTTTTGGGGGGAGGAGACAGAACACGCAAGTCTAAGCTGGTGGAGAACGGTTTCCGGCTGCCTTCTGCTTTGGACAACCGGCCGCTGAAAGTCAGTGCTATCGCTGTATTATCCACTGAGCCGCATAATATATAGAAACCGCGTTATACGTTATAGCTGTAGATTTTTGGTCACTGAATTGTGCCAGCTCAAGTGAGTTCTTTAATCTTGTTAGCACTGCCGATTTGTTTTTTTTTTGCGACCCCCCCCCCCCCCGAGTAAAACCTTGTGTCCAGTTCTAAGCGGGTTATTGGCGTTGTGCAGCGGACGTTTCTGTCTCGTGCAACATCGCTCCGTGAACCGTTTCTCTACTCCAGATATTCCATCCCTGAAGACAGCACTTGGCCGACTCAAGAAGTATTTACAGGGTATCGTCTTTCTGTGAGCCCGAGATGTGCTGCATGTGCATTTTGTCTGTGATACTTTACGAGACGATTCCTCGGTTCGATGCTTTGTACGAGTGGCTGATCACTCCAATCACTTACCCATCCCGGACGTGGATGTTCACCCCGAACGATTATGCCCAATGACATGTGTGAAATATAACGCGGCTTCTGTAGGCCGGAGAGGTTTGGGCGAAGGTGAAGAAGTCAATATTTGTCAGTGCCACTGCAGGAAAGTTCGAGCTAGAACTCTTGACACCGTCACATCTGCCGCACGAAAGGACTTTTGGAGGGCAACCATCACCAGGAAAGGAAAGAAAGGACGGAAAGGAAGCTCCGAACGCCAACGAAGCTGCTTCGTCCGCTGATCGCTCCTCACCCCGCCCGTGGCTCGGTGCCTTGGGAGGAGACAGAGCGGGCAAGAGTGGCCGGCTGGGATGGGATCAGATCGGGGATCTTGTCGACTCTGAGGCGGTCACTCGCCCCACAGGAATCACTGAACCTCCTGTGGACATCTGACCTTCTGAAGGGCAGGTGGCTGACCTTGTGCAGGAGTGCATGGCGAGGGGGGGGCGAGACGAGCGGGTGTTGGTGACGACCCTTTCGAAGCGAATGACCGGTGAGGTGGTATCGCGGAACAATAGGTTGCAGCCGGTGTTAAGGTTTGCGGATGAGCGGCGTTTGATGCGTAGTCTGCCGTGCTCGAGCCTCAACTTTTGCTTGCTGTTGGTGAGTGCTGCGTATCGAACGTGGACCACTCTTCGAGGGCGTGCATCGTAGGCGAGATGCACTCGGTCGATGCTTGTGTTGGAAATTCTGGTGACCGATCTATGGTAGAGGTATGGTAGAGGTATGGTAAAGGTATGGTAGAGGTATGGTAGGGGGATTGTGTTGTTTTACCCCCTTTTGGCAACTTTTGAGATGTTTTTTTTCAGTGTCTCGGTGTCACTCGCGCGAGTGACCCACCCCCCTGTTTCTTGCGGTCACACTAACAGGCTAATAGTGCTGTTTAACATTTTCAATATGAATACCAAACGGATGGTTAGCTACGCTGCAACAAAGCTATCGCCGAACGTGTTATTGTCAGTGAAGTACAGAGTCACTCGCGCGAGTGGTTAACACGCGGTAGTAGTGAAAAATTGAGGTACCCCACTGCCTTTGTCTTGATCTAAACGCACGTGGACATGGTTTTATTGCGCCACTTAGTGAGGTCCTACTCTCCGGCGCTCCGGTTGCAACTCGTTTTCATCAAATGGGGTATGCGCTCCTGTAACCATTATGTCCTCTCCATCCTTATTCTGTGAAGTTGCCACATTAGTGGCCCCTCTGTCCCTGTATAGTGCCGGTTGCCCGCTATAGTGCCTGTGAAGTCGGTTGACGCAGATGGGAACAAGCAGTAGTGGCAGTATGCGTGGTAGTGCCGGTTACCGTGATGGTGCCGGTATGTCCGGTTGGCACACGCCGGCGCAATAGAGGGACCACGATATGTATATGTGACCGATTGTATGTCCGTGCTTCCCGGCAGAAGAGCTGTGCACCTTTTTGGTCAGACAGGGCGTGCCGACGGCGTATTTGCACTCCGCCGTGAAGCCCATGCACCGGTTGGAGTTGCTGCGGCAATTACGGGCCGGCGAGATTGACGTGATCGTGGGAGTCAACTTGCTCAGGGAGGTACGCACACGTTGTCACCGTGTCAGGGAATACTTTGTGTTTGCAGCTATGGGCCTCGTTTTTTTTTTATACGGTCATACGCGTATCCAATAGGCTTTTAAGTTTGACGGTCTCGAGAAGCTTGCAGCGACTTAGTCACTAGGGGATTCAATTCCCGTCCTCAAAGTGTAAAACCTGCATTGTGTTTGAGGGTAGAGCATTTTGACGTGCGTAGTGCCGTTTTTCCAAGGTGTGTTACCCCTGAGAACCGTTTTTCTTTCGCAGCTAAATCACTAGCTTTATGGTCGCTGAAGCGGTTGTTCCCCTGCGCGTGCTATCGCCCCCTGCCCCCGCCGGTGGAACCAGGGCCTGAACCTCCCCGAGGTGTCTCTGGTTTGTGTCCTGGATGCCGACGCTGGAGTCTCCCTTCGGTTGGACATGGCTTTACTGCAGACCATCGGGAGAGCCACGAGGCATCAGGCGGGTAGGGCCGTGCTGTACGCCGACCGCGTCACGCCTTCGATGAAGAGGGCGCTAGCCGAAACTGATCGGAAAAGAGACATCCAGAACAGGTTTGACAGGCACTGGGGCAAGTGCGAGGTCAACATGGTGATTTTCATGGTGAATTTTTTGTCGTCATGGTGGCAGGGGTAAGTCTGGTGCTGTCATACGCGTCATACGCGCCATACGCGGTCGGTAAGGGCACCGAAGCGTTGCGGCGTTGCACACGGGCGAGTGATCGGCTGCATGGCGTCGACACGTCTTTCAACTCGTTGCTGTTCATTGGAAGTGTAGAGGCGGTTTCGTATGTATATATAGTCTATATATGCATATTGTTTTGGAGGCGCCTCCCGTCTACCAATCTGTCTCACACCCATAGCTGTTACGTGCTGATCCAGACCCGCTGGCCATAGCGGTAGTTTTTTGGCTGTCGATAGTTTGAGCCTCTCGGTAGGGAAACCCATTTCTGTTTTTCATCCCCTTCTGACGCCACAGATATAATAAACTACAAGGTATCACGCCGAGCGTCGCCAAGGCGGCATCTGTGGGGGACAGCATTTTGGACAGCATTAATAGGAATGACGTAACCGCCCGACAGGAGGGCATATATGAACGCGAAGGGATCCATAATCTCAACCATTTGTCCCGGACAGAGCATGCGCTGCCTACAGATCAGGAGATTGTTGGTGTCTCGTTTGTCTGCAGCGTCTGCTGTATAATTTTCGCCAAGCCATGATGGCGCAATTGCTAGCTGATTATATGATGACACGTTTGGGCTTGCGTGCTTTTGTTGTTTGTTAGACGGACTAGGTAGCACGAATACTGAGAAAAACTTGGCTGCATCGCTTTGAGGTGGCAGGAAGCACTCTTTTCGTAATCAGGACCCCGAAGAACATGGCTCTGCCGTACAAGGCTGTATTTTAATCGGGAGATCGCCACGTCGACGCACGATGTTTTGTACAGGTTCAACTGCTGTATGATTTAGCGACGCGGAAGAGCGGAGATGTGGCTCGCGGACGACCGTCTCTCCTCCTCTCCCCTCCCGCGACAGCAACCCCAGTCGATGATGAAGTTGATGTGTCGCGAGATACGCAAGTTCCTCTTTTCGTGGCGAATGGCGACACGTTCCGCGCCCTGAAGCGGCTAGCAGACCAAGCCAAAGAAAAAATGTTGTTGTCGGCGAAGAAGACAGATTTCAAGGAGGCGGCTTTGTGGCGAGATCGCAGAGACGCCCTGATTTCGACGTTGCGGCTGCTCGAAGCCGAACGCGACGATTTGCGGGAGGTAGAGAAAGAGGCGGCCGAATCCTGCTGCATCTGATGGATGTATTGCTTGCTATGTACGGCAGTTATAAGGCGGTCGCAATCCGCAATAACAATCGGCGCTATTGTAGTTGGAGTGTGTGTTGTTTCCTTGGTTAGAGCAATGTAAGAACTCTTCGAGTGATCATATCGGATATTCGGTGGGCGATCATTGCCGAGCCGCTTCATTATTGACAGGGCATTCCCGGTCCCTCTTGATCTGCTGTGTTGATGGTTTATTTGCAAGGCCCGCCAGTCTGCTGATGGGCTTGGGATTGTGACTGTCCTTATGCAACCTGACAAACGTGATAACTGATTGAAACATGGAGTCACGGATTGTGCGCTTTTGGTGCGTTGTAATAGGCGGACTTTTAGTAGGTTCGCCGTTGTTTTGGTGTCAGGTTTCGATTCGGGTTTTACACGAGGCGATAGATATTGTGTTTATGGCCGACCTGACTCCACTTAACTCAACTCAACTTAACTCAACTTAACTTAGCTTAACTTAAATTAGCTGAACTTAACTTAACTTAACTTAACTTAACTTAGCTTAGCTTAGCTTAACTTAACTTAACTCACTCGCATCCCAGAGCATCGGGGGCGCTCTGACTCAGCTTAGTTCACTTAATGCTTTTAGGTTTAGCCATTTTCCCATCAACTTTCTGCATTTCTGCAGAGCGTCAGTGGCCGCAAGAAGTTTTAAGAAGCCTGCAACCAGTCGTAAGCAAGAGACAGCTTAATACCTTAGGGTGGGGTCCGGGAATGACGGGATTTTGTTTTTCGGCAACCTCAGGCCTTCGAAGCAGCTACGTAAGTACGTGCCTCCCTTAAAAAAACGTGATAGTCTGTGCAAAATGTGCTACTTGAAAAAAAATGTTCTTCCTCCCTTTCACTCCGAGGGGTACGCACCGGGAACGTTTCATCCTCGAATTTGAGCCTACCAGGTATGTATTACTGGCGACGAAAAAAAAGAACATCCTCTAAGTTCTGAACCACTCGTGGTGCGGCCGCTATTAATAGCTGTGAACCGCGCGAAACCAGACGACTGGCATAGATTGCAGCCACTCGGCTACCTGAAACTGCCTTTGAATTGCTCAGTTATTTAGACGCCATTGCTTCGACCATATAAATCCGTGATAAATGCCACCGTACCTTGTACGCTTCCGAGTGTCGCTGAGTAAGCGACATCTACTTCCGGCAGGCCATGATGCGGTGCGGTACGGCTGCTTGGATTTTGTGGAGATGGGGTCTTCTTCAAACGCATGTCAATTCTTGTGAAGTCAAACTGCAGAATCTTAAAGGCGTTCATGAATCTTCTCGAACATGTGAGAATTCACGCGTTCCACCCCGTGCGCCAGAGCATGCATTGACTCTGCAGCAATCTGTCGATCTCCTCTCCAGCAAGTGATGCTACTGGAGTGGTATTCCTGCACGGGATCAGCGAGTGCGCCTGATCATCCGCCACCCCTGGACATGCCCTCGATAGGCACTGCCCCTGTTGCCCCGTTGATTATATAGAACTACCCACTGAGCTACGTAGTCACGTGACTACGTAGCTCAGTGGGTAGTTCTATACAACCAATAAAGTATATGTTTGGGAGTCCGCCAATGAACTCTCACCGGCTTCGTCACAGAGATCTCCGGGACTCTCTCTCCTCGCCACACGACTGCGTAGCTCAGTCGGTAGTTCTATATGACCAACAACAGATATGTTTGCGAGTCCGCCAAATGACTCTCACCGACTTTGTAACAGGGATCTCGGAAGTGGATATCACTGCATATAGCGATGCTGACTACGCCGATTCATCGATGTTTGTCTCTCCTCTATCACCAACTGAAGCCTAAGTACTCAGGGGCAAACTATCACAATCATTCACGTCTCCAGCGCGCGGCCCCTGAGTACTACGGCAGTACGTGGCGAGGAGAGAGAGCCCCGGAGATCCCTGTTAAGAAGTCGGCGAGAGGCCATTGGCGGACTCCCAAACATATCTTTGTTGGTTATATAGCACTACCCACTGGTCCACGTAGCCACGTGACTGCGTAACTCAGTGGGTAGTTCTATATGACCAACAAAAGGATGTCTGGCCGTGTCATGGTCGACAGTCACACCAGACTGCCCGCAGCCTCCCTGTACGGCCAGTCTCCCTTTGGTTCGCCCTCCTCTCTTGGACCTAATTCAACGCCAGGGGTCGCGGGGATGTCAAAGGACGAGTTCACAACAAAACGATTCAGCATGCTTTCAACGAAAGCCTTCTGCGTGATCTCCAACGTGCCCAATTCCCAGTTACGCTTGAAAGTACAACCGGTATACCAAGTTGACTCGCCTAATTTATTCGTGGGGAACTTAGCGTTTTAAGCCGCATGGAAGTATCTGCATGCCTCGTCCGATCCTGCAATCACAATGTCATCTACATGAACGGCCATAATCAGTTCTACCTTCATTTTTGTTTTGCATCTCGACAACGCTCGTTCCCACGTCTGATGGCAGTATTTTTCCTGGCAATACTTCTGCTACGGGAGTCGCCGCTTTGGGCGTTTTACTCTCCTCCACAACGCGCCGCGCGGTCGGGTGACTTCTCTTGTGTGTCGCGACCACCCTCAGCGAAGGCATCACCCCCCTCTTTGCCCCTGCTCGCCCCGCTTTCTCGATTCCGGCCATGTGATGACGGGTGGTGTGATGTGCGGGAAGATTGGCACAGGAACCCCGGGTCCTCGTTTGCGCTCAACTCGATGCTTCCTCGCACAAACGGCGGGCACTCTGTCCTTTTTCTATTGAAGATAATTCAGCAGGACTACTGTAGCTAACCCGATCAAGTTCTCCTGCGTGTCCGCAGGGAAGGAGCTCCCTCCGGTGGTCACTTATTTTCTTTCCACCCGAGATCCGTTTTGAGTTCGTGTGGAAAGTCTGCAGGCCCTCATTCATCTTTGCGTGCCCACATGCGCCTCCTCTCAGCGTCCATGGCTTCGGTGTTCCAGTCAACCCCGAGAACGCCTGTTTTCTTTGTGGTGGAACCGCGGCCGCCGGCCAACTATCTGGCAAGCAGCCTCCCGTGAGAGATCCGTTTTGAGTTCATGTGGAAAGTCTGCAGACCCTCGTTCATCTTCGCGTGCCCACTTGCACCTACTTTAAGCGTTCACGGCTTCGGTGTTACAGGAAACCCCGAAGCCACCTGTCCTCTTCGTGGTGACACCACGGCCGCCGGCCAATTATCTGGCAAGCAGCAGCAGCTTTGAGCCCACTGCCTCCTTTGACTTTCGAATGACGGGTGCAGAAAGAGCACCTTCCGGATTTTTTCCGCCGGTTTACGAAGGCGCCTCCCAGCTGTTGACCGTAGGCCCGGCCCGGCTTTGAGCGTCAGCGTCCCGGTGCCCCCAGTGAGCTGCACTACACGCCCTAGCTTCCACCGTCGCGACCACCGACGGCTTGGCCCCCTTGGTCTTTGAGCCTATTCATGAATATTACACGGAAAACCTCGTGTTGTTCGGGCAGCCCTCTTCTATTTTTCGCGGCTGTCCCCGCCGACGTTTGTAGATGATGGTTCGTATTCTTACGCGGACCGATATATGGCGGCCGAAAATACTCGACCTCTTCACGGTCACCACGCGTTGGAGCGCAGTGTGTGCTCGTTGGGTTCCCAGTCGCACGCGCACATTGATGGCTTTGTTCGTGGTTTCGACCACGCGATTTGGGAACGAGTGTGGAAAAGTGCAATTATCGCAAGCACTGTTGTTACGGCGGTGTGTTTTAGCACGGTGGGTTTGCGGGATTTCCAGATCTTGTCTTACCGAACAGCCTAGCAAAAGTAACGGCCGTATATAAACGCCACGAACTTTCAATCACAAAGAGTGTCGCAAGGTGTCGTATGCGAGGGATCTCACGGAGTATACATGACGACTAGGTGTTAAGACCAGTAACTTAGTTGTTGCTGCGAGGTAGAACATCGACCCCCACGCACACTCCTTCTTCCTCCTACTTCGATCATTCAGCCGTCTCACACAAGAAGACGACTGAGACAAAGTGAGAGATGGCAGAGACTTACGGACAGCATGCTGCAGAGGACTATATCTATGCAGGTGGCAGTCTTTTTCATGAACCCGAAAGAGCTTGAGTGTGTCTACGAGGATATGAGGATGGTGTTGGAGCAGGCATCACAGGAGATGTGCGTGATGCGTGGATCTGAAGACTAAATACTACCATGTTCTAAGTGTGAAATCATATCTCATGGCAGACGTGCGAGGCAGGGGCTGCCACAATATCATGGATGATGCAGACACAGCTCGTCTCTGTAACATTATTGCCAACTTAAAAAACAAACAGGCATGGAACAGCATCTTTTGAGCGCTGGTGCTAAGTTTCTAGCTGAAGGCGCACGTGTTGACACCGTGTGAGGCATTGATCTCCGGCAGAACGACCCCGACGGAAGTGTCTTAGTCGATGGCGAGGGGGAAGCAGGTTTTTCGGTTAAGCTCTTCCGTGGCATTATTCGCCAAGTCAGGCCGAGTCACACAACGTGCCAGAAATGTAAATCGTTGTTTCGTTGGTTCATTGCGATGTTCGCGGGGTCACCTGCACTATCTGCATTTTTGGTGGAAGCTCATGAAAGCTTCCATGGAAGCTTTCATCGCTTCCATGAAAGCTTCCGTGGAAGCTTCCGTGGAAGCTTCCGCGGAAGTGACCTCCACGGAATTCTGTCGTGGAAGCTTCCACGGAAGCTACTTCCACGGAGGCTTCCGTGAAAGATTCCACGGAAGCTTCCGTGAAAGCTGTTACTTCCACGGAAGCTTTCGTGAAAGCTTCCACGAAAGTTACTTCCACGGAAAATTTGAAGGAAGATTTCGTGGAAGTAGACTGCTTTCACGGAAGCTTCCACGGAAGCTTCCGTGGAAGTAAATTACTTTCACGGAAGTTTCCGTGGAAGTAAATTTGCTTCCACGGAAGCTTCCGTGAAAGCTTCCACGAAAGTTATTTCCACGGAAACTTCCACGGAAACTTTCGTGGAAGTAAATTTCTTTCATGGAAGATTTCACGGGATCTTTCGTGGAAGAAAATTTACTTTCACGGAAGCTTTCACGGGATCTTTCGTGGAAGAAAATTCGCTTTTACCGAAGTTTTCAAACTGGAGTAGATTTTCTTCCACGAAAGTTTTCACGGAAGCTTTCACGGAAGCTTTCACGGAACCTAACCCTATCCCTAACCCTAACCTTAACTCTAACCCCTAACCCTTCGTGGAAGTTTTTATGGAAGCTTTCGGGGAAGCTTTCTACCGAAGCTTTCAAACTGGAGTAAATTTGGTTCCACGGAAGCTTTCACGGAAGCTTTCACGGAAGCTTTCACGGAAGCTTTCGTGGAAGTAAATTGCTTTCTCCGAAGCTTTCGTGGAAGCAAATTTGCTTCCACGGAAGCTTTCACGGAAGCTTTCACGGAACCTAACCCTAACCCTAACCCTAACCCTAACCCTAACCCCTAACCGTTCGTGGAAGTTTTCACGGAAGTTTTTGTGGAAGCTTTCGTTGAAGCTTTCGTGGAAGTTACCTCCATGAAAGCTTCCACTACTTCCATGAAAGCTTCCGTGGCAGCTTCCGATTGTTTCTCCTTGGAAGCTTCCATAACTTTCACGGAAGGTTCCATGAAAGCTTTCATTGCTTCCATGAAAGCTTCCATGGAAGCTTCCGTGGTAGCTTTCATGAACTTCCACGCAAAAAGCAAGTAGTGCAGGAGACCGTGTCCACGCCTTCGGGGTCGGGCGCTGCGATCAGCGTCCACCCTTCCAAGCCGCTACCGGTCATGCCTCGGGGCAACATTTACATGTTGCTCTTCGCCGACCGTTCCAACCGTCTTGCAGACTTGTTCACGGTCACCGCTGTCGAGGTTACGACTGAAGGCAATACAAACGTCCTTATCAACCGCTACACTCCCCGTTGGGGATGCCTGTGCGATACCTTGGTATCCTTTAAGCCAACGGTTTCCATTCATACTCGAAACTATAGCAGCCGTTTGCACGTTTCTTGGCGTTCCACAAATCATCACCAGCTACTACCACCCCAACGCCAACGCGGCACGAAGCCTGTGACACGACACGATGGCGCAAATGGTAGCTATGGTCGTCGATGACAGTAAATTTGAAACGGATACGTAATTATCTGGCGTCAAACTTGCGTTCAAGGTTTCGACCAGAACCGCCAGTGCAATAGATCCCAACGATGTCCACATGGATACGCTCCTTCGTTTCTCTATCACAACTTTCGAACTCGCCGGGGTGGCCGGACATCAGCGTTTATCCCGCGATCAGCTCACATAATGCGACCTGGTGACGGACCATCCACAGCGCTCTTACGACAGTGTTTGCGAGCAGCACGCCCTCTAAGACTCTCTCGTGAACAATCGAATCTTCGCCTCTCCGATGACTATCGCCAGATTCCAAGCGTTGCTGCGTGAGATTGGCCGTGGGTGTACAATGCGACCGCCACCATCCGCCAAGGCGTTAAGGCCAACACGGACGCAAACATTCTGAAGGCGATACGCTCGCTCAATTAGTCGGGTCCCTACAAGGTTTTGGCTGTTTTCCCCTGCTCTTCCGACGACAAAGCCAGACGAGTCCCTTCTCGATGCTAAGCTCCCACGTTTGGATACAACTGTTTATCTGTTTCTCTCTGTTTGCCTTGGGTTTTGTTTTTGTGAGACATCCCGTTCTCCCTACTCGGTTTTGATGCGGGGCTGCGGGGAAACGAGCGCCGCTCCAATTTTTGAACCGATTTCCATAGTATTGTTTTTAGGGTGTATTGGTCTATGTGACGATATAACCTGCGTGGTTGCAGAGGCTGGCGCTGGCAGCAATTAAGCTAACCGAAGGAGCGTGGAAGATGTACGAGGCAGAAACATTATGTTGATGTGCTAAAGGGCGCTTTCGGCCAAGAAAGGAAAAACTTGAGAACAATGGACCGCTGTGTCCATAGTTCAGGGGACACTGAAAACTGACGAGGAATAGTAGAAGGATGAGAGAAGAGTGAATAGGATGAGGCCACCCGCGCTATCCGTGTCAACGTTCAGAGCACTAATCTTTCCAGAAGCCTCTGATCTCGAGAATTGACTACCCGGTACGATACCATCTTGTCGAGCAATACAGCACTAGTCGAACAGGTGGTGATCCCGCCGCTTTTTCAGAGCATTTCGAAACTTCCGGTTCAGCTGTAACGCTCATATGTTACTGTCTAGTTCTGCTACGATTACGAGTACAGCAACGGATCAATCAATGCTATTGAACATTGCCTCAATAGGTGGTAGTTTAAAACACCTATTCTCAATACTCCCCCACAATGGAAGTTCCATATAGAATTTTCGTTTAATAGCTTGGTCCACTTGAAGCCAAGTTACACACCGATTAGAGATACGACGCAAGTCATTTCCCATTGAGAGGTGTAATTCAGACTTGCTCACGCAATTAACAAAACTCGAACTACTCTATCCAGCGTATTCCAACCGAATCCAAATATTTAACGCTCTTACAACGACAGCTAGAGGAGCTGTCAATCTAATCACGATACCATTATTACCACTGGTTCCAATCTGTGCCTCGAGTCCAAGACTGAGGACACTGAACAGGTTGAAACTCAGCAAATCTACTGTTGCTCGTGCGACACAAACAGTGAATATACCCTTAACTTCGGTGGGTAACCCTAGTGCACGAGTGATCCGCTAATCCATACGAGTTTATCCTACGGACTATGATACGGCTGCCACGCAGTCCCCCACCTCCATTCTTGAATGCTAGTGCTCTTGGCGAGTTGATTGCCTCACACCGAAAAATCTAGTGCCTGCAGCATGCTTTCATGGAAGAGACCTTTGAAAGCTGCGTGGTTGTTTCGATTTGCCCGATAGTCTGTAGCTTAAGGTCGGCGTCCTTGCCGTAATACAATTTATAACTTGTTTCGATTCTGAGCGCCGAATGCAGAATTCGATTGCACAGATTTGATGCCGCAATCATGAGCTCTCCCCATGGAAAACACGGGAGTCCAATCACAACGAGCACGCAGCGAACCGTTCTGCACAACGTCCGCCCGACGCGTTCAAGTGAACCGATTTTCTGTGGAGTGTTGGCGACAGCGAATTCCTAAGTGATGCCTGTTCCTAGGCTGTAATCCTTGAGCTCGTCGACCGTCAAACAGCCTCCCTTGTCGGCAAGGCATCTGATGATGCGCTTGCCGAGAGCTTTATCACAGTTGAAGTGACGAACAGCTGAAGCGAGGCAAGGGCTTGATCTGTGCTGCAGGTAAGATAGACTGTGGTTCACCCCGTGAACTGGTCGGTTATTTTGCTGATAACCTTGTATCCACCGTGATTCGTCGGTTTGAAGGTGCCCATGAGACCTCCATACACGCGCTGAAAGGGCACATTACGGTCGGCACGTTTAGCTTTCTTGGAGTGAACCAGCTGATGGCTTTTCCCCATCGCACAGACGTCACAGTCCGCAATAGAACCGTCAAATGCGACCCCACTGAGACGTTCTTCCTGTTCATGAGCTCAAGGCTGCGCGTGTTGAGGGGACCCAGCCGCCGGTGCCACACTTGGGCACTGGCCCCCGCATTCATCGTCAGCTGTTTTCCTGCATATCCATCCGCACTGAGGTCTCGCTTGAAAGAGTAGAGATCGTCGCTCTGTCCGCGAAGTGGCACGATAATGTCGCCCGCCTTCGGCCTGGGTTTGTTGACACCGAAATCGCAATGGTGCTCTTTCTCGCTGCTGTTTTTAGCTGCTGTTTTTACCGAGAAAATATTGCGCCCATTACCGGGAACAATTATAATTGTGCTCAGCGCGAGGTGCTGCTCTAGTCGTCGGCGTTGAGGCCTTGTAATAAACCCTTCACTGTGCCGTCCAGCATAGCTCCACTAGCTGTAAGTGTCGTGCGAGGCGTACTGAGGGAGGTGTAGTCCTGTAAAACAATTGTTTGAGATCGGAGATGATGATATCGACGAAGTAGTGGCCTGAGGCTCAGCTGTTGACTAGAACAGGAACAACATTGCCGCCCTCGTGCCGTTTGCGCTTGATCTCGGCCGGTTCTTTCTCCATCGGGGCCAAACCGTAGAGCGGCTCACCCTCACCGCCCGTTCCCCCGTTTATGTAGGAGGAGTTAGTTTTTTCCTGACCTCCAATAGAGATTCCGGGCTTGGCGCGTTGCTCAAATGGCCAAGGATGCCATGTTGACAGTGAGCCGAATGGCCAGGTTTCCTCCGTGCGGCTTTGCTCTGCGGCAGTTGCCGCTGTGGGATGCACCTCCGTCGCTGTGAAGGAGATGTAGGGGCTTTCCTACTGGTCATCTTCTTCTGGAAGATCGTAGTCGCTGCAGATTTCCTTTATCCGTGAAGGTCCGGTGGCAGCAATGTGAGCGTCAACGTCAGCCAGTTTGCGCCTCTTGGCGCGTCACTCCGCGTAGCTATGGGTGGTTGCTTTGTGGTATGAGCACCACACGGGACCTCGTCCGCCTCCACCGTTTCGTTGGTGCTGTCTGCGTGGGTTGTTCTTCACGCTGTCTACTCTTCACTATTGTGCTGCTGGTGCTTGACGCGTAGGGGGCACTTATTTTTGAAGTGGCCGACACGACCACAAATGTGGCACTTGATGCCATTGCAATCACCGTTCATTGCCTGCATGGCGGCACCACGTCTCGCCATACCTCTGGATGAATCAGAACGTGAGCGGGCCAGATTGTCCGCGTAAATGGTCGGCATCATACGCCGGATATATGCAAGGTCGAAGTCCCCTCTTTCCAGATGGGCTCGGCGAATCGCTTTATATTCGGGCGGTAGATCTTGCAGTAAAATATCCTCATACTGACGATTGGTTGGACCCTCTGGTGGGTTGCACGTGTTAAGGCGGTCACGGCAGCTATCAATGATGTAAATGTACTCGTCCGGGTCCTGTTCTGAACGCCTTCGAGTGTTCAATTTGGAATGCTCCACGCGAATCGCTTCGCGCGAACTTCCTCTAAACTTCTGGCGTAGCGCTACCCACGCTTGCTGTACGTGTCCTGCTCCGTCCTGGAGTGTCGTGCTTCGTACGACGAAGAAGGCGGAGCCGCCAGTCGAAAATAATAAGATGCTGAATAGATCCTGGTTGGCGGCACCCTACGGGGCACGGGCAGTGGCCTGACTGTCGTCCGTCTCCGACGGTCGCTCTTGCCCTTGCAGGATGTTGAATATGGCTCTGTTGTAGATGCTGAGGCTGGCACAAAGCTTGGAACTTTTCAAGAAGTCGTCCGCCTTTTCCCCGTTGAGTATTGATACTTATTTCAAGACGATGTCAAGGTTGTTCGCTGTGCCGTCCATGGTGATAGTTCCTCCCGCTCATCAGTGATCGTATAGAGTTTGCAAATACCTTGAAGCAATCCTTGGGCAGGCTTCCAAAAAAACAGACCCAAGTTTGCAAAGCTCGGCCTGTGCACTCTTGTAGTGACGTACACTATCTGTACCGTCTATGCTATAGCTGGTGCAGCGCGGTCCTCTGATGTGCACTACCTGTGCCGTCTATGTTGCGGCTGGTGCAGGCTTAATGAGCGTCTCGAGTCCCTTCTCGACCCGTGTTCGAATGACTGATGTGCACTACATGTGCTGTCGACGCTGCAGCTGGTGCAGACTCAAGCGGACGTAAAGCAATTTGCGACGCCTCAAGAAGTGCGGCAATTACGCCGCACTAATCTCAACGCGTGCAAGAAGAGCAAACGTAGAGTACAACGCCCCGACAGCGATATCGGCGCGTAGATACAATGCTATCCATCCTGACAGCAGCACACGACCGAGACGGATTCGACCACCAGTGCAAAGGGTCTTGAATCCACCGTAGATGACCAACCTAATCAAAGCCGCTGTCGAAAACCTTCACTCGAGACTCACTTTTCAAACTTTCAAAGTCGACAGTCCTGTGTTTGACGACAGTCCCGTTGCCATTCCAGTCCTGTGTTTGACGACAGTCCCGTTGCCATTCCAGATTGCAGATTCCCTCGAAGACGTTTCCTCGAAGACTCCTGATGTGTGCAACGCACTGTAGACGAGGCTCATAACCTATTGGTGTATATGAGGATACGACCTGGCGTGGTCGCAGAGGCTGGCGCTGACAGCAATTACCTTCCCCGAAGGAGCGTACGAAACCCCTACGCTCAACATGGTGGCGGTTGTTTTTTTCCCCGCTCCTGGTTTTGAAGCCATAATTTTTATCGCCTTGTTTTATATCTCAGCATTTTTGCACTTTTGTTTTACCGTCAGGCCTACTACTATGATTTTTTTTTGAGCGATTATTTCTGGCGATTTTTTTTGTAGTTTTGAGGCTCCAGAAATAATGCATCAGAAATAAGGGGCGTCCATTATAGCTTCTGATTTTTGGGAAGTGGTGTTATGTTGAATTGGTAAGTCTTGTTTTGCCGTCTGCCTTTGTTTTTGAAATCTGGCACGTACATCGTCGCCGGCGACGTTAGGTCGCCACCGCCTCTGCTGCTGTCTCTGCTGCTGTCTCTGCTGCTGTGGTGCTGCTGTGGTGCTGCTGTGGTGCTGCTGTGGTGCTGGTGCTGTGTGTGGTGGTTTTGATGGTGGTGCTGGTGCTGCTGTCGCGTTTGTGTGTGAGGACGAAGCTTTGTCTCGCTAGTCTCGCACACAACAAGCGCCGTGTGCTGTCGTATGTGTGTTTGTGATTCTTTGGTGTGGGTGATAAATAATGTGTACAGCAGATAGGAATTATACCAGGTAAAGAGTAGTAGGCAGTGGTGACATGTGATACTTGGTATGAGGAAGTATCCAAAAGTCAAATAACTCCAGTTCTGAGAGGTTGGAAGAGCTGTTATTTAGCCCAGAAATAACTATTGTTAAAATACGGCCTCGAAAGGCCAGTAAGTATCCGAATTTGAGATCATTTGGATGGGTTTCGTATGATAAGGTTGACGTTTTATATTCGGGAAAGTTAGGAAGTAGATCGGAGGCACGTGCCTCCGGTCTCAGAAGCTATCCCGGGCTCTGGTGCTAAGCCTTAAAACACTATGAGCCCAGAAATCACCAGATCCGCTGATTTCTGGCCTGGATTATTTCTGAACCCAGAAATAACGATGATTTCTGGTCCCATAGTGGATGGTTTTTATTTTTGGCGTCGGAGATCCCTGTTAAAGAGAGAAATAATCGCTCAAAATATTTCCCATAATAGTTGGTCTTATATTAGACCAAAACAATTTCCAGCATTATTTCTTATTTTCTTCCTCCTATCCCCGTTCCGCTCACCGCCGGGGGCGATTCGGGTACTATTGCGGCCGTTCATACTGCGGCACAAGACTATAGTGTTCGAGGAATGCCTGTTTCACGTGCTGTTGGACCAATCAAATTGCAATGTGGTCAACAAACAGCCAGGCCATTATCGGGCAGGGAGGTATAATAATCGGGTACCTTTTGCGGGTTGAGTAGTAAAAAATGGGCCTACCAGGCGGAAATGTGGCCTTGGTCGGGTGGAGGCCGATGCCGATCAATCAGATGGCGTCCTGGGGGCGTGACGAACACTGAAATAGAAAGGTACCCGATTTTGGCCATAAAATCACTGGGTATACCCGAATTTGGCCAGATATCTTTCAAGAACGTACCCCGTTCCCCGCTTTTGGGTGCTCTGGTTCCACTGCATTTCGCTATTTTATGGAACTCCATTTTGTTGATGTTTTTGGAATTTGTTCTACCCACAGCTTGGGCAAGAACGAGATAGGCAAAAGGAGCTGTTGCGATGGACGCCTTTATTGAGGCCGCGAAAGGTGGCATAGCATCCATTTCTGCAGAAGCGTGGGTCACTACCTTGCGAAAATTTTCCATTGATCATGAAGGTACGCTACCTTTCCGAGTAGATACCCCCAGGTCAAGCTGCAAGCGGCCGCAGGTAGGTAATCGAGCATGACACAACACCAGCAGTACGAGAGGGCAAGCGCGAATCATGCCTGCGTAGCAAGTGACAGCCCTGACCTCTATAGGATGATACAACTCTACTTGTACTCTGCATGTGGCATATGAATATGATCTTACTAATGGTGCCCGTCGATTTCCTTGGCTACCTGTTGCCACCAGTCCCCATTTTGGATCCGTTTCCATCCGTATGTATTTTGTGATACTCAGTATTTCTTTTCCACCTGTTGCCGGCCTACTGCGGTCCTCAGGGACATGGGCTATGGGCCCTGTTTGCGGGCTCTCTAACAAGCAAGCCATGGTGCGGGTTGTGCTGCAGTTGATGCAGCGCACGGTCGGAGCTAACGAATTGCACGCGAGCCAAACCGTGGCCCTGGAAGGTGAGAGGTGTAACAGTTAGTATCGATACAGCAGTGCGTGAGCAGTGTCCGATTCAGCAGTAGTTCGTACCAGGTCCCTGGTAGCTTTTCGTGCCAGGTACATATTAAACAGGTCTGTTTGGTAAGGTTACACTCTCGGTAGTACAACGAACTCTTCATGGAGAGGAGTGCGCCAAGCACTCCTAACCTGGTCCGTCTGGCCCTACGAGCACTTCCTCCACACGCGTCTGTCTGCAGACAAGCATGTGGCATGCTACGACCCAATGTGTCTAATTAGCAGAGCGTCCCGCTGGTAGGTCCGCGTGAACTTCTCGGGTCTCTGACCCTGGTGCGAGTTCTGGTGGGAGAAAACGGCGAAGATGTTGCGACAAGCGTTTGACATCCCGATGCCACACGCGTAGACTACACAGCTCGTTGTGAGGCGACGGCGTACCGCGTGGATCGGTTTGTTGAGCTCGACCTTCTAGTTCGTGTTACAACTGCTGCTGTGCTTGTGTATGGCAAGATCGCAAGATCGGCGGCCCTTTCGCACGTAGCCTTGCAGGCGCGCGTCGTGCCCCGCCTGATACCAGGTATTATTAGTAGTTATCGGCACATCAGCACAGCAGTATTAATAGTACTCGTAGAAGAAATACTGTATCGAGTCTCGGAAGCACAGGCGATGGTGTTCATTTCGAGGGAGCGAACACTCCGGGACCACACACCGAACCAGCAGGGAAATCGACCTTACCAGGTAGTATCTGGTAGTACTTAATAATACACCATCAGGGATGCCGACAGTACACACTTGTGACCTGCCTTACACTGCTGCTGTTGTGCTGTCTGTGATGTAGTACGCGCGCATGACTTGTGTCTGGTACACTGGTGATGCTACCTGTGGTACTGAGACTGGCGCTGTGTTCTGTAGTTTGTACAACGGGTGTGTGCACATACATGCAAATGATGCTACAAGTAGACAGCACACCAGTCACGCACCTCTTCCTGTCGGCTGTGAGAGTTTGTTGGTGCTCCCCTTCATCAAGGATTCCATGGTTCGGCGCTAAGGCATGGAAGCGCATCTGTGTTGTGTACAATCTCGCGGAGATGTACTTCTTCGTGAGATCTCGTAAATACCCCTCAATCGACATGCACAAGGCAACCGCCGTTCGTACGAACCGACCCACCCATCTGCTGTACCTTTGCTGTTTGCGGTTTTGATGCTCCGCAACAGTGGAGGCTGAGGCGCTCTTGGCGGCGCGAATACTGCTGAGAGAGAGACAAGGAGCGGAGACGCTCATGGACGACAAGGTCTGTGTCTCGCAATTCTTGCGCACGTGGAATCTTCACAAAAGCTTGCCTATCATGTTTTTATGTATACTGCTGTGAGAAGCATCCATGCTCTAAGACACCACACGTGTCAGTCGTTGTGATTTGCGGACAAATATCAGCGCTTGCAACATTTCGAGGTGCAATATACTTATTGGACGATATCATCATTATTGTACCGGCCGTACGCGTAGAATAGAGGGTATCCCACTCTTGCCAGCCGTTCCCCTCTGCCGGTGGGGTGTTGGAAAATATAAAAGCTATGGGAATAGACTAGACTAGCTTGTTTGGACGGTTACGGCTGCACTCCAGCGATCGCGTTTGCATCGTCGCTACGTACGAGTATGATACCGTAGTCGCTCATCGCTCTTAATAACATGTCGGCACGGCACCAATTGGACGAACTTGCGATTCCTTTTGCTTTATTGGGAATGACATGAGCAGTTCGCGGAATTGGCCGCTCATATGAAAGTTCTACAGAACGAGATTCCATGCGGGTGTCGCTTTCTAGCAGAGCTCAGACCGTGCACATGATGTGCTCTATGCACTTGATGCACTCCATGTACCCCATGTGCGCGCAGGCGTTGGAGCTATACGTGAAGGCAGCAACGGAGGACGGCGATGCAGATGGTGGATATCGCGTGAGCTTGATGGCGCTAAAGTGCCTGAACAATGCCATTTGGGACCAGCCGGCAGGACAAACAACCTTCATCGGCTTAGGAGGGCTAGATATGCTTGTTGGTTTGCTGAAGGTGATATTCGTTTTCGCTCGTTGGCGTTTTGGTCGCGCTCGTTTGAACGTTTGGTCGGGCTTGTTGACGTTGTGGCCAGACGCGAGTTGACGCCTCTGTCGGGTCAGATGCTTAGTGCGAGCTGCTCTTGACGTTTTGTTGCGATCTCGTTGGGTTTTAATAATACCAATACCAGGTACCAAATCGCCGAGTGGCGCCTAGGCACATTGCGCCCGCAAAGTAGGGCCTTCAGTTTGATGCATGGTGACGCGAGCTGCGGTTGCTCCCGTTTTTCGTGTTTGCTCTGAGCACTGTTGTTTCCTTCAAGGAGTAGCGCAGCGAAACATTTTTGACATGTGCTATTGCCCTTTCGTCTTTCTTTGAGACCCGCAGCGGCACTCATGGTGGTCGCTGTCGTCACACTTGGTGTTATGCTTTCCATATTTCTCCTTGCTGAAATCTGAACCGGCTTCGTACTTCGAATTGTATCCGAACCTCCCCAACATGTCCGCTGTCGCTGCCGTTTCGTGCAGGCCTCCCGACCAGCGTGTTTGCTGTATTTCTCGTGCCGCATCTTGAACGTTGTTGGGTTTTCCAACGCCAACGCCTTCGCCGAGCTGAAGAAATCAGATGATTTGTTGGAGCTGCTGCTTTCGGTAAAATTTTCCTTAGCCCTGTGCGGTGGAGATGGTGCTGTGTAGATGGTGCTGTGCAGATGGTGCTGTGTAGATGGTGCTGTGTAGATAGTGCTGTGTACATGGTGCTGTGTACATCGTGCTGTGTACATCGTGCTGTGTACATCGTGCTGTGTACATGGTGCTGTGTATATGGTGCTGTGCACATTGTGCTGTGTAGATGGTGCTGTGTACATGGTGCTGTGTACTGTGTAGATGGTGTTGTGTACATGGTGCTGTGTACATGGTGCTGTGTAGATGGTGCTTTGTAGATGGTGCTTTGCCTATGTGCAGGAAACGCTATTCCTGTGCTGTGTTTTTACGTTACACCTGGTAGGCAAGGCTCATAGGAACGCCTGTTGCTGTTGCTGTTGCTGTATTCCCCGTTATTAGTTGTCGGTTGCGACACCCCTGGTATTTCACGACGAACATACCACCAAGGTGAATATTGTTCTTGCATACATGTGCAGGAACCAGATTAGGCACACGTGCGGTTCTTGAGCCTATTTGGTCGTGATTTTTCTTTTCATTTGCGGATTAGATGTTTAGTTGTGAGCTCTCTATCATGCGTTTGCGCTGTCGTATATACGTAGTCGTACATACGTTACCACACATTTTCCGGATACATATTCGTGTAACCACTTTGGTGTTGTAGCTCTACTGTGCCCGATATCGTTAACATTCCCCCTTTCTACTTGAAGTATACCCGAAGAGATGGTTTCTATCTGCTGCTGGATGGCGTGTTCCACCCGCTCCACCCGCCACTTTGACCCTCCCCTGCCATTGTTAACGCTGCACCCGATTCTTCAATGACCTGTTCAAGGTGCTCGCCTACTGCGACGGGAAAATATGATTTTTTCCTCTACCATAGCTAGCGTAATCCGCCAGTTCTCCCTCCCGCCATTCTGAGTGCTGCTTTCATCTTGTTTTGTGGATCTTCAAGGCGCTCGCCTGCTGCGTACGATGCACCGAGCCGGAGTTTCCGTGGGGGGAGTGCCGCGTGAAGCTTATGGTGCAGGTTCTGCAGGGCCTTTTCCTTGTGGGTGCGAGGTTCACCAAAAAGGTGACCGTAGCTTTCAGCAAGTTTTCTTTTGTATCTGTTTTGGTGCAAGGTTCACGCGAAAGGTGACCATAACTTTGAACCGTCCTGTTGTATCCTTTCGGGTGCAACTTTCACGCCAAAGGCGGCCGGATCTTTCAACTTTCCTTTCGGGTGCAAGGTTTTCGCTAAAGGTGACCTTAGCTTTCAACAATCCTTTTGGCATCTCTTCGGGTCCAAGGTTCACGCAAAAGGTGACCGTGTCTTTCAACTCTCCTTTTTGGGTGCCAGGTTCACACAACAGGTGATATTCAGATCCAAGCCTTCCGAACCGTTGTTGACTTGTATTTTGGCATGCCTTTAGTGTGCTAGGTCTACGTCTGGTGTTCAGTAAAGCCTTGCCTTACCCCTTGCAGGACGGCAAGAATGGTTCCTCACTATCTCTAAGTAGTTTCCCCCTAAAGCTACTTGGGGGTTAGCATGAGATATTTTTTGCGGCCGAAAAAAGGAGAGGCATGACGCAAGACATAACACAAGACATGACAAGACCCTAGCTACTAAGGGCGTGGTAGTTTGACTGTATTTGGCGCGCCGGGTGAAGCAATACACGGAAACCAATGGCGAGGTATGCATTTGTGCACGTACGTTGCGGCCACTACCCTCTTCCCCTGGACGAGAATATTGCTTCAATAGACGTTTTAAACAATATTTTACTGATGCGTGGTTTGAAGTGCTTAAATACACCCGGTACGATGGTGTAGGCGCGGACCTACCCTGATTTACAGCTCATTTTTGAGCACGTGCAAATATCAGCCTTTCAGCAAACTTGAGCCGCGCAGGTTACGACCCTTGGGGTTGAGGTTGCGTGCCATATGCTCTTGTTGGTGGCATGTCTCGCCTCACGTTGTTGATTTGTTGATATGTTGATTTGTTGATTTGTTGATTTGTTGATTTGTTGACTTGTTGATTTGTTGATTTGTTGGTTTGTTGATTTGTTGATTTGTTGAGTTGTTGATTTGTTGATTTGTTGATTTGTTGATTGGTTGATTTGTTGATGTGTTGATGCCACACAATGGTCGGGGTGCGTATAAAGCATCTGAGGCTCCTGGTTTCAGCAGCTGGATGTATCGGACTATCATATCATATCATATCTATCTAATAGACACAAAAAACCTCTGCTTTTGAGAACAATGGTAGGCTCAACGCAACAATGCAACAGACAACCCCGTGTCCTCGTAGCAATAAGCTGAAGTGGTTTTATACTCTGACGGTATTCCGACGATATTCCAACGATATTCCAACCGACTCAACGCAACAAACAGAGCCATATCCTCGCAGGAATATTTTGAAGTGGTTTTAATCTCTGACAGTATTCCAACGACTTCCCGACGATATCCCAACGATATCCCAACGACATTCCACCGATATTCCACGATGTACGATCGATATTCCATCGATATTTCAACGGCTATTCCAATGATATTCTCACGATATCCCAACGACATTCCAACGATATTCTAACGAGATCCCAACGACATTCCAATAAAATCCAACGATATTCCAACGATATTCGATCGATATTCGAACGATATTCGAACGATATTTCAACGATATTCCAACGATATTCCAACGATATTCCAACGATATTCCAACAATATTCCAACGATATTTTAACGATACGCCAACGGTATTGGGTAGTTCCTGATTTAACCTTTAGGACCTCAAAACCCCTCCCTCCCTATACCAGTTCCAAGTAATATGTACCCAAAAACGGGTTTACAGTTGCAAAGGCGTTAAGGAGCTTGTTCAGCGAGAACATTTAGGCCCGAAAGTGCACAGTACCGTATCGTGGCACGCGTTGACCGTTCTATAGAACAATGCACGCGGCGACAACTTACGGGCCGCATCGTACTATTCACTACTCGCGTCGTATCAATTTCGCCACGTTCTTGATGGTCGTACTTACCGTTCGCAGGAAAGAGCAGCCGCTGTGGCAGGAGACACCGTGAAGCGGTGAGCGTATTACTGCTGTACTGCTGAGAAGGGGTACACGACTGCTGTGACAAGCAATGCTTGAAAACGAATACCTGGTACAAGAGAGGTACAAGACACCCTTGCTTCTTTATCACTGCTGCTGTGGCTTTGTTCTGTTGCAATTCCATTCGACTTGAGGAGGAGTTGTGGCGTTTGAAGTGTTGCGAACATTCCGGTTTTTGTTTCTGCTGAGAGTACGGGCCCCATGAGCGCAACTTCGTCAGTGGCTTACAGACGTTTCCCAGCGAGCCGTTTCGAGGGAGTCATTAGGCCAATACCAAGGTTGAATAGGCTGTTGGAGTACCCAGCCGCAGATCGGCATGACATGGTATGTCACATGTTTCCACTCCCATGTTGTACAAAACGCGTTCGTTCCGAATCTGCGAAGATGCAGTGCTGGGCAATGGGGGCTGCATTTTTTTTTAATTGTTTCGCTCGGCGAATGGTCACCCCGCTTCAAATTTTGCTGCTTTCCGTGGTCCTTTTCCATGATCAGGCTTGGATACGTTTTGGTGGATGCATTGCATTTGGATCACGCCGACATGGAAGTCTTCAACGCAAAGCTACAGGTCAGTTGAACGCCCTCTAATCATATTTTGCACACATTCGAATGTTCTCCCCAGAGGCTGCTACGGCACGGAACAAGTCAAACCATTCATATCAGGAACCACTCACTCATTTGCCTCACTGCTTAGTTCTAACTGTTAATCTGTTAGTGTTCGGTGCTTATGACGCCTTATTGATAGTTCCTTGAGCGTCCTGCGCCTATCGTAAGTAGAATACATGGTACCAGTATGTTTTTGTGCGTTTGACTCGGGTTGTGCCAACGTAAGATACACACCCTGCTCCCTGATGGTTTTTCGCTGTTTCGTTTCTTGCTCGCGGTAGCGCGCAGCTACGACGGCGAGTCATACTGATTACACTACATACCCTCTTAGCCCGGTGGTCATGTTCAAAAGTACTATCACGCAGCTTGCAAATAGGAGGTTTGACCACTCGACAGGTCGAACTTGCAGATGATGTTTTTGAAATCGTTATATCGAAATGGCCGCAAGTGATAACTTAGCTATGGTATTAGTTGGTTGCACGTGTAAAGAGTTTCGAATGTGCCCGTCTGGCGGACACGTCTTTGGCTACGCGCAGGTTCTGAACTTGCTGCTAGACATGCCTGATGGCTTTGCTGAGGTGCTGCTGGATCACAGCTGCCTCACTCGCATTGTGCAAGTGGTGGAGCTGCAACTGACGCGACAAGCGTTTCAAGAAGGGTGAGTAGTAGGGGAACTCACCAATAGTCTGACCGTCTTTGAACACTCCAACCGTCTTCGAACATATTGCCATTACCCATTACCATCCAGAAGAAAACTCTATGCCCCCCGAAAGTATCACGGATGGACGGGACCGCCCCTTTTTCGTCGACACAGTAAGACGTGGGCAAAAGGCCGACGTTCTGAGCACCTTTTGGAACGTCAAGTTTCAATAAACGTGCGAATTTTCGCACGTTCTATTATATGATCTTGACGTCATTGGTGGCGTCCCAAAAGGTGCGTCTGAAGCCTGCCGTTGGCGGTTTGCCGACGCTGTATGGGTTTTTGGCGTCGTAGCTGACTTTACCAAAGGTGCTCAGAAGGTGTGCCTTTTACCACGTTGTACTAGTACTATGTAGACGAAACAGGGGGATCCCGTCCACCTGTGAATGCGTATGTTTTGGCTCCCTCGATGTTTTTCCGTCTTGTTCAAGTCTGTGTGCGCACACGGTTTTGATCGCTGACCAGCTCGCGGTTTGCACGGCCGCTACAGGAGCGAGGTATCCGAACGAACACATTTCCAATACGATCCGACTGTAACTGTAACTGTAACCTCTCCTCCCCCATAAGGCGTGTATGCATATGTTCTGGTTACCTGGGTTGTTTACGTGATGATCGAGCCTGTGCGCACTCTTGCAATCGCTGGGCAACTCGTGATTTACGCGACCTACGGAAGCGGGGTATTTCGTGCCAATCTGTACAGCGTAACATACAGCGCGCTCGTGTCGACCTTCTTCGTTAAGATTAGTTTCGGATCGAACCAGTCCTTTCCACATATAGTACTTTTCCCAGTTTGACGTGGTGTTGTTAGGTTGTACTGTTACTGCTACAAAACCACGACGGCTTTGGTTAAGGTTAGTTACATTTCGAACATTGGGTCGTTGTCACAAGAAAGGTAGTCACACTTTGGCGTGGTGTTGATGCGACAGATATTGGGCCCGATGGTTTGACCACCGCGGCGATACGCTGTTAGTGTGATATGCTGTTTGTGCGATACATTGTTCGTGTGATCGTACGTGTTTCGTGTACCAGTACGTTGTTCGTGTTTTCATCGAGCGCTGGCATGCCGCAAGGGGCATTGCTATTCAGGCGACGTATATTCTGCGACTGGCAAGGCTTCACGCGCCAGGCAGATGGCGATATAGATCACGTATCATAGACTGTCTACATCTTGTATCTGTACTTGATACCGGGTATGTTGTCAAGTACAGATCCAACCAAGGAACTGTGTGCCAGATCATGCAGACCGTACGGCTCCCACTCGGCAGGATGATCTATGGGCCATGCCGATCATACAGACCAGGGATCTATCTGCCCTCAGAAACACAGATAATATATATAGATCATCAGTTCATCCATCCAGATACCATCTTCCCGACATGTGCACACTTTTTCTAAAAAATCTAATTGGTGCATCGCCTTGAACATGTGTGGGGGCTCAAAGACGCTCGTCGAAGGAAAGTAAGTAAGTTGTGGTGTCATCAAACATCACGAAGACGAATGCCACGAAAGCTGCTCGCTGCTTGTATTTTCATGCGCTCTAGAATAAGGTTTTCCTTGAGCTTTTGGTTTTCGGTATCTCGTTCTTCCTTTAGAGGCTAATCACGCACTTATAAAAGCAAAAAGTCATGCGACCGCTTCTCTCGACGACTCGCTGCTCTCGCCCGGCATAACTTTTACTTCTTGTGAGCGCGTGCTTCATCCCTGCGACATGGTTCTGTTAATCTAACCGGATGCACTATTGGCGAGCTTGCATAGCCTTGGCCAACAAGAAAACCACCATTTTTATTACGGGTCTTATCACTCCAATAGATTGTTGTTGTCGGCACGAAAAAAGGGGAACTAAATTGGCACGGACAAGGGGTCTATATTTGATGTAGTCTGCACCATGAGAATATCACACGGATTTTTCGCTAATTACGGAGGCATACAACAGTTGCTTTGTCGGATTCGATCACCGCATGCAGAACTGCCTTTATTCACCGTACAGCTCGGCCACGACAAAGTTCTCAATTTTTTTTTTAATCATCACTTTTGCTTCTCAACTTGTACGTATCGTCAGAGGTTTTGCCCTCAGCGATCTGGACAAGCCACAAGACAAGGCCATGCTCACACCATCGCCCCATGTCCCCTCCGTTGCATGTCTTCAGTTTTATCGCGCATATGGTCCAGCCTTCCCACTGTTGTCGTCCATTTGCATCGATTTTATTGAGCCTGCTGTGGCGCCTTAGAGCTCCAGTCGCACCCCAGTTCAAATTTGAAGACGGCATTCCGGGCAACCCTATTCGCACAAATCAAGCACTGCTGTATGTTGACCATGGTACGCTCTCTTCCTTCAGTCTGTACGCGACCGATCGTCTGCAACACGAGCACCCCTATCACTCCCGTTACTAGCTAAAATTCAAATGAAAGTCATCGTTCGCCATGGCAGCCGGGGGATGTCGATGTGCCCAATTTTGAACAATTTGGTATGGAACGGAGGTGACTGCGTGCTTGCTTGCTTGCTGCTCGGCACGGCCCACTGTGTGCAATCGCCGCTTTGCAGATGGTTCCCGAAGATGATTTGTACCGCCGTCTTGCAGAACCCTATTGGAAAAACTCGGGGTACTGTTCATGGACTATAGCACCTTCTCTTCCGTTGCTGTCTGTGCTGTCTGTAGGCGACCGACCGTCTCCAAAAAGGACTCCCCACCCACTCTTAGCTCAATATGTAATGCTGTGCTTTCGGTAGGCACAGGCCATAGCTGTGCAATCGTCACCGTATAGATGTTTCTTGGTGTTTTCCCTGCCTTCACCCTGCAGAACCCTATTGGCACAACTCGGGGCACTGTTGCTCGAGCATAGCACGCTGTCATCCGTTGCTGTCTGTAGGCGACCGACCGTCTTCAACACGGGCTTCCCATTCACTCCCCTTAACAGCCAACAAATCAACGCGAAAACTCAGTCTTGACCATGGACAGCCGTAGGATATCGGTTTGCTTAACTTTGAAGGTTTCAAATATTTTACGGGGGTGACACGTACTGCTTGCTGGTCGGCACAGCCCACTGTGTACAGTATCCGATAGGAGCCGATAGTATCCGATCGGGATTCGTGTTGAACTCGCCCGGCAGATTTTTCCTTAGTATTTTTCTTATCGTCGCCATGCGGACGTTCTCATTTTTTGTTTTTTTGACGCGCCGTACGCGCTACTGCTCGAAGAACTCCGGTGAGATATCTCGCACATAAATACAGCTTCACAAGGCGGCCGTCTGTGCGCATCGCACCTTCGTCACTAATAGTTTTGTGCTAAGATATGCTATGATATGTTATGATGCGTTCGACCGCATCTTTGACCGCTTATTCAATTATGCACATGAGTGAGACCCGTATTGACATGTTGTATCTACAGTGGATCACGTAAAAACTTTACTGCTCTGTGGACAGCTAACATAGCGGGCTTGGCAGCTTGAAGGAAGCCGCAGGATTGAGCGAAAGGCGGATTCGTGGAGGGGCTGGCTATTTACAACGTAATTTGCTACGCCATTTCGGTGTACCTCTTGGTGCACCCACTTAGGCCGTAGAGCGCACGTTGGAATAATCATGGTACTATCCTCTGTATTTCTGCTACTTTTTTGAACAACCGGTGGACTACATCTGCCATTGTTTCGAAAGTTCGACCCGCCATTCTCGGTTCCTACGGCAAGCCAAGCCAACGACCCTGCCTGCTTTCAATACTAAACTACAAAATCTTGCCCTCTCTCCGCGGCCGTTTCCAGTTTGACGAGGCATTCTCTATACAAGCGGCGACACCAATGCGAATTCTCTAAACTTTTGTATTCTCTGGACTTTCTTCTTCCCCAAAGCGGTGCGGGCGGATCCCAACGACCATCCTCGCCCACCGCGATCTTACAACAGTTCTTGGCGTAATCAACTTTGTTAATAGCGAGGTGATCGCATGACGAAGGTTTTGCAGAATTGGGATGTTGGAAAACCCCGTCGGCGGCCATAGCTTCCAGTATCCAGTATTCCAGTACCTGCTGGATGTTTCTGCTTCGCTCAACGCACCAGGAACCCCTTCGCAGGGCGAAACCTCGCGCAATCGCCCGACTACGAAGGCAACCTGTTTTGGTTGGAAAGACGTTGAAGCGGTAACTCACGGCCAAATAACATGTCAGTCAACGTTGTGAAATGAATTTAGCCCCATGAGTATTTGGACAGTGCCAGACATATCCAAGTATGAGCAGTGCTCTTTACTAGGATTGCACTACGCCGTACGCAAGCGTTTTGTGTACGGGTGATGTACTGGTGGTGCATACATCGTCCTACTCATGGTATCAGTTTTTTATTGACGGGGTAATGTGGACTAAGCATGTGACCTGTATAGTATTGTGAATTCGTGAGTTAAATAAATGTGGAATCGACATGGACCAAAATACGAGTGACTCATTCTGCGACCTCATACGTAGCAAAGGTTGAAGCGGACTAAACATAGCAAATGCGATGAAGGTGATAACACTTGTTGTGGGCACGACTTCACGCTACTGCCGCAGGGCCAGTCCTGCGGTGCATCAGACAGTTGTTCGGCGAGAAGGAGGAACGTTGTGCATCCGTACCTCCCTCCATCCCCCGCCAAATCCGTGTAAGGCGGCAAGGCGAGAAGGAAACATGGCGCAGCATGTTAAACTTTACGCCACCATTCTTCTGCCTTTTGTTTCTCATCTCTATCTTAGCGGCAAGGCGAGGAGGAAACCTCGCGCAACCACATGACTGCAGTGTGCCATGATTCTTGTGTTCCTTTCCTCGGGCCTTTTATCTTCCTGGCAGGGAGGACATCGATGCTGCGGCGGAGCTTACTCCTGCGCTGTTGGTGCTGAACAACCTGGTGCAGGCGTCGGAGAAGTCAAGGATGGCCGTCAAGAATGCCATATTCCCTCCTCAGGCTGACCAGGTCCAACCATTCTGAAGTATGACCAATACCATTTGCTAACTTATCATACGAGGAATACCTTTTTCTAACTTACAAGGAATGCCATTGACTTACGTACGAGGTACACCATTTGCCAACACATAGCGAACATATATGTATACGTGTATGCGCATGGAAGTTTTATGTATAAGAGTACCTAGTAACACTTGATGACATATACCTGGTAGGGAATATCATTTGTTAGCATGTAAGGAATATCGTTTGCTAACATATGGAGATTTTTTTTCGATAACATGTGAGGAATGCCATACGACGGATACTCTTTGCTAACATATGAGGAACACCTTTTGCTGACATACGAGAAATACCATCTCCTTAAGTATATACCCCCCGCCCCCTCCTTCTCCGCCACCCCCACCATCGCCTAGACCTAGCACCACGCGCACCGTAAGTTCCTATACATTTCTGTCCATGTTATGCGACCTAACACTGTTGGAACCCCCCCCCTCCTTAAAAACTCCGGTTTCCGGCGATGCGACTCACAGCATATACATGATAAAATGATGCATTCCTTCCACAGCCGTCAGATTTTGTCCCCCTCCAAAACGTGTTTTACAGTTTCCGCGGACAGATTGATCTGCCCCCCCCCTCCCCCCGCCCCGATTAAAATTCCGCCCTCCCCAGCACGGTTACACGAATTATAGGATACAGCTGATAAACCGATGCATCCCTTCCACAGTCGTCAGATTTTGTCCTCCTTAAGAACGTGTTTATTGTTTCCACGCACAGGTTGACTAACATCACCCTATTGATCCTGGTACAAGCTTTACTAACTGTAGGTCTAAGGAGAGTCGCCGACCCATATCCTTGATGAGGATGCACCCAGCAATACGCGCGATCGGAGTAGCCACACAGCTTCCGAATATGAGCTTCGACGAAATTTTCGATCTCACAGCTGGAGTGTGTTTTTTAATTTTTTATAGTATGTACGTACCTCGTAAGGAATGCCATTTGCTAACACACGAGAAACACCATTTGCTAGCACATGATGAATGATGAGTGATGAATGATAAACACCACTTGCTGCAGTATGAGTAATGCCGGTTGCTGACATACGAGGAAGGCCATTGGATAACATGTGACGAAGGTTGAAGTGCTGTCGATGTCGGCTGTGGTCGGACAATTAAGAGGATGGCGCAATTTTCTTCGTCACGTTGGAAACCTCAACACCGCAACACCGCAACACCACAGCAGTACAGCATTAACAATGAGCTATAGTAGTATGAATAATATTAGTATTAGTATCAGTATTAGTATTAGTATTGGTATTAGCATTAGTATTGGTACTAGTCTTAGTATTAGTCTTAGTCGTCGTATTAATCTTAGTATTAGTCTTATTATTAGTCTTAGTATTAGTCTTGGTCTTAGTCTTAGTCTTAGTCTCAGTATTAGCACAGAGCGCGCGCTGCAATATACTCAGCACCTTTTGACCGAACCTTCTATGAGGGACCAACACCTCGACTGAGAAAACTGCCCAACGTATTTAAACATGGTGTAAGGGCATTTTGGTTTCCTAATGAATACCAGGTAATTAATGAAGAATTAATCATGGAGAACTAAGAAATAATAAATGAATTAGTTGTGCACCTAGCCCATGGGAGTGTTCATCGGGCGATTAGAAACATGTTTATCAAGTTTGAGTTTGGGGTATGGTATACAGCAGCAGTAGTATACAATAGTATACAGTAGTATCCAGTAGTATTACATAGAAGCATTAATAGTAGTAGGATACAGTAGTATATAGTAGTATTAATGGTGGTAGTAGTAGAGCAGTAGTAGTAACTAAGTAGTAGTAACTAAGTAGTAGTTCCAGTAGTACATGCAGTAGTAGTATGCAGTAGTAGTAGTAGTAGAAGTAGCAGTATGGTGTCCAGACACCCCCTAAAGTGAAGAGCCCCATAAAAATCGGAAACGAGAGGAGGGGCGTCTACCTTACTTAGCAGTACAAGAAAATACCTAATATATATTGAATACATCGCTTCAGGAAATGGTGGTTTATGTCCTGTCAAGAGTATGGCAAGCCATCGGCAGTCAGTAGTCACCAAGAAGAAATATCTCACGCGGCAACGAGCGTCGAACCCGAACCCTAGCCCCTATCCCAAGTGTTTTTTGATGTTAATGATTATCAGGCAGTGTTCCTGTGTTACTTATTATAAGGCAGTGTTCCTATGTTAGTGGTTATAAGGTAGTGCTCCTATGTTAGTGATTAGACTATAAGGCAGCGTTCCTGTGTTAGTGATTATCAGGCAGTGTTCCTATGTTAGTGATTATAAGGCAGTGTTCCTATGTTAGTGATTATGTGTATTATGTGTATTGCGACGCGTGCTACGATAGAGGTACAGCACAGCTCTTCGGCCAAAATTTTCTGACCGACCGACGGGGCTCCTCGAGTTAACAAGTACTCAGTGTGGTTGGACTAAAATGCATCGTTCTTTGTTTCGGGGGTTTGTACCTCGCCTTCGGGATAGTCCATCGCTTGAGCAAATAGACATCGATAAACGTCGATAAACATCGATAAGCATCGATCAACATCGATAAACATCGATAGACATCGATAGCCATTGATAACCATCGATAATCATCGATAACCATCGATAAAGATGTCTAGGTGTACCTCTACCGTTGCACTTTAGCATGTGTCCCACCAACCACGTACTCTCACGTACGAAACGGCGTAGACATTTTTACGCGCGTACTCCACCAGGGGTTGCCGTAATGAGTTGTCCCCCCAGCAGTTACGCTTGCCGCCCACGTAACGAGTTTGTATGCCTCTCTGTAGGTGTGGAGAAGGCGGCTGGAAGAAGAGCGACTAGAGCTGGAATTAGCGACGGGAGCGGCTCATGAAAGAGCCGAGAAGGCAATGCGGGATAGCAGAGTGCATCCGGTAGACGCGCCAAGGGGTTCGTTGAGAGCGAGGCTGATGAAGCAAATGACGGCCACAGAGTCTTCCTCTAAGACAGCGGCGTGCGATCTTCTCTACAACCTATGCTCCGACGAAGGTACTAAAAACGCGTTCGAACGTAACGATGCCATGACTGAAACCGCAAATCTGCCGAATGAAGCGAAACAGCCGAGGTGTACGTCAATATCGCGCGTTCTGGTGCAGATAATATAATATCAATTGCCCCTTTTCCCCCCTCCCCGCCCCCGTCCAAACCCGCTCGCTTTTGATCAAAACCAGGCCCCCCTTTCCCTTCACAGCTGTCAGATTTTGTCCCCCTCAGAAACGGGTTTTATAGTTTCCGCGCACAGACTGACTAAAATCATCCTGTTGACCCTGATAGCTACACTGTAGTTGTAAGGGGAGTCGCCGATGTATATCCTTAATTAGGACACACAACTCGTAATGCGCGCGATCGGAGTATCACACACAGCTTGCAAAGATGAGTTTCGACGAAATCTTCGATCTCACAGCTGGAGTGTATTTTGATTTTTATAATATTCTCTATCTTGAGACGTGCGTACATCGATAACTCATTCCGATGACTCAGTTGAACGGTCTTACGACTTGGGGTCGTGCCATTCGAGATCGTTTGACGCAGTTGCTATTATATTTCCTGTGCAACAGTAGTCATATGCTTTTCTCCTTCCCATTGGTTCTAAAACGTAATGAGGCATCTCGCATTTGCTTCGTTGATGTCTTGTTAAATGAAAAAGGTTGTAATGAAAAAGCTTGTACGCTAGGGGGATAACGTGCACCGAACGATATCCAGAAGCTTCCCCAATGGACTATGCATTCATTCTAAACCGCAACGGCGCATCTCGCATTTTTTGTTCGTGTCTGTTCGTGCGACTGCAGAAGAGTTTACGACAAGGTGCGGATTTGGCAATGCCGTCAACACGCTACGGCTCAAGGGACGAATTTCGGTACCTGGTATTGGATGACAGGAGGCTATTCCACGCTACAGTGGGAGTCTCCCTATAGTGCCGGTCGAGGAGTGTCGGCTGCCCGCTACGGTGCCTGTAAAATCGCTCACCCATAGTGTCAACATGCGGGGTGGTGCCGGTTGCCGCTTTAGTGCCGTTATTTCCGGCTGGCACACACAGGCACTTCAAGAGTTTGGAGGAGCCACTACTGTATAAGATGGTTCTGCCTCACGTGCATGCCGCAAATAATCATAACCTCGAGAAATCACGTTTCGGCCATTCGCACGAGATGACCGCGTAAACCCCTGCGGGCCCTGAGTGGGGGAAAATACCTAGAAATGCATGAATACTTGGCGTTTGCAGCGTCCGCCGCATGCAGCATCGGGGGTTGGTGGTGCGGGGGTTAGGGGGGTAGGGGGTGCGTCCGAAGCACCAAGAACAACGAAGGGAGACGTACGACACGCGTGCAGGCAGCATGATGATATTAGCTTGCATTGCTTAGCGCTCTTCCTAGACGGGCCATAATACTGCACTTCCCGCTGTTTTGGTTAGGGTATTTAGCATAATATTATTAGTATAGTATGCCTGTGATCCCAAAGGGGAGAGGGAGTTCCATAGCTGATCGCCCCAGTAGTGTCGGTGGATGTCTTCGAACTGTCCTCGTGGTGGAGATCCATGGTTTGATCGTGGATCGTGTTGCCCCCCCTCGCGGCGGCGAAGAATATGCGGGCCTTGTTCTGGTGGGCGCAACTCGCCAACGCGGAACGCGTATGGACGAGCACTGCTAGACATGAGGCTTAGAGGTGATGGAAGTACAGACTCTACCGTGCGGTAATACGCCAAGGCGCGCACTGCGGCGGGGAGAGGGCAAACTATCCCCCTACTTCGAAGCCCGGGATCTGGCTTACAACTGGAAAAAGGGGCTTGAAGCCGAGGACTAAAGGCCAAGGACTGAGCCAATAAAATTGGAAACGGATCTCGTTGTTCAAGGACACCGTTCTGCACGCAAAGCCGGCTAAGCGGGGTGGATGCTTACTGTCGCTCGCATGCCCACACAAATGGGGCTGCGTTGCTTTGGGCTTGCGCTGCTGCATCCCTGGCGCTCCTGATGAACCCACGGCGCCACGGCAGACGTGGAAGCGTTCCAGGAACCGTTCGGCATTGGAGCCGTGCGGCGGTAGAGGTGCGCCATTGATGTTTTTCATGATACTTATTAGGGTTTGGGTTAGGGTTGATTCGTTGACTATTTTAACATCACCCGGGAAACCGACTTTTTGATCGACTAAAACTGAAAGAGCAACTCGATGAATCAATATCGCGGTTAGGTTTTCAAACGGTAACCAATGAAAAAATGAACGTTATTTACACGATATTGAGTTAAGGAGCCCCGCCATTCACAATGCCTGGTACTGTACCCTACTGTACCCTACTGTACCCTATTGTACCCTACTGTACCACGATTCTTTAGACTATTCTTTATTAGAAAAAATCGCTCTATCGTAGCACGCATCCCAGGTACTTTACACCGTTGTAAAGGCTCCGTCCACGTGTGTGTGCAAACTCGGGCTCTGGTGGTGTGTCCGTATTGCTCACCCCGCAATGAGCGCCCGGACGCGATACGTTTATGTGTGGAATTGTTGAGGGCGGTTTTGACGTTGCATCGTCGCTGTATACTCAACAGCCTAGGCTCCACCTTATCTGTATTACGTCACCCACAGCGAGCGGCGAAATTACGCACCTGGAGCACCTTTAAACCTAACCGTAGAGCACATTATTAGACTAATAGTATGTATGCCCTTCGAGAGTATGAAGCAGCCCGACTAACGGCCGAACCCCAGGACTTGTGTGTAAATACCCATAGGTTTGATGGTACTCAATAGACTACCTGCTCAACGTGCACTTCTCAGCGGTCGTGCTCCAACACTAACCCGTTCCACAGGGGAGAGGCACGCGGGCATCATCCCTCGGGCGTGTCTGGTCAGAGGAACATAGCAACACGTGCGCATACATTCCCGGGACATTGCCTGTGGAGTCCAAGCCTGTTTGAATTCGCTTGCTGTATAACGTGTTCTGTGTAACCACGCGGCGTGCCGCTACGGCGTAGATCGAGGAGAGAAGATAAAATACTCGTACACCGGATACGAAATACACACCAGGTGGGTCAATACCGTTCTGTCAGAGACCGCACCATATAAACCACACACAGGAGGTAAGCCGCACCTGATTGTACCCGGCTGCACCACTCACATATATACGGGCAGTATCGTTATCATCAAAACCTGGGTCTTATCATAACATCATCGAACGCCCCGCGGGGGGGCAGCTCCACACTCCGAGGAATATACCGAATAATGCCTCGACACATAATACGAAACCCCAGAATATACGAAACCACCAAATATCCGCGGACCCGTATCGAACAACCGCATACCACAAACAGCCCCCTCTATTCGGTGCTCGATACGATAGGTTCCGAACAACTTATCACCAATTGCCAGGTAAAACGGCAAATCCCAAATTCCATAATAAATCATTGCCAAGGTAAAACGGCAAGCCCAAATTCCGTCATGAAGAATTGCCAAGGTAAAACGGCAATCCCTATACCAAATCTCTCAATCTCCATTCCAGCATTGATCTCCCAATCTAAAGCGAGACAGTAACTATACGGGAAGGGAAAAATCCAACAAACAAGAGTATGCTGGTAAAATCCTCAACCAAAACCAATAACACGGTCTTCACTAACAAAATAGCATTCCGCCCGATAACATCGCCCCCCCTGTTGTACAAAAATATCACACTGCCCGATAACATCGCCCCCCCTGTTGTACAAAAATATCACACCGCCCGATAACATCGGCCCCCCTGTTGCGTGCTCTGGACGAGTAGGTCAACAGAACGTGTCTGATAAAGCGCATCTCAAATCGAACTATAACAGCCCCCCTGCTATTAATAGGTGCTCACCACGGGAGTATGCAAAAGGCAACGATTGCATCTGAATTTAAAAATTACTAAGGATACTAGTAATTTTGGGTCCCCTGTACGTTGTGCATACTCAACCAATAGCCAACGTGTACGGCACGATTCATCAAGACCATCGACATATCTTACTGGCGTGTTAACCTTACTCGACGCATGAGTACATCCCAATACTTTCTCCAATTCCCTAAAAATAACTTCTCCGTTCCACTCACCCAATACCCCAATACCCCCAAAAAATAAATAAATGCAAGAAATCACCACAAATTCATCACAAAGTCGCGGTGAAAACGAAACGCCTCCGTGTGCAAAGGCTTGGTGAGAAAATCAGCATGCTGAAGTGTCGACGCTACGTGGACAATCTCGAACTCCCCGTGAGCAACACGTTCCCGAAGGAAGTGATGACGGGCATCAATGTGCTTACTGTTGGGAGTGGTCACAGGGTTTTTCGCCAAATGTATCGCCCCCTGGTTATCTTCCTTCACCGTGGTACACCCAACATCGCGGTCCGGGAAAATAAAACTCCAGAGATACCGCATGAAAATCGTCTCGCGAAAACCCGTGGCTATCGCCACATACCTACCCTGCATCCGTAGTAATACCGTAAGTACTCGTCGATTTCACGTACATCACGATGTGCAGCGCTGCCTGCCAATGCAATAACTTTGACGCTGCAGAGTACCTTGCCACCGCTCGAACCGCGTTAAGGATGTCCGGGCGGGTCTGGTTCGCCAGCCACATCAAATGCCCTACCAACGACCGAAAAGGCTCATCAGCGTCTGGTTCATCGTGGTCAAACACCTCAAGCTTTAGGTCAACCACCGCAGGGATGCTCTTGCCGCGAGTGACACCAAACTTCGCTACGGTACTTTCAGCGAAAACCTGCTGTGATATCGTCAACTTCCCTGCATCCCAGTCTCGAGAAAATCGGCAACCTGCGTACCACCGCAACTCCCCCAGGTTGTTGATAGGAACGAACTGGTTCAGGTCCTCACAAAACTTGTCACACCTATTTCTAAGCCCCATCGCAAATATGTCATCCACATGCACTACTACTACGATAGAAACGGCCCCCGCTTCCACCAAACGCATAACACACGCATCAGCCTCACACTGCTCAAAACCAAGACCCTTCATGCCGCGTACCAAGTGATGGTGCCATTGCCGCGACGCCTGCTTCAAACCATGCAGGCTGCGGCACAACTTAACCACCTTACCGGACATCGACCCGCACCCCTTGGGGAGGCGCATGTAGACATCCTTACTTAGCTCTGACTGGACAAACGCCTGCTCGGCATCAAGATGGGATAATCCAATTCCAACTAGCACGCTATGGCAGCCAGCAAACGAATATTCGCAACTGATGGGCACGGAGAATAAGTCTCGAAATAATCAACGCCTGCACGCTGCCCAAAGCCCCGCGCTACCAGCCTGGCCTTTGCCCGCACTACTCTACTAAATTCGTTGACCTTCCAAGAATAAACCCACTTAGCAGAGATTACGTTGATGCCGTTTCGTTGCTACGTGTCACCACCTCTCTCGTCCACCACAGCACCGAACGTCCCCGCGCGGTACAGAC
The DNA here is from genome assembly GCA_012845835.1 of Undaria pinnatifida. Classification (NCBI taxonomy): domain Eukaryota; class Phaeophyceae; order Laminariales; family Alariaceae; genus Undaria; species Undaria pinnatifida. The sequence continues at coordinate 20,247,871 of JABAKD010000020.1, forward strand.
CGTCGAACTCAGTGTCCATGGCATCGAACCACACATCTCCGTGTTCATCCTCGCACGCTTCGCGATACGAGTCGGGCGTTACCAACTCACTCGCAGGGCATGGAGGCAGTTCAGGAGCGGGCATGTGCGGAGGAGACTGGTCGGCAATGATCATAGCGATATCCTCCCGCGCGGCTAGCATCGAAACGAAGCCATGCTGCGGGCCCAGCCCCCCCCGTTGTCGCGCCGCCGACCGCGTCACCGCCGGCGATACCCGCGGTTGCTGCTGCTGCTGCACCGGCACCTCCACAGAGGGTGGAGGCGCGGGCGAGGATTCCGGCGGTGCAACGGTCGCGGGCGGCGCAGGGGAAATGGACACGGGCAAGGACTCCGGTGATGCAACGGTCGCTGACGTCGGCTTCTGCTGCTGTGGTACGGACGACGCAGCAGGCAGGGGCGTGGGCGAAGACTCCGGCGTTACACCAGTCGATGGCGTCGACGGCTGGTACCACACCTCGAAGCCCCGCGGCGCTTGCGATTGCTGGGCTGGGTCACTGACAGCCCCCCCCTTAGCCGGCGACGGGGACCCGGCAATCGCGGTCCCTCCACCGAACGGCGCGCGCCGATAGCCTCACGTCACATCGGCCGAGTAGCTCGCGATGCTTGATGGCGACAGCATGATCTTGTTGCAATCCGAGGCGTGGTCGTTGCCGGAGTTCAGGTAGAAGCAGGGTTCCCTCTTCGGCTCTGACTTAGCCACCCGCTTGACCTTGTGGCGTCCCGGCATCATGTATGGAAGTATGGGGCCCCTGTAAGGCCTCCCGTGGAACTTTTCGAACGAGCACATCATGCCGGGCTTTTCATTCACCCGCGCCATGAGGTTGAGCGCGTCGCACGTCCACGTCCATGCTTCCGGCCACGTGCGTTCATAGTTGAGCGCCTTGGCCGGAAACTCCACACCATCGAACATGGTCTGGAACTCCAAGAACGCAGCGTGACCCCCCTCGGCAACAAGAGCTAGCTTCCGCTCCACCCGCCCGTTGCGCTTCGGGCCGTCGACGGACGTGAACTCGCGGCGGATGTTGTTGTCGACCATCAGCCTTTGGAACTCGGCGTTAGTGAATTCGGAGGCGTTGTCAGTGCGAAGGCATTCCGGCTGCCCGTAGGCATTTACGGCCGCCAGGAAAGTGCGGAAACCGAGGGTGACGGTGGCCGCGCTCTTGTCCGGCAGAAATACCGGCCAGCCCATGTTGGTGGCGTCGTCGACGATCATCAAACAGTACCGAGCGCCGCCTGTTGACGTCGGCATAGGTCCTGCGAGGTCGGCGTACAGGCGATGCATCCGCTTCTCAGCACGGCACGACGTGGACTTATCGACGGCTTTGCGGATCCCCTTACCCCCCGCGCACCCGTCGCAATACCCCAAACGTCCCGTCACGTTGATTCCCATTTGACGAGCAGTCTCACGTAAAACGGTATCACGGGCGTGGCCAAGGGAACAGTGCAAGTCGTTGATGTCTATCCATCTCTGCCTACCAGGCCTTAACACTGCAGCAGCAAGTGCAGGGGGTTTCTCGTGTCTCGCTACTCGAGTGGCCTCAACGTAGTTGCCGAACTTCTCCTTGCGGAAAACACGCGTCCATCGAGCATGTGCGCCCCTTCGTGGTCAAGGGTAATGACGTGCTCCTCTTGGATCACGTTGAATGAGCAGAGGTCGAAAGGTACGCCAGGCACAAACGCCACATTCCTCAAGGTCACTGCTACGTCTTCAGCACAATGCATCACCACATCAACGCAACCAAAAACCTCTACCTCCATCTTCTTTCCGTCACCAATGATCAAATACTTCTCGTCGGGGGCAGGGGGTCTCTTGTTGTTAAAGAGAGCAGAATCACCAGTACAATGGATGGAAGCAGCACTATCTCCAATCAGAATCTTACTCCCAGGCCTTGTAGGCCTCACGAGACCACCCCCAACAGAAAGAGCATGCCACTTGCCTAAAGACGTTAAGCGCGCGACGAAGAGGGTGGGCCACTCGACCTGCTGTTCGCTGCTGGCTGGCGCCTGGCTGTCGATAGTTGAGGAAAGCGGCCCGCCCTCGTAGGCTCCCCCGGCTCCTCCACTTCTCGGCTTTGGCCGACCTTGCACTCCGTCGCCCACACCGCCCCCGTCCCAGTATGGTTTGCCTCCGCCCGCGCCGCCCCCGTCCCATTGTTGTGCGCCTCCGCCCACACCGCCCCCGTCCCATTGCTGTACGCCTCCGCCCATACCGCCCCCGTCCAATTCGTCGCCGTGAATTACGAAGCCAGTCTGGTGCTGAGGCCAAGCTCCCGGTGGTGGTGGTGGTGGTGTGCTGCTGTAGTGCTCCTGGGGGGGCGGAGGGCCGTGCGGAGGGGCCGCGACAATGTTTGCATGCATGCGGGTGGGCGAAGCAGTGCGGCATTGCCTGGCCATGTGACCGTAAGCTCCACAAGTGCTGCAGACCCCCGAAAAAGCGTTCGGCGCTCGACAAATGTCGGACTTGTGCCCGAGGGCACCACACCGACCGCACTTGTACACTTCCCCCATGGACGCTCCTGGAGGCGGAGGAGACTCCGGCTGGTACCACCCACTTCCGGTGTCACCTGCCTCACCATTGCCCCCCGGCCTCAGCTGGTGCTGGGGCTGCTGCTGCGGCTGGGGTGGGTGCTGCTACTGCTGCTGCTGGTGCTGGTAACTATGGTCTGCACCTCCACGCTGCTGCTGTTGACCTCCCCCCAGCTGCTGCTGCTGCCCATACGGCCGCTGCTGCTGCTGCTGTTGCGGCTCAAACGGCCGCTGCTGCTGCTGCTGTTGCTGCCCATACGGCCGCTGCTGCTGCTGTTGCTGCCCATACGGCCGCTGTTGCTGCTGCTGTTGCTGCCCATACGGCCGCTGCTGCTGCTGCTGCTGTTGCTGTCCATACGATCGCTGCTGCTGCTGTTGCTACCCATACGGCCGCTGCTGCTGCCGCTGTCGCTGCCCATACGACCGCTGCTGCTGCTGCTGCTGCTGCTGCTGCCCGGCGCCTAATCTGCCCTGAAAACCCCCACCGACGGCGAGGGCGTGGGGATCCGCCAACGGCGCAGCAGCCAATGACACGACCGCCGCTAACTTCCGCTCCTCCAACGCCTTCGTCTTGCGGTTAGCGTGGGAGATGCGGACGATTCCCTCCATCTCCGATCGCGTGAGGCCGGGTCGAAGCAAGCTAGTGCCCTGCTCCACGTCGTAAAACTCGGACGGGAGACGACGTGTTAGTATGCGAACCACGTCACGATCCGACTTGCGGATACCCAATGTGGACAGCACATTGAGCTTCCCCTCAGCACGGGCAAAGAACAGCTTGGGGTCCTCATCCCCCTGCATCTCTATGTTCTCGAAGTCTTTCTCGAGATGATCCCGTTCGGCATCACCCTGCGGCTGATACCAGGCCATCACAGCCTTCCATGCTCCCTCCACCGATCCAGCGGCATGCATCCGTTCCTCCACAGGCTGTCCTTGCATGGCTTCCATGAGAAATTCCCATGCCTTCTCGCACTTCTCGACTCTCTGCTACCCATGAAGATAGATGGATCGGTTGCGCTCCTCCATCCCTCCTAAGCCCCCGGCTATCCGAATAGGGACGCTCGTGGGCTCAAGCGCCCCGATCAGACCCCGCGCCGTCAAGAAAGCTTGGAACCTGTGTGACCACAGGTGCAGCTGACTGCGCCCATCAAACTTGGGCACCCGCATGCTGTTTTGCGACGACAAGATGAGCGCCGGGGGGGTCTGGTGGTGACGGTAATCTGGCTCCGGCACAGGCTGCCCAGCACTTGCCTGCTGCATGGGCCGCCCGCTCCCCCCAGCGGTACCCGACTGAACCGCTGCCTCGGCGGACATCCTCAACGCTCTCTCCGCTGACAACGCCTAGACTCGCTCAGCCACCGTCGCGTCTCGCTCAATCAACGTCGCGTCTCGCTGAGCCAAATTAACCGACAATTCCTCAAGCTGCTGCCGAAGCAGCTCGGCCTCCTCGGCCATAACCACAACCCTTCAGCAAGCTCCGGGCCCGGAAACCCACGATAATCGTGTTTGAATTCGCTTGCTGTATAACGTGTTCTGTGTAACCGCGCGGCGTGCCGCTACGGCGTAGATCGAGGAGAGAAGATAAAATACTCGTACACCGGATACGAAATACACACCAGGTGGGTCAATACCGTTCTGTCAGAGACCGCACCATATAAACCACACACAGGAGGTAAGCCGCACCTGATTGTACCCGGCTGCACTACTCACATATATACGGGCAGTATCGTTATCATCAAAGCCCGGGTCGTATCATAACATCATCGAACGCCCCGCGGGGGGGCAGCTCCACACTCCGAGAAATATACCGAATAATGCCTCGACACATAATACGAAACCCCAGAATATACGAAATCACCAAATATCCGCGGACCCGTATCGAACAACCGCATACCACAAACAAAGCCCCCTTTATTAAGGAATAGTTGTTACACTCTTGACAGATGGCCACACAAGCGAGCATTGGCAGGAGTATTCTTCCTTGCTGGTTTGGACAGACGATGATCCGCGGATGGTGCACCCCTGTGAGATTGATGTTTGGTAGCTAGCCGCTTTTTGGGGCAATCCTAACGTAGAGAACAGTAGGCTTCAGAGTCTAGTTGGTTGTAAGTCAAGGGAGAGAGGTTGGGGGATGCCCGTGCTCTCTTTCGTAGCTGTTCCGACCTTGGTTCTCCGCTCGTTACAGCGATATCTACTCGTAGGACCCGACAACAAGTGGGCCCCCAGAAAATGACACTCGCTTCTTGCAGTTACGCCGCATGTTGGCCGAAGCGCTACGAATGCGCCGCATGCTTTGTTGGAGTGCTTCTACGATAGCCCCCCCCCCCAAAGTTTAATGAACACCGGTGAAAAAACGAACGGAGATCTGAGCGTTTGAAGGCCTGTTCGAGACCAACTACATGGGCCCTATATCCTGCAGTCTGGCGTCTCTAGCCACCCAGACTTGATCATTTACTAGTTGGTAGCACCCGGCATCAACATCTTTTTTTCGCAGTCTTTTCATTGATTGGCAACATAGAAAGACAACAAATACGTTGCGATGCTACCACCAAAGTATGAAACGCATCACCTGGATGAACCCATCGACGATGTGGGGACTGGGCGCCAGTTCCAAAGCAGTCAAAAATTCCTAACATACGAGTCGTTTCACGGTAGCCCCCCTAAGTTTGTTTATCGAAATCGCTGGTTTTGAAACCAGCTCCCGGCCGTATCTACTGAAAAACGGTGCCTCTTGCCACCCGGACGTAATCGTTTTAGTCCTTTGAAAAAGCAAGGAAATATGTCAGCACATTTTGTTCATAGCATCCTTCCTCGTGCCAAGCAGGCATTAAACGTCGGTTGGTTGAAGAAAATCGCTGGTTTTGGGGGGGGCTATCGAAGAGTCCGTAATATATCTGCCGCGCAATTTCGAAGCGCACTAAGAAGCATACAAAAACACGGGGCCGTTGCTTCTGAGCCATTGCAACTACCGCCCGCCCCCGCTTTGAGTGGAGTCTGTCCCCTTTCGACACCAATGCTTCTCCGCTAGGGGGCTACCGTGAAACGACTCGTATGCTAGGAATTTTGGACTGCTTCGGAACTGGCGCCCAGTCCCCACATCGTCGATGGGTATATCTAGGTGATGCGTTTCATACTTTGGTGGTAGCATTGCAACGTGTTGGTTGTCTTTCTATGTTGCCAATTAATGAAAATGCTGCCAAAAAAAAATGTTGATGCCGGGTGCTTGCTTTCGTGAAGGACGTAGGTGGGAAAATGCGGGGCGCAAGTCGCACAGTTGTAGAAATGCATTGATGTGTAGGCTCAAAAATCGATTTTCGGTTTGGTTTTCGTTAAATAAATAAGCCGAACATTGGAGCGGCTATCGTAGAAGCACTCGTTGCGTCGGTAATTGTGCCGTCACACATCACCCCCTACCGCTACCGGTGGTTCTGCTACTGTTGTGCTCGTGTTGTGCTCGTGTTGTGCTCGTGTTGTGCTCGGCTACAGCAACGCGCTACTGGTGGATCTACTCGTAGTGCTACCTACTCATCCATGCGCTACAGAAGTGACGTTGAACATTGGTCAGAGATGTGGGCGTCGGCACCCCAATATCTTTATTACTCCCCCTTAATGTAAATAGTACTCATGTGTTTACGAGAGCACCGACTAATCTCTAAAGACCGTCCACACTCGTCGGAAAACATGCTACGTCAAGAAGTCTGAGATAGACAATTTTCTAAACGACACTGGGTGTAACTCCAACGCCGTCCCTGTAATCAATACAACGTCGTCGTGACTAGGGCTCGGCCGGCAAATTAAACCATCACCAGGGTCGTGGAATGAGGTAAGAACAAGTATGCCGCTCAGTAGCATGTACTCCAATACCACCAACAAACCTAAGTGTGCAGTCTATGTATATATATGTTGCGTTCCTAATCCTGCAGAAAAGAAAACACAACCAAATGGCACATTGTCGCACCAGCGGTGTCTCCACGTTATTGCCAGAGTGTGCCTTAGGCCTTGAAGTTATTGATCAGTCCGATGAGGTGCCGGTGGCGGTGTTTGCCGAGGAGTTTCCTCCCGATATCAATCTTGCCCTCCTGTACTTGTCTTGCGAAGGTAGAACAGCCTCAGAGCCGCGAGTTTCGTTCGCTAGCTTCAAGTCTTGTCCCCGGCCACGTACAGAGCCGAAGTGTTGTTGATGTCGGTCGGCACGCACTTGAGCGCTTCCCCGAATCCAACCCCTCTCGTCATGCCAGCGCAGTAGGCTGCTTCCTTGGTCGCCGGTGCTGCTGCCGCGAACCCGGCCTCCATGTTGACTGGGCAGGGAGCCCTTGCATGCCCACGTTGAAAGTCACGGGCCACTTGCACATCGTCATGCCGTACTGGCACCGCCGACTTTTCGTTGTCCGGGTTGTTGCCCCAGTTAGCTTCTAAAAATGCTGCCGGCTTGAACCCCCCTTGCTTGTAGGTGATGCTGAAATCGATGCTGCCGGCGAGTTACCCGAGCAGATGTTTGACTACCCCCATGTGCGCTTTCGGCAGGTTAGACGTTGCCCTTGCTAGCTGTTTGACGTTGTAGAGAACGTCGTCGCGGTTTGCTCGAGCAAGGTACATGACGCTACCGACAATGGACTGGTTCCGTTGCGTGTCTGCTTTGCTCAGAAGGTTCACCTCCCTCTGGTTGATCGATAGCCCCGGCCCGACTCCGACCACTAACACCGGGTTGCACTAGCCCATGCCGTACGTTCGAGTTCCGGCTTGGTTCAGTGCGCTTGCGACATAGTGAACGCCACTTTCGTGCGGTCACGGGTGATTTGCATCCCCCGAGTACCATTGATGCGTTCCCATGCATTTGGTATCAAACCGCTGCGCCAGTTTCTCCCCCAGCTACTGGAGCAGCACCTTGTTATGCCCCTTCATCAGAAATCGTCGACATAGATGGCGAGGTTGCCGCCTTGATATATCCTGTGCACCAAAAATAGTGTTGGGATGCTCATCGGACAGAGGTACGAAAATGTAGGGGTCGCACTGTTAAGAACCCCAATACCTTTCACACGGACGGGGCTGTTCATCGAAATAACTTCAGCACCCTAAGTTTTTCCAACAACTTAAGATCTTGTATTCATGTTTCGACAATTCGCTGGGTGCCTGCACTACGTAGGCGATGGCATTGTGTATCAGGCCTACGGCTTGTAGCAGCTTGTACTCTTTTTCTGAAAACCAGTAATGGGTTAGGCACAGAACTCCTCCAATGATCAAATGAAGAACGAAAAAATAACAGATGTCCCTACTGTAGTAGCGTTTGTGTCGACATCGCTCTTAGACTGATTCTACGATAGCCATCCCCCAAACCAGCGATTTCTCTAACGTCCGTTTCGCGGCTGCTCAACACGAGGAAATATCCTATGGAAAATATATTTTCATACCTCGAAGTATATTTTGTTGTTCGCGAAGGACCATCGACTGATGACGTCGGGGGTGGCAAGGGGCACTGCAACTGCATATCATCAGGAGATACGGCCGTGGGATGGTTTCAAAACCGGCGATTTCGTTAAAGAAAAGTTGGAAGGGCTATCGTGGAACGACTCCTCATTCCTCCTATGAAAAGCAAGGAACAAATTACCCTTTCACCAGACTGCAGGAAGGAGCCACTCTAACTGTGCACATGTCCATTGAACTTTGGAGACCCGAAATTGGTCTACGAGGTATGTACTGTACTCAAGGGTTGCCGATAGCGGCACGACTTTAGCAGATTGACACTAACACACATTCAATTTCGTGTAGCTTTTGCGCGAGGTTTCGGAATGTCCGCCTTTCGTGGCTGGCACATGCCGGCATCATTGAGGGAGCATTACTACCATTCCGTTAGGAACCCTTAATAACCCCACTCAGGGTCAGGTGTAGTGGATAAAAGACACCGGAAAAAGAGGTGCGGTCTTGCCAACCGTCTCGTTCGGTATACGCGCGCAGCGATACCGGTGTTGTCGTACGAATCCTTGCCCCGCGGCTCGAACGCAAAACCTGTCATCAACGTATCAAGCAGCCCGCGTTATTTCATGTGGTCGATGCTGCAGTCGCTCTTACTTTCTTCTTTCAGGCACTAAGAGGGGAGCGGTTGTGGTGTCGTGTATCTGGTGTTACACGATTCCTTTCAGGTGGACATGTCGGTGCTATGGTGGGACCGACGTACAGTACATCAGTCTGCATAAAAATAGCGTGTTGTGGTTGAGCTCCCCTCATCACTGGGCTTGACATTACGGCCTACTCTATTGTGCATTGAACTATACCCGCTGGGCTGGATGAGCTGTTACATGTAACCAGCAGATGTGGTATATCGCACGCACGTGTAACATAATACACTGCTTTCTCTTTCATGCTGCCCTCTGGACTGGAGGAGCGATCACAGCAACCAATAAATGCAGTATCACATGCATGCCGTCATGGCACATTGCTTGGTAGAATTGAAGTGAATCGAGCCCCGTGCGGGATTAGTGGCCAGGAATTCAGCATCACATGTATGTACGGGTAACTTAATATACGTATTGCTTGGAGGAACGAAACTTCAATCGAGCCCCTTGAGGAGTAGTACTATGACTATGAGATGCAGTATCTCGATCCAGCAGTATCGCAGGTGTACCCTAGCTCACTGGTTGAAATAATGGAATATTAATCGAGATCCTTGCGGGGTTAGCGCCCTGGAGATGCACTGGCACATGTGCAACGTAGCACATTGATTGCTTCGAATAATTAGACTAGACTATAGATTGAATCGAGCTCCCGGCAGGATTAGTCCTCGAAATAGCCCACATCCCAAAAATAATATAGGAGGGAAATCAGACCCAACCGGGTATTTTGGAGGATGGCTCCAAGAGGCGGGGGACTACAATCCACAGTCACACAACCACTGGCCTGTGCATCAATAGAAACCCTAAATGACACGGGATAATCAACCCGCCGCATCACTCCAGTACACGGAACACAAACATCGGCTATTGACCAGCTCATCCTGGACATGCACGCATAACGCAGTTGCTGTAGGAGAGTCAACCCATACCACCGAAGGGAGAGAGCAACAACGAACGGTAAGCGTAACAGGCGTATGCTAAGGTAGGGCGACATGTATGTGTTCACATTAACTTTTTATGAGGGTTCTTCTTCGTTGAGAAGCTTTAGACTACACACCTCACCCCCGAATATATACTATCTTCCAGAACAACTCCACCTCGTATCATACCTGGAATGCTTTACACTTTTCTTTCCTTTCCTTTATCTTCTTTTCTTTTCTTTGTTTCTTTTTCTCCAATTTACTTATGCCTGTCGTGCGTATGCGTAGTGATAGATACTACGTGTAATATATACGTGGTAGTCTTCCTTGGGTGGCAATCGGAATATTTGGTTTCTCCAGGCGTGAGTAGTGAGACGTATGCACCGGCCTGTACCTGGCACATCGTTGACTGACTCCCGATTTCACTTTTATATGTTTCTGGTGGAGGCATGAATTGCGTCAGCTGTGATATATGCGTGTACCACCTTGGGTTGTGTGTGTTTTTCCCTGGGGTATTCCTCAGCTCCAGAGTGACTGGAGCCTGTCCTGTGACCACCGACTTGACTATGCGAGTTAATGTGAGAACAACAACAACAACAACTCGATGATGTACAATCTGATGTACAATCTGATGTACAATCCCACACCCTACGCATAGAGTGAATGGACTCTACAGTATATTACATACAGTATATTACATAAAGTATAGTCTATTACCGGTACATCCAATCGTACCTCGGGTAGTAAAACACACACATGGCATTCCAACACCTCGTCACTCAGAAATAGTGTGTTATTAGTAACGTGGTGCCGTATCGTGCGCCTGTCGTGGAGTGTTATTAACAGTGTGCTAGTGTCTCCAGCCTAATAGCAAGTACAGAGATGATCTAACCCGCTTCATTCGGCAGCATATCGATACTGCTTGATATAGACAACTTCGTGTGCAGTACACAGATTGCCGAACGGAGAGGAGACGTTTCAACGAAAAACGCGGCCAACCCGCCTTTCCTAAAAACGGACTGGTATAATATAGGGGCGGGACACTATTAATTGAATAGCTTGATAGCATTCACTGTACGTATGATACCAGGGTAAGTACACGAATGAAATAGGAGGGACGCAACAACATCTATCTAGGTACAGTACTGTGGTCATGAGGCAAATGTTTAGAGCAATTCCCACAAAGTCGGGTCGGTATCAAAGCTGCGCAAGGGATTCAATACATACATCTGTTGTGAGGTCAGCTCTCTCAAGAAGAGGGCGAGTCGAGAGGGCGAGTCAAGAGGGCGAGACAAGAGGGCGAGCACATCAACGCAGAGTGTGCAACAAATCGGCTTGCCATCGTCATCGCCACCGACATCGCCATCATCATCGCCAACCACGCCTGGAAAGTTGTGGAGGTGTACCAGGTGTGACGATCGATAACGATCGATCGATGGCGATCGATGACAATCTTCGCTCGACCCGTCCCGAAAGCCGAAAAAGAAGGAGGGACAACGGGGATAACATACTAGATCTAATGAACAGTACAGAGTAATATGGTGCTGTTCCGAAATAAGCGGAATGGAATGGCAGAAAAGGTCACACTAACCTGAAGATAATCCCATGGAGAACTATTGATACTATTAATACTATTAATACAATTAGACTAATAACTTTACAGAGAGATATAGAAACCCACTTCGTTGTAGCTGGGAGATCGAGGATTTCGACGAAACTCTTCTTGGCAAGTAGTGTGTGATACTTCCATCACGCGTTTGACGGTGTGTATGCATGTGTGTCCTCATGAAGGATATAGATCGGCGACTCCCCTTAGTGGTAGCTGCTTACTGTGGTACCAGGATCAACTGGGTGTTTTTACTATCAAAAAAAATCTTTAGATCATTCTTGCGATCATTCTTGCGCACGGAAACTATATAACTCGGTTTGAGGGGGACAGCGCCCGACGTTTGTGGAAAAAGTAGTGTTAAAAATAAAGACATACATGCATTCAAATAGACCCCGCACAAGAAGGACGAGAGGCAGCATATCAAACTGGCCCAGGCGTATCATCAAACAGTACCCTGGCAGTAAACTTTGAACGACAGACGAGACGAAAGCAAGCAATCGAATAACTATTTTGGAAGGGGGAGTCTTGAGCCGACGGGGCACAGGTAACACATTCATGTCATTCATGTCATTCATGTCATTTATTATGTCATTTATGTCATTCATGTCATTAATGTCATTAATGTCATTAATGTCATTCGTTGTCATTCATTGTGACCATCATGATCATTGTGGTACATATCTTATTTCAGAAGCCCTATACCCTATCCAACAACGGAGGGTTTCAGAGAAAATATGCTGTCCAAGCCCGATCGATGTCCGATTTCGTGGGCTAGTCTACTATCGAACCAGGTAGTTAGCGAATCACTTTGTACACACCACGTATCGTCTAAAGTTTTTCGGTACATAGCTCCTCAGGTATTATAGTGTTCCTGGTAAGGCATAGCATAAGGTGCATCATAAGGTACAGTCTAGACTATACTTCGAAGCATAGCGCAGGGTCTAGCATTAAGGCATATCCTAAATAAGGTATTCTAGTATATGGTGAGGAGACCCGCCAGTGACAAATACTTTGCGTGAGAAGGGACAGAAGTGATATCTTCCTGGTATTTAGAGAGTACATTGTAACAGTACAACTACCGTAGCATGGTTTTCCGGACACCTGGATTCGTGACGACACCTTCTTTTACCTTTTAACCCCTGCTCATTCTTATTAATAGCAGGATGCGACAATGAGGTGATATCAGCTGCCTGGTATTGTTTATTACTCTGGCAGATTTTGCTTTTAGGTGGGGCGTTTGAACATGTTCGAACAAGATGGATCGGGGGGTGGGTGGGGGGGGGTGGGGACAACTCAATATGTGCGCGGAAACTATAAATCTTTTAAGGGTACAAATCTGACGGTTGGTTGTAGAAGGAACTTGTCACGTTATATCACCTGCCTGGTGTAGTTTATTATAAAAAAAAAATACACTCCAGCTGTGAGATCGAATATTTTGTCGACACTCATTTTTGCAAGCTGTGTGTGATACTCCGATCGCGCGTGTTACGGCTTGGGTGTCCTGATTAAGGATATAGGTCGGCGACTTCCCTTGCAACTACAGTGTAGCTATCAGGGTCAACAGGGTGATGTTAGTCAGTCTGTGGGCGGAAACTATAAAATCCATCTTTGTGGGGGACAACATCTGACAGCTGCAGAAGGAAATGCATCCGTTTATCAAGTGAATTCTGTACTTCGAATAACCGGTGAGAGGAGGGCGGAGGTTTTACGGACGTGGGGGAGGGGGGGGGGGCGAAAAAATCATGTCGCATAGATGTAGGAGTTTGCTATACGCGTGGTGCTAGGTCTAGGCGATGGTGCGGGTGGTGAGGAAGGAGGGGGAGTTGGGGGGGGCGGGGGAAGGGGGGGAGGGTGAATTGCAGCAGCGGCTTGGATGGCTCTGGAAAGATAATACGGTGATATCAAGTGCATGGAAGTGTTTATTACTCTGGCAGATTTCGATGTTAGATGGGGTGTTTCAGCAAGAGGGAGCGGGGGAGAAAAATAAGAGGGGTGGGGGGGAGGGTTTTCCAGAGGTTTAGGTCACGGACAATATAAAAATACACTCCAGCTGTGAGGCCGAAGATTTGTTCAAAACTCATCTTTGCAAGCTCATGTGTGGTACTCCGATCGCGCGTATTACGCAAATATGTAGGGGTTTGCTATACGCGTGGTGCTAGGTCTAGGCGATCGTGCGGGTAGTCGTGGGGATGGAGGGGGCGTTTGGGTGGGGGGGGGGGGTGGGGGGAATAAATGAAAGCTACGTCATGGATGGCTAGAAAGATAATGACGTGATATCAATTGCGTAGAAGTGTTTATTACTTTGGCCGATTTTGATTGTTGGTGGGGCGTTTGGAGAAAAGGGCCGGGAAAAACAAGGGGGGGGGGGGGTGATATCAGCTGGGTGGCTGTGGTGTTTACTACACTCAGGCAGATTTTGATATCAGGTGGGGCGTTTGAACAAGAGGGATCGGGGGGGAGGGGAGGGGGCGGGCGGGACACTTCAATACGTGCGCGGAAACTATAAATCCTTAAATGGGACAAATGTGACAATTGTAAAAAATGAAAATACACTCCAGCTGTGAGATCGAAGATTTCGTCGAAACTTATCTTTGCAAGCTGTGTGTGATACTCCGATCGCGCGCATTACGAGCTGTGTGTCCTCATTAAGGATATAGGTCGGCGACTCCCCTTACAACTACAGTGTAGCTATCAGAGTCAACAGGATGATTTTAGTCAGTCTGTGCGCGGAAACTATAAAACCCGTTTCTGAGGGGGACAAAATCTGACAGCTGTGCAGGGAAATGTATCCTTTTATCAAGTGAATCTTGTAAGTCGAATAACCGGTGAGGGGGGTGGGGCGGAGTTTTGAAGGACGTGGGGGCCTGGTTTTGATCAAAAGCGAGCGGGTTTGGAAGGGGGGGGGGGGGGGGGGAAAGGGGGCAATTTGTGCATGTAAGCTATAAATCCTTTCGAGGGGATAAATCTGACGGTTTTGGCACCAGTATATTATTGGGGGCGGGGGGGGGGGTTGGGGCGGGGGGGGGGGGGGGGGGGAGGGGCGGGGGGGGCAGCTCAATATGTGCCTGGAAACTATACATTATTCTGAGGGGATAAATGTGACGGTTTTGGAAATAATACATCAGTTTATCATGTATATCCTGGGGTAAGTCGTACAATCAGTGAGTGAAGAGAGGGTGGAGTGTTCGAGGGGGTGGGGTTGGGATGGGTTGGGGGGGAGGTGGGGGGGTGTGGGGGCGGGAGGGAGGCGGGGGGGGAAAGAAGGGCTTTAGGTGAGGGGTTTGTTATACGTGTGGTGCTAGGTCTAGGCGATGGTGCGGGTGATGGGGAAGAAGGGGGCGTTCGAGGCGGGGGGGGGGGGGGGGGGGGACACAGCGGCATGGATGGCTCTCGAAAGATAATGAGGTGATATCCTGTGCGTGAAGTGTTTATTAATGTGGCCGATTTCGATATTTGGTGGGGCGTTTGAGTAAGGGAGAGCAAGAGGTGGGGGGGGGGGGGGGGGGGAGATTTTTTAGGAGGTTTAGGTCACAAATAATATTCAAATACACTTCGGCTGTGAGATCAAAGATATGTAGCAGCTTGTTATACGCGTGGTGCTAGGTCTAGGCGATCGTGCAGGTGGTCGGAAAAGAGGGGGCGTTGGAGGGGGGGGGGTTGGGGGGGGTGGGGGGGGGGAAAGAAGGGCTTTAGGTGAGGGGTTTGTTATACGAGTGGTGCTAGGTCTAGGCGATGGTGCGGGTGATGGGGAAGAAGGGGGCGTTCGAGGCGGGGGGGGGGGGGGGGGGGGACACAGCGGCATGGATGGCTCTCGAAAGATAATGAGGTGATATCTTGTGCGTGAAGTGTTTATTAATGTGGCGGATTTCGATATTTGTTGGAGCGTTTGAGTAAGGGAGAGCAAGAGGGGGGGGGGGGGAGATTTTTTAGGAGGCTTAGGTCACAAATAATATTCAAATACACTTCGGCTGTGAGATCAAAGATATGTAGCAGCTCGTTATACGCGTGGTGCTAGGTCTAGGCGATCGTGCAGGTGGTCGGAAAAGAGGGGGCGTTGGAGGGAGGGGGGTTGGGGGGGGGGGGGGGGGAAATAATTGAAAACTATGTCATGGATGGTGAGAAAGATAATGACGTGATATCAACTGCGTATAGGTGTTTATTACTCAGGCCGATTTTGATTGTGAGTGGGGCGTTTGGACAAACTAGGCGGAAGGGGGGGGGAATCGGGGGACGGAGGGGCGGGGCGGGAGGGTTGGGTTTTTTCATGAACAAGAGGGGTCAGTGGAGGGGGAGCGGGGGGGGGGGCGGGGGGCGGGACATATCAATATGTGCGCGGAAACTATAAATCCTCAAAGGGGACAAACCTGACGATTGAAGCAATAAGACATCCCTTTATATCATCTGGCTTGTAATGCTTACTATTCTAGAAGGTTTGATGTTAGATGCAGCATGCAACCCAGTGTTTAAGTGTAGTAAATAACGTGTTAAATCTTCATAATTTGTTGTTGCATGATACATCGATCGAAAGCTAGAATATTTTATAAAATATTTGTAGGTACCATTATTTTCTGACATCGCTAATTATAAGAAAGAGATACGTATTGTCGAATACAACAGGCGAGGTGATGTGGTCATGCACTGTTTGTCACCATCATCATACAGTTACCATTATTTTCTGACATCGCTAATTATACGAAAGAGATACGTATTGCCAAATACAGCATGCGAGGTGATGTATCAATTGTAGCAAGAAGACACCCCTTTATATCACCTGCCTGGCATTGTTTATTATTCCAAAATATTTGATGTTAGATGGCCAGAACGATAACGAGATGATATCAGCCGGCTGGCAGTGTTTACTACTCTGGCAAATTTTGATTTTCGGTGCGGCGTTTGAACAAGATAGACTAGTTGCAAGGGGAGTCGCCGACCTATATTCTTAATGAGGACACACAACCCGTAATACGCGCGATCAGAGTATCACACACAGCTTGCAAAGATGAGTTTCGACGAAATCTTCGATCTCACAGCTGGAGTGTATTTTAATTTTTATAATATATACAATATACGATATACGATATGCCAAATCCGCTCCATGGCTAAGGAGCCCAACCCAGAGCCCCTTCACTGCTCAAGACCCGTACCCTGTTACGGGTTCTGGCTACGTTGTACAGTACTTTTTTTTTTTTCTTTTTTTTTTTCTTAAACTTTTTTTTCCAGCTCCTGGACAAGACGTGGTCACAGGTAGGTGTCGTCCCTTCTCCCCCCCTTGCTTTCAATTTTTATCGCGCATAGGGTTCAGCAGCCCCACTGCTTGTCGATTTTTCATCGAGTGTTGCTAACTCACGCTCTCGCGCTTTCCGCTAGTCAACTTGTGCACAAGAAAATGTCCCAACGAATTTGTACGGGTATGCACTCGGCGGGGCTCGAACTCACGAAACTGACCTATACCAGGCTTGAGGATAACCTGATACACCACTGGGGCGACCGGTCAGTACTATTGATGGCTGGATACCAGCTGGATACTTTGGGGGGAAGAGTGGACTTTTCCTGGGATCGGTAACTTGTAGTAACGTGTGGTACCTTGTAGTAACTTGTAGTACCTTGTATTAATAGTAACTTGCAGTACCTTGTACTAATAGTAAGTAGTAACAACTTCACTCACATTTCAGGATTATTAGTCTAGTTGAGGTTGCAATTATTATCACTCACATACAAAAATAATATACGATAATATCATACAATCATTTAGACTACACTAATATAGAACAATGTATACTATTACCCACATATCATGATAATATTAATACTCGTAGTGTATTCGCACAATGATACACAGAAATGCAACGGCATGGAGTGACTTTGCCCCTTAGCCCCACTGTACGAATATTCCTGGTATTCTTGCGCATTTTGGTTCAGGGGCCAGGGATAACAACATGTATGTGATGTGCCACGTTATATGAAAATGGTCATGTAACGTGTGACAAGCAGAGAAATCAGGGTCGGGCGAGTATTTTAGACAGAGAAGAGTCGTGGGATGGGCGATGGAGGACTTGATGGAAGGTGTCGAAACGAATAAGCAAACGGATCTTCGCTTCTACAGCCTATCCTCACGATGTTCTTGGAATCAATGGTTCGAGTGTTCTTCTTACTATTAATACACGCCATCAAACTCATCGCTTGTTGGAAACCAACACCCCAGGGTCGTTCCGTATTTTGATCATCATAAATAAGCACTCTTCGGGACCTTCGCTGGTTTTGTACAGATGATCTGAAAAATTAAAGGCTTCCCTCAGTTCTAAGTCTGAGGACTTGCGTCGTGCGAACCCGATTCCGTACTTCTTGGCAGTTTCAGACCGAGCTGCCCTCAACCACAACACCCGACGTTTGGGGATCGAGATCTTTGGCCTTGCCAGCATCTGAAACGCCAAACACACAAGTTAGAGGAGAGGCGGGAGAAGCACGTGCGCTAGTGCGTCTTGTTCTAAGGGCAAGGAAGGTTGGTCCATGCTTGCAACCGCCCTGTCTTCCTCTTTTTTCCTCCAATTTGTACTGTTCTTCAATCGAAGCAAATCTAGTCACAGGCAGAAAGTGATGGGTCAGCTGTCGACGGCTTCCTCATGCATGCGCGTTTCTGGTACTGATTTAGACCGATAAATGGCTGGCTCGTCGCGCCCTACTTGGAACAACTGTGACGTTGTTAGGCTCCCATGGCAGCCATAATGAATGGCATCCAGCATTCCACGGCGGAAGTACTGCCCATCCAGTTCCTGTATGTTGTTGATACTACAGCAGTACGGTATGTCATTTGATCATTTGATACAACACGTACGTACGTGTTTCCAAAGGCGCCGGCAGTGCGGCGTGTCGGCGTCTTCAAAATAAATATCAGAAACGCTGTAACTATTTATTTTTTTGTAAAAAGCCAGAAAATAAATATCCCACCGCCCGTTACGCCCACTCAATTCGCATAACACTACTACTGTGAACGTGATAAGTTGTCCCACCACCAAGAAAAAGACGGGTCCAAGTTTTCCATTGCAAGGCTTCATTATGCGGTACGAAATCGATGACCGCACGCAGTAGTATTACACTGTAGTACACGATGATGACACCGTGGTGTTTGCCTTGTCGTGCATGTCATGTCTCCTGCGTAATTCTAGCCCTAAATGTCAGTTGTTGTTGTTCTGACATTATTAGCTCGCAGAATCAATTTCCGTGGTCACAGGACAGGCTCCAGTCACTCTGAAGCTGAGGAATACCCCAGGGAAAAACACAAACAAACCAAAGGTGGTACACGCATATATCACAGCCGACGCAATTCATGCTTCCACCAGAAACATACAATAGTGGAATCACGAGTCAGTCTGCGATGTGCCAGGTCTATTCTACTGGTGGTGCATACTTCTACTCGCGCCTGGAAAAACCGATTATTATACCGATTATTATACCGATTATTATACCGATTATTATACCGCTTGCCCCCCAAGAAAGACTACCACGTGAAAATTGCACGTAGTACCTATCACTACGCATACGCATGACAGACACTAGTCAATTGAAAAAAAAAAACGAGAAAAATAAAGAAGATAAAGGAAACGAAAGAAGAGACAACAAAGCAAAAAAACGAAAAAAGAAAGGAAAACAGAAGCAAGAAAAGACAAGAGGAAGCAAGGAAAGGAAAAAAAGAGAAAAATCCCATACTAAAAGACCCTAGGGACTGACTAAAGACGGCTAAAGACGTCATTGGGCTCATAGAGGGTACCAAGTGCATCATCAAAAGTACAACTTTTTGTCTACCTGTTAGTTTATAGTCTATATATGACGTATCGTGCCGGCGAGTGTCTCATAATAGCACATCCGTACTATACATACATACATGACAGACGAGTCGTTCATGATCATCCATGATCATACATGATCGTCGATGATCTTGCATGATCATCCACTGCCGAGGAAGCACGCGGTCTCTCTCGAGAGCAGAAGAGGCGTCTGATGACGAGAGCAAATGCGGCTAGTCTTGACGGTCCAATGACGGTGTAATGGCGGTCTAGTCTAGACGTGGACTGCCTGGAAAACGGTCCGATGACGGCCGTTTATGGGTGTGACGGACGGTATGTTTTGAAAGCAATTGTGATTGTTAGTTTTTCATTTTTTTATCCTCCGACGGATGGGTTAGGGTTACGGTTAGGGTTAGGGTTAGGGTTAGGAAAGCTTATAAGCCAACCAACAACACATGACGGAAGCTCGGTGTTGCCGCAACTACTACAATATGGCATTTCAGTCTTTCTTATAGTCTCTTTACACAAGTTACCTACGATACCATATGTGTAGACTATAAGGAGCCATTTGCTATATCCTTTAGGCTGATGCCATTCGCATTAGGTGGAGCAGTCAGTCAGGGTGTGAAACATTGGTCACCTGCTATTGGGTTGGTGGTTTTAGCTGTAGCAGCAGTAGTAGGACGTGTTGCAGTGTGCGCCTCACCCCCTACTGTATAAACTATGCGAGTAACTCGTATAATAGTCGCCGGTCACCGCACCCTTCTTTGAATCGATTAAGTCCATCGTTGTCCACCAGTTGCGTCTGTTTGTGGTTCATTCCGGCGTATAATGTGGATACGTCTAGGATTGCTAAGGATTGCCAAGGATTGCTAAGGGTTGCGATATTAACTCAACTTGCTATATCGGGCTGTGAGTGTCTGACTATTGCTAGCAGTAAGTTGCATACTAGTTGCTTCGACGTACTTGTTGTTCGCTGGTAAGGTATTGCAGTTGTATACAGTTGTATTTTAAAAAAAACTGACGATTCGCATTGCTCCGTCTAGTGCTCAATGGCGGTGACATTGCATGACCACATAACCTCGCCTGTTGTATTTGGCAATACGTATCTCTTTCTCATAAGTAGCGATGTCAGAAAATAATGGTAACTACAAATATTCTAGCTTTCGATCCATGTATATCCCAACCCTAATGATGATGGTGATGATGATGATGATGATGATGATGATGATGATGGTGATGATGATGATGATGACGATGATGATGATGATGATGATGATGATGATGATGATGATGATGATGATGATGAAGATTTAACACGTTGTGTTTACTACAGGGTTGCATACTATTACTATATAATACATCAAACTGTTAATACATCAAACTGTTAATACATCAAACTGTTAATACATAATACCTCTAGCATCAAACCTTCTAGAATAGTAAACATTACCAGGCAGATGATATAAAGGGATGTCTTCTTGCTTCAATCGTCAGGTTTGTCCCCTTTAACGATTTATAGTTTCCAAGCACATATAGAAATGTCCCGCTCCCCGCCCCCCCCCGTCCCCCCCCCCCTCCCCTGATCCCTCTTGTTCAAAACCCCCCACCCCTTCCCCCCCCCCCCTCCCCCGATCCCTCATTCCTTCCCCCCACCCCCCTCAAACCCCCCTCCAACGCCCCCTCTTTTCCCGCCACCCGTACGACCGCCTAGACCTAGCGCCCCGCGTATAACACGCCCCATATCTTTGATCTCACAGCCGGAGTGTATTTGAATATTATATGTGACCTAAACCTCCTGAAAAACCCTTACCCCCTCCCTTCTCGCTCTCTCTTACTCAAACGCCCCACCTAATATCGAAATCCGTCAGATTAATAAACCATTCACGCACTGGATATCACCTCACTATCTTTCTAGAGCCATCCATCCCGCTGCTTCCCCCCCCCCCCCGTCCCCCCCCACCACCTCCTCGCCCCGAACGCCCCATCCCTCCCCACCACCTACACCATCGCCTAGACCTAGCACCACACGTATAGCAAACTCCCACCTAAAGCCCTTCCCTTCCCCCCATTCCCCTCCCCCCCCGCACCCTCCCCCCCCCCGCCCCCACCCCCCACCTCCCCACTCCCCCACCCCCACCCCCTCGAACACTCCGCCCTCTACTCACTGATTGTACGACTTACAGGATATACATGATAAACTGGTGTGTTCTTCCCAAAACCGTCACATTTATCCCCTTAAAAGAATGTATAGTTTCCACGCACAGGTAGAGCTGCCCCACCGCCCCCCCCCGCCCCAACCATCCTTCCCTCCCCCATGATCAACTGGTGTCTTTTCTTTTTTCAATATCTAAAACCGTCAGATTTATCCCCTTGAAGGATATATAGTTTCCACGCACAAATTGCCCGCCCGTCCACCCCCCCCCGCCCTCCCCCCCCTTCCTCCCCCCCCCCCTTCCCCCCTCTCCAACCCCGCCCCTTTTGATCAAAACCAGCCCCCCATGTTCTTCAAAACTCCACCCTCCCCTCACCGGTTATACGACTTACAGGATTCACTTGATAAACGGATGCATTTCCTTCCACAGCTGTCAGATTTTGTCCCCCTCAGAAACGGGTTTTATAGTTTCCGCGCACAGACTGACTAACATCACCCGGTTGACCCTGATAGCTACGTTGTAGTTGCAAGGGGAGTCGCCGACATATATCCTCAATGAGGACACACAGCCCGTAATACGCGGCATCGGAGTATCACACACAGCTTGCAAAGATGAGTTTCGACAAAATATTCGATCTCACAGCTGGAGTGTATTTTCAATTTTTATTATATTATACAAAATTTAAATACACTCCAGCTGTGAGATCGAAGATTTCGTCGAAACTCATCTTTGCAAGCTGTGTGTGATACTCCGATCGCGCGCATTACGAGTTGTGTGTCCTCATTAAGGATATAGGTCGGCGACTCCCCTTACAGCTACAGTGTAGCTATCAGGGTCAACAGGATGATTTTAGTCAGTCTGTGCGCGGAAACTATAAAACCCGTTTCTGAGGGGGACAAAATCTGACAGCTGTGAAGGGAAAGGGGGGGCCTGGTTTTGATCAAAAGCGAGCGGGTTTGGAGGGGGGCGGGGGGGGGGGGGGGGGGGGGAAGGGGCAATTTGTGCATGTAAGCTATAAATCCTTTCGAGGGGATAAATCTGACGGTTTTGGCACCAGTATATTATTGAGGCCGGGGGGGGGGGGGGGGCGCTCGATATGTGCCTGGAAACTATACATTATTTCGAGGGGATAAATGTGACATTTTTGGAAATAATACATCAGTTTATCGTGTATATCCTGGGGTAAGTCGTACAATCAGTGAGTAAAGAGAGGGTGGAGTGTTCGAGGGGGTGGGGTTGGGATGGGTTGGGGGGGGAGGGTGGGGGGTGGGGGCGGGGGCGGGGGGCGGGGGGGGGGGGAAAGGGCTTTAGGTGAGGGGTTTGTTATACGTGTGGTGCTAGGTCTAGGCGAAGGTGCGGGTGATCGGGAAGAAAGGGGCGTTCGAGGCGGGGGGGGGGGGGGGGGGGGAACACAGCGGCATGGATGGCTCTCGAAAGATAATGAGGTGATATCCTGTGCGTGAAGTGTTTATGAATGTGGCGGATTTCGATATTTGGTGGGGCGTTTGAGTAAGGGAGAGCAAGAGGGGGCGGGGGGGGGGGGAGATTTTTTAGGAGGTTTAGGTCACAAATAATATTCAAATACACTTCGGCTGTGAGATCAAAGATATGTATCAGCTTGTTATACGCGTGGTGCTAGGTCTAGGCGATCGTGCAGGTGGTCGGGAAAGAGGGGGCGTTGGAGGGGGGGGGGGGGGGGGGAACACAGCGGCATGGATGGCTCTCGAAAGATAATGAGGTGATATCCTGTGCGTGAAGTGTTTATTAATGTGGCGGATTTTGATATTTGGTGGGGCGTTTGAGTAAGGGAGAGCAAGAGGGGGGGGGGGGGATGTTTAGGAGGTTTAGGTCACAAATAATATTCAAATACACTTCGGCTGTGAGATCAAAGATATGTAGCAGCTTGTTATACGCGTGGTGCTAGGTCTAGGCGATCGTGTAGGTGGTCGGAAAAGAGGGGGCGTTGGAGGGGGGAGGGGGGGGGGGGGGGGGGGGGGATAATTGAAACCTTCGTCATGGATGGTCAGAAAGATAATGACGTGGTATCAACTGCGTATAGGTGTTTATTACTCAGGCCGATTTTGATTGTGAGTGGGGCGTTTGGACAGACTAGGCGGAAGGGTGGGGGGGGGATCGGGGGACGGAGGGGCGGGGGGGGGGAAAGGGTTGGGGTTTGTTATGAAAAAGAGGTCAGTGGAGGGGGAGGGGAGGGGGGGGGGGGGGGGGGGCGGCGGGGGGCGGGACATTTCAATATTTGCGCGGAAACTATAAATTCTCAAAGGGGACAAACCTGACGATTGAAACAATAAGACATCCCTTTATATCATCTGGCTTGTAATGTTTACTATTCTAGAAGGTTTGATGTTAGATGCAGCATGCAACCCAGTGTTTAAGTGTAGTACATAACGTGTTAAATCTTCATAGTTTGTTGTTGTATGATACATCGATCGAAAGCTAGAATATTTTATAGAATATTTATAGGTACCATTATTTTCTGACATCGCTAATTATAAGAAAGAGATACGTATTGTCAAATGCAACAGGCGAGGTGATGTGGTCATGCACTGTGTTTGTCACCATCATCATACCGTCACCATTATTATTATCGACATCGCTATTTATACGCAAGAGATACGTATTGCCAAATACAGCATGCGAGGTGATGTATGTGGCCATGTGCTGTCTCCGTCATTGAGCATTAGAGGGAGGGATGCGAATCGACGCTTGGTATACATGTGCTCAATTACGTTACCTCATTAGTCATACTTGGTATACACGCGCTCAATCACGTTACCTCGTTAGTAATACTTCGCTTGGCATAGGTGGGGAGGCGATCATGCAGACGGTATGTACGAAATACCCTACGTAATGGGTTGGTAAGGTTGTTTACCGCAATTTTAACACATCTGCCTGTGCTTCCTTTTCCATTATAGCACACTACAGTTAGTTGTTGTTTTTTTTTTTTTTTTTTATCCTACGGCGGATGGGGAAAAATAAAGCTTTAGCTCACCACACTTCCACGTATTTTCATACGCGTCGTGTGTCGATTTAACTCAGTTGCTTTCGCAGCCCAACGCTAGCTGGCGCAACCCTCGAGTTAGTTGCGTTCGGTAATCTGCGGAGTGTGCACCACTTGTGTGTGTGGTTGTGACGGTGCGTTTAAGGCTTTGCGTGTGATGGTTATTATTCAAGACGGAAGTAGGTACTGTACTACTGTACTGTACTGTACTGTACTCTACTGTTGTACTTGTCGTTTACATTACATTACCGCCAAACGGGTGAGTAGCAGTCATTTCACTATGTGTATAGAATGCATATGGCGGCGGGGTAACTAGTCCTGACTGTACATTGTAATGCAGTGCACATTGTAATGTACTGTACATTGTTGTAATGACAGCGATACCTACTACGGAAATCGAGGCGTTTGGACATGACTTGGACATGACTTGGACATGACTTGGACATGACTTGGACATGACTTGGACATGACTTGGACATGACTTGGACATGACTTGGACATGACTTGGACATGACTTAGACATGACTTGGACATGACTTGGACATGACTTGGACATGACTTGGACATGACTTGGACATGACTTGGACATGACTTGGACATGACTTGGACATGACTTGGACATGACTTGGACATGACTTGGACATGACTTGGACATGACTTAGACATGACTTGGACATGACTTGGACATGACTTGGACATGACTGACTTGGACATGACTTGGACATGAAGTGGCACGGCGGTTACTCTGTGAGGTGTTTGGACATGATAAACTACTCTACTTCCCACCCAAAGCGCTGGTTTCGAGTAAAATACAACCCGATGGACAGACTGACGACCTACAGTATATAGTCATATAGGCATACAAAAACTCATACATACGTCAAAGGAAGAACGACATCTCGATGATTTTTGGTTAATACTATTAATACTATCAATTAGTATTAATAGTATAGATAGTATTAGACTATAAGTAATTAAATTCAATAGCATAAATAGAATAAAAGGTATAAATAGTATAAATAGTATTACCGATATTAATAGTATTAACAGTATTGATAGTATCAATACTATGAATAGGTTAACGTACCCCGTCATTCAGAAAACGTTTATCGCAGAAAAGCTATTCATATGTATGATATTAATGGTATCAATAAAAGTATTAATAAAACCTCTAGACTATCGTCGTAGCTTGTGGCTAACTCCAACTCACGCACAGACCCAGTGATTACCGTATATCAGGTATATTAAAGCTGTTGTATTAGATCCATATGATAGCTGCATCTACATTGTAATACAGGCAGGTCGATGGCTAAGCGTTGATAAGTGGTATATCGTCAAGTCAGCACAGTGATGTGCGTTGGCTTCACATTAAACCGTTTTTTCTACATGCTACATACCCAACGACATCATCATCATCAGTGCATCCAGTGTCCGTGCTGATTCTTCATCCTCTAGAGAGATGCAGCTTATTATTATGTGGTCAAAGACTGTGAAACAGAGTACACCAAACACTCGCAATGCATAGTAGTCCGGAGCATATATTATTGCATCAAGTGAGCACGGAAGTTGTCGTGAGCGGGTCAGGGCCCCAAGAAGCCTTATCCATCCACCAGAATGCTCCAGCACATTACCTTGCCAGCGAATATCGTAGGGGGGCATCATCCTTCAAGCCAGCGCAACCACCTTACACGCACTTTAATGGCCGTCGAAATCAGCCACCAGTATTGACCGCCTTGTGAGCGAAACCTGTACGGGATGACTTTCGACATACGGAGCTATGAGCAGCGTGAGGAAATGACCTGAGATGGGTGTTCCTCACGCACACCACGAGACAACTAACTGTACATTATACACGTATATGGGAACGTTGAGCATTGTTAGCAGAAACAACCTGAATAGCGCCGCCATCAAGTGTACATGGGAGAATGTCCGACGAATGTTTAGTGCACTCCTGACCGTGTTTAGTCTGAGTGATGTTAATGCGCCAGGTATAAGCGGCGTCATAAATGCTCACGCGAGAATGGAGGTTGCTACCGCCACTCCGTGTTATGATACAACACCCTCCTTGGCCACCCCCATCCAACGTTCCCTACCTCGGAATTACATGCTTACCAGGTACTGTTTTTTGCAGCTGACCGGCGCAAGAGATATCCGTCCTGTTGTGTCAACTCGATTTTGTTGTCTTCACCTCATTCTTGGTCGTGGAGTTGGAGGGGGAGTTCTTGGCCGAGCGCCTCGTGTCACTATCACGCTGCTTCTCTCTGTTAGTCGTCAAATATACCGAATCTCCTATTATATCCAATGCTTGACGCCGGTCACTTCGTTGTAGGACGTTTTTCTCTACTTTTCCCGCCTTAACCCCTTTCCATATTTCCCCTGTCGTGTTTTCCGGATGCACCAGCACGTTTCGTCGCCCCGCCGGATTCACACAACCCGGTACTTTACCGCCGTCGACACATTGGGGCCACTCGACCCGCGCCTTGAAAGACATCAGCCCCACCACCTTGGTGAGATCGTCGCACCACACACGCTTTTGATATCCAGTTGAAAGTTCTGTGCAATTTTCCCCTTGCCCCGTGAGTGGAAAAACTTCTGCTCTTCTTCCGCTTCAGCTCTTTCCTTATTATCCACAACGAAAAACAATATATACACATATTTCGAATTCGCTCACATAGCTTTCTTGCTGTATTCCTTATCCCGTTATCCTTCCTCGTCGAGAGTCTCCCCTCTACCCCGCAAACCCCTTAACACGCCACCCTTTCTCCCGCTATATTTCTTCGTCTGCAGAGTCTCCCCACTACGCTTGCGCTGCCAATCCAATCCAAACGACGCCTTATCGCCTTGCCGGCCGACGCGTTTCCACGCTTTTTTTCTGCACCTCATCGTATCGACATTTCGTGCAAATGAATCCACCGTAAACGATGGCTTGCAGCCAATCAGATTGCATTCATTGCTATTACTGTACCTTGACTTCCAGTGCCTCTCAACCACGATAGATACAAGGTAGACGTTCCTTTCTGGCTACATTGGATAAGGTACTACTACCATCCTATTCAGCTATTCAGCTAGTGCCGATGGAGTACGCTACCGTAGCAATCTAGATGTGCGTTGTAAGTTTAACTCGGTCTCGGCATTGATATCCGGGGCCCACACTTCGCCACGCGCTACTGGTCAGCATAGACTCATCCAGGTATGGCTGCGATAGAAGGATACCCGTCACATGAAGTACCACCAGCTAAGGCGCCACGTGGCCCATGACGGGGAATGGATCCATAGAAATTGGTGGCGCTAGTAGCCTAGACTAGATATAAAAGACGGAAGTGTGGGTGTTAGCGGAAACTTCGACATTGGAACCGTTTATCAGAACTACTCGCCGATCCGGAGCAATCATAGGGTGCGGCCGAATGTTAGCTATTACGCCCAGAAAGAAGAGGCGCACCTGCTTGGCTGGCCTGATGCTGAATTGTCTGAGCTGTGTAGCATTGGTGTATAGAATATTCCTCTGCACTGGCCTGAGTGAGTCTGGAAGCACTCGATCATCGGGAATGCATGCGAGTTACTGTTAGTCACAGAGGGACTTTATTGGTACTGACACTGGTAGCCTTGACTCCCAGTAAAGTAGTGGTCAGAGCTATACCATATCATACGACGCATAGACAATGGAGCCTACGCAGTAATAATAGCTTACGTTCTCGGTCTGAACTCATCTCTACGCAGCCTCAACCATCAAGAATACCATAGGTCGAGAGTACACAGTTTATAGTTTACTCTCACCCGAGAAACACAGGCATGATCGAACACATCGGGATACAACGCCAGCAGAAATATAGACGCAAATTATTCTGCAGGAGCTGCGTACCCTCCACGACCCTCACACACCGCTTGCGTTGGCAAAACAAGTTTAAGGATCCAGTCTCGTCAACGAAATTGCACGTGAGATGATGGTATCGAAAGGACGCCCAACAACCGTGGCATAGCCGTAGCATTAGTCAACGGAGAAACCAACCGAGTGACAGAGGGGAGCTACTCTTCTACAGTGATACCCTCTAACTCACGCGTAGGACAAGCCACAACATGTACACAACCCAACCCACCACCATCGTGGGAGATACTATCACAACGACCAGTGTAGCCGGATTAGGTGCGTACTCACTAAATAAAGAAGAAAAACTCCGAATCAATTTTCCGAATATAACAGAGATACGCAGGTCACCAAGGGTTGCAAGATAATCCGGGAACATACCGATGTTGCTCACTTGGGCACCAAGATACTTGGGAAGCTTTCCGCACGGAGAAGAATTACAAAGCATCACGGCAATCGCAAGCCGGTCGTAGTCGAATTCCATTTTTGGGCGGTTACGTTTCGAAATGCCATGTATTTTACTTGTCTCACGACGGCCCATCCATATGATTTGCGCCATGCGTAAGTTAACGCCTCATGTGCGCATAATGGCGAGCACGTCCCAGCGCACCACCAGCACTCCAACTACGATCCGAACCAAGCGATCAACCGGCAGAACCCTGCCAGTAGTCCATATCAATATCCGTCAATGCCATGAAATCTCCAAGGCTAGACTACGTCGAGGGAATTGTGGTTCTCCACCGGCAAGCGAGCCAACCACAGCACGACCGTACGTTGATGAAATTCAGAAGGAGTCCTGGGGCAGCATCGCTGCATACCAGGCTCGTTAGATGGATCCGAATAGACATATCTCTATCCCGTTACAGGTTACGGTTCGATTAACACGCATGCTTGCACATGTGTGGGAAAACCGATTGTTACGCGTGTGTCACCCGGCCCCATAGCACCCCTCACTCCTTGGCT
The DNA here is from genome assembly GCA_012845835.1 of Undaria pinnatifida. Classification (NCBI taxonomy): domain Eukaryota; class Phaeophyceae; order Laminariales; family Alariaceae; genus Undaria; species Undaria pinnatifida. The sequence continues at coordinate 20,276,850 of JABAKD010000020.1, forward strand.
GTGATATGTAAATCATTCAACTCAAAGAATGCACCTGCCGGTATCTCCTAAGCCCAGAACATGTGTTCCTGTACCAGTTTGTACGAAACAAGACGAAAACTGATTCTTCTGCACTTCAAGCGCAGATCACAACAACCTCGAATATGACATTACGCCGAAGATAGACTAGCCTGATGTCGCAACGCGAGCTGGGTGGGTTTTCATTATCCAAAGACGACGGGATTCTTACACGATGTCGAATGCACCACACAATTTAACCAACTTACGTTAATAAATGTTTTTTGTAAAGCTTGTGCGAATTGGTAAGTGCTATTTATCAGCATCAAGCGCATACCAGGTACACCAGGTACAACCATCGGATATTTTCGGATGTAAAGCCACCCTTGGACAACTTGGACACCCTCGACACTATATCTTTTCTTCAAGTTTGCTCAACACGTCCGTTCTGCACCGCCCAGGCTTTCGTGGCGAGGTTAAAATAACATCATGGCTGCCTGCTTCGCGTCGCATGTGGTGGTGTTTTCGCTTGCCATTTGGGGGTCAGCTTCCACGCCGTGCAACTCGTCGAGGATTGTCGCGCCGCCGATTGTAGAAGACACGGAAGGCGCCTACCAGTTAGCGGAGGCCATTAACTGCTCGGGTGGGTTGTTTGATGTCAAGTGGATTGGCTCCGTCTCGATTGAAACACCTATTTACGTGCTCGACGGCACCACCCTAAGCGTTACGGGCGGATCAGACGGGTTGTCATCTATTGACGGTTCGAACGAAACAGCGCTTTTTGCACTGGTCAATGGGCATCTACATCTGTCAAAATTAACGATGGCGAACGGCACTGCTGAATATGGTGGTGCAATCATGGCGACAAATTCTGTTGTGACAACATCAAACTGCACCTTCATCAACAACGCGGCACATTATGGCGGTGCCGTGTGTCTGTTTCATTCCATCTTTGAGGCTACTAAAACGCTATTCGTCGGCAACATTGCGTCAACCAACGGTGGTGCGATTTTAACAAGAGATTCGGATGTGACCGTGGGCCGGGGCGGGAGTTTCGAGGAAAATTATGCGCTCTATGGAGGCGCTGTTTGTTCGGAGCGCTCCGCAATTTACGTATCCGCTTCCACATCTTTCTTGGGCAATACCGCTCATGTCGGTGGGGGTGTATATCTCTGGTCGTCCCACTTCACGGCAAACAACGCGATCTTCGGTGGAAATAATGCTACAGGCTATGGCGGTGCAATCTCCGCGGGAAATTCTAGCGTAACGATTGCCAATGGCGCGCATTTTTTCCATAACAGCGCGACGTCGCAAGGTGGAGCTGTAGAGATGTATGTAAACTGTTCTCTGCTTCTGTCGGACGCAGTGGAGTTCGACAACAACACGGCGAAATTTGGGGGAGCCATTTCCGTGGAGCACTCGATGTTCTACGTGGATGGTCATGTTTATTTCTGGAGAAACGCTGCGACAGACTCCGGTGGAGCTGTGTACGGTGCCGCGTCGGACATTACTGTCACTGGAAACGCTCTCTGTGAGGAAAACGACGCTTTGTACGGGGCGGGGATGCGGCTATATAACTCCTGCTCACTCAACGTTTGGGGTAACATTACGTTTCTCAACAATACTGCATACCAAGGCGCGGGGATGTGGATATCGCTGCATTCAGACGTGGCTATACACGGATCATCTACTTTCGAATTCAACTCCGCAAATCAAGGTGGCGGGATGGTTATTTATAACGCCACGGCACAGTTCTCGGGCGGCAGCACTAGCAGCTTCTACACCAACACCGCTGAGCTGACTGGTGGGGCGATCCTGCTATTTAATGCGGGCGAAGTCACTGTTGCAGGCAACGCGACGTTTGCCAACAACAGCGCGGAGCTAGGAGCGGGTATTGCGGTTTCGGAAGGATCTTACATGGTCATGGTTGGCAAAGTCGTGATGGCGGACAACATTGCGTCATCTGCTGGGGGGGCTATGTACCTGGACGCGCCACATGAAGCACATGTCAATGGCACGCAGTTCTTGGGTAACCAAGCGATGCAAAGTGGCGGGGCGATAGTAGCGTATTCGACAGGAAGGGGAGACAACTATGCAATGTTCACAGATTGTGTTTTTGAACACAACAAGGCCAGCGACGCCGGCGGAGCGTTCTTCGTTGGAGGAGGCTTCGTTCATATTCACGAGTCCAGTTTCCACTTCAACAGTGCCGGTGAGTGGTCACGCGCCTGCTCGAACATATCTTGTCTTCCACGGTGATATTGGTATCTAGAAAGTCAAATGGTCGCAAGCAGGTGATTTCATTCTGCTAGTAAACGTCTCTGCTGTCACACTGGTGGTCTCATCGCGTGCAACTTGACCGTACTACGACTGGTTCTACCTGAATACGACTGAAACTTGTCGACACATATGCTAGATATTGAATACTTCCTTGCATAATGAGTACTTCCTTGCATGCGTATGGGTATTCTGCCAGTACCGTGCACTGTCTTTAGATGAGCAAGCGTTAGAAGGAATAGCGACCTCAGTGGCCGAGGGGTAAACATACCTCGGACATTTTTCGGAACCTTTACGCGTGTGACATCTATGCCCCATACCTCATACCAGGTATAAAAAAACCCCGTGGAGTGATCAATGCCTCTGGGAGGTTTACGAGACACTTCTACCGGTATTCTTGGGAGTTTATAGTTTATATATCGTTGTCGGGATGAAGCTAGCTACTGTAGTATCAAACGTGACTGAAAAAACTTTGCTGCACAAGAGAGGCACACATCGGGAAAATAAATCGCAGTTCGTTAGTAAATACTAGGTATGTGTTTCGCGTTGCGCGACTGTTGCCGAAGCTGTCCATTCTACCCCCCCGGGCGCTGTCCCTATTTCTGGCGCTCCTCCGGTACCGCAGAACGCGCTGGTGGAGCGGTCATGGTGTCGGGTATCGTACACTTTGAAAACTGCGTCCTGGCGGACAATGAGGCACTTCGAGGACCAGCAGTTTACAACGCTGTCACAGTATGGCTGGAATCCACCGATGTTTGCGACAACCAACTCCTCTGCGACGTCGGCAGCTTTCTTGACTGGAATCCTGTGAGTGACCCAAGGCACTAGCAGGTGGGGGGGCATGCTTGTGCTCGTGCCCATGCCTACCGGGTCACGCTGAGTCTCCGCTGTTCATGTCGGAGTTGCACATTTACACGAGTGTGTAATGTTACCGGGACAAAAACACTAAACAGGGCACCCTTTTGGGGTGACTGAATACTACTTTTCGTCAGTGTAGATCTATATATCCGTCCGACCGCGCCATTTGAAACAAAAAATATAATCTGACCAAAATATCTGTGGACAGATCGCGCGGGCTCATCACGCAGCAGCAAACAGTCACCACCACCACCACCACCACCACCACCACCACCACCACCACCACCACGGTATTAACGGGCATGGTGGTGGCTGGCGATGGTGTTCACGGTATAAACATCAATATTGGTTGTAGTGTTGATAGGTTTATACCTTGCTTCTGCTCTCTTTCACTTGGGACACAGCAGCACAACAACAGCGCGGCCCGTATCAACGTGCCTACAGATTTTGCTGGTGACTGATACCGTTTTCATTCCAAAGCAAGCAGCCGCACATAACGCAAGCTAACACACTACCACCACACATGACGGTATACCAGCTATACGGCTACGTCGATGGTGAAGGGGGGGGTGGTGATGATGGCACTTTTTCCAACTCTCCCTCCCATTCCAACAGCAGCAACAGCAGCAACAACAGTACGAGTCGTGCATGTCTGATACCCTCGTATTGATGGATGGCAATGACTACGTTCATTACGGCCACGAAAATAAGTGCTGCTGCCAACCATACACCAACGCACAGCAAGTTGGCAAACATGACTACTACAAGCAACTATCGTGCTGCGTGAGTCCCTAGCGATAGCTTTGCTTCGTTCCTAAAACCCCCTTGACTACGTATTTTCGCTAGCTGCATTGCACACTACGTGTTTGCCTAGGGCAAGAACTCCTGCCATGAGTCGAGTTCTAGTTCCCTTCAATCCGTTGTAGACAATGAAACGTCTCCACCATGGCGACTCTGAGGACGTTCTTGGCAGCTATTCGTGTGGCTGACGTGCTTTGCTTAGACAAACGATCCAATTTTGCCACTCCCTCGACACCACCAACGGAATCGCAGGGTTCTGCGTACGACACCGCCTGCGATTCCTGCCCCGTGGAGGATTACGATTGCACCGTTCCCTACTACGACATCGTTCAGCTTTGCGAGCCTGTTCTCAAGCACACCACTAGCCGTGCTCTGGATGGCACACTGGAGACGCTCAGACTGGAGCCGGGATATTGGCGAAGCTCTAACAGAAGCAGAGACATCCGGGAGTGTTACGAAGCCGACGCGTGCGTTGGAGGGGTGCAGGACTTGTGCGCTTCAGGGTACGAGGGACCCTGTGAGTGCACGTCACGTATGCTGCGCTTTAACCTTGCCAGTGTGGCAGACTCTACGCGCTTCAATACAAGCTTACATATTCTTCTGGTCCGGCATAACCTTCGAACTGCCAGAAGCACGAATTTATAGGGCGTGTGATTTTGCGAGCACTAAGGTCTTGCAGTGGGTGGCACGAGATGTATTTTACGGTAACTTTACTGTCTTACTTCTTTCACCCCGCCATCACGCCATCAGCAGCTTCTTTGTACTGAGAATTTTGATTTGTTCCTACCTTTAGGCCGTACTTCAGCACTCTTCCAAAAAGTGCAGTGCAATGTTCGAAGCCTTCTTGCGAGTGTTCTTGCTGCGTGGAACGTTTCTTCGACCTGTTCTCGATACATGGCTAACTGGCGGTCATGCCATGTAACTGTACCACAACGTTTCGACTACACCAAAGCAAGTCAGCCACCAACCTTGTAGATGCTAGCAGGTAGGCTGAAATAATGACGAGCGTGGATAGCACGCCGACCGTTAGTCGCAATATATGGACATTTCGTTTGTCCAGCTTGGAGCTTGTGGTGCGTGTGGCGTGCCTTGTGCTCAGTTGTGGTTTTGTTCAACCTAAAAAAGACGCGCAAGCACCTGGCCATCTCTTGCAAGCTCCAAACGAACATCAATGACAACATTCTTCACCTAATGATAGTCCATTAGCGAAAAACACAAGCCCGAAAAGGCGAAGGCTTGGACTCAGCAGCACGCCACATACCATCGTTTTGCGTGACTGGCGATTTCCGCGTTGGCCTAAACACCAGTATTAAAGAAAGCAACTACATCGTAACCGTTCCTCATCTTTACACCGTTCGTTGGTTTCTCCTCTTCGTTGGTGGAAGTTTGCGCTGTATGCGCGAACGGTTACACACCGGGACTAGGATTTACCTGCATCCAGTGCAGTGGGCCGCGTCGAAAGACAACAATAGCTCTCGGGATTGTTGTCCTGGTTACGTTGGCCATTATGGTGGCGGTCAGCTTCATCTTCCTGGGATCGTCGTCGGCCTTGACACCAACAGGGCTTCACGCCTCTTGCGGACAATTTCTTAGGGCTCTTTCTCGTTTGAAAAGCGCTAAGGCAACGCAGGCTATGAAAATCGTCATCGTGTCTTGGCAAATCGTCACCCAGGCAAGTTTTTCATATCCTGTGACTCCAAGTCACACAACACGCCTCGCTTGAATACTGAGTAATGTATAAAGACGACTATCCGGGTATATAGCCATAGCCGCAGGCGTGTCATGTTTCTAGAGGTGTTTTCCCTGGATTGCGTCCCCGCAACCTTCACGTTAACGCTGATGATGAATACCCTTGCTGACGAAGGCATCATCGGCGATTGCCTCTATCACGGCTGTTTGGAAGCACCAGGAATTGGGATGCATATAAACTCGTATCATACATCGACTGTTGCACCGCTGGTTAACTCCTCCGTCCCCCCATTACGCCCGCTTGTCCAATTAATGACCACCGAGGCAACCCAAGCACCCACGAGCCGTGCGCCCCGTCCCCCTTTTGCCCAATCCTCTTTCCTCCTACGCTCCGACGCTTTTCCGTCCCGGTACAGTTCGCAACGGTCGCGAGTATCACATACCCCGACGTGTATGCGGCTTTCCTCCGGTATGTCGACGTGTTCAACCTGAACATTTTTTGGATACTATCAGCGGGGTGTTTGATTGAAAGTAATTTCTACCACGGCCTTATCGTATCTACGATGGGACCCTTCGCAGTTGTGGGGTGCGTGCGGGCTTCCCACGCCATCAGCTGCAGTCGATGTCCTGCACACGACGAGGAAGCACGCGCCAAAGTCGATCAGCGACATGCGTCTGTCCTCTTCTGGATGTCGTTGTTGATCTACGCCACCGTGTCCTCTTCTGTTTTCCACACGTTTGCTTGCGACGATCTCGACGACGGAAGCTCTTTCCTCCGTTCCGATCATAGTTTAGAGTGCTACACCACAACACACAAGGTTTTCATGGCTTACGCCTGCGTGATGGTTGGGGTGTACCCGCTCGGAATTCCTATATTCTTCGCGTTTGTTCTCTATCGCAATCGTGCTTCCCTGAAGGTTGGGGTTGGCGCAGCGGCCAGGACGACCGATGTAACGAGTTTCAGAGAGTTGTGGGAACCCTATCGACCGCAGGTGTACTTTTACGAGGTAGTGGAATGTTTGCGTCGCGTGTTACTATCCGGTGTTGTTGTTTTCATTTTCCCCAATACAGCTGGACAAGTCGCCACGAGTTTATTGCTGGCAATGTTTACGGCCGCTGTGTTCATGGCCTTGGATCCGTACGTTAGCCGCTGGCATACATGGCTTGCCAGAATTAGCCATGCAGTTGTCATTCTAAGTCTGTACGTGGCGATGCTACAAAAGGTGGACGATATGAATGACGACAGTTCAAGTCAGCATGTGTTCGCGTGTGTTCTTGTAGCGACAAACTGCGGTTTAATTCTCACCGTCGGGGTCGAGGCCTACGGAATGTTTTCGGTCGCTGTTTTGGAAATGCGCAAGCCTAGGGCAAGCCTCTCACGCAGTACGACGGGAACATTTAGGATGAATTCGGTTGATTCTTCTGCGCGTGTTATGCCCTTGACCGAGTCGCCGCCCAATGCACTGTGCGAGGAAATGGGCTAGCTACATGTATTTAGCGCACTATGCATGATAGTGTGCTTTGAGAATTTCGCGTGGTCAGGGTTAGGTCTTCGAGGAACATGACTCGTCATTTGGGTTGGGATCCAGGAAATTGGCACCTTGTACTTCGAACACGACAAATAAATACCCTTGGTTCCAGGCCGTAAGTTCACAGCAGTAGCTCGGCAGCAGGCGTACTTTAGTCTAAACTCTGGGCTTAAAAAAAGTGAAAGGTCCAACCCTCAGCAAAGCAAAGCAAAACAAAGCAAAGCAAAGCAAAGACACCAAACATACCTAGCCTTCAAGGAACCCACGCCTGTGACGACTGTTGAACGCGTGATGCAACGTAGCGGTAGTTCAAATGTTTCGACCAATCATGGCTGCGGCGACTAGATGCTATTTGAATGTAATAGAAGATCGGATAACTCGATAAGGTAGCGGGTAAGTTGTCCGTACACGCAGTAACCGTCTCCGTCTACGCAGTAAAGGACGAAACGTGTTTATTGGTGTAGTGAATGAGGTATATCTGTGTCGGGGGTCGGGGTCAGAATGAGAAGATGGAAGCGAACATAGTTGCAGCCCTTGGTGATTGATGCAGGAGAAGATGTTACGTGAAGGTCAGCAAATCCACGCCGAACGCGAGCGAGTCAGGGGCTGTTGGTCATATTGCTGATAATGTGAGCAGGCCTAAGGTAGTCGATGGGTTGGTCAACCAGGACAGGTAATTTGTTCATCTCCCTTCGTGCTTCCTGGACGGCTGAAGTCGATACCCGGGATGGCCTAAGCAAAAGCGTGGTGGCATTGTGACGCCTACCCGTGCGAAAGAAGCGAGGGTTTATTGTTGCACACAAAGGAGGTATTTTAGAGGGAATGAAAGGCAGTCATTCTTATCGCTGCAATAGATAAACGTCGACTATATATAGACAAGCCACTAGTACGATTTTGCGACGGTTTGTGCAGCCTTTCACGAAACGGGCACATACCACCGTTGTTCAACACAGCTAGAGGTTCCAGCACAGGGTAAGAGCGCGTAACTTACTCCTGCTGGGAATTGTCTTGCTGCTTTTAGACGAGAAACCACTGACGTGGTTTGAGGTCTTAGTTCCTTTTCTGCACCACTTATAAGGGGAGTGTCGTAGCGGTTTCAACGATGATGTTTTTGATCTGTGAGTAGGTATTGTAGTATCAGGGTAGCAAACCTGTTATTCGACTCGCGCTTGGTATTGTAGGATGGTTTAAGAACATTCCGAGGTCGCTACGCCGGCGGAGGTGGGTGCTGTCAGACCCTTTAAACGTTAAAACTCCTGCATCCGGATCCTGGTGAAGATGGTTGGGTCTTTTTCAATATTTTTTACGGTGTAGAATCGAACCGAGGTTTCTGTTTGCAGTCTTTAGGTGCGGTGCGGTGCGGTGCGGACTTCGTGCTTGCGGTTGGTACTGCGCGATGCGATGCTGCAGACTGCGTTTTTTTTTTATTTCCTTATGATGCGATGAAATGCGAGTTGAAATCGTACGATGTGGTGCGGTTCGGTAAAAGCCGCTAAAAACCGCACAACTCCAAACCTGCACCGTAGAAAACTAGTTGATCTAAAAAGTCCTCTGGCTTTCTTGTGATTTTAATTTATGTGAGAGTCGAACGGTGCGGTGCGGTGCGGTGCGGTGCGGTGCGATTTTATTGACCCCTTCCAAGGGCTTCCCTCCCGAACCTCATTATTGCAGCGTAGACACCATCGCGGCAATTTCAGAATTACCTGGCCTATGTATACAATCAATGACACCATGGAATCATTACGCGTGCTACGATAGAAGTAGCATGCAGTTTTGGTCTGACATGAAAATGTTTCCGAATGACGTCGGATGTAGATCTTATGATCGTATGTTTTTGCATGATTCTCGTTCTATACCTAGGCCACGGCATTTTTCATCCGGTATATACGAGCATTTTCAATTTTCGCCAAATCAGTTTTTTGGAGAGAGATCTTAAGCTCCCAAGTTAGTTGAGGAATCTCGGAAAAAAAACAACAACAATGGTTGGTGCCCCTCTATCGTAGCACTTGTCTTTTTTCCATACACACTTCTCGCATATTTTATAGGCCAGTAGGGCCAATTCTGGAGTCACCTTGGTTGTGTCCGTGCGGCCGCAATGTTTTCTCGACGGTTTGCTTGGGCCACAGCATCGTTTCCACCCACCTGCATATAATAACATTGATAGTGTTAATAGGAATATGCACAAATGGTGTAGGACACTGATCAATTTAAGGCCCGATTAACTGAAAGGGAAACGCTGCAGCATTGAAACCCGCAAGCTCGAGGCGGGACGTAGGATCAGGCACTCACGCAGGACGTCTCGGGTGAAGTAATCGGGCGAAGAATGGACCGAATATAAAAGAAGAGAGAAAGTACAGGATATGCGCAAATCACAACGAGTCACGGTACACGAGTTGCAGTAACACGGGACGACGGCCGTTACAAACTAACGATATATTCGGGCGTTTGGCGTACGCGCGCGGTTGATAGATGAGAACCTATGGTTCAGACGCCTCAACCAGCGCCAAGCCCGTGTACCACCGGGTTTTTTCGGCTACACGAACTTTGAGTGTGACGAAACTCGAGTGGGTGCGCACGACAAGCATACCCGCCGCACCAGGCAAATTGCCTGTATGGGGAGACGTGTCTCGGAATCTCATGCAGGGTCCGTTGCGTCGGGTGCCATGGCGGGCTCCGATATGGGACTCAGGGGTGAGCGGAATAAAGTTTGTGCCGGGCTGGGTGCGCAAACACGCAGTATTTTAGGATGATGTCCTCCCAGGCCACCACCCGTGCGAGACGCTAGTGTCATACATGCGGGACGAGGTCAGCGTCCACGACTTCCTTTTCACGCCGCATAGGGGCACATCGGTAGAATTTCCGTATAATCGGGAAAAAAATCTCGGGCGCTTTTTTTGCGAACCGGATACCATCGGCCAACGATGCTTTTGTCCACACCGAGATGCAGGAACTTATCACACGGGGATGTGTTGTGAAGTGGGTGGATGCGCGGAGCTCCGACGGCCCCGCTTGAGCACGTATGATCTAGGCGCTGTTCGTTCAGGAAATGAAGCCGCGTCTGATTTACGATACCCACCCACTCACCACGGTACGCGGGAGGGTTGTGTTTTACATGGATACGGTAACGAGGGTTGCCCTCGTGGAGTCCGAAGGGTATTTCAAGGGCTCGCTAGACGTTTCATCGGGCTTTCACCATGTACTTTTGCACCCGGCGTCGTGGCCGTTACTCGGGCGACGGTACCAGGGCGTAGACTATGTAAGGACCGTGCTGCCGTTTGGGTGGTGCGAAAGCCCGTACGTTTACCACACGTGGAGCGAGGCCAATGTGGCACTTCTGCAGTCGAAAGGCATTCCTGCACTACCGTACATCGACGGCTCTTGGTTGGCAAATATGCAGAGCACGTACGGACAGCACAAGTGGGAGCCTAAGCACGGGAGTGTTGGGTTCTGGCAGCTTGCGGTGGGATGGTATGCTAGGTATTGCATGTTATTTAGCTTACACGCTACCATTTCTGGGGTCGGATTAGGTTTTGTTTGGTGGTTTCTGTTGGTTTCGATTTTCAGGACAGATCACTACTCAATATTGAGTACAACATGCAATTTCGGTTACTTCAGTAATACTGCGTTTTGTCCTTTACGCAATTGACTGCGTTAGCACATGCCACTGGCGGCAGGAGTCAATGTCTTGGACGCGCTTCATTGAGCGTGCGACGTCAGCCACCAAAACTCTTGTGGTATATACAACTCAGTACGGTACGGGGGTCACTTTTAGGAGCAAACTTTTTGACCGACTCGGCGAGTGACTACCGATGTGATTTTCGGTTTTGCGGTATGCTATGCACCGGCATGGAATTGGTTGTTCCACTGTGTCAAGATTCGGCCTCGAAAGGCCTGTAATTATCCCTATTTGAGATAATTGGAATGGGCTTCGTACGATAAGATAGGCGTTTTATATTCGGGATAGTCAGGGAATAGATCGGAGGCACGTGCACGTGCCTCCAATCTCAGAAGCCATCCGGGGCTCTGGTGGGATCGAATAAAGCTACGACTACGAAGGGTAAGAAAGTAAATACTCTCCGAGGACCTGCTCAATTGGCAGGCCTGCAGGGGGCACTTTGTGTCCCCACCATTAGCCTTACACATGGCGTCGTCTGCAGGAACGTAATGCCGTAGAGCCTTTCCTGCCCCCCCCCCCCGCCACAACGGCGGTATGTGGCAGGTTCTAGAGCCTTTTCTGCCCCCCCCCCCGCCACACCGGCGGTACGCGGCATGTTTTTGACGGGTGGCTTTTGCCTTGTTGTAGGGTCTGCGTTTCTTTCAGCTGCTTTTCTTGGCGTGTTGCTGGCTCCGTAGCCAGACCGTTAGAGGTGCGGGAGTGGGTTTTGCGGAGCCGCATCTTCGACTCATGGTCTAGTTCCTAGAACCGGGGTTTCCCCGTATCTTCCATATTTCTGCATACGCGGCTCATCAGGGTGGGCTAGTGTTAAGATACGGCCTCGAAAGGCCTGTAATTACCCGTATTTAAGATAATTTGAATGGGTTTCGTATGATAAGGTTGGCGTTTTATATTCGGGATAGTCAGGACATAGATCGGAGGCACGTGCCTCGGATCTCAGAAGCCATCTGGGGCTCTGGTGGAATCGAATATAGCTACGACTACGAATGCTAAGATAGTGAATACTCTCCGAGGACCTGCTCAATTGGCAGACCTGCAGAGGGCTCTGCGTGTCCCCACCATTCACCTTACAACTGCGCCAACGGAGTAATTTCTCTTTGCGTTTGAGGGAGCCTATCGCGCGAGCGACCTAAACCAAGCAGAGAAAACGAGGGTACCCCCCCCCGCCGTAGCCATACTATACCGTAGGATGCGTCTTGTGCCATCTTACAGTAGTGATTGGACTTTGGAGCCCAAGCAGTTCTCACTCAGACTTTTTCGACTGAGAAGCTACTCTACCCAATATAGTCAATATCGTAATAGATGGATCCGATACACGTACGAGCGAAAACATGGGTATTACTCCCACCGTAGCTTGCATCGCTTGCTATTACTACGGAACCTAATAGCCTCGAATCGCTACACTGATTATATCAGTACAAAAAGACCAATTTGGACAGCGAAGAAACACTGAAGTGCATCTTGTGATGACAAAAATCGTCTACGTTCATCCTCGGCGCTCATCCGTTCAATACCCACACTTACTCGCCGCCTGTGGCCTGTTCATGTCCGTTCTATCCAGTACAAATTGCCCGTTCACATGATGTTTGGCAAGTTTCCTTATGCTGACGACCCTACTAACACGAAAGTAGAATAATAGAGTCATCCCTCTATAGACTGGTGGGGTAGATGTATGTGTCCGATTGATCTCCTCAAGCGAGAAACTATCGGTTAGTCAACGATGAAGTCATTCAAGAGCATACCAGTACATTTTATTTGGACTAAAGCATACTTCGAAGTATAATAGCACGGTTGGTCGGGTAGTGCGAACGAATGCCTTTAAAGAATTTTTTTGGGTGATGACGGTGATGATGATGATTTTGATGATGTTGATGATATTGAGCTCCTCAAGTTTGGATGGCTCTATCATAAAAATAATGTTGGGGTGTGTTACCTTGCCCGAACTTTGCTATAAACAACGTCAGCTTCTAACGTCATCCAAAACAACAACAATACACTTTTCCGAGCAATGGTAACAAGGAGAACTAAGCAACGTTCGACGATTTACCTCCGGCTCGTGCACAATACCGCAAGCGAAATCTAAGTGCCTGTGTAAACCATCAACCAAAATATTCCGGCACTCCCACATCAACAACGTTGTACAGCGGCGCGTCTAAAGATAATCATTATCGCAGGAGAACACGAAGCACACTGCGGGTCATTCAACAAGCAGAGTAGTTAATGCGTATCTCCATACGAGCAGAGTCGCCACGATCACACAGGGATATTTTGAAATGTTGAAATCCTTTCATTTCCAGACGCAGGTGAATGGTGCAGTGACCTTAGGCAATCCCCAACACGAGCGTTTCAACCCCCCGACACATTGGTAGTGCTACCTGCTACTACCTGCTACTACCTGCTATTCAAAAATACCTCAAGCTCGTAGAGCAGGTACAACAGCTGGCACTTGTCTCCAAGCGCATTGATAGGCTCTGCGATATCGTATTAGTAGTGGTCGACGGTTATCAAGAACGTAAACGATGGCCTGACCATGTTGCGGCCGATCAAACGAATAGCGTTACCGTGGCTGTCTTCCACGTCAGTGCCGAGATTAACGTCAGCATTTGGGTGAGAAAGTAAGGGAGCGTGGAGAGGTGACGAGGGGGAAGCGGTGGGGAGGGGCGTCATCTCGTTGAAAGGCGGATGTCGAAGACGGGAAGCGACGCGTAGCGGACGTGGGCCTACGTGTGCGTATGCTTTCGCGTCGGCAAACGTTGGATTGTACACGTACTGTATCCCCGCGTTTGACACAATTGTTGGTCTACCCCCGTGACGTCCTGGTTCAGCTTTCCTTCCCTTTATGCTTCTGTCGTGCACCATAGTCTGTGTTCTCTGGCAAGGGCCACGGGTTGAGGGGATACCACTGAAAATTTGAAGCCTGACAACCGAGACTTGTTTTGATGCGGTGTAGTCTAGACATATTGTGAGAGTTCGATACGTGCCAAATTCCCTGTGCCATCTTGTAAATTAAAGTATTCCACGCCAACAAAACGACGAGATTTGTCACGAAGCAACAAATTCCCGACAACCCACCTCCAACAGAACAATTGCCTATGCAACAACAAACGTCTCGCCCTCAACCCGGGGTGGGCTGGGACAAACGCACCAGCTGGTCCCCGGCGCCGATGCTCGCGATGTATTTATAAATTTCGTGTCTAAGTCCTGAGCAAACTGGTTGTCCATTCCGCTGATGGCGCTGGGGATGAGCTTGTGCCGCTCCACCCGGTTAAAGCGGTTGTTTTGAGAGTGCACAGGCTGTACCCGTGCATCAACAGGCGTCGAGCAAACGTGACAGGGTTCGCGTGAGACTCGACCAGCGCAAACAGCAACACCGCGGTAGCAGCGCCATCAGCACGAGGGGACTCGGCGCAGCGAACGCAGGCGTCGCTATCTGTCCGCAGGCGGCGTGCACGCGACAATCTCACTCCGATCCTATCTCGGTCAGATTGCGGTGTGGCACATAGACTTCAACGATGCGGGAGACTGGGTTCATAAGGAGGCCCACACTACCAGTAATGGGGACCTCTTCAGTCTCGCATGTATCCTGTATTATTGGCGTGTGCATGGCACGCACTTCATTGAGTCTGCCGCGGCCAACACACGGGGAGGTGTATGTCCTTGGCGTGTCCTCATTGGTGGTCTCCGCCTTGTGATAGGCGACGATAGCTTCTCTTCCTTCTTTACCGTGCCTTCATCAGCACGAGACCTTTGTTAGTCGTTGTCCTCACCTATCCTTGAGACGCCCCCGTCGTCGAATGGCGGCGTCGTTGAGAACCATACGACAGAGTGGACGCGGTAGTGGCGCAACGGAAACGGATGCATCAAGGAGGTCGTGGAGAGTATTCCTGGACTTGACGGTCGTGTCGATATACAACCTGGAAATACTCGGTGCTAGATAAGACGAGGTGAACTCAGGAGGGGGAGACGCGGGGAGGACTCACTTCATGATTAGCAACGCGGAGGCTATCGGTAGTCTTCTCCGCGTGGTAGAGTTCAAACGACGCCCCAAGTCCACCAATACGCCATACCAGGTATGCCTTTCACATGGTTGAAGGTCACGTCAATTGGCTGTTCGATATAGCTTGTCTCAACGAACAAAGTAGGAACAACGATGGTCACGAAGGATCGTCCGACGGGGTATTGTCGGATTACCCGACGGTGCATTGCGGAATATTATAGCATGGGAAGGACACGTGGAATAATCCCGAAGGTCCTTGTAGACTGTTCCTGGAACCAATCTAGGAACACGTGGAAATATGAGAATGTAGCACCTGTAGTATTTGGGAATTTGGGGCGTTGAGAATATTGCCTGGTGTGGAGCGAGATGGCTTCGCCCACTCGCCTCACTCCATCTCTTTCCCTCTTATCAGCATCCGGGACCAGCTAATAAAGACATCTATATACCATCTTCTTCACACTGTGTGTTGCGGTGAAGCTCGCGCCCTGAGACTGGGCTGCTGGGAGCACATTATTCTTCGCATAACCGATTTAATCCAACACGTTAACGTGCTTTACGTTTGAATCGGAACAATGCCTGGAAGTGAGCATGACCAAGAGGAGGCCGGCTCACAAGAAGAAATGATGGTCTTGCTGAGATCATTGGTATCCCGACAAGATCGACTGGAAGAGCGGATGGCCAGCGACCGGGGCCGTGGAGAGGCCCAGTCCAACCCTGGCAGGGAACGCCAAGATGGAGTCGTAACCGGTGGGAACTTGCAAGCCCCTGGTGGTGGTGTACACGTAGACGAGATTAGGTATGATGAATCCGTTGAGAGTTCAGGTGTAAATGTAGGCCCTCGTGAATTCAGTAGTATAAAGCAGGCAGTCCTTAAATTCAGCGGTAAACCTGAGGAATTCCCCGTATGGAGTAAGCGGTTCGAAGCGTTCGTATCGATGAGTGGGTGTTTGGGTTCTATGCTTACAGACATAGAGGTAGCTGTAGGTGACACAACCAAAGACACGCAATACTTTATTTCGCAAGGTTTGAGCCGTCCACACATCAAGAATGCGCGGGTTGCATGGATATGTCTGACCGAGAGCATGACTGATACTGACCTATTAGACAGAGTGTTTGCCAGGCAATCGCCAAGCGGTGCTTGGAGAATGCTTCGGGATTGGTTTCTTCCGAAATCAGTTGCCACACAGGTCAAATGGTCGGACGCGTTTGATGCAGTGAAAATGGAGAAGGGTGAGGAGCCCATGAAATTCTTCAGTCGCGTAGACAAGATTGTTGGTACTCTTGCTTCGCTTGGTGTGCCGAAATCAGAAGGAGAGGTGAACCGCAAACTGGTACGAGTTCTTACAGCTGACTACGAGATAGAACAACGCACACAGTGGGTGTTTGGGTTCTATGCTTACAGACATAGAGGTAGCTGTAGGTGACACAACCAAAGACACGCAATACTTTATTTCGCAAGGTTTGAGCCGTCCACACATCAAGAATGCGCGGGTTGCATGGATATGTCTGACCGAGAGCATGACTGATACTGACCTATTAGACAGAGTGTTTGCCAGGCAATCGCCAAGCGGTGCTTGGAGAATGCTTCGGGATTGGTTTCTTCCGAAATCAGTTGCCACACAGGTCAAATGGTCGGACGCGTTTGATGCAGTGAAAATGGAGAAGGGTGAGGAGCCCATGAAATTCTTCAGTCGCGTAGACAAGATTGTTGGTACTCTTGCTTCGCTTGGTGTGCCGAAATCAGAAGGAGAGGTGAACCGCAAACTGGTACGAGTTCTTACAGCTGACTACGAGATAGAACAACGCACGCTCTTGTACCGCGATGAAATCACCCGAGCTGAAATAGAGAGCATTGTCAGGCAGAGGCACCTGAGACTTCCCGTGCAAAAAGGAAAGAACGTGGGTCAGGCACTGTTTTCGAATGGTGCTGCCCGAGGTGGCCGCGGAGGTGGGCGTGGAGGTAACCGTGGAGGTGGTCGCGGATCCAACCGTAACAATGTTAGGTCGCGAAACAAGGAATCAGCGAATGCTGATGCTAGCCAGGGTAGCGAAGGTAGAGGCAGCCCCCCCACCCCCAAGCAGACCATCCCCCAATCAGAGTATGATAAGGTGAAGGGTAAGTGTATCCGTTGCTTGGAACCCGGGCACATGTGGTACCAGTGCAAGGCTCGTGTCACCCCGGCTTCGGAGAGGACGTCTGGCGAAGGTGCACAGGAACAGAACAACAGTGGTGAGACTGTGTGCTGTCTTGCGAATGCTATGTTTAGCCGTAGTGATGACTCGTGTACTGAGGAACGTAGTGAGAGCATAACGGAGAGCTTAGCTGAGAAATGGATAGCAGACAGTGGTGCTTCATTTCACATGACTCATTCGGCTGACCTGTTGAGTGACGTACGACTGTGCGACGACAAGGTTAGGATCGGTGACAACCACCTGATCGACGTCGTGGGGTATGGCACGCTGACTGTAGTCTTCCCCGGAGATCTAACTGTTAAACTGTTAGATGTGGCATACATGCCGGACTTGGCGTTCAATTTGTTTTCGCTAATGGCCGCGCATAAGCAGGGAGTAGGATTCATGACCGAGGATGAGGGCTTGTGCATTTCTCTTTTCGATGGACGGTTGAGATTCGAGGGTGATGGATCTAGTTACTCCAACTTCGCTTGCAGGATAGAGCCAGACAACGGCTATGTGCCGTTTCCCCTATTGACACCCGACCCCGCTGAGAACCGAGGGGAGACTGGTTGCGATTTTCCCCTGGTGTTTCCCGTGCTTGCCCCCGGTAGCGCTGCTTCTGCTGAGACTGCTGTAGATATTAACATCTTCCACTGCGTGCATGGCCACTCTAACGAACTACTGCTGAGAGAGACCGCAAAGGCACTTGGTGTAGAACTGTTAGGGACGCTAAGACCCTGTACTGGCTGTTCTATGGCGAAAGGTTACCGCAAACCAATCCCCAGCAGTACTAAGTCGCGCGCGCCAGAGAAGTTGGGACGGGTCTTTGTTGATCTAAGTGGCCCTAAGAGAACCCCTTCTCTGTTGGGTAAGAGGTATGTCATGCTAGTGAAGGATGACTTCTCTCGCTACGCCTGGGTATATTTTCTGAAGCACAAATCGGATGCAGCAGACGCGTTTAGGAAGTTTTTGGCTGATGTGCGCGCCGACGGTGTCCCCTCGAAGGTTGAGATTGTAAGGTCTGACAACGGTGGGGAATTCTTTGGTGGGGAGTTTGGAGAGGTGTGCAAACAGTTTTGCATCAAGCAGGAATTCACCAACGCGGACAGCCCAAAGCAGAACGGTGTTGTCGAGAGAGCGCTAGGCATCATTCAGAACGCAGCGCTTGCTGCGTGCATCCAAGCCCCTATCATTTTCCCGCTCGTTCAACTACCGCCGACTGAATCCCTGTGGGCGGAAGCGGTGCACTGGTCTTGTGACGCCTTGAACCACACCGCAACCACTGCCAACCCCGGCAACAAGTCTCCGCATGAGATGTGGCATGGAGCTGCCGCACCTGCCTCGCCACACCCGTTCCTTCGCCCAGCGTACTGCCGCTGGAACCGCCCGTCCAAGTCGTCACCCCGGGCCGAGAGCTGCTTTTACCTCGGGCCGGGCATCGACCACCCAAGTGACTCTTTGCGGATGCTCACGCGGGGGAACAGGGTGGTGGAGACTCGAGATGTGACCTGGGAGGCAACGCTTGATGTGGGAGCGGTACTATCCCAGCTGCCGGAGGTACCGGAACAGGGAGGGACGCAGGGGCTAGAAGATGCGCCAGAGCTGGGAGGGACGGAGGACTTTGTCTCCGCCCCGACGACTCCACTGCCGGTTTTGGGGAGGGGAATTCCTCACCAACTCCGTGCGGTGTCCCCGATGACGCCAGCGGTGTCTCCGATACCGCAAGCTGGCGACGAGTTTCGCGCCGAATATGTGGAGCCGAACGATACATCAGCGGTCAGCAGCGAATTATCTGACAGCGACTCTTCGTCTCAGGATGGAAGCGACGCGTCGGCCTCTGACGATGAAGCTCCAACCCCCACGGCGGTCCGGACTGCTGCACGCCAACTTGGAGCGCACATGTCAGGACCGGGCGATGGTGAAGAGATTCGGGAGGGACGTACGAGAGCGCAGACCAGGGCGCTCAATCGGGAAGCGGCAGCAGGACTGATTAGTGCGATCGGGCCCTGTGAAGGAGGCCGTGTGTTCCAGGCGCCACTGGCGGCGAATGAAGCGGAGTGTGAGAAGACGAAGTTGCCGGATTGCCTTGTCAAAGAGGCTGAACCGGAACCAACGTCATACACCGCAGCTCGTAAGTCGAAGCATTCGGACGTTTGGATGGACGCGATGAGATCGGAGTTTGATGGACTCGAAGCTGCTGGAACGTTTGTGGAGGTTTCTGAACTTCCCGCCAGTAACAATATCGTAGAGTCAAAGTGGCTCTTGAAGTGGAAGAGCGACGCGCACGGCATGATTGATAGAGCTAAGGCACGGTTGGTAGCTAAGGGCTATAGTCAGGTAGAGGGAGTTGACTACTTCGAGACTTTTGCCCCCACTGCCTCGACCACGTCTAACAGACTCATTGCAGCAATGGCGTGCAAGCTTGATTGGGACTTGAGACACTTGGACGTTGACCAGGCCTTTATTCAGGCAGAGTTGGATACCGAGATTTTCTTGAGACTTCCTCGCGGTTGTGGCGAGATGTCCGGTAAGGTAGTCCTACTCAACAAAGCCCTTTACGGGCTGAAGCAGAGTGGCCGCTCATGGTACAAGCTACTGTCGTCAACACTAGTAGAGTGTGGGTTTGAGCAGTGCTTGGTAGACCCGTGCGTGTTTCGACTAATGTTGAATGACGCGGTTGTGGCGATGCTGGTGGTCCACGTGGACGACATCAAGATCGCAGCGACCAAGGGGGTGACGGATTCGGTAGTAGCTGATCTCAATAAGAGATTCCCTACAAAACATCTGGGCGAGGTTACGTGGTACATGGGTAGCGAGTACAGGAGGGATCGTGAGAAGGGAACCTTGGAGATTTCACAGACTCAGTTCATCCGAAACGTTGTCGACCGTTTCGGTATCACTAAGACCAGCCCCATCCCCGCTTCACCGTCGTTGGACCTCAGGCACGTGAGTGATGAGGAACCTGTGGTGGACGCGAATTTCCGTGAAATTGTGGGGAGTTTGATGTGGATTGCGAACCAGACGAGACCTGACATCTCAAACGCAGTGCGAGCGATTGCGCGGTTCTCGCACGATCCTAAGGAAGTACACGTGAAGGCTGCTAGGAAGGTTCTCGAGTACTTGAGCGCTACAGCCCACTTGGGCTTGACTTTCAGGAAAGAGAGTAAGTTGGGGGATGTACAGTTGGAATACGACCTAGAGACGTACGTAGACGCAGACTACGCCCACAAGGCCGAGGACAGGCGTTCGGTATCTGGTGTAGCTGTTTGCTGCGGAGGAACGCTCGTATCTTGGTTTTCTAGGACGCAGAAATGCGTTACGCTCTCCACCACTGAGGCCGAGTACGTAGCGATGGCCGACGGGGTGAAGGAGGCCCTGTACGTGCGAGGAGTCTTGGTTTTCTTGATGCCTAGTCTTGGATCGCCGAGCATTGGAGTGTTTGAAGACAACAAAGGGGTGATTGACTTGGCCAAAAACCCACTGAGTTCGTCAAACAGCAAGCACATCGATGTGAGGTACCACTTCCTGCGCGAGTTGGTGGGAAAAGGAGATTTATGCGTCAAGTACTTAAGGACGGAGGATCAACATGCGGACATTCTCACCAAGGCGATTGCTCGGGAGAGTTTTGAGAAACACCGTGACTTTTGTTGGGGATATAAGTTTTCCGTCGTAAATTGCTTTTGGGGGTTGCCAGTGTTGTTGGAGGCTTGTTAGTTGATCCAGCGCCAGGGAGGGTGTTCGATATAGCTTGTCTCAACGAACAAAGTAGGAACAACGATGGTCACGAAGGATCGTCCGACGGGGTATTGTCGGATTACCCGACGGTGCATTGCGGAATATTATAGCATGGGAAGGACACGTGGAATAATCCCGAAGGTCCTTGTAGACTGTTCCTGGAACCAATCTAGGAACACGTGGAAATATGAGAATGTAGCACCTGTAGTATTTGGGAATTTGGGGCGTTGAGAATATTGCCTGGTGTGGAGCGAGATGGCTTCGCCCACTCGCCTCACTCCATCTCTTTCCCTCTTATCAGCATCCGGGACCAGCTAATAAAGACATCTATATACCAT
Organism: Undaria pinnatifida; assembly: GCA_012845835.1. Classification (NCBI taxonomy): domain Eukaryota; class Phaeophyceae; order Laminariales; family Alariaceae; genus Undaria; species Undaria pinnatifida. The sequence goes on from JABAKD010000020.1 coordinate 20,297,922, forward strand.
CTTCTTCACACTGTGTGTTGCAGTGAAGCTCGCGCCCTGAGACTGGGCTGCTGGGAGCACATTATTCTTCGCATAACCGATTTAATCCAACATTGGCGGCCCGTTGGCGTCTACCTCGTCGTGTGACCGCACCCTCATCTCGATGTTGCTGACGAAATAGCCCGGCGTACCAGCCATCTTCAACTGTCGGAAAGTGTTAACGGCGTAGCAAAGGGGAGGGCACAAGAGGAAATGACCTAAGTCGTGCTTGTTGACTTGTCTTGTCTTTTCCTTTTCTTGCGTCATCTTTTTGTTTTCTTTTCTTTTCCTCTCCTTTCCCGATTCGCTTTCTTTTCTGATATTTTCTTGCATTTTCCGCTTTTTCCTTGGCTTTATTTTTTTCCAATTGTCTTGAGTCTGACGTGTGTGTACGTAGTGATAGGTACCACGTGTAATATTTGTTTCAAAATATGTACGTGGTAGTATATACCTTCATGCGACCTAATGAGGTTTGATTCCCCCCACCCCCCTGCGCCCCCGCTAGCACCCCCCCGTCGTTTTGTTCTCTCACGCCGCACCACCTAAAATCAAATCTGCTAGAGTAATAACACTACCATACCGTTGATATCACCTCATTACCTTTCTAGTCATCCACGCCGTAGCTCCGATTCATACTCCCCCCGCCACCCCCAACGCCCCCTCCTTCCCCACCACTCGCGCCATCGCCTAGCACAACGCGTATAGCAAGTTCCTAACAGATATACCTTTATGCGACCTAAAGCTGTTGGAAATCTCCGTTCCCCGCCCCTTTCGAACACTCCCCCCTCTCCTTACCGGTTGTACGACGTACAGGATATACTACATGATATACATGATAAACTGATGCATTCATTCCGCAACCGTCAGATTTATCCCCTTGAGGGACTTTTAGTTTCCGCGCACAGATTGAGTTGCCCCCCGCCCCCGCCCCCGCCCCGCCCCTGCCACTCCCTCTTGTTCAAAGCCCGACCCCCGACCCCTTAAAATCTCCGCCCTCCCGTTACCAGTTATACGACTTACAGGATATACTTGATAAACTGATGCATCTCCTTCCACAGCTGTCAGATTTTGTCCCCCTCAAAAACGGGTTTTATCGTTTCCGCATACGGACTGACTAACATCACCTTGTTGACCCTGGTAGATACACTCACTGTAGTTCCAAGGGCAGTCGTCGACCTATATCCTTAATGAGGACACACAACCCGTACTACGCGCGATCGAAGTATCACACACAGCTCGCAAATATGAGTTTTATAAAACTTAAAATACACTCCAGCTGTGAGATCGAAGACTTCAAGGTTATGTTCTGTAGGATTCGTGGATTCCAGGTAAGGGTATGGGAAGCTTACAGAACTTCCACAAGTTTCGGGTACGGGTATGGAAGTGTTATAGAAGTCATTTAAGTTGCGGGTATTGTGGAACGGGCGTACAGAACTCACAGAAGTTCCAGGAGGGGGGGAGGGGGGGAGGGGGGGAGGGGGGGGGGGAGGGGGGGAGGGAGGGGGCGAGGGGGCGAGGGAGGGAGGGGGGGGAGGGAGGGAGGGGGGGGAGGAGGGGGGAGGAGGGGAGAGGGGGAGGGGAGGGGGGGGAGGGGGGGGGGTCGTTCTGCCCAAGAGACTGAAGTCTGGGTCTGGCCATCACCGTCCTGAAATTCGTGGGCATTCCAATCGCCGTCACAATATTGCGTAAGATCGCCCTGACTTCTCCGCCGTGTTGCGTTCTCTCCCCAGTGCCATTGATGCACTTGATACCCTCTTTGAGCCCAATGCCGTCTTTAGTCGGTTCCTAGGGTCTGCTAATATGACGTTTTTTCTCGATTCCTTTCCTTGCTTCCTCTTCTTGTCTTGTCTTTTCTTGCTTTTATTGTCTTTTTTTTTCATTCCTTTCCTTTTTCGTTTTTCGCTCTCCTTTCTTTTCTTATCTTTTCTATTGTTTCCTTCCTCTTCATAGCTTTTCTTTGTTTTTTTGGTCCAATTAACTTGCGTTTGTCGTGCGTATGCGTAATGATAGGTACTACGTGCAATGTATACGTGGTAGTCTTTCTTGGGTGGCAAGCGGTATGGTCGGTTTTTCCAGGTGCGGGTAGTGAGACGTATGTGCACCAGTGTGGACCTGGCATGACTCCTGATTTCACTTTTTAAATGTTTCTGGTCGAGGCATGATTTGCGTCAGCTGAGATATATTATGAAAATTGAAATAGATATATGCGTGGGTTAGCTAACCACCCCGCTTGCTCTTACTCAAACGCCCCCCCTAACATCAAGATCTGCCAGAGTCATGAACACTTCCACGCACTTGATATCACCTCATATTATCTTTCTAGAGCCATCCATACCGCTCCTTCAACTCACTCCCCCCCCACCCCCCCCCAACGCCCTCACCTTCCCCACCACCCGCACCATCGCCTAGACCTAGCACCACACGTATAGCAAACCCCTACATCTACGCGATATAAAGATGATAAAAAAGCCTTTCACCCCCCCCACCCCCACCCCCTCGAACGCTCCGCCCTCTCCTCACTGGTTGTACGACTTACAGAATATACTCCGAGTATATGATAAACTGGTGCATTCTTTCCAAAACAATCAGATTTATCTCCTTCAAGGATTTGTAGCTTCCACGCACAGATTGAGATGCTCTCCCCCCCCCCCTCCGCTCCCTCTTGATCAAAACCAGCCCCCCACGTCCTTAAAAGCTCCGGCCTCCCGTCACCGGTTTTACGACTTACAGGATTCACTTGATAAACGGATGCGTTCCTTCCACAGCTGTCAGATTTGGTCCCCCTCAGAAACGGTTTTTATAGTTTCCGAGCACAGACTGACTAACATCACCCTGTTGACCCTGATAGCTACACTGTAGTTGCAAGGGGAGTCGCCGACCTATATCCTTAATGAGGACACACAACCCGTAATACGCGCGATCGGAGTATCACACACAACTTGCAAAAATGAATTTCGACAAAATCTTCGATCTCGCAGCTGGAGTGTTTTCTTATTTTTTTAATATTCGTGTACCACCTTTAGTTTGTGGATTTTCCCTGGGGTATTCCTCAGCTCCAGAGTGACTGGAGCCTGTCCTGTGACCACGGACTTGATTATTCGAGCTAATATTAGAACAACAAGATCAACAACAACAACAACAACAACAACAACAACAACAACAACAACAACAACAACAACAACAACAACAACAACAACAACAACAACAACAACAACAACAACAACAACAACAACGACAACAACAACAACCTCACCGGTCGCCCCGGCGGTGTATTAGGTTATCCTCGAGCCTGGTGTAGGTCAGTTTCGCGAGTTCGAGCCCCGCCGAGTGCATACTATATAAATTCGCCCCCCCCCTCCCCCCGCCCCCTCCCCCCACCTCCCCAACCCCCCACACCCCATCCCAACCCCACCTCCTCGAACACTCCGCCCTCTCTCTACTCACTGATTGTACGAGTTACCCCAGGATATACATGATAAACTGATGCATTCTTTCCAAAACCCTCCCATTTATTCCCTCAAAAAAATGTAAAGTTTCCACGCACAGATTGAGCTGCCCCGCCCCCCCCCCACCCCCCCCCCCCGTGGTAAACTGGTGCATTTTTTTTTTTTTCTTCCCAAAACCGTCAGATTTATCCCCTTAAAAGGATTTATAGCTTACACGCACAAATTGCCCCCCCCCCCCCCTCCAACCCCGCTCGCTTTTGATCAAAACCAGGCCCCCACGTCCTTCAAAACTCCGCCCCCCCCTCACCGGTTGTTCGACTTACAGGATTCACTTGATAAACGGATACATTTCCCTCCACAGCTGTCAGATTTTGTCCCACTCAGAAACGGATTTTATAGTATCCGTGCACAGACTGACTAACATCACCCTGTTGACCCTGATAGCTACACTGTAGTTGTAAGGGGGGTCGCCGACCTTAATGAGGACACACAACTCGTAATACGCGCGATCGGAGTATCACACACAGCTTGCAAAGATGAGTTTCGACAAAATCTTCGATTTCACAGCTGGAGTGTATTTTCATTTTTTATAATAAAGTCGTTGGGACTTTTTCTTGTGCTCAAATTGACTTGCGGAAAGCGCGAGGAGAGCGTTAGTTAGCAACACTCGATGGAAAATCGACGAGCAGTGAGATTGATTGCTGAACCCTGTGTACAATAAAAAATAAAAGGCGAGAAGCGGGGGGAAGAAGGGATGACACTTGTGACCACGGCTTGTCCAGATGCTGGAAAATGTAGAAGTGGGCGAAAAAAAATAATATCCTTGATGAGGACACATAGTCTACATACCTGGTAGTAAGCGCGATTGGAGCATCACACACAGCTTGCAAATATTGGAGTATGAGTTTCGACGCAATCTGAGTATTCGATCTCACAGGTTGAGTATTTTATTGTTTTTGTAATAATGTACTTTATGTGGGTCTGAGGAGAGCTGCCGGCTGTATTACGCAGAATTTTAGATTTGATGGTGTGGACAGCGGACCTCGGTCAAGCGTTTCATCAAAAAGAACATGCACATAACGTGCGTCAGGCTCGGATTAAACACACTTTTAGTGAATTTGTGAACCGATGCTGAGATTGAGAACACGGAAAATCATGCAATTTCAAAACATTAATGTGTTTTTTCACGTTCTTTGAGTATCGTGAAGCAATTCAAAAGGTTGCACTACGGCGGGAGTTTTATTTATGGCTAGTACGAGTATAACATACAAGCTTGAGCATTGGTCAAAAATCGTTTTGGTCCATGTCACAGGCTGAAGCGTTTTTCTTTTTTTTTTTTCTAATATAATTAGTCTATAACGCAATATACCTACAATGGGACCCGAAGGGTGCGCCAGCAAGCGTTGGGCTGCGAAAGCAACTGAGTTAAATCGACACACGACGCGTATGAAAATACGTGGAAGTGTGGTGAGCTAAAGCTTTATTTTTCCCCATCCGCCGGAGGATGGAAAAAAATAAAATAAAAAAAAAACGCAGCTGGTGTTGTGCATCATTCGTCATGATTCATTACACCAGTAAAGGGGTGTGTGTCACAGCAGCTTAGCAGCATCGCCGAACCAAATCACAGCAGCATAGCAGCATCGCCGAACCAAATCACAGCAGCATAGCAGCAGCAGTGCTTTCCTACAATAATAGTTGTATGGCGCGGGTTGGAATGCCATCCTAACGAACTTGAAATGCCAGCTTTCTCGCACACGGAGCATCGCCCCCTCCTGCTCCTTGACTATGAGTGAAGTGTTGGTACGACAGCAGTTAGTTTGATATCGAGGTGAACAATTCCGACATGCAGTGGTCTGTGGTCTCCCCGAAAAAGGTATGTTATTTTCTTCTATACTGGCGATGTTGTTGTTGTTCTCACATTAACTCGCATAATCAAGGCCGTGGTCACAGGACAGGCTCCAGTCACTCTGGAGCTGAGGAATACCCCAGGAAAAAACACACACAACCCAAGGTGGTACACGCATACACGCTACATGCAGTCTACTGCTGCTGCTGTACGTAGTGGTTGTTCTGTGAAAGTGCGGGGAATCCATCAAAGTCCGAAATCGTGCGCCACAAAAATTATTACACATACGTATACATGTACGTATTATACGTTAGTGCTCTCGATGAAAATCCAAAACACCTCCGGTTTCGATTGCCACGTACTCACCAGAGGAAAGCAAATGGAATGTCAGCGTACGGGGGACGCATTCACAGGTACACAGAGGGACCACTCTCAAGTTGTGTGGACGTTTCTGGACGCTTTCCTGTTTGCCGGAATGCGAATGCCGCGTGGTCACGGCACCCGAAGGCCGACGGCCACAACCGAATCGGCCTCCCAGAGCGTCAAGTGATTAGACATTCAAAAGCAGCATCGGCGAATAAGAGCAGTGGTGAGTGCTATGTGTGCTTGGTTGTTTTCAAATAGAGAACATGAGTACAACCTTGACACACAAGAGTGGGCGACGGGGTTGGTTGCGTCGTTCTTTCCTGTCCTGCTCACTCCCTAAACATCCTTACTTGTAGAACATGAACTACGCCAGCAATCCCAGTGCGTATTTAGTCTAGACTACTCCTGTACAAACCGCACGACCCACTCAGGGGAGTCACCCATTCCCTATCATACGTCCTTCACGAGAAATGTAACAGAACAGCAGCACGCGCGATCGGCGTGAAACTATCTAGATACAAAGCAAGGTCGACGAAATTGCTAACCTCACGGGTGAAGTCGGTGGCTGTGCTAGTAGGTGAAGTCGGTGGATGTGCTGGAAAGGTTATCAACACGGGCCTGATATATTGCGCTTTGCCATTCACAGGGAAAATTGATTTTGCTATTCGAGGTAGCAGGTGCCCTTGTACCGCACAGCAGCAGTAATGATTCACCATCATACTCCTCCAAAACGTTCACCCATCAGGTGCTTTTACCGCGTTACAAGTATGCCCCCTCTGTAAATTTATCCAGTCTCGCTGAGGTTGAGGACCACCTTGTAGGGAAAACGAAACCATGTATGGTGTCCAAGCGACGGCCCAAGCATCGATCGCGACGGCCCAAGCATCGATCGCGACGGCCCAAGCATCTATCGCACGGGCGCAGCCTCAGCAATAACAGCGTTTACGAGCAAGTACAATTTTCCAACGACGAGAACGACGTCATAAGCGCTCACCTCACCTGATCTCCAGGGTTCGGGTCGGACCGACAAACTCACGCATCCGTTGTTGTTGTTGTTGTTGTTCTCACATTAACTCGCATAATCAAGTCCGTGGTCACAGGACAGGCTCCAGTCACTCTGGAGCTGAGGGATACCCCAGGGAAAAACACACGCAACCCAAGGTGGTACACGCACATATCACAGCTGACGCAATTCATGCCTCCACCAGAAACATATAAAAGTGAAATCGGGAGTCAGTCGACGATGTGCCAGATACAGGCCGGTGCATACGTCTCACTACTCACGCCTGCAGAAACTAAATATTCCGATTGCCACCCAAGTAAGACTACCACGTATATATTACACGTAGTATCTATCACTCCGCATACGCACCCGGATGCAACGGCAGCTTGCGCTGCTGGCGTAGTAACGGCGACCGCCTGTAGGGACAGGGTAGCTCGCACTGTCGCTACCACGGGCACTGAAGGATACAGAACCTATCGTAACGCTGGATTGCGAATACCTGGTATATGTTTTAACGATTGCAACGTCCTTCGGAACCATCCTTGACTGTCGTCACAGACATTCTTCGCTATTTTTTTATGTCGTCACTACTCACCACTGGTCATCACTAGTCGTCACTAGTCAACACTCGTCATTACTGCTATTATAGTCATCGCAGGCCGACGTTCGGACCATTGGTCCCTGTATTCTGTATTCTTGCCTCTCCGTGAATGTGGGCCGCTTATTATCCCGTTTCATATTTTTATTTTTGCACGTTTCTACTTTCCAGCTTCTGGACAAGCCGTGGTCACAGGTCTCGTCCCTTACCCCCCTCCGATTCTTGCCTTCAATTTTTTCAAAGCGCATAGGCGTTAGCAATCCCAATGCTCGTCGATTTTTCATCGAGAAGAGTGCTGCTAACTCACGCTCTTCTTGCGATTTCCGCAAGTAAATTTGTGCACAAGAAAAAGTCCCTACGATTGTATACGAGAATGCACTCGGGGGGACTCGAACGCACGAAACTGACCTATACCGGTCTCGAGGATACCGGATACGCCACCGGGGCGACCGGCTCCCGTATATCGCAAACCCTAACCCTAACCCTAACAGTAATAGACCGGTCACCCCGGTGGCGTACAAGTTTGTCCTTGAACCTGCTACATGCCAGTTTCGTGAGCTTAAATCCCCCCGAGTGCATACTCGTATTAATTCGTGAGGACTTTTTCTTGTGCACAAGTTGACTTGCGGAAAGCGCGAGGAGAGCGTGAGTTAGCAATGCTCCATGAAAAATCGACGAGCAGTGGGATTGCTGAACCCCATCCGCGAAAAAATTAAAGGCGAGAACCAGGGGGAAGAAGGGACGACACCTGTGACCACGGCTTGTCCAGAAGCTGGACTGCTGTAGATGTGTGTGAAAAAGAAATAAATATAGTCTAGTCTAAATATTATGAAAATATAAAATACCTCAGCTGTGAGATCAAAGATTTTGTCGAAACTCATATTTGCAAGCTGTGAGTGATACTCCGATCGCGCGTATTACGGGTTGTGTGTCCTCATTAAGGATATAGGTCGGCGACTCCCCTTTCAGCTACAGTGTAGCTATCAGGGTCAACAGGGTGATGTTAGGCAGTCTGTGCGCGGAAACTATAAAACCTCTATAACGCACTACGATCGTTTTTCTGTTTTGCGTCCCTCCGGACTTTTCGTTGCCGTATTCTGTATACTAGATATTACGTTTGATATTGTAATATCGTCCATTTTTGGGGCTATTTCACCAATTCTCGCGCTTGACTGACCGCTATGTTCATGCCATTTCGCACTATTTGTACTTCTCTCAGCCTCCCTCCCAGTAGTAGCCCAGATTCGAGGTCACATATAGCGCAAACGGAGGATATGGTTTCCGCGATTCGTAGCACGTATGTATGGGGGGGGAGCGTCTGCCGCAGAGGGTGATGTTTGGGGAGCTTGTTGGGGGCAAGGGCTACTCAGGAGGGCAAGAGAAAGACTGGATGGATCATTTAAAGGAGGATATATCGGTCTTTGGAATGAAATTTGAAGGGTGGCGAAAGTCTACTCAGAAGGCCGGCAGATGGTTTCGACGGGTAGAGAAGAGAGCCGAGCTCTTCATACGGAAATGGCATGAGACGGAGAGACGGGAGCCGAGTTCTTTATGCGGAAGTGGCATGAGACGGAGGGACGCAGAGCTGCAGAGCGACGCACAAAGGCCGCAGCAGCGCTATCCACCGTGGACATCTCTAACGGCCGGGGGGAGGGGAGAGGGGCGAGGGGGGGAGTTGGGAGGGGGGGAGGGGCGGGCGGGGGGGCAAGGAAGGGGTAGCCTCCAGCCCAAGAGACTGAAGTCTGGGTCTGACTATCATCGTCTTGAGATATGGTGGGCCTTCTAGAGTTTGTCACAAGTTAGTGTAAGGCCGCCCTGACGTTTTCGCCTTGTTTCGTTTATCTCCAGTGCTATTGACGCACTTGACACCATCTATGACCCCAATACAATCTTTAGGTTAGTTCCCAGGGTCTGCTAGTATAAAATATTTTTTCTCTTACTTTCCTTGCATCCTCTTCTTGTCTTGTCTTTTGTTTCTTCTCTTGTCTTCTCTTTTCTTTTCTTTCTTTTTTCGTTTTCGTTTTCGTTTTCGTTTTCGTTTCCGTTTTCGTTTTCGTTTTCGTTTTCGTTTTCGTTTTCGTTTTCTTTTTTGTTTTCGTTTACGTTTACGTTTTCTTTCTCTTTTTTTCTTTTCTTTTCTTTGTTTGTTTTTTCCAATTGACTTGCGTCTGACGTGCGTATGCGTGGTGATAGGAACTACGTGTAATATACACGTCGTGGTCTTTCCTGGGTGGCAAGAGGTATGGTCGGTTTTTCTTTGCGCGGGTGGTGAGACGTATGCACCAGTATGAACCTGGCGCATCGTAGGCTTACTCCCGATACACTTTTATATGTTTCTGGCGGAGGCATGAGTTGCGTCAGCTGTGTAGTGGAATGCCCTCCGTAAAAGGATAGTTTCTAAATTCGACGTCAAACCATGTCATGGTTGAGGTGAAACCACGTGATATTAGACATCACACTCACGTCAAGGCCGTCATAGATGGGCGGTAATGTAGGCGATGATGGCACAAGCAGGACGCCCTACCCTGCTCTACACTGCGCTACCCTGCGCCACCCCGTAGCCCCGTTATGTCTGTCTTTTAGTATTCCATGTGGGGAAAAATTGCATAAAAGCTTTTGAGTCTATCCAGCGGGCCATGAGGAGAGACCAACCAAAGACACCGGAACCCATGAGGGGCACGCTTCCCAACACCGACCAACCACGCATCCTCCACTCGGAATACTACTACATTTGACGTTGTCGCCAGTGAACGTGACCATCGATAGAACAAAGGGATCAGGCTTGGACAGGTGATTTTTATGTATGGGGCTGGGCGGGGGGGGTTGATTGTTGAGGGGGCGGGGGCGGGGGTGAAGCTAGTTCTTTCAAAGTTGAAGCTGGACCCTCGTCCCACAATTAAATGGCCTGGCGCTGCTGGTGGTACTGTACCGGTTGATAAGCGTGTAGCGTCCAAGGTTTTGTGCCGCAAAATCACAGTATCGTAGCACCGATACGCTGCACGTTGTCAAAGACCAACAGGAGAGGTGCACGGTTTGCGCGTCGCCGGTGGACGGGGGCGGATGGTGATGGTGGGTCGAAAAGGCGGGGGAACTAGCCCACCCAAAACGATACCCGGGATGGAATGCTCGCATCTGTCTATTCCCTCGAAATTTGATATAGGCTTGCACCACCTTCGGTTTGTGTTTTTTTCCCTGGGGTATTCCTCAGTTTCAGAGGGACTGGAGTCTGTCCTGTGACCACGGATTTGATTATGCGAGTTCATGTGAGAACAACAACAACAAGCGGGCCCTCCTCCCCCCTCCCCACTACGGTACGTGCCTTCATTGTTGTCGCGAGAAGAACCAAGTAATTTCTTCCCTCGTCGACTGGCGTGGAATTGTTTACAAGGTTGTATTTTGTAGGGTACGCACAAAACGTAACAGGGGAATTTACCCCAGGTATTACTCCCGGGGCATTTACCCCGGGAGTAATACCCTACAAAGAACTTCTGTAAGTTCTGTAGGACATTAATACCTGTACCCGGAACTTCTGGAAGTTCTCTGCAGCGTTCATACCCGTACCCGGAACTTCTGGATGTTCTTCACGCTAGTACCACAAATACCCGGGGTACGGGTATATCATTCGTGAACTTCTGTGAGATATGTACGCCCGCGCCACAATACCCGGAACTTCTGTGAGTTCTGTAACGTTTCCATACCGTACCCGGAATTTCTGTAAGTTCTGTATGATCCCCACACCCTAACCCGGGACTTCTGTGACCTCTGTAAGACTGTGGCACAATACCCGGGGTACGAATAACTTTGTTACAATACCCGGGGAGCCTACGTGAATTAAATCATGCTTAATAACGCAGAGAGTGTGTTACGCATTTTATCATGATGTCATATATTATAAAAATTAAAATACACTCCAGCTGTGAGATCGAAGATTTCGTCGAAACTCATCTTTGCAAGCTGTGTGTGATACTCCGATCGCGCGCATTACGAGTTGTGTGTCCTCATTAAGGATATAGGTCGGCATTGTCGTCAGTGAAACCAGACGAACACCGAATGTACAGCTGTAGCAGTACGTATCGAATATGATATTAATAGTTAGCACCTACTGCTGTAGTCTAAGTCCTGTTGACATTTCTTTCGTATTATACCCATGGGCACGTACGATATTAACGACAGGAACACTATTGAATCGACATTTTTCATTTTTATGTAATCGAATTATATTTGATTCGATTTGGTGGAAACATACGAATTTGACTCCTATGATATCGGGAAAGCACGTGTTGCGTATTATTGCCATTGATTGCCATTGATTGCCATTGATGTTTTTCCCTATCGGAGTAATACATAAATCTGCCGTAACGGCTATGCAGCTACCATCGACGTCTTGAACTACCCTCTTCAGTTTTCGGGAGTTTTGCTTCTTTGTCGCGGCACTTGGCTTATCGAGAGTTGCGGTGGCAATATGGGCTTGCGACCGCCATTATTTGTTTTGATTCGCCACAGCCGGGGTAAGCGCTATGCTATGATCTGTTGCAGCGCAGGATAGCCGTGAGCGCGGCTGTTACCCCGGTCGCCAGTCATTGAGGTTCACGATTTATCGCCTCCCTCTGTAGTGGTTTGGTCGATAGTTCGTGATTCCCTTGAAGCTACGACAAATTACCTCGGGGACATTTGCCAAGTGAGAACATGCCATCCATGCAATTTGGATTAAATACTCCACTTCAAGTCGAACTCCCCCCAGAGAGGGTGTGCATTTACCCTGGTATTACCCGTACCCGGAACGTCTGTATGTTCTGTAGGACATTCATACCCGTACCCGGAAGTTCTGTAAGTTCTGTACGCCCGTGCCACAATACCCGGAACTTCTGGAAGTTCTGTAAGACTTCATACCCGTACCCGTACTGCTGTTAGTTCGTAGGACATTCATACCCGCACCCGGAACTTGTGTGAGTTCTGTACACCCCCTGTCACAATACCCGGGGTACAGGTACATCGTCTTTTGTACCCGCCCGGGAATTCTGTGAGTTCTGTACGCCCGTGACACCTACCCGGAACTTCTGGAAGTTGTGTAACACTTTCCCGTACCCGAAACTTCTGTAAGTTCTGTAAGGCTTCCATACTCTTACCCGGAATCCACAAACCCTACAGAGCAAAAACTTGGAATTGTACCTACCCAAAGCTGCTAGGCGCTCTCAGCAGTTGATCCTCATACTTCGTATTACTATTATTTTTATAATTATTTTTTTCGCACACATCTACTTTCCAGCTTCTGGACAAGCTGTGGTCACAGGTATCGTCCCTTGTCCCCCCCCGTCCTTGCCTTCAATTTTTATCACACATAGAGTACAGCAATCCCACTGCTCGTCGATTTTTCATCGAGTGTTGCTAACTCACGCCCTCGCGCTTTCCGCGAGTCAAATTGTGCGCAAGAAAAAGTCCCCACGAATTTATATGTCATGAGTATGCACTCGGGGGGATTCGAACTCAGGAAACTGACCTATACCATTGCTTTCAGAAGAGGCCTACTACTGTCCACCTACAATGCTCTTGTGCTGCCCCTGTACCCTGGTAGATTTGAAAATCAAGGTTAGCTTTGCGTACATGTCGAATTTCGACGGGGCTACCTCGGCTTGCAATCCAGTATCCGACGCGTGTGACGGTAGGACAGGCACCTGGCACCTTTGAGACCGAGAAAACAGAAAACACTCATTAAATTGTATTTAGAGCACAGTAGTTGTAGTACTTGGTCAATGTCTATGGGGTGTCATTGTACGATATGCAATACGGCAGGAACACTGCTGTTCTCATTATTTGCAAAAACACTGCTCTTATGACAGGCAGGAAGACTGTTCTCATGCTTTGCAATATGACCATTCTTAAGACTTGCAGGAAGACTGTTCTTATGATTTTCAGCTGTAGGACTGTTCTCATGAGTTGCAGTAAGGTTTTTGGTTTAGCGCCTAGTTGGTAGTGGATGGGAATGACGATCGGGTTGCGCGAGTGTGCGAACCGTCATTTCCTCATAAGAGATTCTCGGGCGTGCACAATACCTAGTATGGTTACGTTTTGGCTTTTGCACCATTTTCACTGTATACCTTGGGGACTATCGAGGCACACCCTCCACTACAGCAGCAGTGGCACAGCATGATATGACTAACCGTTAAGACGGTTAGATAAGATCGGCATCACGTTTAGCCCCATTCAAGACCTCGTCAAGAGGAGAAACATGTCCCCGATACACGACGTTTGCAGCCCTAACCAACAACAGGCGAGCCAACAACAGGCGAAGCAACAGGCGAAGCAACCTGGGCTGCCGCTAAACAGCAGCTAAAGGAGCTGGACGAAACATGCGCAGCATGGCGGTACTCATAGCTCGTGGCCCGCACCCTCTCCCTACACGCTTGATGAAATCATCGCACTTTTCGTGACTGTATTTGTTGGTGTACCCCAACCCCCCAAAACAGTATGACGGAACGTCTTACCTTTTTTTCCAGGCTATAAAAGCACTACACAGCCACCCACACATTGTACGCACGGAGCATTCATATATGTGTGTGCAACACGTGCTGCAAAAGGTGCACCGACACGTGGTACGCGTTTTCCCCCCTAAAGCCCCTCAAATGCGCAGCTGTATACAACCAGCAAAAACTGATTTCGAGGAAAATGAACGTGCAGCCCGACGAGAACCCCATGGCGTAGGCACTAAATATATATATATATATATTATAAAAATTAAAATACACTCCAGCTGTGAGATCGAAGATTTCGTCGAAACTCATCTTTGCAAGCTGTGTGTGATACTCCGATCGCGCGCATTACGAGTTGTGTGTCCTCATTAAGGATATAGGTCGGCGACTCCCCTTACAGCTACAGTGTAATATATATATATAAATATATATTTAGTCTAGTCCATATACATAGTCACATGGGTTGCTAAACAATAATGTCATTTATTTGGGCGATTGTGGGTAAGAAAACCCGGTCATTCGAAAAAAAGAACAGCCAACAAGTGCTGACGCTATCGCACTTCTATTAGTATTAGGAATAATAGCAGTAGTAGTGGCAGTAGTAGTAGCAGTAGTAGTAGCAGTAGTAGTAGTAGTAGTAGCAGCAGTAGTTGTAGTAGTAGTAGCAGCAACAGCAGTAGTAGCAGTGGTAGCAGTAGAAGTAGTAGTAGTAGTAGTAGCAGTAGCAGCAACAGCAGTAGTAGTAGCAGTAGTAGTAGGAGTAGTAGTAGTACAGTAGTAGTAGCAGTAGCAGTAACAGTCGTAGCAGTAGTAGCAGTAGTAGTATCAGTAGTAGTAGTAGCAGCAGTAGTTGTAGTAGTAGCAGCAACAGCAGTAGTAGTAGTGGTAGCAGTAGTAGTAGCAGTAGTAGCAGTATCTCTCCTGCATCCCTGCGGTAGCGTTTGTGTTACCATGGCGGTGAACGGTGAACATGTAGTACAGCATGCCGCTAAGGAAGCAGGTCTTTCGAAACGCCGAAATCTGCGCCATCCAGAATTCCCGTCGCAACACGAGGGACAGGTTTCCCGTGCACCAGCGGTACTGCTGCATGAAGAAACGTCGAGGCTGGTCGGGACACACACCGATCGCGAGGCGAAGCGGCAGCTATTTCACCTTTGATACGTAAGCAATGCGAAGCGGGGTGGGCGGAGGGGATCCGGCGGCGGCGGATGAATTGGCACGACGGACAAGTTTCACGGTGGCACTGCTGCATAAAAATTGTTGGCAGTCGTCAGGGCGCACACCTATCGAAAGGAAACGCGGCCGGCACTGCAGCCACCACACGTAGGTGGTGCTATTATCAGGGGGCGGGGTTGGCGTCGGGTTCCAATTGTGCCTGTCTCGGCCTGCGAGCGTGATCCCTAATTAACTTACCCGCACGGCCGGTCGTCCCTGACGTTTGACAACGACACCGGAGGGGGGGGGTGGGTACTTGTTTGTTGTTTGCCTTAATTTGACCGTTGACCACGCATCCCCTTTGGAACGAAGACACAGCGGCGAGGGTATATTGATTTCATGCACAGCCGTAGTTAAGACCATTGACCGTACGGTCCCAACAATTGCCAGGACGGGTTTTCACCGAATAGGCAGATATCGCCGGCGAAGCGCCGTGAGGTGTTCGGAGACATATCACGAGCAAGCTCTACGAATTCAAAATAGTTGTGGACGCGGTCAGAGGTGAATGGAGAACATAAATAGAGACGCCTGTAGCCTTCGGGTATGCCGAAATCGGCTCCGGATTGGTTGTGTAGAGGGGCTAGCGTCGATGCACAGACATATACACACAGATACACGCGGGAAGAAAATCTCCGCTTATAATAAAGGCACGCTGTTAGCATATTTTGTTTCGTATTTTTTTCTCGTAGACAAGTTGAATACAGCTGACCGTTATTTACGGAAAGACTTCGTCGCAGCGCTGCCGCTTCGCTCCATCGCCTGCTCCACCGCCTGCTCCTTATTATTGACCAAAAGCATGCTTAAAAAGCAACAAAAAATAACAGATAAATTTTTCGTACCAGCGCTACTCCTAACCACCCCTCCCCGACTGTTGAGGGGGTCAACATCAACAGGTCGGTATTGCCCGTGAAACACGCATTTCGAACGTATCATGTTATCGTGTTGCAAACAGCGATGGATACCGCATGCACGGTCGAACACATAATGTTATCATGTTGCAAACAGCGATGTACACCGCATGCATGGTCGAACACCGCATGCATGGAAAAACCCCCGGTTAACCGTGGTTTTGGAAGGAAGAACAGCAGCAGGAATGTGCGACTACTCGGTTTTCCAAAACGAGAAGTAAATCTTTTTAGGTCCGAACCGTCACCGGTTAAACCGGCTAAAAGCACCTGTTTTAACCGGTTACCCGTTAAACCGGAAAACCGGCTGACTTTTTGTACACTAACATGTGCCCTCAGCAGTGACTAGCGTATTAATAAACGCGATAGCGTGAAGGTTTGTTGATCCAATGTCGGTTGTGCCTATGAAATAGTGTAGGACACGTCATATGATGACTACAACCTGAAATAAAGTGTATTGTGCTGGATAATCGACGTTGTATCACCCCCCCCACACCCCACTAAAGTTACTACTAGGGCTGCGAGTCGGCACGATTCCACCGCTAATAATACCTAATCGGTTGGTGCCGTCAGCCGACTAACTGACTTTAGTCGGCAAGTCGGCTGGCGAACCCAGCTGATGGCCAGCCGACTTGCCGAGGTGAGTCAGGCGAGCGAAGCGAGCACATTTGCTCCCCCCCATCTGGGGGGGGGGCGCCCAAAACGGAAAAAAATGCGTCCCACATTATGCAATCCCTCCTGACCCTAGGAAACAAAATAAATCGGATAGTCCGACTCTTCAGGAAACTACTACTGACTAAAAGGTTGGTGACTTGAGTCGTGACGACTCACAGCTCTGCTTATTACAAAACAAGTAGTATATGCCGTGAGCTCGCTGTTTTGGCGTACACACTGGCTGAAATAACTGATTGCAGGAGTGCCCGTTGCACAGCTATAGTAGTGAATATGTCAATTTTGGTCACTTAATGGAAGAGGCCTTTGGTCACATTGCCGATGGTAAGGGTGAAAATATCTAGAGTGTGCTTTTCGATGGCTTCCAGCGGTTACGTAGTCTTGTCAGTACGGATATTTCTTCGAGTTGTTAGCCGTTTCGGTTTGGGAACTTTGTAGAGGGGACATCGATAGAGGGGACATCGCCATTTTTGTTATAAGGCTTCCTCAGTTTGAGAGCTTAAGACATGTCCCCAAAACTGACTTTGGAGAAAAATCGAACTGCTAATCCCATCGTCCTGCCGAACCCCCGGCTAAGTGTCGGGCCAGGGTTCGGGTAAAACGCCGTTATCTGAGGCGCAGGACTGTCGCGTTTTCGTCGTTGTTCAATTTCGCCGTGCCGACGACCTCTTCAGTCCAGAGCTGGGGGACGACCAGGGTACCCTGTTCGCGCGCAACGTGGTTCAGGGCTGTGCACCGGCCTGTGTGTCATCTTTTTTTTTTGCGTGTTGTATATGTTCTACTTTAGTTTTTCGGCTAAACACTTCCTCCCCTCGAGAGGCTGCAGGTGCGACCACTTTCCATCCCAGGTATTTGTCGTTTCTTCGTCTGATCCCCCGCCATGCCGATGGCCCGCGGGAGATTTTTCGCATGACTCCTTCCTTGGTTCAGCGCCTGTGTTCCTCTCCATATCGACGAGGACTCGCCTCGCCATAGTGCTTTATTTGTGGTTGGTCTGCCGTAGAGCCTTTCCTGCCCCCTCCTGCCGCACCGGCGGTATGCGGCAGGTTCTAGAGCCTTTTCTAGCCCCCCCCCGCCACACCGGCGGTACGCGGCAAGTTTTTGATGGGTGGCTTCTGCCTTGTTGTAGGGTCTGCGTTTCCTCCAACTGCTTTTCGTCGCGTGTTACTGGCTCCGTAGCCAGACCGTTAGAGGTGTGGGAGTGGGTTTTGAGGAGCCGCATCTTTGACTCATGGTCTAGTTCGTGGAACCGGAGTTTCCCCGAATCCCACATATTATGTGGCTCATCAGGGTGGGCTAGTGTTAAAATACGGCCTCGAATGGCCTGCAATTATCCGTACTTGAGATTATTTGGATGGTTTTTGTATGATAATGTTGGCGTTTGGTATTCGAGATTAGTTAGGGAACAGATTGGAGGCACGTGCCTCGGATTTCAGAAGCCATCCGGGGCTCTGGTGGAACGTAATAAAAAGCTACGTCTCTGCTAAGGCTAAGAAAGTGAGTAGTCTCCCAGGACCTGCTCAATTGGCAGGCCTGCAGGGGACGTTTTACGTCTCCGCTCAATACTCTTACGTAGGCACACAACCAAGAATCATGGAAAAAAATGGTTTTTTTCCAGACGATTTTGGGTTAAGGAGACGATTGATTTCATCAAAAACAACATTCATTTCATCACAAAAAACATCCTTTTTTTTTTATCCTCCGGCGGATGGGGGAAAATGAAGCTTTAGCTCACCACACTTCCACGTATTCTCATGCGCGTCGTGTGTCGATTTGACTCAGTTGCGTTCTCAGCCCAACGCTAGCTGGCGCACTCTTCGGATCCCATTGTAGGTATAGCGTGAGCTGTCCCTATCAGTGGTCTTCGTCAATCCCTTTCATCACAAAACATCCATTTCATCACAAAACGTTTCATTACAAAACATTCATTCGTTTCACACGAAAAGTGCTTGCTACCTCTGTCTCTACCTCTACCGTAGCTCGCGTCACCATGTTACAATGCAGTCACAGTGCAGTCTGGGTGCTTTTGTGGTGTGTCCCGTTTCCTTTTCAACTCAACTGGCGGAGGTTGTTTTACACGTAACGGTTTTGTTCTGGACACAACCTTCCTGTGTTCACAGGTATCACACAACCTGTGTTCACAGGTATTTATTTTTCCGTTCTCTCCCTGGTGCATGCCTCTAGGTACAGTACGCAGGATTGATAGTTTTGGTTTTAGCGGGCGTTTTAAGTCGTGTCATGAGCACTAACAAGTAGGGCGACCGTGGCTTGTACTTGCCGCACGATGGTAGCCATGAAGGTGATTTGAGGAGCTTCGGGAGCATGAGGCGTGCGAGAGTCTGGTTGTGGTGGTTTCGATGCAGCCTGGCGTCGTACTTTACCACAACAAGGATACTTTCAACATATCAATCGAAACGCGAGACCAAATCCATCTCGAAAAGACGCATTATTTTGCGAATGGAGCCAAACACGCACTTGTGAGTACACCGAACGGTGCCACTTGATGAAGATTCATCCCACGGTAGGGGTTGCTGAATTTGCGGCAAAGAGTCCCTGGGCGATTGAGTTCCCTCATGTGAATAACTGCCGGTCAATGAAGTAATTTCACGAGTACATTATATTTTTGGACTAAGGCCTAAAAGCTTGGTTGGGTTGTGCGAACGAAAGCCTTCGAAGTCTTTGCTCGGGTGAGATATTGAGTTCCTCATGTGAGGAGCTCAAGGACTGATGCTGCTGCAACCCGTCTGTGGGATGGCTCTGAAAATTGAACGTGGTCTTCAACAGCCCGAGGGTTAAGGTTAATATGCGCCTGGGCTACGGTAGAGAGGGTACCCCCTCTTTTGTTCTTGGTTTCGAGCCACTCGTACGAGTGACTCTGTACGTCACTGACGAAGACATTAGAGGCGATTGGCTTGGCGCAGCTTGGCGCAGCGTAGCTTACCATTCATTTGCGGATTTATATCGCAAAATTGCAACAGTGCACCTTAGCTCAAGACCGCGAAGGAACAGTGAGTTCACTCGCGCGAGTGAACCCGAGCCATTGCAAAAAGAAAGAAAGAAAAAACACGCAATGATAACGCCTTCATGATGACGACCCGGTGATGATGACCCGATGATGATGACTCCCCAAGGGTAGCCGAACCCTAACCCTAAGGTCTGCTATATATGGATGCTTTACCACCAAAACACCGGTTTAACCGGTTCTCGGTCAACCCATTAAATCTGGCTGAAATCCCCGGTTAAACCGGAACTGTTTTTGAAAGAATAACACCCCCTATCCGGTTTGCGGTTTGTTTATTTAAAACCCGACCCGGTGCCAATCTCTACGTGCAAATGATTCGCTCCACTCTGCGATTCGAGCGTCGAACGAACAAACGTACTCCCATGAACAAGTGTCATTCACAGCCTCTCCTATTTTGTATTTTTTTTTTTTCCTTTAGCTTTCCTCATCCGATCTATTATTTTCGCAATGTCTCTTGCTCCTATTCCCTCCGTAGACGTAACGCAGATCCGGGGTCACTTACTAAGCAGGCTCTCCTCCCCTCTCCCCACTATGCACGGTGCGTGCCTTCACTTTTTTCGCGAGAACTATTCATCACTTTCCTCCCTCGTCGATTGGCGTCGAACTGTGCTTACCCACGCTATAAAGCGCTCTTGACACTCGGTGTCTCTAGGAAGCAAAAATATATATGCCGAGGTTTGAACCCCTGCCTCCCACCTTGGACCTGCGTAGTGCATTCGAGGCTAAATACTACACGACCGGGACAATCGACCATATATGTACCGGTGCGGAACTTGGCAGGATATATATATATATATATATCATATATAGACTAGACTACAAGATTATGTTCGGACTCGGGGTATTGATTCCTTCAATTCAACCCACTTTATTTTTCGCTGTTTCGAACTGGAGTGCTGTCTATGGGCACAGCCCCCAACACCGCCGAAACAGCCTGCCATATAGTTTAGGCTCCTGCCATCACAGAGGAGAAGTAACAGTATCAGATTGTGCACAGCATACATTACCCTTCACGAGTGAACAAGGTGGCGGGGAAATCCCGAGATCGCACAGGAACACAGCCCATGACCCGCACTCACTCTGGTATACATTGTAGGCCCTTCCGGTGCAGGGATAATTATGATACCGGTGCAGGCATTAAATATCTCACGCTGTCGGGCGACACGTCTCGGTGTGAACACTGCACGCGAAGTATATCGGTTTACATGCGTATAGCCCTCACCCATTAATAGAAAACGTGTTTTTACACGCTTGGAGAGTCCGCCACTCGCCGTCCTGGCAGTCATATCGTACATGTATTTGGTGACCTCGTCTTTCCGGTGTTAGGGTTAGGGTTGGAGGTTCTAATCTTTGCGGTCATTGTATTTTGGCCGTTATGGCAGCCTAATCCTAACCGTCATTATCATTCGTTGTCCTCACACCTAGGAAACGAATCGGGCCCGATATGAATACGAACCATGGCCAAGACTATTAATAACTGCGTTTAATACCACAACCGTGCCATACTACCCCGTCAAAGGTACCGCAGTGTACTAACTTATCTAATGCCCCCGACTAAAACGGTTTCTTCCACGTGTCGCTCAACAGGGTGATGAAGAAGGCTTTCCTCGCCGTCATGGTGGCAGAACTGTCTCTGTCATTGTCCTTGATGTCTGGAGCAGATGCAAACCCCTGCCCAGCCGAAACAATTTCCATGAACGTGACCACGACGGGCGAGCTAGGGCTCATGATGACTTCAATTAACTGCACCGGAGAAGGAAAGTTTGATATAACTTGGATCGGCAGCTTACCCCTCGTTCAAACTATCGAGCTATCTAACAAGAAGCAGGTAACTGTTACCGGGCCAAGTTCGGCTGGGGCAACTCGGGATAGTTCCAGTTTGGACCCCACCGACATTTGGGACAATGTTATCGACGCCGGTGGTGCCACCGGAATGTTCAGAGTGTCAAACGGGTCGACCCTGACCCTAAACAATTTGGTGCTCGAGGGAGGAACTTCAGCGGCCGGAGCTGCGATCGACGCGCGTTCTTCCAGTTCTGTGTATGTCGATGGCTGTATCTTTAGGAACAGCAAAGCCATCGCGGGGGGTGAGACGATTCACGTGATGCGCATGCTTTGGTAATTGTTCACCGATTTGTTGTGGAAGGTTCCTTGCTTGAACCCCCCCCCCTACCTAGCCCCGAAGCTTGTATTGTATTCATAGTGTATCCACATTGTTCCCACATTGTATTCACATTGTCTTTACATTGTCTTCACATTGTATTCACATTGTATTCACATTGTATTCACATTGTGTTCACATTGTGTTCACATTGTATTCACAATACGGTTTACACAACTCCATGTTCTAGCCATATCAAATATTGTAAAGACCAATCGGAAATCCCGCCAATCAGCACCATTTTGGCCAAAAGAAAGGTGCTGCCCCTACCGTAGCGAACGTCGTAATGTCCGTCACGCCACGTCACGTCACGTCACGTCACGTCACGTCACGTCACGTCACGTCAAGTCACGTCAAGTCACATCACGTCACCCCTCATAGCAAACAGGTTTTCAGGCACTAGACTGGTGTCGTCCACTACACAGCCTCACACGTGTTGTTGACGTCTCAGCGGGTGGCCCGATGCGACCTTCAGGAACCTCACGGTGGTGGTGGGCTACCGAAACACATTGAAATGTTTGCCGGTGCGTCAAGCGTCCCTTCCTGTACTTCAAACGGTTTTCGCACTTGTTGGATAACTGCAATTTGAACGACGGCGATCAGCAGTAAGAGTGGCGTACGAATGTAACGCTGTGCACGTAACTGAAGTAATGATGGACCTAGTTTGCCTAATGCTTTCTTGTGACTTTTATGCCTTTTTATGCCTTCTTATGCCTCCTTATGCCTGTGTATACTTTCTTATGCCTTCTTATGACTCCTTATGCCTTCGTATGCCTTCTTATGCCTTCTGACGCCTTTTTGTGCCTTCGTATGCCTTCTTATGCCTTCTTATGCCCTCATATACCCGTGGTCAAAACTTACGGTAGGTGCATGTTATGATCATCTTAGTATCATGATGTTATTATATACCCATGATTTTACTACCGACTTTGAGCTATCATAACATGATAACATGATGACATCATAACATGATAATATGACAACATCATAACGTCATAACACCACAACATCATACTCGCACCAGTGACTGTAACTTGCGGGAAAAAAATGTTAGGTGACTTGCTTGGTGCACGTACGTAGCCTACCAATCCATTGCGGAGTCATATTAAACCGCACAGAAGCTTATGACAGCGGCAGAACGGGGGGGTCACTTGCGTGAGTGATCCCGAGCCACTACTGAAAAAGGCGCCATAAGTGACTCCCCTACACTAGCTTTACTCCCGTTGTTGTTTCCATCAACATGGATTCCATGGGGTGCCCCTGTGTGTGAACACCCTACGTAGCTACTGCTGTAGTTGTCGATACTTAACGCGGTCCGTTCGCTGTGTCACAAAGTCAAAGTGTATCAGAGCGTATACATTTACGTGCATCACCTGAACCCGCTCGTAGGTCGGGCTTGTAATGACCTCGATAACCCCGAATAAATGGTACCGGCGCCGTGCTGAAATTGCCTAGAAAGAAACGAACGTGCTGCAGCATCTCTTGATCAGATCGCCGCATTGCGAACTATTTCGTTCTCCGTTAGTTCAACTCACCCTCCTCCGTGCGCTTGGTGGCCTCAGTTTTGAATATTTGTTAGAGTATCGTGGTCCCGTACAAGTGTATACGCCGCGCAATATTCATTGGTTAGGAAATAGTTACACTGTAATGGCTCAGGTTCCTAACAGAAGCAACATGACCACGTGTCTACGGAACCCCTCGATAAAGTGTCATCAACATCAAGGAGACCGAACATCTGCATCATCCTTGATGACGTCCCGCCACCGAGAGAGCCAGTCCCGATCTCGAGGGTGTTATTCCGCAACCGAGAAGGTCCGTTACCAAACGGTGTCCCTAAATCTGTCCCTCGGTATCTCGATGAATTCGTCACACTATCGAGAAAATCCGATAAGACGGATCACCCTCAGATTTTTACGGGTGAATCATAATCCCGAGATTGTCCCCTGTCCTATACGTTTTGTTTCGTTTTATCCGCTGAAGGGGTAGTGTCCCATTTCATCAACATAGAGCCCCGCATGTTGGCGGGTCCCTGGCTGCCGGACGGCCTGTGCCCGCCCGAACACGCCAACTTTTCCTGTTGTGTCCGTCGTTCGAGCCTACACTGTGCTCGCCCAAAGTGCGGCTGCTTTCACACGAGTACTCCGGCTCGTACCGCCAGTGCAGCGATTGGAACCCACCTGAGTAACAACACCGATACAAAATATGTTTTCACCAATCGAATTTGACTCCTGGAAACTTTCCGCACCAGTGCACGCAAACTGTGCAAACGTATACTAGGATGAAGGATCGCGTTCGGGCTACCCTAACCTGCAGCGCTCATCACGATCATTCCCCAGCTCGTTTGGATTTACCATATGCCATCTTTCTCTTGGTTTCCTGCCAGGTGCTATTTTTGCCGATTCGTCTGAGATCTATATCAACGGCGATACCGCGTTTGAAGACAACTCAGCAGACGATAACGGGGGTGAGGACTACACATTTTACACAAACTATTTTCCCTAGACAAGGATCATCGACAGTTCCAAGACGTTGTCAATGTCCTCGGATCCGATGTTACCGTTACAAGAGTACTCGGTGGATAACCTAGCCTACCGTGTTCTTTGCATAGGGCATGGCTTGGGTACAGTATATACAGTATGTAGAGTATTCGCACAGTATTCGCAAAGTGTTCGCACAGAATGTACAGTGTGTACATTATTCGCACAATATTCGGCGTAGTCCTTCGTTGGCTTGCGTCTGCAACTCTTCAACTCTGGAGACATTATTTTCCATTTCTGGTGTCAGCCCTTCCGCAGTGTGCGTTTATCTAAGTGTTAGTGTGGAGGTGCCGTTTTACACATGAAGAGTTTACGACTGGCCAGTGGCGACTCATGCTGCAGTAAGGGGTGCACACACTTTTTATTTTGAGGCTTTTGATACTTTTGAGGCTTTTGAGGCTTTTGCTTGTGGAGCTCTATACTGAAATTTGAGATAAAACGGTAGTGCAACCAGACGAACTATGCCATGTTGAGGTATAGCATGGAAACGAAGAAGGATATAGGTACAACAGTAAAACGTGAATCGCATTCCGACGGTCTTGGATCGTCCCTGAAATCAATTGAGACTATTGCCTCACCCGACGTGTCAGACATCCCACGTAGCGCAAATTGAGCTGTCCATAGTGCTTTGAGTGCCGTTTTGCATGTGGAGCGTGACAAGGTTGGAGCGTTTGCGACACCCTCGACTTGATCATGTCCTCGAAACGTGGTGCATATAGTCTCTAATGAGTAAGGTGTGTCGGCGTCGACCTACATCCAGCGTGCGAAGGTACCGCAGCCGGGAATGCAAAGTCTTGTGGAGGGCAATACGTGTTCTTGAATATACGGTCTCAAACCGCCGCGAGAGGTAAATTCTATATTTGCAGTTGAATGCTTGTCTGCCATTAATATTCATACTTCAGTTTCTGTTCGGTTCAAGTGCAGTCGACGTTATGTATCGAGTACCCGCGACACACCGCGTGCCCAGAAAACTGACCGCGCCGCATCTCATTGCACGGACATAAGCTGGACATGTTGTCAGCCTGCGCAGCGTAAGGCTAATGGCCGTCGGAATACATCGGAGAATCGGAGCGACGATCCCGGCGCTAAGAGTTGTGCTATTTCCTTAGGGATAGTCGAGACACAACACAACACTGCTGCCTGCCGCTGTCTCTCTTTTGGCGCATACGTTTGCGTGCGACGGGCTCAAGTGGGTGCCTCAAGTGGGTGCCTCTTAATACTGACGAAGGTGGCATCTACCTTTCTAGGAACAGCGTGCAATAATACAGTTAGTTATCGTTATGCAGTGAAGTTGTTGTCAACGTCAATCCGTTGCGGCTCGGACATACCCCCGATCTAGGAGCACGCGTCAGGGTTAGGGTTGGGGTTAGCGGTTATGGTTAGTGGTGGGATCATCGCTTTTCGTCGACACACGCTCCCCCTGGTCCCCAAAGGGGACCTTCCCTTTAGAACTGGGCTGAGTGTGATTTAATAATGTACGATATGTATTATATACGATGTATGATGCATGATGCAGGATGAGTGATGGATGGTGTACCAGGTTAGGTGTCTAATCGGGCAGAGTCCTATCGTGCAATGTTTTGATCAAGTTACAAGGTATCAATGCTGGCTATGTTGCACCATGTTCAGGTGCCATATTTGCCGAGCATTGCTACGATATGTATAATAAACGATGCATGATGCATGATGCAAGATGAGTAATGGATGATGTACCAGGTATGGTGTCTAATCAGGCAGAGCCCTATCGTGCAATGTTTTGATCAAGTTACAAGGCACCAATGCTGGCTATGTTGCCCCATGTTCAGGTGCCATATTTGCCGAGCATTCCTACGTCGATATGGACGGCACGATTTCGTTCATTAACAATTCAGCCGGCAATGAAGGAGGTGACTATAAACTACAGTCGAAGCCGTATGCTATGGAATGGGTTAACTTGACGTTTTTTTAGTGTCTGGAAGACGCTTCAGCTTTGACATCGAGGAATTCGTGGAAAATTGTATGCAAGCGGTGCGCTTTAGTCCAATTTAGTCCAATTTAGTCCGATCGCGCGTGTTACGGGGTGTGTAATTGTTCACGCCTGATCTTGAGAATAATGAAGTTCCAACCCGACGAAATCGTGGTTGATTCGTAGAACAACACCTTGTGTTAGGGGAAGTTAGCATGGCGTGAGTGTATGGTACGATTTTGGCTCAAATGTTAGTTTGCATGCTACATCAATGTAACCTCGTGAAGCACTCATTTGCCGCAAAGGAGTAACATTGCAAGAAGTGGACCTCTAGCCTCGACATGTCAGCGTGTGGCAATTTGATTGGACAAACGTTTGTCCTTGAGATTGTCAACTTTGTTTCAGCTGGGACACAGAAGCCATCATTGCATTCTACTCCCAAACCGTTCGACGAGAGAGGCACTCCGAAAATGTAGTGAATAAACACGAGGCTCGTCAACTGACGAAGCACTTATTGTCTTTGGCATGCCGTTTCTGTTTGTAAGCTTTCAATCTTATAATATAGAACAATTTTTTGCCATTAAAGTTTTGATGCAAGTTTAATGCTGTTCGTTTAGACTATAATATTCGTTTCCGGGTAAACAAGTATCTCGTGGGGTTGATTGTTGATTGTTGATTGTTGATTGTCGATTGTTGATTGTTGATTGTTGATTGATTGGTGATTGGTTTGTTGATTGTTGATTGTTGATTGTTGATTGTTGTCTGATTGTTGATTGTTGATCAAACCGAGGCAGCGGTAGGAGGGTTAGGGTTGGTCACTTTCAGGGGGGTTCATGCGAATGGTTACTTCATGCCTTTGCAGTGTATGTGGTGTGCTTGTCGGTTTTGCGATGTGCATCACTTTGATTAATTGATTTGTGACGGTACTCCAACAATGTCTACCAAAATTTGATGTTTGACGATTCACAGCAGAGTCACTTGCGCGAGTAGATTGCAGCATTGTTAGTGTTAGTGTTAGTGTTAGAGTTAGCTTGTACAGTGTTCCCGGTCTTGAAAACAGCGGTGTCCCCCCGTTGTACATACTACATCCTTGCGCATCGGGTTGCACGTTCATGTTGTTTTCTGAGCTAAAATCAGTGGTTGGGTGAGGTAGATGGCTCGTCAAAAAACCGAAGAGTCTCGCAAAAGTTTGTTGGTTTGTTGGGATACCCCTAACGTTGCACGCGTCAACCACGACTGTGCCTCGCAAACCGTTGGGGCGGGACGTGCCAGGGTGAAGACGAAGAAACGCGGACATACGGGTTGGGTTGTGGCACGTACGATGTCATTCACATAACAGTCGTACTCCGGCAATAATCTGGACAAGAAGATAAATCGACTGACGTCAATTTTCTCCCCCCAATTGTTTGCGTCTAGTGAGCTTCAGTCTAGAGTAGTTTGTTTCACAGTCTAGAGTAGTTTGTTTCACAGTCTAGCGTAGTGTGTTCACATATAGGGAGTTCAGGTTTTCTCAGCATTATGACCGATGATGTTACGTTTCCATTGTTAAGTTGGACGCTCCGACATTCTGTTTCCCTCCATCTGCTGTCCGTAGGTGCGGTCTATGCGTCTTCCTCCGAGGTGAAGATCGTTGGCGAATCAGTGTTTGGGGACAACTCTGTGGGGTCCTGCGGAGGTAAGAAGGATCACGTCGTGTGAGTTCCGGATACTTCCAGCAGTAGATATCCCTTGATCCCATGAAAGGGATACACATAATAGTGTGAACGCGTCTAGTACAAGAGATGCGCAAAATGAAAAAATGTTGATGGAAGTGGAAACAAATAATAAACCAACTAGTCGTAGGGAGCAACAAAGCTGCACCGAATGCGTCAACGTGTTTTCCAAAACGTCAGGTACACGCTCCAGCACAAAATGTGCCGATCACGACCACAGCAATAATACTTGTTCAAACAGTTTTTTCACTCGCGTGCTAAAACAGTTTAAAACGTGTTGAGTCTATGCAAGTTTTGCATCCCACTTTGTTCGTAGTGTATTGTTGGCATAGTGTTGAACGTCGGAAGCCCACCGCTCTCGGACGTTCCGAGCGAAATCTACGAAGAAGGGCGACACATTCTCAACCTCCTGCCCTGTAGGCCAAGTAGGAGGTTTGGAGTACCGTCGACGCCCACTTTATGAAAAAGTGTGGGCCCGATCTATACCCATCGTTTACTCACCTTCTCGGAGTGACGCTTGCTGGTGACGGTCTAAATTGTACTAGGACATTGTGGGGGTGCACCTGTTTTTGAAGAGACTCGCCCCAGCACCCATTTTGACATCAAAACGAATAACAAAACGACCAACAATTCCACCAGATATGATAGCACACCAGATAGGTATGGAAGCACACCAGATAGGTATGGAAGCACACCAGATAGGTATGGAAGCACACCAGATAGATATGGAAGCACACCAGATTTGGGAGCACACCAGATATGACAGCACACCAGATATGATAGCCCACCAGATTTGGGATCACACCAGATATGACAGCACACCAGATATGATAGCCCACCAGATATGAGAGCACACCAGATATGACAGCATACCAGATATGATAGCCCACCAGATATGATAGCTCACCAGATGTGATGGCCCACCAGAATCTAGATATGGAAGCACACCAGATATGACAGCACACCAGATATGATAGCCCACCAAATATGATAGCCCACCAGATGCGAATGGTGTTTTTAAAAAAGCACAGACGATATCGACAATTTGCTCAGTTGAGGTGTCCCATCCATCACAAATAATATCATCACCAAATAAATAGTGCTACTACTGATGTCCCTGCCGTGGCACACGTTGAGTGCCACAATACGCACACGCCCTTTAGGCAGGTGTATCACATTATCGTGTGTCTGCGAACGCTAACGAGTAACGATAGTTATCCGCTTGAGGGCGCCTTGCGTGTCTAGGTACCTGCCTGGAGTATTTGGTAAGGAAGCAGACGCTCAGGCCGGACTTTGGCTTATTTTGCTTGGCGACGAACTCTCAGTATCGCCGTATGACCACATGAAGGTGCCTTGCGTGTACGTGGTATGACTACTAACTACTGCATCACGATCGCTGTTTGGTGCCGCTTGCAGGGGCGTTGTTTGTATACAATTGTTCAACCTACATCAACGGCAGCACCACTTTCGTCCACGACTCCGCTGAACAGGATGGGGGTGAGAACGCGGAACACACATTTTGTACGGCATATAACGCCTACGATTAACTATCGCGGCCGCGTATCGACGTCTCTGGATTACCTCGGGGTGCGGGCGACGTGACACGTGTGCGATCGATACGAGGGGGGCTCGAAATAGCCCCAACCAACAGTTTGATTGCTCGTAATGACAACGCTGTATTTTCGTCGTAGCGATAGTTTCGTTGTAGGGGGATGGAGTTCGTTAAGATGGAATTTGTGTGGACGTCTTCGTAAAGTAAGTGGTGCTTACTGCGTCTGACATGAAAAATCAGGCCATTGTCGCATGTATTTTGCTAAGGGTACACTTGAAAAAAAATGAGGCTCCTCGTCATACACAGGCTGTCTATACTGACTTTATAGTCTACGTCTACTGACTTGGAGAAAAAAACGACATATCCGTCCGATAAACAACCCCTTGACCTAATAATACTATTAGTAATCCTATTAATAATACTATTGCCTGGTATTAAACTAGTGATATTTTTAGATGCACGTTGGTATTCCCCGTATATACATCGCGAAAGGGGTACTGGGCGACTACTTCACAACCGTGTTCGAAGGATACTAAAGTAGTACCTGGTAGGTAGTTTTTGTTAGTAGATAAGAGAAGGCTTGTCTGTTTGAACCATTTGACGCGGTTTCGTCAACGCATGCACGGCGCCCCTAACACATCACCACATTATCATCATCACCACATCATCACCACATCATCACCACATTATCACCACATCATCACCACATCATCACCACATTACTACGTTACTACTACATTACTGTAAGCATTATTGCAAACGTTACTGTAAACTTTATTGTAAACATTATTGTAAATATTATTGAATTCATTACTGTAAGCTTTATTGTGAACATTGTTGGACGTATTTCATCGAGGGCAAATGTACTAGCGGGAGATATATCTGATATACACATGTTAAATCAAGGCGATGATCAGCTTCAGAACATCGCGCGTCTCACAATATTTAGGGGAAATGGCTCAGTGGTCCAATGGTTATTAAACTGGATGATCATTCAACTAAACAATGAATCATTCCGTTCTCTTCCGTAGGTGCTGTGGCCGCTTACGAGTCGAAATTATACGTTGACGGCAAGTCTTCATTCGAGGAAAATTCAGCTGTCGAAGAGGGAGGTGAGTAAAGGCCCACTGCGAAATTGGCCACGGAACCGCCTTGCAGAAACGGGCGTTTCGTGTAAGCGAGTGTCACAAACAATTTTCTTGCCTTGTACGAGGGGGACCTCTCGCGTCACTCGCTCTGTGCAAAGGTGAACGAGTGAAAACAGTCGGTTATGGTGTAAGCGAGCAACGCGCGCAATATGCACTCCCTGTCCGGACGCAGGTGCCGTGTTTGCAGACGCTTCGAATTTACGCATCGAGGGTAACACGTCGTTGTCCGACAACTCTGCCGGCGATACGGGAGGTGAGAAATAGCACACTCACCGTAAGTTAAACCTCTTGCTTTCCATTCAGCAAAGTGTCCGCCAGCACAATCCCTGTTGTAGTCGTGATGCATGGTGTAAGCGACGACCAGTTTAAGCGGTTACACACCTAACAATTAGTTGACATTATACACGTCGTTATAAAACAAGCAAGAATACCCGCCAGGGAATTGACGTGGCCGCCGTTCGGTGGATATGGTCAACGGGGCACCATGATGATGGGCGAACGTTTCACCGCACACGCTTGGTTACCGTTTCCCCCCGTCACATATGCAGGCTCAATCGCCTCCTCGGCGTCAAACATATCCATGGGCGGCTGGACTTCGATAACAAACAATTCGGCGGTAGGAAATGGAGGTGAGAAAATAACTGGCTCATAATGTCGAGCCTCATTGATCGTAGGAGGCGTGCGTTTTTTCCGCTGTGTGTTTTGTGTCATGTGGTGAGGTTTCCTATAAGGTACCGCGACCCCAGAGTCAGTGGAACCTGTCCTAGGTGATGGCCATGGGTTAATGCGAGAACACCGCTAGCGACAGAATAGCTGATGTACAGGGAAACCCGGCGCAATTGCATGTAGCGCGAGTAATCAGGTTTTCCAGCAGATCTTATGCCATCCTCCCCACCGCGAGTTGCTTATTCACAGACACAAACCATCCATCCGTTTCGAATACAGCATGAATGTAGTGAGTTCATTGCCTGGGCAACCTGCCTGTGAGATGTTAGAACCACGGTCTAAAAGAGATTCCTGCAACCTCGCCACCCCAGCTACCCCAGCTAGATTCCGGTTTCCGTTGTAATGAAGTCTGTTGTGGACTTCCGACCGCACTACACCAGATCGGAGCTTGCGTTGAGTGTGTCCTACAAAAACAGTAGTGCTTCTCCAGCGTCCCGAAACGGCGCCGTGTGCACGGATACGCGCTTACGTTGAGAACGACGCATGGAACGGTAGGGATGTTGATAGCACCGACTATAGAATGCTAGTCAACTATTAATAGTCAACTAAATAACTAGTCTACTCACATCGCTGGAATACCTAGGGGTTACTTTAATAATGTTAGTCCGTGTTAATATTGTGCATTGTGCGCATGGGGTTACACTTTATGTTCTCTCGAAACAGAGATTTGGGGGGGTATGTAGCTCGTCGGATGACGACCCGAAGAAAATGGAGGCCACACATCGGTATCGTAGCAAGGACCAAACCCCACGTATCAGGGGCAACCAACAGGTGTACCTTGGCCCCCTTGCGGGGCTTCAACCGAATGACGTATAGGGTGCAATCGCGGGCAAGGAGTCATGTAGGGTGCGTGTGGGACCCATGGTGAGATAGGGGCAGGCACAGTAGCAGCGCACTGTGCTTGTTTAATTCCTCAATGGCATTGCCTGGTCAACTGAGGAGCTACCACATCTCAGTGTTTACCAAGTCCCCTTTGTAGTTTCCGCTGCTTTTCGCTGGCTTTCGCTCAGCAACCTTGTGCGCCATGGGGTTGTTCGCTGGATTTTGTACGCGTACAGTAGATTTCGCCAGGTTTCCGGTGTGGTTGACAGCTACTGAAGCGAGGAACCTCATACCATTAGGGCGCGCCGCTATGATAGCATTCGTCAGTCGCGTATATGATGTACTTGCTTGTATTTCAGATCGGCACGTATGCAGGAGAGTCGCGCTGAACAAACCGTGGTATAGTTTGTCATTTGAGACCGTATGCACCACACAACCAAGTATAATTTCAGACGTAGACGTAGACATGTCCGAATGGAATTGTCATGTCTGTTGTGCCACTCAAACCTGAATGCCCACTCCGTTCTAAAACCACACGTAATACCTCACACCAAACCTTGTTCTCCGGTAGATTGTAGACATTGTACATGCCGCTATACCTCCCGCTTCGCACACCTGCACTAACCAGACCCAGAGTCCAACAGGTTTGGTGACCCGACCCTGCTTGTGATCCTATCAACCGACGACATTAGCGAGCCGCTACCTTACAAGGTTAAATCTATGCCATTGTGCCTGACGAACGAATATCCTACGCGCAGGTGCGATCTATGCGGCTCGTGAATCCATTGTTTACCTCTCCGGCGAATCCCTGTCGCACTACAATTCAGGGGGAGAACACGGAGGTAAGCGTGGCCACAATGTATATTTTATACCTTTCCCATAAACTATAGGTTTATGATGACAATACCCAAAAAACATGCCGGCGCGTAACCTTCCAGCCCATGCCGACCTAGTCAACGTCGACGCTGAAAACAATGACTATCAACCTCAACCATCAGCCTCCCCAGGCACGTGTGGACAAGCCCCCCCCACTGTCAACCTAGGCCATAACTCCTCGCTCTTTCGCTCTTTCGATGGCGTCGCCCGCATGCTGCTAGGCCATCGATTGCCTCGCGATGCATTATTGGAAGGTGTGAGCTGCCGGCGCCTTTCCTCGTGCGATCGGTTAACAGCACCGACATGCCCCCCCCTCCCGTCGATGTCATCCCACCATATTGCTGCCATCTTGGCCCCAACACGTCGATTGCCTCGTGATACTTCGTACTGGTACGTATTTGACATACAAACAAAAACGAAATCCTCCACCCAACTGTGCATCTCGTGTGGAGACTTGCTCACATTGTCCTGGCACATCGATTGCCTCGCCACACGGCGCCCGTGTTTAGCGTGCCATCACTACAAGCACGTATCTTCGTGTGATGAGTAACATCACCGATATTATGCCCTCGCCACCGCTAGGTGTCATATGCGTCCGCAGATCGAAGATGTACATCAACGGCAGCAATTCATTTACCTACAACTCCGCGGTGGAGAGGGGAGGTGAGACGCGAGGTTTGGTAGAGCACGCCCTAAACCTATAGACTACTCCTATACCTAGTATTCCGGTAGATGGGTGGCTTTTAGAACTAATATATTTTTATTCGTTGTCGAGCTTTCGTTCGTTTTGGTTTCAAGGTAAGCTCCGCAAGCATGGCTTTGTGTCGTTTGCTTCGCTAAAGCAACACCATATCTGGTACCTGGTATTTTTGAAGTTCGTGTGCCAACGAGCTGTTGAGCCAACGGGGCGAGCAGCCTGCTCTAGGTAGTGACACAGGACACCCCGGCTTGCGTAGCCTTGCTTTCACTGCCGAGTTTGGGACACTGGCACGAGCAACCTGCCAAGCGCTGTATTTTCTGCTGGGTTCTTGCTGCGACCTGCGCTCTGCCTGATGCCTCTGCCTGCTCATTACCTGCCCCTGCTGGCTGTTGCAAGCAGCTATTAGTCGTTTCTGCTGCTGACTTCTGCTGCTGGTTGGTACTGGTTGGTCCTGGTTGGTGCGGGTTGCTTCTCGCGCCACAACGCTGTTAACGAATCGTAGCCTACGATATAATAGCGGTGGAAACCGCGTAGCCTTGCTTTCACTGCCGAGCTTGGGACACTGGCACGAGCAACCTGCCAAGTGCTGTACTTTCTGCTGGGTTTTTCTTGCTGCGGCCTGCGCTCTGCCTGATGCCTCTGCCTGCTCTTTACCTGCCCCTGTTGGCTGTTGCAAGCAGCTATTAGTCGTTTCTGCTGCTGACTTCTGCTGCTGGTTGGTACTGGTTGGTCCTGGTTGGTGCGGGTTGCTTCTCGCGCCACAACGTTGTTAACGAACCGTAGCCTACGATATAATAGCGATGGAAAATGCGACCCCAAACCCCCTGTTAACATCGATGACATCGATGGTGTTACATACAGCTAGTAGGGTACACACTCGGGGCCGTGATCACGACCTGCGGTGAAAATGTAGGCTAGGCCTGAAGATCATGTCATCATGTCCCTACTCTAGTCTTGGTCGTTGTGTTTAAAAGTCTCGGTCTTATCGCGCTTGCGTTGTAGCTGCTGTTCTGGCGTGAACTACGTTCTCCAACGTAATGAGACGCGATACCGTAATGCGAACTACAGGGAGAAGAACCTCCGCGGAGGCAGGAGGGCGCTACATGCAATTTGAGAGTCCCCCCCCCTTTGAATGAGTATGGCACAGTGACTTCAAAATCGACTCAAAGCATGCAACGATAGCGGTCTCCTGCACTACTTTATTTTTGCGTGGAAGGTTATGAAAGTTTTTGCGGAAGCTTCCACCGATTCCATGGAAGCTTCCACGTGCAAAAGACGCAAGCTTCCACGAGAACTTTCGCGGAGGCTTCCATGGAAGTAGCTTCCACCAAAGCTTCCACAGAAGCTTCCATGGAAGTAGTGGAAGCTTCCGCGAAATCTTCCACGGAAGCTTCCAAAGGGTTAGGGTTTAGATTTAGAGTTAGGGTTAGGTTCCGTGAAAGGTTCCGTGGAAGATTCCGTGGAAACAAATTTACTTCCGTGATAGCTTCATTGAAAGGAATTTACTTCCACGAAAGCTTACGTGAAAGCTCACGTGAAAAAAATTGTGGAAGCAAATTTACCCCAGTTTGAACGTTTCGGTAGAAAGCTTCCACGGAAGCTTCCACGGAATTTTCCACGAAAGCTTTCACGAAAGCTTCCACGAAGATTTAAGGGTTATGGTTAGGGTCGGGGTTAGGGTTAGGTTCCGTGAAAAGTTCCGTGAAAGCTGTTGTGGAAGCAATTTTACTTCCACGAAAGCTTCGGTGAAAGCAAGTTACTTTCACGAGCGCTTCCGTGAAAGCTTCTGTGAAAGCTTCCGTGAAAGCTTCCGTGAACGCTTCTGTCAAATTTTCGTGGAAGCAAATTTTCTCCAGTTTAAAAGCTTCGGTAGAAGCAAAATTTACGTCCGTGAAAGTCTCCGTGAAAGCTTTGACGGAAGCTTCCGGGAAAGCAAATGTACTTCCACGGAAACTTCCATGAAAGCAAGTTTACTTCCACGGAAGCTTCCGTGAAAATAATTTACTCCCACGAAAGCTTTCGTGGAAGCTTCCACGGAAGCTTCCGTGAAAGCAATTCACTTCCACGAAAGCTTCCGTGGAGTTTTCCGTGGAAATAACTTTCCTGGAAGTTTTCACAGAAGATTCCGTGGAAATAACTGTCGTGGAAGCTTTCATGGAATCTTCCACGGCATGAAAGTGTGAAAGCTTCAATGGAAGCTTTCACGATCTTCCACCTAAAATACAGATAGTGCAGTTGGCCCAACAATAGGCGACCCGCCAAGATTTTTATGAGGCTCTTCTTTTAAGGAGCTGTAGGCCTCAGTACAACACAATAAATACAATACAATACAATTCGCCTTCTCAATACGCCTCAATGCCCACCAATTCGCCTCGAAGCGCGTCGATACGCCTCAATACGCCTCGATACGCCTCAATACGCCCCAATACGCCCCAGCAGGAATACACACAGTGAGAATTAATGTATGCTGAGCCCATGGTCTAGGTTTGTGCGGGCAGCGTACGAATACCATCAAAATCAAAATGCGGACTCAACCGTCAACCTAACCCTAACCCATTATGGATAGTTTAAGCGCAGTGTGTCTGCTCAGGAGTCCCGTGAGCCAGATAGCTCTTGCGCTGAGAAACCGCGCTACCCCAGTCGTAGTATCCGCCAGTCGTTATCATCAAGTTATCTTTGCAGCGCTGTTCAAGTTTGTGAAGGCTTTCGACGCGATGCGTGGCACGCTCCGTGGTGCAAGGATGGCACATGCTCGAGTCTACACGACAAAATGCGCTTACGGCAAGCGTGGTCGTGGCACGCACTACAAGGTCTGCCGGGTGTGCGGAAAAGGACAATACGTACTTAGACGGTCCTCAGACCGGCAGGCCAACACCGTGTGAGACAGTGCACTCACGAAGGGATTTGTCTCTGTTCTGCAGGTGCAATAACTTCGTTTGCTAGTGAGGTCTACATCATCGGCAGCGTCTTTCTCGCCCACAATCAAGCCGGAGACAACGGAGGTGGGTTGTTTATTTTTCACCTCTTGGCAAGGAATTTCTCAAACATTGTACACGTGGTGGTAGCGGAAAACATGGGAAACCTACACACCGTCTCGTCGCCTGTAGACACCACCCCATGAGGTTGCGTTCGGCACACAAGACTAACGGTTATGATAACAAAGTGCTCATTTCTGTTGCGTTGATCACTCTGAAATTGGTGTCTAGAGCACCGCAAACACGTAAAAAAAATCATATACAAGTACTTCACTCATTTTCAGAAACAGACATAAACATGTTGAAGTCCGCGTTCACCATTCCCAGAGAGGGGACAATCTATCAACTTGTCTTAACCAGCGGTCATTAACGCGTTTCGAAGTTCCACGAACTCAACTATATACTCACACTCGACTCTTACCTCCCTAAGTATTTCATCCGGTACACTACTAACACCGACGGTCCAATATCCTGCCCACAGGTGCTGTGGCGTGGATTGGCTCAGATGTAGATATCTCAGGTGTTACTTCCTTTGGATACAACTCGGCAAAACTCAAAGGAGGTAAGAACGAGCAGCGCGTATTGCGTTTACACCAATTTTCCCGGGTGGTTAGTATCAATACAATCTTTCTTCGCGGAATTTTCCTCGTAATGAGCTGGGCTGTGCACGTCGAGATTCAGCAACAAGCACGCCTGTTGGACAAGAAAAACATTTGTCGCGTGAAGGTGGGGGACCCCCATCAGGGGTCGTGAATAACAAAAGCAACTACCCGATACCGGAAAGAAGGTTGATCACCGGCCTTGTTAGGACATTATCCCAGGCACACACGAATAACTTCTGAGAAACCGGCGGGCAACGCACTGCTGTAAAAGCGGATCCGTCCGTTTGGAACGCTTGGACTACCGGCAACGATGCACCACGCTCAATACAACCGTGCGTCTCCTAAACCGCGACTTTGTGTACACACATACAGGTAAGTCATTTTTGTTAGTCAATAGTGTCATCGGCATTGTTTTGTGCCCGCAGGTGCCATGCAGTCGATACCTTCGGCGATGTGGTGTTCTTCCGGCGGGGGTGATATGTTTTAGTAAATCATACTGACGGCATTGTGTCCCGCTTGCAAATGTCCTCTTTGCTGCTTAAAACGTAGATAATCAGTTCTGCTCGTAGTTGCCGTATTTATTGATTCAATATCGATGGAACTAAATTGCTCTGTTCGCAGGTGCCATGTTTTCAGGAAATTCAAATGTGCGTATGGCCGGCCAGACATGGTTTGGCTACAACTCAGCTTTATCATTCGGAGGTAAGATGAAGATTGGCGACGTTTACGGTGCCCCGATGCTTCAAAGAAACTGAACGAAGTTGAGCAACACGCTGAAATATTGTTTGAGCATTGAGAATCAGTAAGATAATCTCGGCGTCTTTGTTGGACCATCGCGATACCCAACGTGCGAAAGTGTTTCCAAGCACGTAACGCCTGATGTGAAATCTGGGACCGGCGCTTCGTGCTGATTGTGTTTTAATTGGTACTCATTAAAGACGAGTACTCACTGTTCGATACATATCCCTAAGGGTTAAGTTAGGGTTCTCCAACAACCCTTTTTCGGTTTGACAACATGGTCCGTGTCAGGGTTTAGAAGCATGTCTGCACACTGGGAGTGTCTGTACATCAAATGTTTTCGGGTTTGGTCAGCATGATCGAAATGGCAATGCCTTGCCGTTGAGGTGGGACCGTAAGCTAAACCACATGAACTCGACACAAAGAGCTGTGAAATTCTGAAGTCGTAGTTCTAACAAAAAATCCTGTTGGTATCATCTCCTGGTTGCCCCAGTTTCAGTGGCGTCCGCGTGCAGCGCAGGTGCTCGAAGGTGATAGGCTGGCAGCCACCATGGCCGTTTGCGAGCTTCTGAATGATATTCGCATGATGATCGGGAACAGGCCATATTTTGGCCTAGGGCGTTAGAGTGGTATGCGGCGTCAGTGTACACGGCATGCAAGCACGTTCCACAGTTTGCATTACTTGCGGCCACTTTCTGTCACAGGAGTGTTTTCTGAGCTATTTTCCTCTCCCAAACGGTCAACGTGATGCTAGGCAACATTTTCAAAGATCGCAACTAGAAGCCGAAGGTATTGTTTACGAAATGTTTCGGTGACGACACTACTCGGTAATGGTCTGAAGGGAACGGAGCGAGGCCACAGTATGTCCCTACTCTAACGAATTCACCATTTGCTGCCGTAACACCTGCGCCCATGATTTTTATGGCTTGACATCATCGTGACCCTAGTCTATGATACGAACAAGGATTGTTTGTCCTGTCCTCTTCTCTGAACCCTGAGGAAAACCTCCATGCTCTTCGGGCAATGACCACAGGTGCCGTGCAGGGTCATACGGCTCCGATCAACATCGAGGGCAACACCACGTTCGTCCATAACACAGCCAACGAGGATGGAGGTGAGGCTTGATCCTTTTACACTGCAAAATACTGTTCTGTTTTGATTCGAAATTGTCTGTCCCCAAACCCTTGAGTGGCGGTTTGTCAAGGTTAATGTTCCTCGCCGGCTTTGCACCATCAGACAGCATTAGGATGCCGACATCCGCTAAGAGGAGATATTGGTACTTCGTACTCCTTTGGTCTAATGGTATAGATCCAATCGCTTGAAGCCCGGCCGCAGAGGCTCGCGACTATTTCTCTCGCGGTCTGTGTATGTTCTGACAGAATGATCGTGTACGTGGTGCCAAACCACCAGCAACAGCAGGGCGTAAGGTCAAGGTAGTCAAAACCGCTAAGGAAGATAGAGAAGAGGCAATTAGTGGCCCTTGAGCTTTTTTCAATGCCATACGTGTCCTTCACTACTTGTCACCACTTAGCATTTATTCCTAACAGAAACAAACATATTGTACTGTATTAATTACTGTATTTATTACTGTGTTAAATAATGTATCCACTGTATTAGTCTAATACTATAACGGGATCAAGGTCACCATCAGCAGGATCTCGAGATTTCCGGAACGAGCGTATCAAAGGATGCTCCTGTAACTAATAAACCAAATCCTTGGATAACGTTCAGCATAGATTCGCGATTGATCTTACCGCAGTCTGCGATTTGGTTACAAAATGGTTATATACTTGGTGTTGGAACATTGGCAGCGACAATGCGTTCACTGCACGTTTGCGTGGTCACAGGTGCCCTTCACTACTACACTGGAGATGGGGTCGACGTTGTCGGTATCACGACGTTCTTCCGCAACACAGCGAAGTGGCGTGGAGGTGAGTAGCACTACAAAATATTTACTGGTACCTCGTATCAAGAAACGTTATAGCGCGCCTAAAGTATTAACCCATTTCGATGACATCCGTGTATTTACCAGGCCGTCCTGCATGAATCTGGTGGAGGGTGTCTGGTATGTCCATGGAGCCCGGTGGTAGACGCTGTTTTCCCCAATCGATGGGATGTTCTCGTGTCAAACTACTGCGGGGCTGTTTCCTGGTGTTTTTGTGTATGGAATATTGCGATGCCATTATTTCGCCAAATGTTTTAGTACCAAATGCACACACTCATTATCCTACCGTTTCACCCGCCCTGTTAATATAAATAGCACCTCTCACTAAACCACAGCAATTGATATGTCAGAAAGCATATTCAACGCGGTCTTCGTCGTCACGAAGCAAAATTTTCATGTAGCAAATACGTCATCTTTGTGAATTTCGTGTTTACGGGTTCATTTGCCCTGTTCTTACAGGTGCCGTGAGCATGGTGTCAGCACCATTTCACATCACGGGGACCACCTCGTTCGTTGACAACACGGGCTACGATGGAGGTGAAGAAACCGTTGTTGTTGTGTTGTTGTGTTGTTTTTGTTGTTGTTGATGTTGTTATGTTTGAAAATTTTGCGGCGTTGTTGAGTATTAAATTCGTCCCAACACGGCGTTACACAGTGATACTAACCGGCCGATCTCGACCTCGACCGATTAGCCGCGATAAGGTGCGGGTTCCACAGCGTCTTGGTTGCTAGGCTATTGTTAGGCAATGTGTGGAACTCCTCAAGCACGGACCTTATTAATAGTAAATCATTAACAATTAAGGCCACCGGGAGTCCCTCAGAAATATCTGTTGAATAGGAGCTCGTATGGAGGAATTTCGCGCACATATAAAACACTTGAAAATAGAGTATGGTATCTGCACACAAGGTCCTTATTTCTAAAAGTTTAGAAAACGGCTGCAAAGAGCCAATACTTGTAGAGCTTTTCAGGTGTTTTTGGCCCTTTTCTTATGTCTCCCATAACTTCCTCCCCGCGGGAAATGAAATATTGTTTGGCCGCAGGCTGTTCTGGTACGATTCCAGAAGAACGTTATATCATCCGCCTGGCGTGAAGCAAACAGTTGGTGAAAACGGTTGATTTCATCGGCGATGTACCCATCGCATTAGGCTCCTGCCCGTGAATTGAAATATATACAAGTACCCTCGTAGCTATTTCGAGAGCTTTGGCGTTGCTGGATCCCAAGTTCGAAATCACGAAGACATCTCGTGAGTCGCTTCTGGCTGCCTACGACTGCTGTCTCGCGTACCCGACGTTGTCTTAAACCTCATCAGAATCACCCGTCAATTTCGCGGGCCGTGGTTGCTTGTGGGGAGCTGCAGCTGCCCGCTATTGAAGTACGTTCATCCGTAGTGAGGGATCATTGTTTGTGTGTCGTTTTGTGCGCCCTTAATTTTGACCTCTGCTGTTACCACTGCCTCAAAGTTGAGATGCGGACCTCTGCTGATAACCAGAGGAAAACCAATCTGAAGAGACTCACAGCATCTGTAGATGAAGCGCTCTTGACCACTACATACCCTAGCCCTAAGCCACGAACTATTAATAGCCAAGTAATAAACACAGAGTGTGAACATAGCCATGTTTTTTACTGTTCCGATAAAACATCTAGACAATCGAGATTTGATATTAGAATCACCGGAACACCGGGGAATACAGGGGAGGCTGGGGTGCCCCCGTGGCCTTAATGGCATCTCCACCGAATGTTACCCAATGTTTGGCGCGTCCGATAAGGTTATGATTGATGGGCAATGCGAAGAAAATGTACTTCGAAGTATGGAACTCCTCACGTGCGGACCGTCGTAAACACTTGACATTTATTGGCACCTCCACCAAACATTTCACGCGTCCGATACGGTTATAGCCTGTCGTGGCTGTAC
Organism: Undaria pinnatifida; assembly: GCA_012845835.1. Taxonomy (NCBI): domain Eukaryota; class Phaeophyceae; order Laminariales; family Alariaceae; genus Undaria; species Undaria pinnatifida. Next base: position 20,339,833 of record JABAKD010000020.1, read on the forward strand.
AGGTTGCTTGAAGTCTTGTGTCTTGGATGTACGGATTTGTGTGATGATAACGCATCGGCATTCGGATCACATGTTGAAGGGTTGGCGAGGGCATGTGGACATTTAGTGACTCTATGAGAGGGGAAAACGTTGTCATTATTTGGTGAACCAAGTCTATGCCGGCATCAAAAGGATGCAAAGAGAGCGTGATTTTGCAGTATAGTGCAGTATAGGACGTATAACCCAGGCATACGATAATTCAGCAGAATGGTGGCTGCGTCAGGACAAGATGCATGGGTTGCATCGATTAAACATCGACAGGACAGATCGTTGGATTGGTTGCAGTGTTGTACAACAACGATGGTTGATTTCGATGAGTTGCGGCGTTGTTCTCGAATCCAACTACTTCTTGTTCCCATCTCATACACGCGGTACATAACGGCCTCATGACTCCCTTGACGCTTCATGGATGCTGCACCTTGAGATAATAATTGGGTTATGATGGTGGTCTTGGGAAATCACGCAATCGAAGCCGTCGTTTGCACAATTTACCGTCGTTTGCACAATTTAGCGCGCAGTGTGCTGTCGGCCGAGTGCGTATGATCGAACGAAAATCGAGCTTGACGGAAGCAAGGTTGGCAGGTAGGTGGAAAGCGTCCAGCATGTTGAAAAAAGTACCCCGTGTTAAACGCCTATTGCTGACCAACAATGATGCTATTTGTTTTCGCCAATTCGTTTATGCTGCAGGCGCGTCGTTTGCGCACGCCCCCCGCTTTGTCGTACTTTCTTAATCTTTATCATTGTTTGAGTACATCCCTCCCGTAGGTGGACGTATTGTCCGTAAATAGAGTGTTTGTGAAAGTACGTTTTTAGAAATTTACTTTTTCAAAAATTATCCCGAAGGCAATATTTGCGGTAAATTTTTGAAAAAAATGCAAAAATGTACTTTGTCGAAGGTAGGTTTTGATCAAAAGTTACGGTAAATTTTGTCTCTCTGTTTCATTGGCCTACAATACACCGAGCATTTGTCCGAGGCAGAACGCCTCTGCAAGGGTCTATAGCGCCCCAACCACGGGACAAACAGGACAAGCACCGCTGTTTGCACAGCAGCAGTACAAGCAACGAACGCACGGAGGATGGAGAGGGTAGTACCCTGAGCACGACGCACAGGCTTTACATCAGAGATATGCAGCAGGCCGGTGATGAACCGTCTGTTGCTGCCCTCTGCGTCCGTGACCAAGGGTTCAGCGCTTGCTGCAAGCTGTGGTGAACTTCTCGCAGCTGGCGGAGTCGAACGCACGCACGCGGAGAGGAGCCTCAACGCAGAGAGCGACACCACGCGCCTTGATTGCGGCTATCGTGTGCCGCATTTGGCAAGATAGGGCTCGTATCGGTCCATCTGTGCGACAGCAGCCACCGCGCTTCTCCAACATCACCGCGACTGAAGCGTGGCATGACTTTTGGTTTAGGGCAGAGGAGCGGAAACTCCTCTGCCCTAAACCGCTGCGTGCAGATTCTTCGCAGGGTGGTGCTTCGCAATAACAGGTCCACGTTCCATGGGGAAACTGCGCTTCGCCTTCCCTTCCGTCGCATGAGGAAGGCGTTGCTCTGCTTGTAGCACGTGTAATGAGGTAGTCCCTGCTCACAAGGTGTTTTTACGCGCGAGACAGACCGCCATACCTCTAATTTGTAGTCTGTTGGGTGCTTGCATGTACCGTGTTCCAGGTACTGCTGCACCTGAAACGAGAGGCTCGAGACTGGAGTACGTACAACGAGTACTCGTATCGTATAGTACTATAGAGCAGTAACTCGCACTGCTGCTGCTCTACTCGTACGTATATTACAATCGCGCACATCCCCGTTTCCCTTCTAAATTTCGGAGGCGTCGCCTGCAGGATTTTGTTTACCGCTAGCGCAAACACACCAAAAACTCGGTGGGAAGGCAATTTACTTTTTTTAGCGGAAGGCAAGTAAATTTTTAGAAACGTATTTTCGCAAACACTCTAATCTCTATATTAAGACGTCGTGAACTCTTTCCCCCGACGATGTGTACGGCACGCAGATGATAACTGCAGATCACCCGGTAGGAGCTGGATCATTCGGCGATCGCTATATCGCCTTTCCGCAGGTGCCGTTATTGCTGATCAACCGAACTTGAAATATAACTCACATTCATACAGGTGGCATTGTCGCGTATGAATCGCCGCTCTTCATTGTTGGCAACACGAGTTTTCTGAACAACAAGGCAGATCACGACGGCGGTGAGTGAACGAGACGTACCAGTAAGCACGAAGGGGACCAGCAAACATGATGCTCACGCGTTTGGTCGAATATGTGTGCAACCTTTTACCACTGGAATTCACTCCTTCGGGCAGACCTAGTACACCGTATACATGGAATACATGAATACATGGAATACATGGAATACACGGAACACATGGAATACACGGAATACATGGAATACATGAGTACACGGTATGGGTGAACCGTTTCGGCGACCCTGGAGCGCGATTAATATTTAGGCCAAACCTCCGTTCACACGCTCTACCGCATTTTCTGCGTGCGTAGGCCCAGGCTACTGTACGGGGGCCACTTTTCAGGAATGGTTTTTGCAGTGACTCGGGGTCACTCGCGCCAGTGAGTGTCCCCCGTTCCTTTGCAGCCTTAAGCGTTCGTGCTGATGCAAGTTTGCGACAAGAATCCGCAATGAATGGAGTGGTAGTCTACGCTGCGACAAACAAATTACCTAAAGTTTTTTCGTTATAGCGAGGTATCATGTACTGTTAGAGTCACTGGTGCGACTTGTGAATAAAGTGGTGAATAAAATGGTTAATAAAGTGTTGAATGAATTGTTGGCGTAGAATAAAGTGTTAGTGTTAGTGTTAGTGTTAGTGTTATTGTTAGTGTATATCACAACAACACCATAGCATCATAACACCATCATCATAACATCATCGTCACATCATCATAACATTATCATAGCATCATCATCATAGCATCATCATAGCATCATCATAACAGTCATCATAACGTCATTACAACATTCTCATAACATATTATCAAAATGAAAACACACTCCAGCTGTGAGATCGAAGATTTCGTCGAAACTCATCTTTGCAAGCTGTGTGTGATACATACTCCGATCGCGCGCATTACGAGGTGTGTGTCCTCATGAAGGATATAGGTCGGCGACTCCCCTTACAACTACAGTGTAGCTATCAGGGTCAACAGTATGATTTTAGTCAGTCTGTGCGCGGAAACTATAAAAACCGTTATATTATAACATAACACGATAAGAACATATTTCCTACTGTAGCCTTGCAACGCAGTGAACACCTTGTTTCCCGGGTCACTCCAAGGAAGTTTCTTAGATAGATACGTATCAACAGAAATAAAAGGTCTATTGGTTAGGTCGATTGCAACGGCTGCCCTAATTGTTCTTGACATTTTCACCATCAACGCCTTCGCACGAAGAGTAGCCTGTGCACGGCGTAGACCAAGGTTTGGTTCAACATAGACCAAACAATGGATTTGCTGGTAGACGAAGTAACGGTCTTCGTCGATGTAGAGGCGGATATTGTAGGTCTCGGCAATTTGAGCTTGGGGTCAGACGAGTGAAAGACCACGCGTGTTTCCCCCCTCTCACTCTTGGAAGCAGACGTCACGAGTAGTTTTGCAAGACCGAGCCGGGCACAAGCGAATCGGGATTGTTGCTGGCAACGTCAGCAGATATAGGTAGTGACTGGATTGGCTAACCCAGCCAGAAGTCTGTGTTTCTCCTTTCCTTGATCTTCCTCCCTCCATGTTTTGTTTCAAAGGGTTAGGGTTAGGGTTAGGGTGAAGGTTAAGTAGGGTCAAGTTTAACCCTAAGAGATTGGGATTACTAGGTGGCCGGGGTTCCTTGAAATGGCTTGGTAGTTCAAGGCGACTGTAGGCGGTCATCGTTAGGTACCCGGATGGAACCATAGTAGTATTAGTAGGGAGAGGGACGGTAGAAGTGTAGGCAAGATATGCACGGGATTGTAGGAGGCTGCGATGGGTCGAGCTGGCCACGGGGAAAGATCTCTCTCTCTCCCAACACCCAGAAGATCGGTAATGACAATGCAATACGGAAGATTCTCCCTAAAAGTTGATTTATATCTTCGAGCGCGGCCTAAGTTAGGCCCATATGCTCAGTGCCCGACGCAAACAATGCTCAGTTTTCGTAACCAACACACGGCATTTTTTGTCAGATACAGCTTCGTTTACGTGGACGATCATGTGTATCTAGTAGCTAATTGCAACAATATCGTGTAGATGTAACTGCATGTGGTGTACGGAAATGGTTGACGATTCATCGTGTTCTCCGACGACGAGGAGTTCTTGGTGAGTTTGGGATGTCTGATGGTTCCACCCTTTGATATTGGATGAATTGTGCCCAACCGAGTCAGTGTGACTGTTGGAGTGTGTGTTGTGTATGTACGAGGGCTGTACGGTAATTAATACAAAATATATTTTCTGATGGTCCACTCTGGCTGCCTTCGGGGCGTATCGCGTGACCCGGGATGACCCGTGTCGAGATCATCCCCTCGTTACGGACAAACGTTTCCCACTCGACATCCCATGGTTACCATTGGATGCAAATAATACGTAGTCAAAGGTTTATCATCTCGATCCAACGCTAACTCTATCTCCCCGGCCAATTAATAGGTGCCGTGAACATCCTCGGCGCCAACGTCACCATCATGGGAGATACGGAAATCGCGTCAAATACCGCCCTTAACGGAGGTATGGACGCATGCTACGACATAGAAAAACACGTTTTTAGGTTTTTTAGTCTGACCTTGTCTGAGTGCCGGTGCGCTCTTGCTGAGGAGATATCGAATATTGTTGGCAAACCGATTACGTTTTGCCCAGGCTGCGAAATGTTGTACTTCCACATAGCTTAGAAGCCCATTCTTGGATGGCCTTGAATGGTCTAGGATGGCGGTGGGTGGTGTTGGATGGTATTTGGATGGTATGTGATGGTCTTGGATGGTCTATGATGGCCTAGGATTGTCTAGGATGGTCTTGGATGGTCTAGAATGATCTTGGATGGTCTTGCACGGTCTTGGACGGTTTTTGATGGTCTTGCATGGTGTTAGATGGTCTTGGATGGTCTTGGATGGCCGTACAGCTTTTCAGGTGAGGAGCCTCGTAAAAAAGAAGTGTATATCTACAGTATAACACTGGTACATATTATAGCATTCCTCGATGGTGCGTATCGTTTCAAACGAGCAGGTTCACATGAACTCGGTTATCGCAAGGGACGGAACTGATATGAGTGGCTCGTTAAAATCTGGCATAAATCCCTGACACCGTCGTGTCTCTGTTGGAGAATCACTCACTGTTGGCATCATCCATCACACTTTGGAAAGGCTTCTCACAACTTATCGTGATAGACCCGTGCACTTATAATACAATGCTTTTTCATTCGTGTTTGTATATCCGTGTGCGTCATCAGCGCATGTCAGATATCGTGACTGCGAAGGTAGAGGGCAAGGTTGGGCTACCTCGAGCCGTGCTATACTATCCGAGCATAGTTATCCCCTTTCGAACAACGCCAGCGTTTGTGGAGAACAAACTGTCTGGTTGAGTGTACGGTTATTGTTGCAGCATCGAAACGGATACAGAAGTTCTATGGTGAGATACATAATTACCACTGAGCTATGCATTCAGCGCTGACTGTATAGCTAAGGGGCTACGGTGTATCTGGTTTTTCAATTAAAGTACATTCCGGGGTCGGTTTGGTGGTCACGCATGGACCTCGGATGCACTGATAGTTTCAATGCCTTTACTCAATCCCGTTAGTCAGAGCTGCCCCAAACATGCCGGATTATGGTGCTTCTTTGTCGCTGGGCGTGTTTTCCGTACTTTCCGTCGAGCACGAAAAATGCGACGGCAGAACGTCGGGAGTATATTCTCTCGAATATGCGAAGGAGTTGAAACCAGTTTTATATTATTTGTCATGGTATAGTATCACACACAACCTCTAACATCGAAGTACCCTGAGATTGCTGCTCCAATCATTTAAAAAGTACACTCATCTCTTCGGAATTCAGGCGGTGTTATTCGTTCGTGATATTCACATAGGCTTTCGGATATACACAATGGGCACTCTATCAGAATCCCGCTGCTATGAGGAAGCAACTTGTCTCTGCCGCATGTTGTTGCCCGCTACACAGGTGGCATATTCTCCGCCCAGTCTCCAGAATTTGAATTACTGGGAATGACATCCTTCTTGGAAAATCAGGCCAAATTCTTCGGAGGCGGTATATCACTAACCGATCCGGTACAGGTAAACATTGTCGACGCGACATTCAAGTCAAATATTGGAACATCAGGTGGAGCTGCCTCTCTCACGTCCACAGAAAGCACATCAGGGGGGTTTGATCAATGCCGATTTGACAGCAACGACGCGTCGAATGGAGGAGCTTTGTACCTGAGTACTGGTGCACCAGACGCGACTGAGGGTTCTAGGTTCGTTCGCGATTCGATCTTCCACAACAACATCGCCGGTGAGAGCCAGTGAAAATACAGGAGGTAGATAGACATGGGCACGGTACTACCCTCATCTCCACTGCCGACTCCCTAGGCCACTCGTGAGTGACGCGGTATCTCACTTGCAAACGGACTGATGTATAAGACGTTCGGATAGCGTAACAATGCTTCCAACGTCGGCGCATTTAACGAAATCGGGAAGAAACATTATATAGCGTCTTCTTTGTGTCAGGTGTGTGAGGAATTTCTTTGTCGTTTTTCAAGCAAGCGGTTGCGTTGGCATATACTACCTGGCTTGATGTAAAGGAAAGGAACACCACTCAGCGATCATCTACTACATGTTAGGGCATGTTTTCATGAACACCACTAACAAGAGCACCAGACATGGACGCGACATCTACAGGACTACAACATCTTCGACGACAGTGGGGAGAAAACAGGACGTATAAGCGTACACTATATAGTCTATAATAATGTGAAAAGTAAGTACAGACAGGGATGTTAACACTGCGGTAAACCACACGACCAACCTATTACGCAGGGTATTTCGTGCCTCCATCCGCTTACATGATTGCCTGACAACCTCTACCATCCCAAACGCAGTGGAATGTGCCTAACGAAGTAAAGTCACCCTCGCGTTCAATAGTGGTGACATCGCATGTCCACGTGAGACAACCTTTACGAAACGCAGTAGCATATGCCTCACCATGTAAAGTCACCCTCGCGTTAAATAGTAGTGACATCGCATATATATGACGTTGCATGCCCACCTCAACTGCTGTATTTGTAAGATGTATCTCTGTCTTGGAATTAGCGACCTCAGAGCCCCACAGCAGCACGGTAAAAATCATGGACGTTAAATCGTACATTTGAGACAATAATGAGTTGAAAAGGAAGCACAGGCAGACCTGATAAAATTGCGATAAACCACACTGCCGACCCATCGCATACCCACCTCTACGAAACACAGTACCATTTACCTCACGAAGTAAAATCACCCTCGCGGTCAATAGTGATGACATCGCATATATATGACATCACATACCCACCTCGCCTGATGTATTTGTAGGACGTATCTTTGACTTAAAATTGACGACCGCAGAGCCCCACATCGACAAGGTAAAATCATAGGCGTGAAATCGTACATTTATTTGAGACAAAAATAATTTGGACAAGGAAGCACAGGCAGATGTGTTAAAATTGCGGTAAACAACCTTACCAACCCATTACGTACGGTATTTCGTACATACAGTCTGCATGATCGCCTCCCAACCTATGCCAAGCAAGCGAAGTATTACTAACGAGGTAACGTAAGTGAGCGCGTGTATACCAAGTATGACTAACGAGGTAACGTAATTGAGCACATGTATACCAAGCGCCCCTTTAAAACTGACGATTCGCATCCCTCCCTCTAATGCTCAATGGCGGAGACAGTACATGGCCACATACATCACCTCGCATGCTGTATTTGGCAATACGTATCTCTTTCGTATAATTAGCGATGTCAGAAAATAATGGTACCTACAAATATCCCCTCAAAATAATGTATAGTTTCAGGCACATATTGAGCTGCCCCACACGCCCCCCTCCCCCCCCCGCCCCAACCCCCCCCCCCGCCCCCAATAATATACTGGTGCCAAATCCGTCAGATTTATCCCCTCGAAAGGATTTATAGCTTACATGCACAAATTGCCCCCTCCCCCCCCCCCCCCCCCCCCTCCAAACCCGCTCGCTTTTGATCAAAACCAGGCCCCCACGTCCTTCAAAACTCCGTCCCACCCCCCTCACCGGTTATTCGACTTACAAGATTCACTTGATAAAAGGATACATTTCCCTCCAAAGCTGTCAGATTTTCTCCCCCTCTGAAACGGGTTTAATAGTTTCCGCGCACAGACTGACTAAAATCATCCTGTTGACCCTGATAGCTACACTGTAGTTGTAAGGGGAGTCGCCGACCTATATCCTTAATGAGGACACACAACTCGTAATGCGCGCGATCGGAGTATCACACACAGCTTGCAAAGATGAGTTTCGACGAAATCTTCGATCTCACAGCTGGAGTGTATTTTCATTTTTTATAATAAAATATTCTAGCTTTCGATCGATGTATCATACAACAACAAATAATGAAGATTTAACACGTTATTTACTATACTTAAACACTGGGTTGCATGCTGCATCTAACATCAAACCTTCTAGAATAGTAAACATTACAAGCCGGATGATATAAAGGGATGTCTTATTGCTTCAATCGTCAGGTTTGTCCCCTTTGAGGATTTATAGTTTCCGCGCACATATTGAATTGTCCCGCCCCCCGCCCCCCTCCCCTCCCCCTCCACTGACCCCTCTTGTTCACGAAAAACCCCAACCCTCCCCCCCCGCCCCTCCGTCCCCCGATCCCCCCCCCTTCCGCCTAGTTTGTCCAAACGCCCCACTCACAATCAAAATCGGCCTGAGTAATAAACACCTATACGCAGTTGATATCACGTCATTATTTTTCTCACCATCCATGACGTATTTTTCCCCCCGACCCCCCCCCCTCCCCCCCCTCCAACGCCCCCTCTTTTCCGACCACCTGCACGATCGCCTATACTTAGCACCACGCGTATAACAAGCTGCTACATATCTTTGATCTCACAGCCGAAGTGTATTTGAATATTATTTGTGACCTAAACCTCCTCAAAAATCTCCCCCCCCCCCCCCCCCCCCCCCCCCCCTCTTGCTCTCCCTTACTCAAACGCCCCACCAAATATCGAAATCCGCCACATTAATAAACACTTCACGCACATGATATCACCTCATTATCTTTCGAGAGCCATCCATGCCGCTGTGTTCCCCCCCCCCCCCCCCCGCCTCGAACGCCCCCTTCTTCCCCATCACCCGCACCATCGCCTAGACCTAGCACCACAGGTATAACAAACCCCTCACCTAAAGCCCTTCCTCCCCCCCCCTCACCCCCCCCCGCCCCCGCCCCCGCCCCCACACCCCCCACCTCCCCCCCAACCCATCCCAACCCCACCCCCTCGAACACTCCACCCTCTCTTTACTCACTGATTGTACGACTTACCCCAGGATATACATGATAAACTGATGTATTATTTCCAAAACCGTCACATTTATCCCCTCAAAATAATGTATAGTTTCCAGGCACATATTGAGCTGCCCCCCCCGCCCCCTCCCCCCCCCCGCCCCCAATAATATACTGGTGCCAAATCCGTCAGATTTATCCCCTCGAAAGGATTTATAGCTTACATGCACAAATTACCCTCTTCCCCCCCCCCCCCCCCTCCAAACCCGCTCGCTTTTGATCAAAACCAGGCCCCCGCGTCCTTCAAAACTCCGCCCCACCCCCCTCACCGGTTATTCGACTTACAAGATTCACTTGATAAAATGATACATTTCCCTGCACAGCTGTCAGATTTTGTCCCCCTCAGAAACGGGTTTTATAGTTTCCGCGCACAGACTGACTAAAATCATCCTGTTGACCCTGATAGCTACACTGTAGTTGTAAGGGGAGTCGCCGACCTATATCCTTAATGAGGACACACAACTCGTAATGCGCGCAATCGGAGTATCACACACAGCTTGCAAATATGAGTTTCGACGAAATCTTCGATCTCACAGCTGCAGTGTATTTTTATTTTTCATAATAATTATATTGTACGTGAACGTAATAGGGTAGCCCCCACCAATTTTTGTGTGGGTTGCCATGTGAACGATGCCCTAGGGATCTGAATGTGTTGAAGGTTGCTTCATAGTCTAACCGTTATTTTTGGTCCAAGCGTTATTCAGAGACTGTCTTCAGGCCATGTGAGGTTCATGGAAGTGGATCAGCGCCGCCAGCCATCCCAATATCTAATACTAAGTATTTTAAAAAATGAAAATACACTCCAGCTGTGAGATCGAAGATTTCGTCGAAACTCATATTTGCAAGCTGTGTGTGATACTCCGATCGCGCGCATTACGAGTTGTGTGTCCTCATTAAGGATATAGGTCGGCGACTCCCGTTACAACTACAGTGTAGCTATCAGGGTCAACAGGGTGATGTTAGTCAGTCTGTGCGCGGAAACTATAAAACCCGTTTCTGAGGGGGACCAAATCTGACAGCTGTGGAGGGAAATGTATCCGTTTATCAAGTGAATCCTGTAAGTCGAATAACCGCTGAGGGGGGGGGCGGAGTTTTGAAGGACGTGGAGGCCTGGTGTTGATCAAAAGCGAGCGGAGTTGGAGGGGGGGGGGGGTGGGGGGCCGACGGGCGGGCAATTTGTGCGTGGAATCTATAAATCCTTTCAAGGGGATAAATCTGACGGGTTTGGGAAAGAAAATAAATAAATAAATAAATGCACCAGTTTATCATGGGGGGGGGGGTTGGGGCGGGGTATAACACGCCGACCAAGGCTATGCTATGGGGTAGTGTTACGAATCAACAAAAGTACGGGGTTGATTTGAGTTTTGATATTTTTTTTTTTGTTTTTTATTGATTTATCATGACTATATGACTACCATTAAGTGGTCGTTATTATAGAATGATTGGCTTTATTTAGTTGACTGATTAATAATTAGTCTAATCATGATTATTTGACCATTTATAGAGAAATGGAAGGCGTCTTTACGAAGGGACATATTTTTTGAACGTTTCGTTTCGTTTGTCACGAGAGAGAGACCCAGGCTACGGTAGGGGGGCCCCCTTTTGGGCCTTTTATCTCAGTGGCTAGGGGTCACTCGCGCGAGTGTAACCTCTTTGTTCCTATGCAATCTTACGTTTTCTTTACGTTTTACATTGACGAAAACAATCCGCAATGCAAAGGTGATCTAAGCTGCGCCAAATCAAGTGCCCAAACCATCTTCATCCGTTGGGTACAGAGCTACTCGTGCGAGTGGCTCAAACACACCAGTGAAAATGGGGGTACCCCCTACCGTAGCCTTGGTCGAGACACGTTGCTGCTGTTGCTCTCGGGCGTCAAGCACCACGCATTGAGCTCAGCAGATGGATGGAAAATAACGAAGGCATATGTTACGCGAACGCGCTTTTATGTGGTCTTCGTTGATACAGGTCATGAGGTTACCTTCGCAATGCATTTTACCCTTGCGAGCAAGAAGTTACGTACCGCTTCTGCGCACGCCATCCCAGTAACCGTCTCCTTCGTGGTATGCGCACTTACTTGAAGTTTGTGTACGGCCTAGGCTACGTAGCTTTCTTATTTAAACAACAGGTACTGGTATGAATTTTAGAGAGTGTTTATTACACACTGTGGACTATGTCAACCTTTCGAGGGCAGTTATCTCGGTTCGCTTGTTTTGGTCCAAGTCGAGGGCGTACAACAAATTAATCCTCGACCCGCCCTACAGTCTGGTTCAAGGTAAAAGCCGGAAATTCTATCCCCCACGAGTGCCGCTCGCAATATCTAGTCAAAGAGTGAAAATATACAGTATCTATATTTATATTCTTGGAATCATACTGACCCTCATGACCAGGGGAAGGCGGTAACATGGCTAGTTTGTTTTTAACGGCCTTGAGCTGTTTTCAGAAGCGTAACTCATATCGACCAATAACAGCTTTTCATTTTTTCAGTAATATTCAGGCGTTTTCCAAGCGGGGATGACAAGCACCATTGCGCCGCACTTTATCCACCCGGTTGGAGGTACTCCAAGGCATGTATGTAGAAGATTTTGCTTAAAAGGTCCGAAGATCTAACTCGCCTGGCATGTATGTAGAAAATTTTGCCAAAAACTTTTAAGATCTAACCTGCCTGTGTTCAGCGGCAAGCGGAATTCAGCGAAACAAAAACTGGGTGCGAGACCAAAAACCAATGAAATATGAAGGAAATAACGTATCTTACTCATTTTCACGCACAAACGTCCAAATGTCCACGCCTTTATTGGGAGATAGACCTTGAAATTTTGTACACGCGTTCTACATGCCTACCCCGATGCCTGACCTCCCGATTCTATTTTTTTTTCCTCGCCGAATATTTTGATCTAAGGTGCTCCACATTTTCCAAAACCTGTTCACTGACGACAAACCAGGCAAAAAAAAAGACGGCACGCGAGGTCGTCGCAACGCCACACAAAGACATTTAACAAAATTTCACGGTCTGAATCAGAAAAACAGCGTCGATATTTGCGGGGGAATATGTTACTTGAACCTCCCCTCCCTCATAAATGGGCCGATCGTTTTCGCCATATGGCCATACACGACTTCACAGCCTCGAATGTGAAGCACTGCCTGTACAGATATGCACTCGAGGCCACTCAATCTCTTCTTGATAATCTACAGAAATCGCCGAAGTTGGGGTGATTGACTTAGTCATGATTGTTTGATTTCTAATCAGCAAGTCAAGTAAAAGTGTGAAGGAAAAGTGTGAAGGGGTCATTCTGAGGGGGATGCCTTGTTGTATGACAGGCGTTAGGAAACGTTCTCCTCATGGTTTCGGGTCTATGACTATTTTATTGGCTTGCCGTCTAGACACAAACTGACAATATTACTCATAAAGGACGCTTAAAGACAAACAAAGCAGAGCTGTGGGCATCGGCAGAAGCAGTGAACGATAGGTGGAGTCCTGCTTGTCCCATCACCGTCACCTACATTATCGTCCATCTGTGATGGTCTTGACGTGAGTGTGACATATAATATCACGTGGTTTCACCTCAACTATGACGTTGTTTCATGTCGAATCTATAGAAATCTATCTGCGGAGAGCACACCATAACGTTAGGCCACCTTGACTAGTCGTAGATAGATGCAGATCGAATGGCAATCAAATGATATCAACAAAACATCCTGAAATTGAGATCGAAGTTGCGGCTATTCGAAGCAAACAAAAATACGGCTATAGATTCCACTACACCTCGTGATGATGAGGCTGAGACGCCTCATGGCAAGATATATACAGAGCTCGCAACCGTGAGAGCCCGAGAAAGGGTACGTACCTACGGTATACCAGTAGCAATCGGCCTACGAAAACACGAAGGGCGAGGCCACTGAGCGCAAGGATGGGGAGGGGAACAAGAGGAAGGTATACACGCGAAAGCAATGTGAGAAGGGAAAAGAGGAGTACGCGTTAAGCTGCGAAGGTCAGAAAAACTTAGGGCCTCGGGTCAAGACCCCGTTCTTCTCCGACTTCCACCTAAATCACCGAGATGAACCGCAGTAGCAGCGACAGCGAAGTCGCCCAGCCATGCCGTGGATGCCATTCCTAATTCATTGCGCAGGCTACCCGCGGTTACCTCGAATTGTGACGTCCACGGCCGCCTGAATGTGCGTCCCAAACCCGACTAGGGATGATTTACAACCAACCCATTTCGCGATACGGAATACAGCCTGCCACGAGCATCATTCACAACCACCGCAAGCACCACTCCGCTGGCTTTCGGACATCTTCCCTGAGTTTGGCATAGTGCTAGCGACACCCTCCAGCGCAGGAACACCTCTACTGGACCACTTCTCGTGCGCTCAACCCAGATTTGGGCAAACTTGAAGATGTTGGTTTTTACTTTCGGTATTGGCGGAGACGTGTAGACCGTAACCCAGCACCATCACCCGGTATAACCCGCGACAACCAGTGCCCCTCGTTGGAATTGCCGTGGCAAGTATGTGTTGGTCGAAAGCGCCATGATCGCCTTTCTTCCTTGAGCAACTGCTGTGACAACAACGACAACATCAACATCAACAGCGTGGCCGGCCGACAACAACTGAACCTGCGACAACCAGTGCCGCTAGTTACAATTGCCATGGAAATTAGGTTTTGATCGAAGTCGCCATGATCGCCTTTCTTCCTTGGACAACTGCTGCGACAACGGCGACAGCATTAACATCAACAGCGTGGCCGGCCGAAAACAACTGCGGCACGGACAGCTTGGACGCTACACGCATAACATACCGGTATAGCACCACCCGCGTCCTACCCCCTCCACCCGCCAACACCCCCTGCACCCGCCACCCCCCCCCGCCCCGCCCATCCCCAACATGAGCCAATTGTTCATGATGGCGCTCTTTGCTCTAGCGATTGCCTTGATGTTTGGGCGTGAGGAGGCAGAGACGCCGAGCCCACTTGGGATGCTCCACTCGCCGTCTTCCCACGATATGCAACGCCACCTGCCGACCATCGCCGAGACTCCAGATACTCCTAACCCTAAGCGGTTCCGGATTACGGCACGAACTACCGCTTCACATCCTGGGTCATCGCACTTTGAGCTCGCCTTGACTACTTATCGGCGACTCCGCCAGCGCTCGTCCCAGAACGTACGCCGTTGTCAAGTGCCAGCGGTGGGCCCGTCAACCGCGGGTTCCTACTCGTTGCCACGGTGTTGACAGCAAAGCCGCCCCGGAGCTCGAGGGATAGTTCCGCCCTGAAGACATAAGGCTCACGACCATAGTTGACCAAGATATGCCCTGAGCCCCTGCCCCGTCTTCCTTGCAAGCCTCGTGCATTCCGTGGACACGGACCACAGGTATGGGGACAGCATATTCCAGCAAGGTTTGTCCTGCTCCTCTAACTCTCTTTTAAACGTCACCCACGGAGACCGTCCCAGAGTCTCGGTGATTTGATACCTAGACTCCCCTTGCAAGCACGTGGATTCAACCGGCTCTGTTCACCAACCATAACATGGTTTAACGTCGAATCTGTAGACTCTCTATCTACGGAGAGCATTCCATAACAATAGTTGATTTGCTTACCAGCTATGGTCGTAAATAATCAAAACAAAATAACGTGATTAATCATCGCGTTGATTGTTGATTCACCACGCTATCAATAGTAGCGTCATATACCCCCATTTCCACTGCCGAGTTTAAGCTATCATACCATATCATATTATATCATATCATATAATGTAATATGATATATATGATATGATATGATATCATATAATATCATATCATATCATATCATATCCTATCATATCCTATTCTATCCTATCCTATCCTATCATATCATATCACATCGTATCCTATCATATCATATCATATCCTATCATATCATATCATATCATATCAAATCGCATCATAACATATCATATCCAATATCATATCATATCATATCATATCATATCATATCATATCATATCATATCATATCATATCATATCATATCATATCATATCATATCATATCATATCATATCATATCATATCATGCTATCATACTCTCACCACGGACACCAGCGGCGCGACTGACTCTGTACGTCACGGACATTAAGGAATTAGGCGATGGTTTGGGCGCAGCGTAGCTGATAATTTCGTGACGAATTCACGTGGCGAATTCTAGCCGCACGCCATCTTAAGAAGAGAGGGTTAGGACCAGATTAACACCGCAAAGGAACATAGGGATCACTCGACAGAGGGACTGCGACCCACTGCCGCTACCCCTCCAAACGTGCAAACGTCAACTCGTACCGTAGCCTGGGTAGGCCAGTCGAACCGACGGCCCGTAGGGTTGGGGTTAGCATCGATGCTGGCACGTTGAGGCCTGCCTTAACGATTCGGCAAGAATAAGCATGCATGGCACGGCCACTTCAAATTTATATGTAGGTGGTGCAAAGTAGGTATTAAATGGCCTTCGTTGGAATTGAGGAGCTTGTGCACGGCATGACATACCCAATCACAGGCACTCAGCGCTTCCGTGAAGGAACGAAGTTTCATCGTACACCTTGTGTTGAATGACGCTCCTTACTCCAAGATCTCCATACCCCGCCCAACAACTGGCTCCGACAAAATAGAACAAAATAGAACAAAAAAGAACAAAAATGGCACAAAATAGATCATGCAGTCTCATGAGAAATCTTATGGCGTAGGTAGACACCATTTGTTTTACCTAAGTGCAGAAATGATGTGGCGGTTTCCAATTTCAAGAGTGGAGGAGCCCGCCACTCCGAACCGTATTGGTCTCATTGCTCAAATTTCTCTAACGTGGCTACCCTTATCACCCAACTTGCGTGATATCGTTCGCTTATTGTTCAGCTGAACTAGGTGGAGCGCTGTTCAACACCGGTGCGCTGGATGTTAAGGACACCACCTTTTCGGAAAACACAGCCGCGGAGGGTGGTTTAGCCATCCACGACGAGGGCTCTTACCTTGTGCTTGGAAACGTGACTTTCCACGACAACATGTTCAGCTGCCCGCCTCAAAAGTACACCGATGCGCATAATGTAAGTGTATATCCAAATAGTCAGCGTTCCTCTAGCTTCGTGCATCAGATACTCATCTCGTGAGTGTATGTACGTGGCACAGATTTTCCCTGCTAAGTTCATGAATGGTTGTTATGTGGTTTGATTCGACCCTTCCTCTCGTTAGGATTATTAATCACAACATATGCATCACAAAATGCTCGCAGCATGCTCACAACATGCTCACAACATGCTCAGCTGCTCGTCTCACATTCACACCGATAAATATCATGTTAATGAAACTATGGAACGCTTTTGTCACCGATGTTCATCAGGTGAGGGTTCTTCATTGTCTGTATTCCGCACAGTGATGCTAGCGGGGTTTTTCATACGTCTTCCATGGTACACTGCCGCTCTCAGCAGGACACAGATGCGCATCACGTGAATGAATCACTGGGCATGACAATTGCAGGAAATGGCGTCAATATATATTCAACATTTTTCAACTTCACGCGCAGGAAAATAATCAAAATCGCATAATTTCCTTTCGGTCTGCGCAAAATGCGGACCTTTGATATTTCCGGTTTCACTCTGCCGAAAAGAGGCCCCTTGATTTTTATTAATAGCATCGATGTACGTACAATAGCAATATTATTTTCTCAAAACAACTTTGCAATGTTCATCCCAGTCAGTATAAATCACTACCAGGGCATGTATTAATCACGTACACCAGCATTCCATGCTCGGATAGTTGGGCTACTCGTCCCTAAAACAAAACACCCCTATCTCTGAACCGAATCCCAAACACTCGTCCTTTTTCTGGTTCCGTGGCGCTAAGTCATTCTAACGGCAATGCTCTCCTGGGGCTGGTTGGTCATGAACCATCAGCTCTCGGAACAATGTCAAGTTAGCACTTATATCGGTAAAGTCGCGACTGACACTGACCGCGTCTGTAAGAAAATCTTTGGTAGCGTTTCTCTGTTTCGGCAACTGCCCTAGCTAACCATAAACCTCCCAATACTCCAAAACTTCGTTATGGATCCGTCTTCTATCAGGATGTTGATGATGGTACCTGTCGTTTCGAACTGGTCTGTCAGCAATGCTCGAGCGGGTGCGGAGTCGACGGAAATTCTGCCAAACTTACGACAGACACGATTCCGGTTTGTGAGGATATCCCTGAAGGCGTTTCACAGTCGTCGACGACCACGCTTGCTACGTTCAACCTTTTGGAGGGCTACTATCGTGTTTCTGGTCAAAGCAGAGTGATCCGAGAGTGCTACCAAACGGAGGCCTGCAGGGGGGGGAGTGATCACCTTAACTACTGTGCCACGGGCTACAAAGGACCTTGTGAGTAGCTTCGGGGTAACGCACGAGGGTGGCGTGAAAGGGTATCGTACGACGGTAGTCGCATGCTACGGCATCGGGTGCCGCTCATCGGTCTCTGACGTGTGTTGGTTGAGGGGCTATAGCTCTCATCCCACACCTGACTTTGACGGAGTTGTAAAGTGCGACCTGATGAACAATCTCATCGCCTAGCTAGGTAATGTACCATGTTGCCACACCATGATACATTTTGAGTAGCTTTTGAAACGAGCTTGGTGGGTCTTTTATGCACTACTACTAGTAGTACGTTGGGTAGTTTCTCAGTTGAGGGGTCATAAATGATTTGGTCAAGCTTTCCACCTCGGAGGCAGCAACCAATGCGTGTGGTTGTATTTGGCTGTTCTCTTTGGCGGGACAAAAGCGCTTGCGGATTACATTACGTAGTTGTATGAAAACGTCTCTCTTGGTGTGGCCTGTAGTACCCGTCACGAGACCGGGGATTTCGGCATGACGCCAGTGTACTCCTTGGTTGTGCATGATGCATGCTAAATTATAGGTTCATCTAACGTTTTTATCTGGTTCTTTAAGTTAAGGCTGTGTATGATAACTCTCACTCTGCCACTCCCAAATCCATAATATGGTCACATTATAAGCTCTATCCGATTAGCAACCCAATGAGTGAGTTATACGACAGATAATATCAAACGAGAACAACCATGATTTCAAGCTACATGTAGTACTGTAGTTCCTCAGTCCAAGGGACCCGTCAGTCAGAGGCGTTGGGTGCAACCAACCAGCCAAACCGTCGAATACCAAACCCAGAATTGTGTAGCGTCAGCTCAACACTGGGAATCTCAAAATTTCTCTCTTGCCGACCTGACCCTTGTACGTAGAATGTGGCGTTGGCGCTGACGTGTATTCTCCGCGGGTAGTGAGGCGTTGTCATCAGTGCTCCACATAGGATATTCGCTGGACAGTGGCACTTGAAAGAATGGAATTGGGCCGCTTGTGGCCATCCGGCATGTCCGTGCCACAAGTAGGGGAGGCTCACAAACCCTAACCCTGCGTGCCTCTTGTCGTCACGCCTGCCCCTACTCCTTCTGTGCAGACTGTGCCGTCTGTGCTGATGGCTATGCCCGGGGTGTATTGAGCAGCTGTCATGAGTGCTCCACAGAAACCAGGCGCTGGGTGGTGGCACTTGCAACTGCAGTCCTTGCTTTGGCGATCCTTGTGGTGATCATGATGGTGGCGCGTACTATCCGACGGGAGCGGGGCGAAGGAAGTAACGGCTGCTCGCGGATTTATATGTGCTGTCACAAATTTCTTGCGAGGGGAATCCCGCTCTCTGCCATCAAGATTGTCGTTGTCGTCGTGCAGATCATCACGCAGGTGTGTGCTTCGATAGTGATTGCTCAAAATGTTGTTTCGCCTCCGGAACCAACTTTTTTCTCGGAGTCGATTGTTGGGTGAGGCGTAAACCTCGTTACGTGAGTCGTCCTTTTTTGTGACTGATGGGTTTAACTTTCATGCGCACTGTACGCCATATCTTGCACGGTCTTCAGTTCACGGAGATCGCAGGTGCGGTGTATCCCGATGAATACGAGGCCTTCCTGTCGAAGCTGACAGCGATCAACCTGGATGTCGGAATCATCATCTCCAATTCTTGCATCGTCACAACCGACTTCTACGACAGGCTTTTGCTTGCGACTATAGGGCCGGCAATCGTGCTATTCTTCCTGTTCGGAATCCTTTTCATGGTTAGGCGGAGACAAGCGAACCATAATGAAGCTACAGCGCCCCTCTGGCAGCACAAACGAGCGTCCACAGCGCTCTTCATTTTGTTTTTCGTCTATTCCTCGGTCTCGTTCACTATTTTTCAGACGTTTGTCTGTGACGATCTAGACGATGGCAACTCCTACCTGCGTGCCGACTACAGCATACACTGTTCTACGAAAAGGCACCTTGTGTATACAACGTACGCTAGCGTAATGGTATGCATATATCCAGTGGGTATTCCTGCATTCTTTGGGTGGTGGCTGGCAGCAAATCGCCACGACTTGGTAGAACCTGACAGGGAAGAGATGTCACACCTTAAGGCATTTCGCGGTCTTTGGGCCGCCTACAGCCCTAGGTGCTATTATTACGAAGTCGTGGAGTGCTGCCGTCGGATTGTGCTCACCGGAGCGGCGGTTTTCGTTTTGCCGAATAGTGTTGAGCAGATTGCCATTATACTTCTCCTGGCAGTAGTGTTCACATTCATATCCGAGTCTCTTTCTCCGTTCGGAACAAACTCCGATATGCGGCTATACCGTTGGGGGAATGCAATTGTCCTGGCGAGTATGTACGTAGCCCTTATTTTGAAAGCTGGGCTCACTGACGCGGGCAGCCAAAGTTCGTCCGCTATGACGGTGTTGCTCATCGCAGCGAACGTGTTTTTGATGGTGACTGTCGTTGTTCAGGCTGCACTGTTAGTCAGAGGGTTATACACGCCTACGGTTGTGGAACAGGTTCACCCTCTTAGTAGTCGTTCGTCGTTTCAAATGTCAGCAATGATGGAGGAGCGGTATATGAGTTAGGATGGCTGCAACATATAGTCGGCTCGCCTCGGTAGGTCGTATTTGTTGTGGTGGCTGTCGTTGGCTAAGGCTACACATGGGGGGGGAAGGGGCGTATAAGGCTTGATATTTGAACGCTTCATGACCATTCCTGGGAGCGGCTACCTTGATTCGCTGGTAGTCTGTGCGTTCTTACATGGCGAATTAATCGTTTTATCGTGTTGATCGCTATGGTCAATTTGATCGTTTTGATCATCATTGCCGTTTTGATTTTATGATCATTTTGATCGTTTTGGTTACGTTTCTTGGAATGAAAATGGGGGAAACGCCCAACCACCGCTTCGAAACGATGTGCAAGGTGTGTTGCAAGTGAAGGACATACGTTCAGGCGTGTTGGACACCCTTCTTCTTAATATGTTGTTTCGTCCGCAACGATGACATTTCCATGTTTGAGTTAGACATGCGGCAATCAGCAGTTTGTGCAGTTTGGTCGTTTCCTTTTATGGTGACAGTTGGTGTGCAAGCTGGAACGGCGCTGTATAAACCTGGGGTTGTTGGACATCTGTACCCTGCTCCAACGTCTCAGTGAAAGGTTTGCGCACGCCTAGGGCTCTCAGGGATTTAGCCCTGCATGCGCCATCGATAGTTAATCATGTTGATAATTGTTTTAAAACACCATCTCTCACGCGCATACCAACACCCCCACCAAATATGGGCACTCTGGTGTGCTTGGGAGAAATGGAACCACACACTCCTTCCATGGCGACCGTGTCTACCCCTCTTCCGGCACAAAACTCCAAATCGTCTCCCTTTCCGGCCTTCGTATGCGCCATTTCAACAATGCACTATATTACCAGGTATGTTGAGATATTTTTTGCAACACCAAGGGCTACGGTTAGGGTTAGGGTTGTACACCCTAGTGCGCCTTTAATAATTAGTTGTGTTAAGATCTTTTTTGCAACACCATCCCTCAGACCCATACCGACCCCTCTGCCAAATCTTGGTAACAACGTGTGGTGGAAACCGAAGAAATGCTGCCTCACACTCCTTCAAGGACGCCCTCTCCACGCCTTTGCCCAGGACTCGAACAAATTCCACCAATTCTTCCGGAGTTGTACACCCTAGTGCGCCTTTAATAATTAGTTGTGTTAAGATCTTTTTTGCAACACCATCCCTCAGACCCATAACGACCCCTCTGCAAAATCTTGGTAACAACGTGTGGTGAAAACGAAAGAAATGCTGCCTCACACTCCTTCAAGGACGCCCTCTCCACGCCTTTGCCCAGGACTCGAACAAATACCACCATTCTGCCGGAGTTGTACACCCTAGTGCGCCTTTAATAATTATTTCTGTTAAGATCTTTTTTGCAACAACATCCCCCAGACCCATAACGACCCCTCTGCCAAATCTTGGTAACAACGTGTGATGGAAACCGAAGAAATGCCGCCTCATACTCCATCAAGGACGCCCTCTCCACGCCTTTGCCCAGGACTAGAACAAATACCACCATTCTGCCGGTGTTGTACACCTTAGTGCGCCTGAAAAAATTGGTTGTGTTAAGATCTTTTTTGCAACATCATCCCTCAGACCCATAACGACCCCTCTGCCAAATCTTGGTAACAACGTGTGGTGGAAACCGAAGAAATGCCGCCTCACACTCCTTCAAGGACGCCCTCTCCACGCCTTCGCCCAGGACTCGAACAAATACCACCATTCTGCCGGAGTTGTACACCCTAGTGCGCCTTTAATAATTAGTTGTGTTAAGATCTTTTTTGCAACACTATCCCTCAGACCCATAACGACCCCTCTGCCAAATCTTGGTAACAACGTGTGATGGAAACCGAAGAAATGCCGCCTCACACTCCTTCAAGGACGCCCTCTCCACGCCTTCGCCCAGGACTGGAACAAATACCACCAATTCTGCCGGTGTTGTACACCCTAGTGCGCCTTTAATAATTAGTTGTGTTACGATCTGTTTCGCACCAATATCTCTCAGACCCATAACGACCCCTCTGCCAAATCTTGGTAACAACGTGTGGTGGAAACCGAAGAAATGCCGCCTCACACTCCTTCAAGGACGCCCTCTCCACGCCTTCGCCCAGGACTCGAACAAATACCACCATTCTGCCGGTGTTGTACACCCTAGTGCGCCTTTAATAATTAGTTGTGTTAAGATCTTTTTTGCAACACCATCCCTCAGACCCATAACGACTCCTCTGCAAAAACTTGGTAACAACGTGTGGTGGAAACCGAAGAAATGCCGCCTCACACTCCTTCAAGGACGCCCTCTCCACGCCTTCGCCCAGGACTCGAACAAATACCACCATTCTGCCGGAGTTGTACACCCTAGTGCGCCTTTAATAATTAGTTGTGTTAAGATCTTTTTTGCAACACCATCCCTCAGACCCATAACGACCCCTCTGACAAATCTTGTCAACAACGTGTGGTGGAAACCGAAGAAATGCCGCCTCACACTCCTTCAAGGACGCCCTCTCCACGCCTTCGCCCAGGACTCGAACAAATACCACCATTCTGCCGGAGTTGTACACCCTAGTGCGCCTTTAATAATTAGTTGTGTTAAGATCTTTTTTGCAACACTATCCCTCAGACCAATAACGACCCCTCTGCAAAATATTGTAACAACGTGTGGTGGAAACCGAAGAAATGCCGCCTCACACTCCTTCAAGGACGCCCTCTCCACGCCTTCGCCCAGGACTCGAACAAATACTACCATTCTGCCGGAGTTGTACACCCTAGTGCGCCTTTAATAATTAGTTGAGTTAAGATCTTTTTTGCAACACCATCCCTCAGACCCATAACGACCCGTCTGCCAAATCTTGGTAACAACGTGTGATGGAAACCGAAGAAATGCCGCCTCACACTCCTTCAAGGACGCCCTCTCCACGCCTTCGCCCAGGACTGGAACAAATACCACCAATTCTGCCGGTGTTGTACACCCTAGTGCGCCTTTAATAATTAGTTGTGTTAAGATCTTTTTTGCAACATCATCCCTCAGACCCATAACGACCCCTCTTAGGGTTAGGGTAAGGGTTAGGGTTAGGGTTAGGGTTAGGGTTGTACACCCTAGTGCGCCTTTAATAATTAGTTGTGTTAAGATCTTTTTTGCAACACTATCCCTCAGACCCATAACGACCCCTCTGCAAAATCTTGGTAACAACGTGTGGTGGAAACCGAAGAAATGCCGCCTCACACTCCTTCAAGGACGCCCTCTCCACGCCTTTGCCCAGGACTGGAAGAAATACCACCATTCTGCCGGTGTTGTACACCCTAGTGCGCCTTTAATAATTAGTTGTGTTAAGATCTTTTTTGCAACACTATCCCTCAGACCCATAACGACCCCTCTTCAAAATCTTGGTAACAACGTGTGGTGGAAACCGAAGAAATGCCGCCTCACACTCCTTCAAGGACGCCCTCTCCACGCCTTTGCCCAGGACTGGAAGAAATACCACCATTCTGCCGGTGTTGTACACCCTAGTGCGCCTTTAATAATAAGTTGTGTTAAGATCTTTTTTGCAACAACATCCCTCAGACCTATAACGACCCCTCTGCAAAATCTTGGTAACAACGTGAAGTGGAAACCGAAGAAATGCCGCATCACACTCCTTCAAGGACGCCCTCTCCACGCCTTTGCCCAGGACTGGAACAAATACCACCATTCTGCCGGTGTTGTACACCCTAGTGCGCCTTTAATAATTAGTTGTGTTAAGATCTTTTTTGCAACACTATCCCTCAGACCCATAACGACCCCTCTGCAAAATCTTGGTAACAACGTGTGGTGGAAACCGAAGAAATGCCGCCTCACACTCCTTCAAGGACGCCCTCTCCACGCCTTTGCCCAGGACTGGAAGAAATACCACCATTCTGCCGGTGTTGTACACCCTAGTGCGCCTTTATTAATTAGTTGTGTTAAGATCTTTTTTGCAACACTATCCCTCAGACCCATAACGACCCCTCTGCAAAATCTTGGTAACAACGTGTGGTGGAAACCGAAGAAATGCCGCCTCACACTCCTTCAAGGACGCCCTCTCCACGCCTTTGCCCAGGACTGGAACAAATACCACCATTCTGCCGGTGTTGTACACCCTAGTGCGCCTTTAATAATTAGTTGTGTTAAGATCATTTTTGCAACACTATCCCTCAGACCCATAACGACCCCTCTTCAAAATCTTGGTAACAACGCGTGGTGGAAACCGAAGAAATGCCGCCTCACACTCCTTCAAGGACGCCCTCTCCACGCCTTTGCCCAGGACTAGAACAAATTCCACCAATTCTGCCGGTGTTGTACACCCTAGTGCGCCTTTAATAATTAGTTGTGTTAAGATCTTTTTCGCAACAATATCCCTCAGACCCATAACGACCCCTCTGCAAAATCTTGGTAACAACGTGTGGTGGAAACCGAAGAAATGCCGCCTCACACTCCTTCAAGGACGCCCTCTCCACGCCTTTGCCCAGGACTGGAAGAAATACCACCATTCTGCCGGAGTTGTACACCCTAGTGCGCCTTTAATAATTAGTTGTGTTAAGATCTTTTTTGCAACACTATCCCTCAGACCCATAACGACCCCTCTGCAAAATCTTGGTAACAACGTGTGGTGGAAACCGAAGAAATACCGCCTCACACTCCTTCAAGGACGCCCTCTCCACGCCTTTGCCCAGGACTGGAAGAAATACCACCATTCTGCCGGTGTTGTACACCCTAGTGCGCCTTTAATAATTAGTTGTGTTAAGATCTTTTTTGCAACAACATCCCTCAGACCCACAACGACCCCTCTTCAAAATCTTGGTAACAACGTGAGGTGGAAACCGAAGAAATGCCGCATCACACTCCTTCAAGGACGCCCTCTCCACGCCTTTGCCCAGGACTGGAACAAATACCACCATTCTGCCGGTGTTGTACACCCTAGTGCGCCTTTAATAATTAGTTGTGTTAAGATCATTTTTGCAACACTATCCCTCAGACCCATAACGACCCCTCTTCAAAATCTTGGTAACAACGCGTGGTGGAAACCGAAGAAATGCCGCCTCACACTCCTTCAAGGACGCCCTCTCCACGCCTTTGCCCAGGACTGGAACAAATACCACCATTCTGCCGGTGTTGTACACCCTAGTGCGCCTTTAATAATTAGTTGTGTTAAGATCTTTTTTGCAACAACATCCCTCAGACCCATAACGACCCCTCTTCAAAATCTTGGTAACAACGTGTGGTGGAAACCGAAGAAATGCCGCCTCACACTCCTTCAAGGACGCCCTCTCCACGCCTTTGCCCAGGACTGGAACAAATACCACCATTCTGCCGGTGTTGTACACCCTAGTGCGCCTTTAATAATTAGTTGTGTTAAGATCATTTTTGCAACACTATCCCTCAGACCCATAACGACCCCTCTTCAAAATCTTGGTAACAACGCGTGGTGGAAACCGAAGAAATGCCGCCTCACACTCCTTCAAGGACGCCCTCTCCACGCCTTTGCCCAGGACTAGAACAAATTCCACCAATTCTGCCGGTGTTGTACACCCTAGTGCGCCTTTAATAATTAGTTGTGTTAAGATCTTTTTTGCAACACTATCCCTCAGACCCATAACGACCCCTCTGCAAAATCTTGGTAACAACGTGAGGTGGAAACCGAAGAAATGCCGCATCACACTCCTTCAAGGACGCCCTCTCCACGCCTTTGCCCAGGACTGGAACAAATACCACCATTCTGCCGGTGTTGTACACCCTAGTGCGCCTTTAATAATTAGTTGTGTTAAGATCATTTTTGCAACACTATCCCTCAGACCCATAACGACCCCTCTTCAAAATCTTGGTAACAACGCGTGGTGGAAACCGAAGAAATGCCGCCTCACACTCCTTCAAGGACGCCCTCTCCACGCCTTTGCCCAGGACTGGAACAAATACCACCATTCTGCCGGTGTTCTACACCCTAGTGCGCCTTTAATAATTAGTTGTGTTAAGATCGTTTTTGCAACACTATCCCTCAGACCCATAACGACCCCTCTGCAAAATCGTGGTAACAACGTGTGGTGGAAACTGAAGAAATGCCGCCTCACACTCCTTCAAGGACGCCCTCTCCACGCCTTTGCCCAGGACTGGAACAAATACCACCATTCTGCCGGTGTTGTACACCCTAGTGCGCCTTTAATAATTAGTTCTGTTAAGATCTTTTCTGCAACCACATCCCTCAGACCCATAACGACCCCTCTGCCAAATCTTGGTAACAACGTGTAGTGGAAACCGAAGAAATGCTGCCTCACACTCCTTCAAGGACGCCCTCTCCACGCCTTTGCCCAGGACTAGAACAAATTCCACCAATTCTGCCGGAGATGTACACCCTAGTGCGCCTTTAATAATTAGTTGTGTTAAGATCTTTTTTGCAACACTATCCCTCAGACCCATAACGACCCCTCTGCAAAATCTTGGTAACAACGTGTGGTTGAACCCGAAGAAATGCCGCCTCACACTCCTTCAAGGACGCCCTCTCCACGCCTTTGCCCAGGACTAGAACAAATTCCACCAATTCTGCCGGTGTTGTACACCCTAGTGCGCCTTTAATAATTAGTTGTGTTAAGATCATTTTTGCAACACTATCCCTCAGACCCATAACGACCCCTCTGCAAAATCTTGGTAACAACGTGTATTGGAAACCGAAGAAATGCCGCCTCACACTCCTTCAAGGACGCCCTCTCCACGCCTTTGCCCAGGACTGGAACAAATTCCACCAATTCTGCCGGTGTTGTACACCCTAGTGCGCCTTTAATAATTAGTTCTGTTAAGATCTTTTCTGCAACCACATCCCTCAGACCCATAACGACCCCTCTGCCAAATCTTGGTAACAACGTGTGGTGGAAACCGAAGAAATGCTGCCTCACACTCCTTCAAGGACGCCCTCTCCACGCCTTTGCCCAGGACTAGAACAAATTCCACCAATTCTGCCGGAGTTGTACACCCTAGTGCGCCTTTAATAATTAGTTCTGTTAAGATCTTTTCTGCAACCACATCCCTCAGACCCATAACGACCCCTCTGCCAAATCTTGGTAACAACGTGTGGTGGAAACCGAAGAAATGCTGCCTCACACTCCTTCAAGGACGCCCTCTCCACGCCTTTGCCCAGGACTAGAAGGTTAGGGTTAGGGTTAGGGTTAGGGTTAGGGTTAGGGTTAGGGTTAGGGTTAGGGTTAGGGTTAGGGTTAGGGTTGTACACCCTAGTGCGCCTTTAATAATTAGTTCTGTTAAGATCTTTTCTGCAACCACATCCCTCAGACCCATAACGACCCCTCTGCCAAATCTTGGTAACAACGTGTGGTGGAAACCGAAGAAATGCTGCCTCACACTCCTTCAAGGACGCCCTCTCCACGCCTTTGCCCAGGACTAGAAGGTTAGGGTTAGGGTTAGGGTTAGGGTTAGGGTTAGGGTTAGGGTTAGGGTTAGGGTTAGGGTTAGGGTTAGGGTTAGGGTTAGGGTTAGGGTTGTACACCCTAGTGCGCCTTTAATAATTAGTTGTGTTAAGATATTTTTTGCAACACTATCCCTCAGACCCATAACGACCCCTCTGCAAAATCTTGGTAACAACGTGTGGTGGAAACCTAAGAAATGCCGCCTCACACTCCTTCAAGGACGCCCTCTCCACGCCTTTGCCCAGGACTGGAACAAATACCACCATTCTGCCGGTGTTGTACACCCTAGTGCGCCTTTAATAATTAGTTGTGTTAAGATATTTTTTGCAACACTATCCCTCAGACCCATAACGACCCCTCTGCAAAGGGTTAGGGTTAGGGTTAGGGTTAGGGTTAGGGTTAGGGTTAGGGTTAGGGTTAGGGTTAGGGTTAGGGTTAGGGTTAGGGTTAGGGTTAGGGTTAGGGTTAGGGTTAGGGTTAGGGTTAGGGTTAGGGTTATAGTGCCGCTCCGGGCGATGTGGGAATCGGGTGACGTCATGCCTAGCACC